>CM076573.1:278492486-279116302 GCA_034641835.2 Pinus albicaulis
TATTTACATAAAGTCATATCCAAGTGGAATTTACACAAACGATCTATGGGTCCTCTGGATATTTGATGTTTAAGCCTCTCTACCAAAAATGAGACTTGGAACACTTTCCGATGCTATAGAAATCAACATATTCATGATTAGGGGCCGCCCTTGAGCCAGGTCGATGCCCGCAATACTGTTGTTTATCTTCAGAATAGGAGTCCTCACAGAGGATTGGGGAATATGACCCCCGAGGAGGCTTTCACTAGAGAGAAGCCTCATGTGGGACATCTTCGTATCTTTGGATGTCTCACATATTCTTATATCCCCAAGGAGTAGAGGACAAAGCTGGAACCCATGGCAGAGAAGGGTATTTTTATGGGTTACAACGAGACTTCGAAGGCCTATCAGATCTTCATTCCTTCTAAACGGAGAGTGGTGATTAGGAGGGATGTGAAGTTCGAGGAGGAGAGGGCCTATCGGAGATCATGGGAGTATGATGAGAGAGTCACAAACTTTTCCTCAGCAGGGAGGTCAAGTACAAGGAGTAGGACCTCAGGGTTCTGGATCGACTCGTACTGGAGGTACTTCAGTGTCGGTAACGATTTGGAGCTCGGTGGCGGGTCCCGGCCGCTGCTAGGGATTCCCCGCCCAGGCCTGCGGAGTTCACGGCACTTCGAGTGGCCCAGCGAGGAGCACGGGTGTCGTTTACGGGTTCTTCAAAAGGTAGACTCGTACGGGGGGGGGGGCACACCGGGGTCGGTTGGCGGACCTTCGGGGCCAAATAAAAATAGTTGCAACAGTGCCACAAACTCCACAGGAACCCTCCTACTGGCAAAGACTGATCCTCTACTCCGGATATCAACTGGAACTCCTGCAGAAACTCCAAACTGGAGCACTTCTTTAGGGATTCCACTAGTACGGAGTTCACATGGCACTTCAGCTGACGCAGGCACAGGTGTCGTTACAGGTTCTTCGAGGACAGATGCTAGTACAGGCACACCAGGGTCAGTTGGCAGGCCTTCAGGTTCACCAGAATGGGGAGCAGAGGATGAGGTTCCCTATGGGGAAGCTTCTTCAAGGAAGAGGAGGCCCAACTGGCTTTAGGACACCTTGAAGGAAGCAGAGTCTGTTGGTCCTCTGAAGAGCGTGAACAGGGAGAGTGTGCCACCTGAGCAGTTTTGCAGTTATCTAGCAAAGGCTACTAGCATTGTTGACTCTGAGCCTACTAGCTATGAGGAGGCTACCAGCCAAGAGATATGGAGAGAGGCTATGGTGGAGATGTATGCCTCTATCATTAAGAACAATGTCTGGGAGGTCGTGCCTAGGCATGAGGGCAAGTCAATTGTGACTTCCAGGTGGCTCTACAAGATCAAGCATGCTACAGATGGCAACATTGAGAAGTTCAAGGCGAGGTTTGTGGCTAGAAGGTTCTCACAGATAGAGGGAGTTGACTATGATGAGACCTTCGCTCTCGTAGCTTGGTACACTTCTATCCGGTCCCTTATTTATATTGTTGCAGAAATGGGTTGGCAGATCCATCAGATGAATGTGAAGACCGCATTTCTGAACATAGTTATAGAGGAGGAGGTGTATGTGGAGCAGCCACGGGGCTTTGAGGTATTTTGGGTGGGAGACCCATCTATGTCGGTTGAGGCAAGCACTCTACGGACTTAAGCAAGCTCTGAGAGCTTGATATTCGGGGATTGATACTTACTTGCAGCAGATGGGATTCACGAAGAGTGATGTAGATCCGAACCTATACTACATTATTGTAGGGGATGATCCACTCACTATTGTGCTATATGTTGATGACTTGTTCATTACTGGGGCAGAGAGATTGATTAGTGGTTGCAAGGAGGATCTTGCTATGGAGTTCGAGATGCAGGACATTGTGCTGATGCATTACTTTTTGGGGCTTGAGGTGTGGCAACAGGAGGGGCATATCTTTCTGGGGCACGGATAGTATGTTATGGATGTGTTGAGCAGATTTCACATGGCAGACTATAGATCCATGTCTACACCTATGATCACCAACTGGAAGAAGCTTCATGCTTCAGATTCTAGTTTGGTGGATCCCACATTGTATAGACAGCTTATTGGGTCCTTGATGTATCTAGTCAACACTAGGCCAGATATATGCTTTGTAGTGAACACACTTAGCCAGTTCAAGGTTGAGCCCAGGAGGGTGCACTGGGTAGCTGCAAAGCACATTCTTCGCTACGTGCAAGGAATCGTTGATTATGGTTTGGACTATAGGCGGGGAGATAGAGTGAGGTTGGCAAGTTACACAAATTCAAATTGGGCAGGGTGTGCTTCTAACAAGAAAAGCACTTCAGGGTGTTGCTTCAGATTGGGTTCGGCAGTTGTGTCATGGTTCAGTCGAAAGCAAAAGCCATTTGCTTTGAGCTCTTCTATGGCTGAGTATATGGCCGCTAGCCAGGCTAGTTGTAAGGCCATTTGGCTTCGCAAGTTTTTGTATGGCCTATTTGATCAGGAGTTGAGACTAGCAGTTATTCACTGTGATAATCAGAGTTGCATTAAACTCACGGAGAATCCAGTGTTTCATGACAAGTCAAAACACATTGACATCGGATATCATTTCATCAGGGACTATGTTCAGAAGGGGGAAGTGAAGCTGAAGTATATATCGACAGATGAGCAAGTGGCCGATGTTCTCACGAAGTCCTTTCCAAGAGGCAAGCATGTCCATTTCAGGGACAAGATGGGTGTGGTGAGAAACACTTTCCTCGGTAAGAGGGAGTGTTGATTTTTAATGTACCTTGGACAAGTGGTTTCCCATGGGTTAGTCTCTACCTAGGGAAAAGTGTCCAAAATAATTTTTTTCCTAAGTGTGATTTTATAAAGTGAAAGTGACTTTATAAGTGATAAAGTCAATGTTAAATTATAAAGTAAAAAATTATTATAAACAAAAAATACAATGTGGTTACTTTATTACATGGGTGAGTTAAAAAATAGAAAGTGAGAATTAAATGCACATTTATTCTCATTTCTTGATCTAAATGAATCTCAGCCATTATATCTTAGGGTTTCCCAAAAGTCATTTAGGGAAACAAAAGGGGGAAAGAAAAGAGAGACTGCATTTCATTCTTCATGAGCAGATTGGAGAGAGGACACTGAGGGCTGGAGAAAAGTTCTTAAGGAGAAATTTGTTGCAGCAGGCTAGAGGAGTGATTTCTGGGCAAAGTTGGGCACGGAAATGAAGGCATAGAAGACAACAAAAGGTATAGTACGAACATCATTTAGTGTTGTGAGTTGCACGCAGTTCGAGAGAAATTTTTGGAAAATAAAAAATTAAAATCCGTACAGTCTATACAGCGGTACGGAAATCCATAGAGTCTTTACGAAATCCATACAGTATAGTCTGTATCCATACAATACATATTTTCAGCTTCAAGTTGGCATGGAAATCGAGGCAAAGTGGGCACTGTTTTCAAGGACTTTTGAGCTGAAGAGATAACTTGTATTTTGCTGTTTTGTTTTGTCTGCAAATGAATTTTTCTTGAACTTGATAGATAAATAAATTTGAAGAGCTCTCTAACAGGTTTTCTCTGGAGAAGATTGAAGGGGTATTGCCTAGGTCTAAGTTGACCATAATCTGTGTGTATTTTTATGTGTTGCTGGTTTGTTTATTTCCATATTTATTTTCAGCATGTGTTGACAGTCCCATGTGTTTTAATCTAAAATTTCATTTCCAGAATTCTATATGTTGAATGTATGCTTATGGGAAAGGGCATTTAACTGAATGGGAGTGATAAGGTGAAATTAAAACCAGGTTGGGATTGTAGGAAACTTTTTAGTCATCAAATTTCAACAGAGTATATTTACGGTTGATGTAGGAAAGCCTCCTTTGTGGTTTTAAGTCCACTAAAGAGCAGAAAAAAGGTTGTTGAGGTGTCAATGGCAACCCTTTCTTTTTGATACCATAAGGTATGGCCCTCATCCGGTGAGGATTTGCACCAGGCCTACTAGATTTTGCAGCAACACCTCCCATTTGACACAAGAAATTGTGTTGATTGAATCACCCTACCTTTGGTAACTCCAATAAAGAATTCCCAATTTTGGCAAAAAGCCTCAAACATTTTTTTGTGTACATAATCAAATATATATCATGGATTCATTCAATAAAGAAGGGGGAATTCAGTAAAAAAAACTTCCGTGATTAGTTAACTACTGTAAACAAAATTCTTTGTCTAAGGACTAGAACTTAGGCACCCTCTACAGAATGCTGACTGAAATGATATTGCAAGTGAGTTTAAAAAGTACCAAGTCACCACGAGTTAAAAAACATGCAACTGCATGACGAGCAAGATGATGCATCCATCCCCATTTCCGAAGCTGGAAAACAAAAAAGAATACATCCATTTGTTTAAAACAGAAAAATAGATGATATTGATAATTGAGAAGCACGATAGGAAATTCCTGCAGGGACTTGCAATGAAAAAGGCATACCAAGCACGTGGAGCTTAAACAAAGCATGGACCTATTGAGCACTAGCTTAACATACCTGCACCATGGCTGCATCAATCCAGGGGTATCCTGTCTGACCATCTCTCCAAGCAGAAAGTAGGCTATCATTATTATTCCAGGGAATCTGGCCATGTAAGACACACTATCAACAATCAATTTACATCGTAAGACAAAAATGAGAAGACGGAACTCAGGCATAATAAAATTCACATTTTGAATGACAAAACATGTTTGAGAAAAAGGCCAATTATACTCATACTGCTTTTCAAAGTAAACTTAAATCACCCAATTTCTTGTTTCCTCTGTAGCTCATCACGGAAATAATAAAAAGAGGCAAAAGAAAATTACCTGTTTGCAAATTGGATTTCCTTCCATTTGATCAAACTTGGGGATCCCGTATGCCACTGTGTAGAAAAACTCTCTCCATAACAACTACAGGGTACATGCTGTATCATGTAAATATACAGATCCAATAATGAATCATGGTTGTGGTGTCTACTAAAATGACAAAGACTGACCTGCCCTTCCAGTGAAACTGGAGGTTTTGTATGTTTTTTCACATTTCTATACACTTCTTGCAGGCGCTGATAAAATAGTCTCGATGACAGACAACCAAACTGCAAGAGATTAAAATTTTATAGTAACTAACAAAAGTCCATAATATATGGACATTGGATACATTGTTCCAGTTCTAGACTGTTAACAGCTCATATAGAGAGGCACAAACCATATACATGCCCACCAAATTAGTATTGTAAATATCCTTAAATGCAAGCATATTCTAAACTAGAATCCATTCACAAGTATGAGTATGTGGCCGTGAGCTAAACATTTTTATTTTCAATAAATACAAAGAAAATCTTATAACCAGAACTTACTTTCAAGTACGGTGACAAAGCAGTTGTGGCAGGCTTCAAGAATGCAGTTGGGTCCCCTTTAGGCTTTTCAAATGCTGCTACCCATTCCTTTACAAACAAAGAGCAGATGAGAGAATTTCACTTGGAATGAAATGAACGGCCAGTGAATTGTTGTATAGATCCACTGCAAGTAAAAACATATTTTTTTAAAACAAATGCATGTTCTAGACACTTCAATAGTTTAGTGGCCACTGATTGTACTCATTATACTCATTGACTATTTCTTGGTCATTTGCAGACATTAATAAAATCATCTTATCTTACTACTGCACAAAAAAGCAACATATATTCATAAATTTTCTCAAAAAAATTAAAAGCATGGACATTTCCCCTCCCCAATAAAATTTCTCTTTCACACCAACTTCAAGAGAATTACCAGCATAAGAGACCTGAAGAGTGACTTTATGTCCTCTCAAGGTCCATAATATTCAGATCTGGATTATGCTATGTACCTGAGATTTTATTAATAGAAAGCTGTCTTTTACTTTATTATTCAGATTCTAATGTAATGTGATGAAACAAACATATTGTAAGATTATTATGGCATTTTATCAGCTTGGTATGTTGGCTGAAAAGTGAATTTCCAGAAACGTTATCACTGAGAAATACTGCTGTCTGGAGCATCTTTGTTGGTTGAATATTGTCTATTGTTGAATTATCCAAGTCTTTAAAGCAGTGTTGAAAATATCGGTATCAGAAAAATATCGGCAAGGGTCCTAAAAGCATCTTTTCGGCAATATTGGTGAAAATATCAGCAAAATATCGGAAAATATCAGCAAACATAAAAAATGCGTAATATATATTCATTTTTTTCAGATTTTTAAACATATAACATGAAATAAACACATTGGCACATAAATATGAAAAAAGCACTAATATATGTGATATAGTAGATGTAAAGTAAAGATGATACATCAAAGGCGATACCAAATCCTGCTGATCCCTGATAATTGTCCAATCAAGGACTCAAATGTGGAGAACCAATACAAAATAACATCACAAATATAAAAGTATCTCATCATCATGACTTATATGTAGCAAAACAAATCAAACTAGCAGTTAGCTATCTAAGATTAGTGTCGTCTCCCCTTTTTACGGGAAAACATGATGGGTCATTTGTCAGGCCTGCCCCTAGCAGTAGAAGGCCCTGACCCTGCACCTAATATCAAATAATGACTATTGGGTATGGATCTGTGCTCTCCAATATCTGTAGCAGATGGTGTTGACGTTGACGCTCCCACAGTCTCCTCCTCCTCCTCCTCTTCCTCCTTCTCCTCCCCCAAGTCCTCCTCCTCTTGCTTCCCATGTACTAATGGTTCCTCCTCTAAACATGTAGATGACTACTCCAAGATGGGCACCTCAGACTCCACCCTCGACTGAGACAATACATCAATATTGTCTAAGAAAATGGCATCTAGATCCATTTGTTTCTCTATTTGCTTCACTCGAAGTCGGAGATTGTAATGCACATACATTAAATCATTGAGGCGTGAGAACTCCAACCTGTAAGAGTGTCAAAAAAACTAATGAGTCTTGACTCTTGACACTTGAGGGTCATAAATTAAAATTACAATAAATATAATTGCTCAACTAAAGGTTGAAGCTCAAAGTTAGACCTTTTGAGCTTTTTCGAGTGTATTTTCTCAAATACACTCCAATTGTGCTCACACCCTGAAATCTGGTCTGTATGAAGATACCCATTATTGGTTATGTTGGGCTGGGTATATTTTGTTGTATGATCACAAAACAAATCACATAGCTCACTGTTAGCTTACTGTTACATAAATTTATTTGAAGTAATTCAACACGGTGACATTAAACTGAGGCATGTCAAAGGATGGATTCATTGGCATTTATTTATTTTTATTTTTATTTAATCATATTTTACATACATTGAAGTGGAATAATGGTTAAGGGTGGCTCTTACTGGGGTTTCAATATCAATTTTTATGGTATCAATAATAATAAAACTGTCGGGGTTAACCCTAGTGCAAATAGAGCTAGATTTCATTTAATTTTCCAGTTTTTTGTATCATTTTTAATTTTAATTTTTTTTTGTCTATTACAGGCCTACAAGAGCCATAATTTAAACACAAGTCCAAAACAACAACATGCCGAGGGAGGACTTTGCTTGGGATTATTGTGAAAAGATTCCCAGAGACCCCAGGCTCCTTTGTAAATTTTGCAAATCAAAATGTAGTGGAGGCATTTATAGATTCAAGTACCACCTTGCACAAATACCCGACCATGATATAGGTCTCTGCAACAAGGTTGACAAAAATGTCAAACACCAAGCAACCTTGGCCCTTGATATGTTGAGTCAACATAATGCCAAGAAAGCAAAGCAAACTAAAGAAACAGGAACTCTTGGAGCTGACGATTCTTCTTCCAATACCCCCTTGTCATCTCCCTCTATTGAATCCTGTGAAAATCCGGCTAACCCCGAATGCTATTGCCGCAACTGATATTAATTCTTCTAATTGTTAAATCTACTTACCAATTTATCTGTTGTTTCCTACGACAAATATTGAATTAAATACACTGCAACCTTTGCAAATAAACTACAGAAGAAAAATAAACGTTGGAAGAAATATATGCACATACAACAAAATGACATCATTACTTTTGGAACAATGTCCCAGGAAAAACCCAACTTGAGAAAACCAGTGCAGTAGCTGAGGGTTTTATTATTATGCAATAGTGAAATCTAAGTACAAACTATGGATGCCCAAACTGGCAATCCAAACAGAGAAATACTGGAAAAAATATCTAGTGATTAAAATTTCTCACTCCACAGGTTATCCGACACTGACCTCAACTCAAAATTGAGCCATCCCCAACTGCCTCTGAGCAGTCTTTGCGTCACTCTATGTAGTCACTGCGTCCCTTCAGCTCAAAACTACATCACCTCTCACTGTCTTGTCAGTTGTTGTTTGAGAAACTGATTCTCCCGACCTCTGGAACCTCTATCCAGCTTTTGGCACTAAATCTCGCCTTCTCCCCAGCAAAACAGAATTTCCTCTACAGGGCACTGTGGCACTCTCTGCCTCTCAGCAAATGTACTCGTTGGATTTGGAATGCCTCCTTCGGCTTCACTATATCTGCCCCTCTCTCACTAGTTCGATCTCACTGTATCACTTCCAGCAACACACACCTACTACTCTGGAAATCGATTTCCTAGCAAAATTGAATGCTCAACTGATTTGGTGTATATCCTCCAAGCCCCATCGAATTCTTCTTATAATCCTCCCTTGAGACTTCAACGACCACGATTAAATCTTACCCGATGGCTAGCATTAACTAGAAATCGATCCATGTGCTTTTCTAGAACATTCTCACCATGATTTAAGTAATTCTGTGTAATATTCCCAATTAGCCTTGCTAATTGGAATATTTCATTTTTGCTTTATTTTGCCGCTTTAGCTAGACATAATAAATAAAGTGAGAAATAAGAGGGGTCACCTCACTTTAGTCACCTCACTTTATAATAAAGTGTTCTTTTCCTAGTAGATTAACTTAAGAGAGGGGGCCTTGGGGGTCCACATGAGTATGATGGGGGAGGCATCAGGCTGACCCAAAGTAAACTGCGCAGGTCAAAGGAGAGTTAAGTTTTGGAGGGAGTTTGGCATTATAAAAGGAGAGGTTCTCACCTCATTTGGATCATGCATATTTTGATATTGATATGGAGAGCTAGACTTTTGTCTGCTTCAGCACGCCGGTTGTTTAGTCGGTCTGCAGCACTGTTTAGTGCACGAGTGTCTCCGGTCGGAGATCTCACCCTTAGCCTCGGGGGACTTCGAGTGCCTGCCCTGGTAAGGTTATTTCTGGTTTCACCCTTAGCTTCGGGAGACTTCGAGTGCCCGCCCTAGTAAGGTTTTGTTCTGAGTTCACCTTTCAGTTTCAGTAGCAGAGTAGCAGCAGTTTCTGAAGCAAATCTGAGGAGGAGAAAGCCCTCTTGTGGCTGCGCAGTTCAGAGGAGGAAGGACGCTGTTTCAGGAGCAGAGAAAACGCTGATTAGCCTTGGAAGTGAGGACGTTGTCCAGTTCTGAAGAGGAGGACGCAGATCTGAGGGTTACAGTGATAGATCCAGCCTTGGTGATGATAGATTTGAGCAGATAATTGCCGATCTAGTTTGGTATGGTGCAGATCTGGAAGTATAGCATTAGATCCAGCTTGGGAGATTGCAGATCTGAGGAGATATTGGCAGATCCAGCCTAGATCTGAAGAGATAACATCAGATCCAGCCTTTGAGGTTGCAGATTTGAGGAGATATTGGCAGATCTAGCATAGATCTGAGGAGATAGCAGTAGATCTGATATAGGAGGACGCAGATCTGGAGGGATAGGACGCAGATCTGGATTGGAGGCTTCAGATCCAGCAGATCTGAGCATATAGGACGCTGATTCATCTAGGAGGACGCTGATCTGATGAGCAGGAGCATGTGTGTGGATTTTGGCAGCATTTTCAGTGTTTTCAGCCCTGAGGAGTTTGGTTATCTTATCCGGAGGATTTGTTGTGATTCAGCCCTTTTTCAAGATATTTTCTTTGAGCTGCGGCTCTGACCCCTGAGGCCCGGGGCTGTTTTGTAGGAGGAGGGTTTCGGGGGCGATTTTTGGAGGTGGTCCGTTTGGTTAAATGGTTTCGGGGTTTGGTCCTGAGCATGAGTATGGGTGATCCGAGATTTTTGTCTATTCCGTGAAGGGGATCAAATTTCCTAAATTTTCCGCCTTCCTGCCACTGATGTGTCAGAGTACCTATTTCTATTGCATAGAGAGGATTTCAGACTTCTGCGTCGAGCAAGGATAGGTGCACTCACTCTGATTTTCTTGTACTCCTCTCTATGTACTTTCAGATTAATAAAATGGCTCAGTTTTTTGGCATTCTATGTGTAACTTGATACGTACTCTGGTTCCGTATTTGTTTTATGTATATCTGTCTGGCATATTTACGTAATATTCTTGGTTATTACCCTTTGGGGATATTACGGTGGTATTAGAGCATAGTCGCTCGACTTTTGACAGTGCATGACATCGGAAAAGAGATCATACGGAAACGGCCATCGGTTGCGATACCGGAAACAACGATTGGAAAAAGGGCAAAATAAAAAAGGTCAAATTTTGAAGTTTGGAATTAGGAAAAACGTTTTAAGGTTTTTTAAGGTTTTGAATGAGATCCTGCCCAAATCCTTGGAATTTTCGAGTAGTTTTCAATGGGTAAATCGAGCGGAGGTCAAAGTGCGCGGCGGTATGGTTTTGCGGCCAGTAGTGCGGTTGCGAGGAGCACTGTGAGGGACCCGAACGGTGGGACCGTTGGCGACGTAGATAGGAAGCGGATGCAATCCTCCATCGGATGCGAGGAGACATCACGAGAGGCTCTTGGCCATGGAGATGGAGTCGAGAGAGAACTCGGGGTTTCGGATCGTTGTACCACTCGGCATATGGCATCATGTACACCCACCGTCCCACTATGCCCACATTCTTGCCGGAAGGACACGGGAATAGCAGTACGAGAGGTAGGGCGGCTCGGATGGGCGACATTCTTGCGAGTATCGAGCTTTCGGACGAGGATTCATGGATGCTTTCCCCTTCGAGAGATATATCACGGCCACGATTATGGCATTGGAGCTCCGCAGTCACTTTCGGGGCAGCATCATCATGGTGGAGACACCAACACGCGAAATGAGATTATGTTCGACTCCCGGGCGTGATAGTAGACCTCACAACTTTCGCCCGGGGGAACAAGCACTCACATGATAGGGGCTTACAACGCACGGTGGACAAGTTGGATACCTCTTTCCGGCTTGACCAAGTATCGAGGAGGAAAACCATTAAAATGGTTACCTCACACTTGGAGGATGAGGACACACGAGGGATTGCGGGGAGTGCGAGGGTTACCTAGTGTGACACGGGATTCACCCTCATTGGAGACATCCTTGGCTAGTGCGGGTTCGTGTCGTAGTGGAGGAGGTGGAGCCTACCCGTGGGGAGCCATCCACGGAGGTGATGGCCCGGGCCCCATGTGGGTGCGGGTGGTAGTAAACGCACAACGGATGAGCGAGATATCGGGGGGATATATCCACTTATTGATGAGGCACTAGGAGATACGGGGTCTCGGATGATGGTCGCGGAGACGGCGATATCATCGGCTTCGGACGGACCTTCGAGTTTTGAGAGAGAGAGGCGCGTCGGTACGGGAGACCATTTTGTTGCGGGACCGGAGGCAGAGGTATGAGAGTGACTTGTGCCAAGTCGGCGGCCAAGTTGGTCGGCATTGGGAACGGTGGATTCTCGGTGTACAACCGAGAGGGGCGCATTGGAGCGTCGAGATCATTCCCCTTCGGGTATGCATGGATGGGATGGCGGTCTTTGTTGAGTCATCTCTTCCGTTGGAGAGGCGAGCCACCTGAGTGAGATCTCATATGTTGACTTGGATAGCGGTATGAGACGATCGAGAGTTATACGAGTGCAGGTATCCATATGTTGAGATTGGATGGAGAGAGATTTTTGAGTTGGTACTCGGTGGAGCGGGCTATGGAACCTGATGATTTGGTTCCCTTCTCACAGAGCGAGATAGGAGATGAAGGACATCTTCGGATGGATGGCTGTCTCTCATGCTAATGAACCCCAGGACATCCCTTGAGCCATACATCATGATGGGAGGTTTTTTGCCTACCACCTATTTTGATTCTTGATAGGGTCTCATTGATCCTTGGGAGTTTATATTTCAAGATCCCATAAGGTCACAAAGTCGAAACTTGATTTAGGAGGATGGAGGTAGCCCTCATTTGGGAGGAATACCGGGATGAGGAGAAGAAGAAGGCATCCCATAGTGATTGGGTGGACGTGGTTGATGAGCGAGGAGCTAGGGGCTACTTGCGGATCTATGACACAAGGCGGAGGCTTGGGCTATGGTGGTTACTCTTGAAGAGTTTGGCCATCACTTGGCAAACACTCTTCTTAAGAGTAGGAGGATGGGGAAAAGATGGATGGATACTTGCATCATTGGCTTGACGTAGAGTATGGATGCATGGTGTTGATGTGTTACTCCTATCATTCATTGTGTCTCCATCACATGAGTTGTATGATGGAGGTATGGGGAGGCAACACAATGTCTTGTTGCTTGGTTTGTTTTAGGAGACAGAGCGAGATTTGCTCTCACACTTTGTATGGTGTTGCCGGGGAAGAAGGGATGGCACTATCTCTTTGATCCTTGATGGCTTGGGAAGCACTTCCATCTTGGGAAGTATTCGCACTTATTCTGTAGCATTATTATTGGAGGAGTCTTTGACAAGGAGCATGTCAAAAGAACGGAGTCTTGTATTGACGGGAGCTTATTTGCATGAGCTCTGGCGTTGTCACCTTGGATCGAGGACATTATGGATGAAGTGTGCGCGACGGATATAGTGGATCTATAGCCTAGGTCCCGGATCACTTCATATCTGTTGCACTTGATGAGCAGAGAGAGGAGGTAATGATGATAGAGACATTTATCGCTATGGCATATTCTTCTTAACTTGGATTTCCAAGTATAAGGAGGATTATCTTCTTGTAGCACACTGGTTCATTTCTTCTTCATAGCATGCCAAAACAATATGGAGGACTCATTTATGGATCCATGTGCCATCTTACTTCAGCATATGGTGAGGTACTAATACATTCATTGATTTGCACCTCCTATGCGGTGCATTGCTTCACGAGGGCAAGCTTGTCATATTGCTCCGTGAGTTTCATCGGGCCAAACTACATGATGGAGGCAACCATATCTTTTGTGGCTTTGGGAAAGTGTTTATCACCTCATGTATGTTCATTTGCGACACTATATCATGTATTATATGAAGACATGCATGTTGTATAAACATTTGCCTTGTACTCTTATCAGCGCAACATACTTCTTGTTGTACTTGTTGGGAAAGGTTGTTGGTACCTCTCTTCATCACATGTAACCTTCGGCGTTTCCTTCATTTTGTTGCGATCATGTCTCCATTTGCGTATAGATCGAGATTTGTATGGGGAGGCTTGATTATGAGAGAGACACATGAAATTTTGGATGTGTCCTTGAGTATTTTTACGCACTACATGTTCTAATGGGAGCATGGGAGGAGGCATGGCCACCACTACTACATATGTGCTCTCTTTTGAGGTGGGCCATGAGATTGATGATCATCCATTGTATAGCCATGGGCAATTGTTTGATCTTTTATCGTTTTCATATTCGGCCATTTGCTATCCATTAGTAGATGTACATTAACGCCATGTAATTTTTTACGAGGGTTGCGGTGGACGAGACTACGTTGTATCTTGTGAGAGATTGTTTGCATTATGTATCCTCATGTAGAACCTTCGGCGAACATCTCATTAGGGTGATCCATGATGACCATGTCATATTCTTCATGGACGGTTTGTTTTGGGCTTGACTTGTTCTTCATTGATAGAGGAACCTTCTATGGTGGATTGTTTTTCACTTTGCCATTGAGAGAGGCAATGATTTTGCGGCCAAAGGGATCGACATAGACTCCACACTTGTCATGAAGAGTGGAGAGAAGGACGGCCCACAGGGTAAGCTATGATGCTTGCCAAGTTCATATTTTGGGCCCCACCTTCATTGCAGAAGATCTTGAGGTGGAAGGAGATTTCGGGGAGTTGCCTTGTTGGGAGGTGGCTCATTTTGTCTGGATGATTCTTCAGGAGGTGGAGGATCCACGGAGGAAGTGCATTCACTCATTCTATTTTCGACTCCGTGCCTTGATGGGAGGAGAGGTGACGAGTTGGTTCACAGTTGATGGGCCAGCTTACACAGTCATAGATGCAGAGCAGCAGCGGTCCTGGTCTTTAGTCATAGCCAGAGGCAGTGAGCAGTTCGAGTCACGGGACTTGTGCGATTATTGGCCACAGTGGCGATGGGATCCGGGAGGACTATTGATTGGCTGGTACCATGAGAGGCCAGTTTGGGATCCTGGCATTGAGATATCCCTTCATATCAGGGTGATGCAGGAGACAGAGAGGTTTCAGTGGGACCCAGGCACATCTTGCAGTATTGGCAGGGAGCACCAGCTAGAGAGTAGGCTTGTTCAAGCATTGCTTGAGAACAAGCAATTTTTGCCGGATGAGGATGCCACTTGGGAGAGCGAGCAGACTTTACAGCATCCCTCACTTCAGTTGCTTGAGGACAAGCAACGTTTTGTCGGGGGAGACTGTAATATTCCCAATTAGCCTTGCTAATTGGAATATTTCATTTTTGTTTAATTTTGCCGCTTTAGCTAGAAATAATAAATAAAGTGAGAAATAAGAGGGGTCACCTCACTTTAGTCACCTCACTTTATAAAATAAAGTGTTTTCCTAGTTGATTAACGTTATAACTTAGAGAGGGGGCCTTGGGGGTCCACATGAGTATGATGGGGAGGCATCAGGCTGACCCAAGGATAACTGCGCAGGCCAAGGAGAGTGAAGGACGCAGTTAAGGTTGGAGGGAGTTTAGCACTATAAAAGGTGGGGTTCTCACCTCATTTGGACATGCTTGATTTGATATTGATATTGAGAGCTAGACTTCTGTCTGCTTCAGCACGCCGGTTGTTTAGTCGGTCTGCAACACTGTTTAGTGCAACCGAGTGTCTCCGGTCGGAGATCTCACCCTTAGCCTCGGGGGACTTCGAGTGCCTGCCCTGGTAAGGTTATTTCTGGTATCACCCTTAGCTTCGGGGGACTTCGAGTGCCTGCCCTAGTAAGGTTATTTCCTGAGTAATATCTTTCAGTTCAGTGATAGTCAGCAGCAGTTTTCTGGTGAAGATTCAGAGAGGAGGAAGCCCTTTTGATGACTGCGCAGTTTTGAGTGGAAGGACGCTGTTTCAGAGGGAGGAAGGACGCAGTTCAGATCTAAGAGGAAGGACGCTGTTCCAGGAGGAAGGAGGACGCAGATCTGAAGGCACATTGATAGATCAAGACTTGAATTTACAAGACTGGAAGGGTATGCTTGCATCTAGTTCTCGTAGGTGATCTGGAGAGATAACATTAGATCCAGCCTTGGAGGATTCAGATCTGAAGAGATATTGGTAGATCCAGCCTTGGAGAGTGCAGATCTGGAGAGATAGCATCAGATCCAGCCTTGGATGATTCAGATCTGAGGAGATATTGGTAGATCCAGCCTTGGAGAGTGCAGATCTGGAGAGATAACATCAGATCCAACCTTGGATGATTCAGATCTGAAGAGATATTGTCAGATCCAGCCTAGATCTGAAGAGGTAGCAGTAGATCTGCCCTTGGAGGACGCAGATCTGGAGGAGGAGGACGCAGATCTGGATTGAAGGCTTCAGAACCAGCAGATCTGAGCATATAGGACGCTGATCCATCAGGAGGGACGCTGATCTGATGAGCAGGGTCATGTGAGCAGGGCTTGACAGCGTTTTCCAGGGTCTTAGCCTTGAGGAGCTGAGTTTTTCATCTGGAGGGTTTTGTGGCCAGCATTCCATCTGTTTCTGCGCTGTCACTAGCAGAGACAGCGTTTCTGTGGGTGAGGGTTTGGAGGATTGAGATCAGCCCTTTTCCAGTCTTCAGTTTGTAGCTCCAGTGCATTCCAGCAGCAGCTCTTCTACAGCCAGCTAGGACGCTGTCCTTATTTGCAGCCATTGTTTATCTGAGAGGTCTCTACTTGCCTGGGGCAAGGATAGGTGCACTCCTGCCTATATGTTTTGAAATTAATAAAATGGCTTAGCATTCTGGCATTCTATGTGTACTTGATCTACTATCTGGTTCCAGCATTTGTTTTATGTATTTCTGTCTGGCATATTTCTGTGTATTACTGGTTATTTCCCTTTGGGGGATATTACAAATAGGAGTTGACTAGCCATGCCCAATCAGAGAGACATGTCCCTTGGGAACATGTCCAACTTCTGAAATTCTTAGCAAACCACGCCCTAGAATTCCAACTTAGTTTCAATGCTCAGCCACTTTGTGTGTTCTGCAATTGACCCCAAGCCCTCTTCTTATAAGAGGGCTACTAAACTGTATGCTTAGGCTCAATAATTCTCGAATGCTTGACAAGCCCTCTTCTTATAAGAGGGCTACTAAATTGTATGCTTAGGCTCAATAATTCTCGAATGCTCAGCCACTTTGTGTGTTCTCCAATTGACCCCAAGCCCTCTTCTTATAAGAGGGCGACTAAACTGTATGCTTAGGCTCAATAATTCTCGAATGCTTGACAAGCGATAAAATAGATAAATATTTTTTGATATGAATTGAATTGATGATTACAAGGCTGAGGCAGTGCTCCTTAAATAGGAGTTGACTAGCCATGCCCAATCAGAGAGACATGTCCTTTGGAGACATGTCCAACTTCTGAAATTCTTAGCAAACCATGCCCTAGAATTCCAACTTAGTTTCAATGCTCAGCCACTTTGTGTGTTCTCCAATTGACCCCAAGCCCTCTTCTTATACTTTTCTCGTTGAAATATCAACGACCATGATCTAATCTTGAATCGATGACTAAGATTAGAAGATGCTTGATCCGTGCGACTTAAGTCATTTTCATCGCATGTTTAATTTAATTAACTTTAATCTTTTAATTTTCCTAAGTTAGACTTAGAGTCCTTAATTAAAAAGATTAATTAATTAAATATCTCTTAAACAGGATGGAATTTCTTAAATCGCTTCTGGGTCTTGGAGATCTCATGTACTCTACTCCCTCCACAACATTTGGGAGCTAGAGCACATCCGATGCTACCCCAACACCCCAAAATCTCAACACTCCCTCTTAGCGAGGAATGTGCTCTAGCAACAATACTCCACTTCGAAGTTCTGCACTGATCTCTGGTGTGGGTCTCTGCGCTGATGCTTGGCCTGCTGCCCTTCATCACTGTGTTGTTGCTGCTCTCTTGTATTGCTGCCCTTCGTCACTGTGTTGTTGCTGCTCTCTTTTACTGCTGCCCATGACGCTGCCACCGTCACTGCCACATCTGTACTGCAGCTCCCTCTCAATTTGCTGCATCGTGCTACCAACTACTACACTGCAACTCAGTTGCTGGGAGTAAGCATCTGAAGTACTCCTGCCCAATCTTTGACAGACAAGTCAGTTGGGTTGCATCTTCATCACTGAAGCTCCATAGGCTGATGTTCTGTGCTGTCATCTGGAGGCTGTTATGTTGCTGCAACTCTGCATTGTGTAAGCAGACCTCCTCTGCGCTGAAGTCCCCTACACTGCTGCTGCGCTGTGCTGTCCTCCGGAAGCCTCTGCGTTGCTGCAACTATACACCGCGTAAGAAAGCCTGCTCTGTGTTGCTGAAGTCACATCAGCCCCTCTACGTTGCTGTTGCATCTGCATTGCGTTGCTCCCTCTCAGCATCCAACTCTGCCTTTGCTCCACTTGTCCTGCTACTGTCTTAAGGCTCCCATAGCTCGTATGTGATCCAAGAGTTGGGCTACTCAAGGATCCTTCCCTTACTCAGTAGCTACTCTACAGATCAAGATCGCCCCACTTTCGTGGTTCATGAGCGCTCATGGCTACGTCATCTGCAGAGCCATCGTACGCCACAACAGCATTGGAGCTAGAAGCTTCCTTGTCCTTTTTCTTTTGAGGACAATTGCTGGCGAAATGTCCTAGTTCGTCGCACTGGAAACACTTGATCTTCGACAGATCACACTTCTTTCTCCCTTGCTGCCTCTTTGATGCCAAGGTTGCATCTTCCTCTTCTTCCTTCTTCACTTTGCTTGAACCAGTGCTGTATTGTCTTTTGGTCATTCGACGGATTTCCTCTTGTCGAAAGATAGCCCACATGTTGTCCCAGTTGGGAAGGTCCGCTCTACCCAAAAGACTTTGGACAAAGGTTTCCCAGTCCTTTGTGACTGCATTGAGAGCAATCCTCACCATAACATCGTCATCTATCTTGACCTCCATGCTAATCAGCTGATCCCAGATCGATTATAGTCTGTATAGAAAAGGGTCGATCTCCTCTCCCTTGGCCATCATCAATAACCTCAGCTGGTTCTCCAGAAGCATCTTCCTTTGGGTGGATCTTCCTTCATATAGTGTGGTTAGAGCTACCCACATCTCATGAGCCATTTCCTTCTCGGCTATGTGTGGAACAACATGACCTTTTACCACGTCCATAATGAAGCGCTTGGCGTGTGCCATTGCTTCTTCATGCTTCTCTAGGAGCTTCGCATCATTTGGTGTGGCCAGGACTTTCTCTACATGCTCCCTCAAGCCATATTGTCAGACCCATGAGTCGACGTTCCTTGACTCGGGCGAGTCGGGCGCCCCACTTGGGCGCACATAGGCAATACGACGGACAGGCATGCCCACAGGCGCCTTCGTGTCATATCGGGCAGCTTGTGACGTTATGGGCATTTTGTCGCACCATAACTGATGGCGTGTGACATAACAGACGAAGCGACATGTATTGGCATAGCGGCGGAGCGACGTTTATATGGCACGTCGGCTATTGTTGCATCATAGCCGAGCGGGCGGGTCGACGCTACAAAAATGATACGGCAAAGGGCATGCACCGAGGGTCGGGTCAGGTCCACCGAGAGCCACCCGATGCCCTCACAAATCAGCGGAGTTGTTGTATTAATACGACGACGGATGGATAGTTGGAGACATCGGGCAAGGAGCATCCAACACACAACTCCACTGCAGCAATAGACTTGCGAGAGTGGCGAAGGATGAGCCTGCAAGGCGGGCCAACGAAAGTCTGAACGTGTGCGGGTCAGCTCAGGTCTGCGAGTGCGGGTAACAGGGGTGCAGCAACGACGAACAGTTCGACGGACGAGTTGTGAAGTGCAGGGCGCGGGTCATAGGTTATGTTTGCGGGCAGAGCGCGATGGGTCTGCGGTCGAGTCGGGTGACCGACCCATGACAGTGTTATGGACATGACCAGGGGTGCGGGTCGTGTGACCGAACTCCACGACAGCTACGACGGGGCTGAACGCGTTCGGGGCGCGGGTTGAGTCGTGTGACTCCCCGACAACGCGGTTGAACGTGCGACGGGTCAAGTCGTGCATAAATTTTTCCGATACTGATATTTTCAACACTGCTTAGATCTCTAATGATATGCACTTTCAACGAATAATCTTGTGAGTAGAACTCTATAATTTTCAGCCACCTCTGAGTATCTAACACATGAATAATAGGAGGGTTAGGGCTTGGTGCCTTTTTGTGCTTGGTGGTTCGTTCTTGTTGTAGATTCCATTGTTAAAGGAAGAGCGATGATATGAAAGACTTGATAACCAATCTCAGACCCGTGTCAAACGATTGTTGGTAGAGGACGACCTCTTCTATTGTACAAAAGGAGCTTCTTCCGGAGTAGGCTTTGCTGTAGCTTACCAACCTTTATTTAGTGTCAAAAATTACATAACAGCAAAAGGTCTTTGGATCAGACTTTGTCATTTCTTTTATTCTGTTGGTTGGGTATTCGTCTTCCTGTGGTAGCAAGAGTTTTTGGCTCAAAATTCTGGTTCTGTAGTGGTTGCAACTAGGGCATAATGTTGTGACAGAACAACGAAAGGATACATGTTGCAATTCTCATTAGAAGTTGATGTATCGCTTGGTAACTAGTATTCCAACCTCTGATCTTGCCCAGATTGCAGGATTAAAGGATGTGCAGTATGGACTATATATATATATATATATATATATATTAAGTGAAGCTGACGTTATTTGCAATATGAAGGTTTGAGAGACTTGTTCAGTGATCACAACAACAATCCTACAATACTTTAAAACAAATCAAAATCTCTTTATCTGGGCAACAAACAAGAATGACTACTCTCTCCAAGACTTATATAGTACAGTGAATCCTACAACAAGAATTGAAGACTACATTGTTGGTAATCAAGAGTGTTTGAAATTGTGACAATATTGTTTACTACTCAAGTATTGTGCATAAGTTTTGGAGCAGTCACAACCTTAGCTTTTTGACTACATCAAGGATATAAGTATCTGTTTTCACCACAGTCCATGGCTCATTTGTTCATTTGCATCATTCAAACAGTGATATCATCATCTACTACAGTGAAAGTTTGAAGCAGTAGCAGTGTATGACTTCACTTCTTGCAGCAGTTACTAAAGGCATCTAGTTGATTAAGGGTTGAGCAGGACATCTTCATCCTTTCACAGTATTAAGAGCACATACATCATTATCATGCATCAGCATCGCAAGGTAATATAAGTTAAGCCTATTCACCTTTTTTTAGTATTGATGTTTATTGACTTGCGGAAGTATTTATTTATTTGGGTTATTATTATCAGTTTTTGTATGGAAAGGGAGATTTGTTTGAGTGTGTTGCAGGTACAGATTATTAGGGCAAGCATATTTTAAAGACAAACAACCAAACATTGAAAATAATCAAAAGCAGTTCATCATTAAGAAGAGCAGCATCACTGAAGGACAAGTTAAAGAACCTCAAGCGGTTACACCTTGAAGCAGTCCATGACTCCATCCTCACTTTTGTAGTACCAACAACATCAAGTCTTGTATAAAGAGTCCTTTGTAAATTAAAGTCTTGTACTATCATTGTAATATGGAAAATCAGTGATACTTCCCAGAGTTGAAGAGGGCATTTTGTGTTGGTCAAAGGTTTCGATTTGTAGTTGGGACAAGGGTTCTTGGTTTGTCGGGATAAGTGTAGGTCCTAGTATTGTCTATCATTTATTGTATATTATTGTAACATGGATCAATGTCCCTAGTACAAGAGTCTATTATGAATATAATAATGTAAAAGTAATAAATATAGATAATAAATAATAAACACAATAATATGTAATTAAAGTAATAATTAGTTAAACATAGAGGCATGTCTAAGGAGACATGACCGTTCATAAAGAGACACCTGCTTAGGGTATATAAGCAGGCCCCTCACTCTCAATTGTATCATCATTTCATATTCATACTTTTAATATATATTCTTGTATCCTAAATAGAGATCTTTATATTCCAAGTCTTATGGAGTATTTAACTAGAAGTACGAACTTTGTTCTTACCAGAGTCCACACTTTTGTATTTGATTTTTGTCTTTATAGGGAAATGCAGTGGTGTTAGGCTGGTGAAAGAAGTCACCTTCAGGTTGGGGCCTGTAAACACTTCAGGGCAGTAGGGTGGTGCTAGTGTGAGTTGTGGCTCACTTGGGTGTTGGGGTGTCCTTTCAGCTGACTGCTGATGAAACTAGGTCATTGAGGCATCCTTCCAGTGGGAGCTGGAGAGGAATTATTTTCTAGAGTTCTAGGAAGTTGTAGCTTTATTTTCAGTTCGGGATGAATATTAAAAAACTTATTAGAAAAGCGTTTGGTGGTTTTTGACCCGGAGGGGGTTTTCCACCTAAAAATCTTGTGCCTACTGTCTCTATTTTTGCATTATTGTTTACTGCTCTTATTGAACAATAATAATAATAACTGAAGATTAACTAATGCTTTGAAAATGATTAATAAAGTGCTAATTGCTAAGAAATACTGATTCACCCCCCCTTCTTGGTATTTCCAACAAATTGCATTAATATCTTCAAATATAAAAATTAGAGTGAACTAGCTCAATGTTACTTCACAAGTTCTAAAATGAAAATGCATGGGAAATAAATCACTTGCAAGTAAATGGACTAGTTGTGAAATTGCAAAATTGCTTCAAGTAAAGTGACACAAATTGCTTCAAAATATATCAACAATAATCAATATAGCATACGGGCATGAGTTGACATCAAATGAAGGGTCAATGTATCCTTATGAAATAATTGCCAAAGTAAATGGATTAGTAAACCAAATTTAAGTTTGCCAAATAGATGTAAAGTGCTTGCTTGCTTAAGAGAAATGTTGCATGTGTTGTGGTAGGTTGCACAATACAAGTACTTTAAGAAATGAAAATGGCAAACTAAACAAAATCGACCCTGCAAGATAAAAGTAGATGTGAGTGCTATGTTAATTCTGAAGATTAACCACATGTGAATTAAATTAGCAAATCAAGCATGCATGCAAGTAAACTAAATGTGAAAGTTAAAAACTAGACCGTTCAAATCAATCCACCCACGAGAGCCCTCCTTCTAAATGAGGAGGTAGGATGCCATGGGAAACTTCCCAAGCTCCCTCACTAGAGAATTAATCTTTTATTAAAGAGAAAGTTACAATGATGAACCTTCTCTTGTATGTGAGAGAATGACTTCAAGATTTGAGGACTTTCTTCCAATAAGATTCAACTTCTAGGCACTAGGATCCTTCCATTGGGAAATAGAAACAAATTTTTACAAAAGGAAGATGGCTACAAGATGCCAGTGATCCTCACTTACAAACTGGAAACTTATGACAGAATTCTACCCCAGAATTTGCAGCCTTCAATAACCAAGAAGAAATGTGCAAGGAGGAGAGGGTGAGCCTCCCTCAAGTCCACAATTAGCTAAGGATAAGTGGCAGCTTTTGGGACTTTTTGTGCAGCAATGAATGAGGTTGCAAACAGTCACAAAGAGGGCTGCAAATCCTATGCTAATAGGTCCTGTTGACCACACTTTGTCAACAGTCCAAGAAGCAGAGTACAAAGCAACAAATAAAAAATTTTCAAATCAATGTCATCATTCAACTCCAGTTTTATCATTGTAAACCCAATTTCTGCCATGTACTCTGCTTCCGCTGAACTCAATGCCACTGACTCCTGCTTTCGGCTGAACCACGACACAATTGCCGAACCCAACCCAAAACAACACCCTGAAGTGCTCTTCCTATCAGAAGCACAACCTACCCAATCAGAATCAGTGTAACTTGCCAATCTCACTCCATCTCCCTGCCTATAATCCAGACCATACTCCGTTGTCCCCTGCAAGTACCGCAAAATGTGTTTTGCAACAACTCAGTGCACCCTCCTGGGCTCACACATGAACTGGTTCATCATGTTGACTGCGAAACATATATCTGGTCTAGTGTTGACCAAATACGTCAAGGAACCAATCAGCTGCCTATACAATGTGGGATCCACCAACTCGGAATCTGAAGTGTGAAGCTTCTTCCAGTTAGTGATCATAGGTGTCGACATGGGTTTACAATCCTCCATGCGAAATCTGCTAAGGATGTCCACAATATACTTCCCCTGTCCCACGAAGAAATGCCCCTCCTCCTGCCACACCTCCAAACCGAAAAAGTAATACATCAAGCCAATGTCTTTCATCTCGAACTCCGAGGCAAGATCTCTCTTGCAGCTCTCTATGAGTCTCTTTACACCCATAATGACCAAGTTATCCACATAGAATACCAAAATGAGAGGCTCCTCACCTATCACAATAAAGTATAGGTTCGGATCTGCATCACTCTTTGTGAAACCCATCTCCTGCAAGTACGTATCAATCTTGGAGTACCAAGCTCTAGGAGCTTGCTTCTGGCCATAAAGGGCCTTCTTTAGTCTGCATACATGGGACTCCTTCCCATGCGCCTCAATGCCCTGTGGCTGTTCAATGTACACCTCCTCCTGTATGAAGCCATTGAGAAATGCGGTCTTAACATCCATCTGGTGGATCTTCCAACCCATCTCTGCTGCTATCGATATAATGGAGCGAATGGAAGTATATCGAGCCACGAGAGCGAAGGTCCCCTCATAATCAACTCCCTCTACCTGGGAGAACCCTCTAGCCACAAACCTTGCCTTGAATTTCTCAGTGCTGCCATTTGCAGCATGCTTTACCTTGTAAAGCCATCTGGAAGTAACCACGGATTTTACCTTAGGCCTCGGCACCACTTGCCAAACATCATTCTTCATGATAGAAGAATACTCCTCCTGCATGGCCTCTCTCTAGACCTGCTGGCTAGCTGCCTCCTCATAGCTAGAAGGCTCAGAGTCAACGATGTTGGCAACCATTTCCATATAGCTACAGAACCTCTCAGGTGGTTTGCTCTCTTTGACCGGTCTCTTCGGCCCAGCAATAGATGTGGCCTCTCTCAAGGTATCCTGAAGCCACTTGGGCTTCCTTTTCCCTGAGCACACTTCTCCCACCAGAGAATGAAACTCCTCATCCTCATCAGGAGCATGAACTCCTAACTGTTTGTTTGCTGTCCTCCTGCCTGAACCTGAACCTGTAGATGTTGAAGTACCGTGTGAACTGTCCATCAGTGAACTACCTAGTGAATTGCTCTGCGGACAGCTCTGCATGCTACCCGAAGCACCACCCCTCTGACTCTGCGAGCCACTGCTCACTGGTGGACCTGACACCGTAATCGATGTACCTCCTGATCCCTGCCCACTGGATCCCTGTGACTGACTCAGCTGCTCCTGAGGGTCTGGCTGATCCAGATACTCTAATTCCCGTGACCTCTTGAAAGCCTTGTCTTCCTCGAACTTCACATCCCGCCTAACAATAACTCTCCTCTATGCAGGAATATAAATCCGAAAGGCTTTCGAGGTCTCACTATAGCCCACAAAGATACCCTTCTTTGCGGTGGGCTCTAGCTTGGTCCTCTTCTCCTTGGGTACGTAGGAGTATGAAATACACCCAAAGATACGAAAATGACCAATATCAGGCTTCTTCCTAGAAAAAGCCTCCTCCGGAGTCACATGCCCCAAGGCACGATGCAGACTCCTGTTCTACAAATACACAGCTGTGTTGCAGGCCTCTGCCCACAAAAACAATGGTAACCCCTTATCATGTAGCATGGATTTGGCAGCCCCAACGATGGATCTGTTCTTCCTCTCCGCAACCTCGTTTTGCTGGGGGTTGTAAGGAACCGTGAACGCCCTCCTGATGCCTGCCTCCGCACAATAATCAACAAACTCGCCAAGGGTGTAATCCCCTCCATTGTCCGACCTGACGGACTTGATCTTCTGACCTGTCTAAGTCTCCATAAGAGCTCTGAACTCCTGAAACCGCTTGAAGACCTCACTTTTGGTCTTCAAGAAATAAATCCAGGTCCTCCTGGAGTGATCATCAATGAATAAAACATAGTACTCATATCCACTCAAGGAAACATGAGACATTCGACCGCTCACATCGGTATGAATCAAATCAAGTATCCCAGTTGATCTGCTGTCACTGCTGGGAAAAGGGGATTTGGCAAACTTGCCCATAGCACATCCTCTGCATGTATCTAGGTGATTAGAACTGAAATCTGGTACACCTGTAGTGATCTCCCGCAGTGTCCTCAAGGCCCCATGATACATGTGCCCCATCCTACGGTGCCAAATCTCGCACAGCTTTGAACTGCTAGCTCTGCTGTCGGTACTACTGCTCAATGCCAGAAGGGGCTAAAACGCAAACTTTTATACCTTTGCATGGCGCACACCAATCACTCTAGCTGAATCAGCTGGAGCACCCCTGGGATATATAAGCACCTGTCCTCTCTTGAACAATACCTCATACCCTCTGTCCTCCAATGCTGAGACAGATATAAGGTTCTTCCTCATCCCTGGCACATATAGAACATCCGACACTTTCAAGGGAGGTTTGTGTTCCCTATCAAATGTCAATGTCCCCACACCGACTGCTCTAACAATGTCGTCGTCTCCGAGTACTACCTCTATATCAGTGCCACTCTCTGAAAGCTCTGAGAAGTACTTACAGACTCCTGTCATATGACATGAAAACCCACTGTCAACATACCAAATACCTGAAGATGCTCCGCTAGTGTAGGGAAATGCACACTCCCTCTCAACCTCCGTGGCAGGTGATCCTGCACTAGTGGACTCACAAGCAATGAACCCAAACTCCTGGTCAAAGCTCTCCGAAAAGTCCTCTATCTCTGCTGATGCTTCCTTCTTCTTCTTCTTCGGACACACAACTGCATAGTGTCCCATCCTCTGACAATTCCAACTCTTCACCTTGGAATAGTCCTTCTCCTTGTTCACCTGCTACTTCCCTTTACCTTTGCATTTTCCCCCACCACCACTTGTGGAAGCTTGCTTCTTTCCCTTGCCCTTCTTGCCTCCTGCTAACAGTGCTAAATTGTCATCCTCCTCAACTGGTTTGGCTTCCCCAAGCTGGGTCTTTTTGATTTCATTCTGTATGCAATCATCCCACAACCTCTCCCAAGAGGGAAGGGTCTCACGTGCAACAATCCCATCAGCAAAGCTCAGCCATGAACTGGGAAGGCCATTCACTGCAATCCGCACCAACTCAGTGGGTGGAATGACCTCTCCAACTGCTGCCAACTCATCTCTCACATTAGTGATCTTTGTGAGGTATGCAGTAGCACTATCAGTCTTTGCCATCTTAATGGTCTTCAGCTTCTCGCTTAGGACCATTTTCCTATTCTCATTGGTACTTTGGTAGAGATTGGTCAAGGCTGTCCACATCTCATGAGCAAGTCTCTTTCCTCTCACATGAGGAATGCAATGGTCTTTAATACCATAAAGAATCAGTCTCTTACCCTTGTTATTCTTCTTGTTAAAGTTTGCCAACTGAACAACATCAGTAGGCACATTCACAGGGGGTTGTTGAGTACTCACCATTATACTCCAGACTTCTGCCTCTTCAAAGATGCTTTGCATTCTTTCCTTACATATACAGTAGTTGCTATGCCCATCCAACGTATCCTCCACCCTCAAGCCCAAAGACATGCTTGCTGTCCTAACATACTAAAAATGGCACTGCTGTGATAAAGGTTCTGTTTTCTGTGTGTAAAATCAGCTTGCTGTAAATTTTCTCTTTGCTGTCCCAAACTGCACTTTTCAGCAAATTAGCTTTGATACCATGTAGAAATTTTGATAACCCACTCCGGTTTTCAGTTTCTCCTTATTTCTCCCATTAAGTTAAATGCCCATTCCCATAACCATACATTCAACAAGATGGAAAAATAAATATTTTCTGAAAACACAAATTCTGGAAATTTCACAGTGCTGAAAATGCAGAAATTAAAACTCAGAAAATATATTGGCCACACACAGAAATTTGATAGGCTGATTTTTGGTCAATATGACCCTGGAAAAACTCTCTACAACTCTTGGGGAAAACCAGTTCGAAAGCTTTTCTTTATTTCTGAATATGCTTTTACAGTGAACAGGAAAACATAGTAAAAATTATAGCAACCTCACAAATGTACTTATCTCGAAAACTGTGCACAACTCCACCTCGATTTTCGTGCCAACACAAAACATAAATTTCACAGAAAAATGTGTAGCATTAAATGCTGTACGGACAACATAGAAAAACATGCTGTACGACCTCCTCGAAAACAATGTTGTACGGCTTGCTGAGAACTGCTGTACGACTGCCTCGATTTTCGTGCTGTACGGCTGCCTAGAAACTATTGTACGACCTCGATTTCTGTGTTGTTTCTCTGCTGTACGGAAATCTGGAAAATAGTGCCTCAAAATGCTATACGACCTCCTTGGGAATCGTGCCAATATAGCAGCAATAAACACTGTTCTCCTCTCCTCGATTTTCGTGCCCTCTTGCCTTGAAAACCGTGCTCTGTCCTTGTTGTATGAATTTGCTGAATCTCCTTGTTGCTGTCCTCTTCCTCTCACTTCTCAGAAATGTCTCCTTTGCTTTCTCCTCTCTCAATCTGCTCATGAAAGATTGAATGATCTTTTCCCTCTTTTCCTCCTTTAACCTAACCCTAAGTGACTTTTGGGGAAACCCTAAATCCAATGGCTGAGATAGCTTTAGATCTAGGGTTGAGATTAAATGTGCATTTAAATCTCACTTTCTATTTTTTAATTCACCCCACTTTAATAAAGACCCTCTTAGTCATTTATTTCCAAAGTCACTTTTCACTTTCTAATTTCATATTGACTTTATTAAAGTCACTTTAAAATTAGACTTAGTAACTTTATCACTTAAAGTCACTTTTAAATTAGATTTGACTTTATAACTTTATAAAGTCACTTTAGGAGAAAAATTAAATTCTTTTGGACATTTTTCCCTAGGCCAAAGATCAAAGCCTTAGGGAACCACCTGTCCTTCGGTACCAAATTCTAAGTCACAACTTCCCAGACTAGGGTTTAACCACTCCCGTGGGATTGCTACCCCTACTTAACGACATAAACTGGATCTCACTATAATGTCCTTGAAAAAGGTAGAGGTAACTCGGCCCTAGATTCTGCCCTTTCCACAGAACATAAGAGGTACGGCCCTCTCCAATACTTCAGGAAGAACACGCTCCAGTTAGCTGTTCATTTACCCACATACACAAACATCAAACCACAGAACCATGCCATACCAAAGAGTAGAAAGGGCTAAACTAGAGGATCTACTTCAAATTGCTCAACAAACATAGTGTAATTGCATACAACATTTACAGCTACAATGCAATTTATTCATATGCAGACTCAGTGTATCGAAATGCATTCTACAGCCACAACTTGCCCAATGCACAGGTGTATTTAGCCTCAATATTTAAAGATAAGCGCATAGCAAGCAACCTTTAGCTTTATAATTCCAATTTCAAAGACGTATTATTGTCTTTGTCACGTACAACAGTTCTCTGATATTCTCCTGAAAACATTGAACTCTCTTTAATACATCACACTTGGAACCACCCAAATATAAAATCCAAGTTCTTTGAATTCTCCACAGCCAACACTACTTAAATAAATCCGAAATTCCAATCTCCAACAAGGGCTCACTGAATTCTGTATACTGCTATAATTGACTGTTTTGGTTAGGGCATTTTGCAAGCTGCACCATTCACTAACCAGACAGTGGACAACGTCCTTC
The DNA here is from genome assembly GCA_034641835.2 of Pinus albicaulis. Classification (NCBI taxonomy): domain Eukaryota; kingdom Viridiplantae; phylum Streptophyta; class Pinopsida; order Pinales; family Pinaceae; genus Pinus; species Pinus albicaulis. Next base: position 278,521,477 of record CM076573.1, read on the forward strand.
TAGTTGCGGCCTAAGCAAGACAAGGTGTTCTACACATGGGCTACTGTTCTGGGCATGTGGCAGCCCCTAAAGTCTCCACACTGGCCTGTTTGAAGTGGCTAGGGCCGCGGCCTACCACAGTCCACTGCGGCTCCCCAACAGCTCACCCAATCTGCCTTTCCTTACCATGTACAACCCTTAACACAGTCCGCAAACAACTCCTTATCCTCTCGGCTCAACAACCCTTCAATCTGGCCCTAACCTGCACTTAAGACAACCTTGTTTAGCCCTAAACGCATCTGCTGCACCTACAGCAACCCAGGCTTCTCCCACGCTGTTCTTGTAGCAGATGTACTGCGCTGTCCTTAAATTTCCTCGGCCTCCTAATCTCCACGCTGTTAAGCCCTCCAAAACATCATTGCAAGTAAACACATGTGGCAGCCTTTAAAGGATCCACACTGAGTTGTTTGGAGTAGTTGGGCTTGCGGCCTAATGCGGCCTCCTCACAACATGCTTAATCGACCTTCCTTCTCGCTATTTTTAGAAGGCTTCTCCACGTTGAAGGTTAGGGTACATGAATTTCGACCTTATCAAATAGTCCTTATCTCGCTGCACTAGATTCTCAACACGCTGGGCTTTGTCTTCTCCTTAGCTCTGATACCATGTTAAATTCTGAAGATGTTCTATGCTAGATGCAAATAGACTTTCAACTTCTAGGGCTCAATGAAAGTAAGATGCAGATAGAACATACCAATAGATCGATGGAAGACAAGCCAAAACAGAGATAAAGAATGGTGGCGTTACGACGGTCAGCAGGATGCTTCAACCAACAAAGTCTTCATAAGGTCAGCCTCCCACATGTATCACACAACCCCAAGACGTTTCATCAAGAATACTCCACCAAGACGCTACACCAAGAAGCCCTAAACGCAGAACCAAGAACGTTGCTCCATCACCATCCAAGAGAGAAGAAAATTCCTCCACTGAAATGTGTGTGTAAAATGAACTCCAAGTCTCTCCAATATATAGGCATTTGTAGGGGTGTGTGACACATCTCTTATGCATGTGGGTTAAATCAGGCCGACCTTGCACATGTGGAATAAATTTAAAATACATGTTCTGCTCATCCGATTAAGATGATCTTTGGATTGATCTTGCACCTCTTCGAAAGAGGAATCCAATAAAAATATTGGCATCATCATCTGAGCATCACAACATGGAGTTTGGAGCTAGTTGCCCAAAATTAACAGTCTGCAACTTCAACATCTGCTGTATGCACATATGCTACTGCCCAAAAAGTATATTTGAGGCTGGTAATGTTAATAGCAAGTCTGCTAATGAATGCACCATCCTTCAGCTCACTAATATGATTTACCTTTTCAACCCTACTGGATCAACCCATGAACCAGGTATCTTCCAACAATGACATTTTCTGTCATGGATTGTGAAGGCATTGTTAACACTATCCAGGACTTTCCTTATTACTCCAATTCTGTTTGGAACAAAATTGTGAGTAACAGGGACCTTTCTCGACTCCTTGAAAGCCCTAAAAAACCAGAGCAATTCTATCTTATGGAGAACTCCCATTGAGCTGGAGGAGAGCCAGCTAAAGTGAGAAGAGGGTTGGTGAGGTGAAAGTGACTCCCTCTCAATTACACAGGGTCTTGCACATGAGCTTTCAGACTATCTTGTGAAGTGTGAGATTTTGCTGTAATAAGGACAAAATAGAGAATAAGAAAAAATAAACCTAGTCACAATAGGTGATAACATTGTGGAGGGCTTCTACAAACTCAAGGATATGTTGGGTTGAACCAACTACCCACTAAAAAGAGTAGATTTCCTTTTTTAGGATGGAAATATAAGTAGTTCATAGAAGAATGGTTTGTTTTGCATGGTGAAATGGGCTTTGTTGTCGCACAGATTGTCAAGGCACCGCGACAACGGCTCAGATTGGGGGCTGTCACTCTTATCCCCAATCTCTCTATTTAAACTGTCTCCTTGCAAGCAAAGGGAGGTAGACCCTATTATAAATGAAGGACAAATCCAGGAGACACAGCTAAAACATCAAATACTTGATAAAATGAACGAGATTCCACAGATTAGATTTCACGTTTAAGACCAGTGTCTTATGGAGTCAAACAAAATCCCGTTATGCAATTACAAACAAGTAAGTGACGATTAACTGCTGCTTATTAAACCACGATTGATCACAATGATATTTTCTTGAGAATGCCACAACCATGAATAACAATATCATGAGAATGCCAGATACTTGAAAGATTTCCGAAAACAAAAATATTCCAATTATAACGCAGTTCGAAAATCAAAATGATCCACAGTCAAACTTAGGATAGAAATATTTTAGCGCATTTGACTATAGAAAATTTGAATTTTTTTTTTATTTTTGTATTTTCTAGATTTTAAGGATTTTTATATTTTTATATTTTTTATTATTTTTATTTTTTTATCTAAAAAACAAAAAACAAAAATCAAAATTTAAACTAACTCTAAAGAAAAAAAAAAAAAAAAAAACTAAAAAACTAAATCGAAAATCTTAAATCTGAAACTAAACAAAGGTGAAACTAAATTAAAAATCTAAAGTTAACTAACAAAAAATCTAAATCTAAAATTTAAAACTAAGTAAATCGAACTTATATAAAACTAACGCTAACTAAATCTAAATAAAAAAAATACAAAGTAAATCTAAAATCTAAACAAAGATTATTAAATCGAATTCTAAAATGGAACTTACACTATTAACAAAGAAATCTAAACTAAAATCAAACCATGCACAAAATAAAAAAACTATGACATCGAACCAAAATAATAAACGCGGGTTTAATAATTGTGGCTGCTTTGCAACATTAAGGTGTCGTACGGAGCACTTTGACGATGGTTAAGAGATGAGCCGAATGTTTGGCAAGAGGAGACGACAGCCGTTTATGTCTTTACTTGGTGTCGGGAGAGCTCACGATGGAATGAGAGAATGAAGATGGACGCGAGGGCGGAATTGGGCCGGGAGAAGCCTTGATCGACGCAAGAGCAAAAATCGACGGCAAGAGATTAGATGGCAGCGTAAGGGAAAAGAAGAAGTGAGGGAAAAGGAATGCCTAAAGGCAGGATTGATGGGCAGAAAGAGAAAGTCGACGGCTGGTAGACTGCAGGAGCGAGAGATAGGAATGACTTGCAGATCGAAAGGGAGAGGTGAGGGCTACGCAGGACGTCAAGGGAAAGAAGAAATCGATGGCAAACAGAAAGAAAGGAATTATGTAGCATGAGGAAGGCAGGAGAAATGTAAAGGCTGAAGGATGGTTGATTGAGAGCAACAATGAAACCCAACACATTTAAATCACCCAGTAACTTAAAAATTCTTCAATGCAAGCTCAGATTTGTATGCTCCTTTAAACCAAAATAATGCTCAGATTTGTTTGCTCCTTTAAACCAAAATAATGCTCAGATTTGTCCACAGTAGGAGTTTGAGGCCGGATCTGGCCTTTGGAGGCTAGATCTGCCTTAGATCTAAAAAAAAATTTCGATTTGAACCCTGAAACTGTAAGAAACCAGCCAGAACTGAAGATACACACACCAAGAAACGATTAAACCCTTACAGTCTTGAAAAATTTACAAATATACAAGCTAGTTTACAAATTTAAAACCCTCATGGTCAGATTTGGATCTATTTTAGCACAAATTTTTAGAGATTTAAAATTTTTAAATGAGAGGCACAAGCCTTTGAAACCCTGCAAAATCACAAATGTCGTAAGATAGACCTCGAATTTAACAAATAAAGAGCTTATCAGATTTATGTTTATTGAGAGTCGGTTGCTCCAACCGAAGACTTCCCTAGACGCCCAATCTTAAAAAAATTTCCCTGCACACTTAGATCTGAATCTTAGATCGATAGAGATTTAAGAAAACAACATGAGACCTTGCAGAAAAAATCAGAATGTTATTTCATAAACCCAGAAAACTGCACAAGATACCTGTATGCAGATTAATCCATGAAGGCCATCAACCATAAAATACAAGAAACAAAGTAGCAAGAGTTTAGAGACAATTCACCACATAGATCCGAGAAGGAACATCCAGATTGTAACCCCAAAGTCTTTATGCTTTATTCCTCAAAAGTTTACAAGAGCTTCTAAGAGCAAGTGCCATCTCCTGGACGATGACTCAAGAATGAGAAAGACCTCTAAATTTATAGGACAAGATCTTTCTAGCGCTAGTTTGGACAGATCCTCGTCAAAATAATCTCAACCGTATTCAAAAGATTTAACTATCTTTAATCCTAAGTATTCTAGAAACCAAAATTTTGGGGAAAACGAATTTATCATTTAATTAATTTTTAATTAACTCAAAAATATTATTTTTGAGTTAATTACCCCAAAATTTTGACCTTGACTTAACCACCAAGGCCCAAGGGTCCAATATTTCTTAAAATTCTGAATATTCCCTTGGCTTGGGGCTTTCAAAATCATTTTCCAAGGACCCACAAATTTTTCTTTTAAAGATTTAATCCTAACTTAGACCCTAAATTAATTAAATTTCTGGTTTAAGATTTTATTAATTAATTGACCAGAAAATTTAATTAATTGACTGAGAGAGGATTATAATTATTTTTCCAACCCTCTTTTACATGAGATAATACATTTACATACATGAAAGGGGGAAAACCCATTTGTATAGACCCTCAAATAAATACCCAATTCTGCGACTCAAAATATGATCTAGTAGACCAAGTAGTTCAGACTACTTTTACAAGGACTCGATAGAACACTAGGACTCACTTAGTATGCTGATGACAAAATCCACCCTAGCTTTGGGGTGAGGCTGGAGGGAAAAACTCTGCCGATCACTTTCGTGAATCAGTGAGACAAAAAACCTCTTAGGATAGAGATCATCAACAACATACTAGGCTTACTTAGGTTGTTATATACATTGACAGTCTTACTTAGATCATTTACATCATTACATGCAGAATGGGTTTACATCATTATAAAAACTGCCGATCGGCGATGAAATCTGGATGACACGAGCCTCGAACATGATAAGTCCCATTTAAAAAAATGGGGGTGTACTGCTGTGGGGTCGTTGACAGGCTTTATATAGCCTATAATAAGGCTGCCATTCTTCTAGACAGATATTAAAGAGTTCATTTTCTTTAAATAAGTGTATTATAAATATATAAGTAATCATATTTTATGATTATTTAACAGTATTTAATCCCTATTGAAGCCTAATTACACTGAGAGGAGTAAGGTGGTTTAAAACCCAATGTGGGGAGATCTTCGTGTGTGTGCAGCCACCAGTGCTCATGTATTTATAGCACTAATAAATCAGATTGGAAAAATAATCTGTTATTTTGTTATCTTACTTTAAACAACAACTATAAATAATCTAGCGAAAATCCATCTTATCCTTGGATCTATTACATGGCAAGTGGACGAAAAATTGTGGTGCAAAGATCAGTGTTTATTAAATACTAAATAATACTTGACGGCATAAAAGAGTTAAGGTTTGCTCATATTTTTTCAACTCTTCTTGGTGCTTAATAGACACATATTAACATGGATCTATGTTAGTTGAGACTATTTAAGGTCTGTTTGAGCATAATTAATGCATTCTTAATCCTTATAAGATTGATTGATAATTTCTATTGATAAATTAATGTTTCTAAAGGGTCAATTCTGGTACACTTATATATGACTGACAGATATACATGACATACAGCCCAACATATGACTGTCAACTAAATAGTTATGTGAAATGTTGGGCTCTGAGAGCACAATAAATTATATGTTTACTAGTTTGTTTTCATATTTAAATTGGAGATCACCGTACATTCTGTTATTTTCTATCTTATGTAATTTCCAACTACTTAATTGCTTTAATGACTATAATCATATGTTTTTTCCATCTTCCTATCAGTTGTGCTATCGATGCATTCATGGGATAACTCTGATGCATATCTTCTAGGTTCAGGAATCCAAAGTCATTGAGATGCAATGTATAATCTCAGCAGTATTGAAAGAAGTAGAACACTTATAGATTTCTGTGACTTTGCAATGGCATGTCTTCCTTTCAATCATCCATTGCTTTGCAAAATATGAAGAAGAGATGTTATATTTGTTACTAACATTTTGTTGACCTCATGGAGGTATAATAATTTCTCTGCCTGTTATCTCCATCTTCTCCAAACCTTAGCAAAATCTCTCGAATATTTCTATTCTTCTTGCACTATGGATCCAAGAAGGTGGGAACTATTGACATTAGTTTCCTTTGATTGATGCTTAGATCTCTTTAATTGCGAACTTTGGTCTTTGCATGCCTATTGGGTCGTGGATTGATCGGGTTGTTTGGTCCTTCAACATAAATAAGTATGGATGTCATATATATTCTTCTGTGATTGTTATGAAAACACAGGTTGCTTGAAAGTCTTTGTGTCTTTGATACAGTTTGTTTTTTAATATCTGAAGGAGAAAAGATTTATAAAGTCCACGGTACAGCACGGGGCTAATTTTTCACTTTGCCTATTGCAGGTGGCTATTATGGAAGGAGTCAATATGGAGGGCAGGTTTGTTTGATATACTTGGCTTTATAGATAAGTAGCAAAATAATTAAAGGGTTGTTCACCTCTTTTGTGGATTTGTGCCATCTGTCAAGTGAGAATTGGTCAATTTGGGAAGGTAAAAACAAATGATTGGGTGGAAAGGAAAGGTGAAAGAACTTAGGAGATAAAATTGAGATATAATAAATATGGTCGGAATAGTCTTCCTTAGTATTCTGTCCTGTCTGCTCCCTAAAAATTTCATCTTATTGACAAGTCCCGATTTTATCTATATTTTGATTTATAAACATCTCTTTTTTCCCTAATCTATAACTATTTTGCCTCTGTTGATGAGAACTTCTGGAATCCTGTTTATTGTGTATTTAACTTTTTTAACCCTTATTCATTGTGATTTCCACTATTGCCATATCTTGCTCTTATTTCCTTTTGCAACTGAAGTTAAAGTGTGTTTTGGAAGTTGTATTAAATCATTGTGTGTTTATGTGTGTCTATGATCAACAGTTCCACTAACCTTATACTCTTTGAAAGAATCCATGCTTTCAGGACTATATGCCTCCTCACCTGATGATAAAGGGTAAAAACCCCAAAGCAAACATGTTTTAAAGTGTGAACTCCAAATTTTAATAATTGGTATTGATCAGGACTGAAACCTTGTGAAATGTGAAAATTTCATCTATCATAGCAACTCGAAATTATTTTCCTAATTGTTAATTTATTTACTGTTTCCTACGACAAATATCAAATAACTCACACTGTGATTTTCACAAATAAACTGCGGAAGAAAAATAACGTTGGAATCTGAGAAAATACTAGCGTACACACACAATAATGAACATAGTTATTTTTGGGAAAAACCCAACTTGGGAAAACCGATGCAGCAACTGAGGGTTTTATATTATTAAGCAACAGCGAAAATTTTGAGTACAATAATCTGGATGTGGAAATCTGGCAATCCTGCGGAGAAAATACTAGAAAAAATATCTAGAGGGAATTTACCCTCTCTACAGGCAATTCCGACACTGGAATGCCCCTGAAAAGCAAGCCGTCCAACTGGGCCTGGGCAGGCTCTTCGTCAACCTGATGCTGCTTGTTGCAATTGCTGCCCAAACATACTACTAGTCTAGTTTTCCTGCTTGTTGCTGACTAGGAAAACATCTCTTCGACACTCTGGAACTGAAAACATCTTCCGAGCAAATCGAACTGCCTTCTTCAGGCCTTGTGTTGCCTTTGTGCAACCTCCTAGAGAAATCTCGGCCTCTCTGCAAATGCACTCGATGGATCTAGAAAACTTCCTCTAGCCTCACTGTCCTTGCCCCTCACTGCCTCTGCTTCGATCTCTGGCTCTCCGAAAACTGTTGTTGCTCTCTGGAAATCAATCTGCCAAGGAGATCGAACTTCTCAAGTGTATTCTCCAAGTGCCCATCAACTTCTTCTTATAATCCTTTGTTGGGACTCCAACAACCAAGATTAAAACTTAATCAAGGGCTAGGATAATCTTGAAGTCGATCCGTGTGAGTTTCTAAACTATTCTCATCTTGACATAATTAATTATGATTAATTAACCAATTTTCCTAAGTTTAGACTTAAGAAATATTTAAAAATTGGCTAATAATCTAGTTAAACCATCTCTAGGTGGAATTTCCAGAAACAATTTATGGCTTTTAGAGATCTCATGTATTCTAGCCTCTCCGCCAAGTTTCGTGGCTAGAACACATCTGATGCTATAAAAATTAACACTCCCTTTTAGCGAGGACTATGTTTTAGTGTTGCATACCCTACCACAACACTCTGTCTTTGTATCATCCTCTGTCACACTGCTGATGTCTGGTCACTGTGACTGCCTGCCACTGCCCATCAACTACTGCGCAACTCTGACGCTGCATCTGTGCTACTGCTAACCTTGCTGTACTGCTGCCAACACTGCAACTCCCCCTTATCTGTTGTCGCTGTAACTGCAACTATTGCAATTGAGAAGCATTCGAAATATTGAATCATCTGTATTTGCTCATCTGTCTCTTGAGTTCTAATTGCTACTAGCATCCTGCACTGTCACTGAAGATTTGCGCTATTGCTAACTCTGCTGTAATATTCCAAAATTTGCATGCAGCAAATTGGAATATTAAATTTTGCCAATGTCACTTAGGAGATGAATAAATGGGTAAGGAGGCCCATACATGTCAGAAATAAGGATAAAATCCCTCATAGTGTGAAAGGGGATCATAATGCCAGTTGGATTTTACACTCTCATGTGTGAACTGTGAACAAGGACATTTTGCATGTGGACAAAGTCAAGTTTGACCAAGTCAACAGCGTAAATGTAGGAGGAGTGGATCAACAAATAAAATAGCTCAATGTGAATGAGGTTCAGCCTAGATAGCTATATGTGAGCTGGATTGAAGACCCTTAGGTGTGAAAAGGGCTGAAGCAGGTTGAAGAGGTCAACCTTGACAAAATCAAACAACGCAGATTGGAGGAGTGGCTCTAATGAAGGCACAACACAGTTTTGGAGGGAGATTGTTTGTGTGATGGTGGAAACCCTATTGAGTGGGACCCAAGGTGAGAAGGCTCACTTAGTTTATAAGGAAGAGGATGGCAGCCATTTGGGGTTAGCTTATTAATTGTATTTTGATGTCTGCTTAGACTTTTTGCTCTCTTTAGCTGTTTAACTAAGATTGTCGGTGCTGTTTAGCACTAAGGTATTCCTGTTCAGGAATTCCTTCTCTTCTCTTTGAGTAGCTCTTATGAGAGACCTGATCTATCATTCCACACATCCGGCATTGGTGCCAAGCTTCAGCCTTCAGTTTCAGCGCAGTTTCTATAGGAGGTTGTGTTGAGTTGCAGTGGAGGGTTGAGAAACCCATTTTTTGAGTTGGTTTTGCAGAGGAGGGAGGATTCCTTCTTGTGGGAGATTAGTTTGGAGGGTTCTTGGGTTGATATCAGATCTTTGGCAGCAGGCCAACACATTTCCATCACCTACAACGTTTTTCCATCCTGGAATTGCGTTATTTCTGCAAGGCAGTTTCAGCAGTGTCTTTTGTGGCTCTTTTGGGGAGTTTTCCTGTGATTGGAGGGTTGATTCTTCCATGGGGGAAGACCTTTGATCAGATCTGCATCAGATCTATATTCTTACAGCCTTCTATACTCCCGTGCTTCAGTTTTCAGTGATTATTCAGTCATATTGCTGAAGATCACCATTTGTATTTAAGGTGTATTCCTAGAAACCCTTCCCGGGTTCTCTAGTTTTTGTATAAAGGAGACTAGATCTCATTTTTCTGAGCATATTGTTTAATATAATACCAGATCTATTTGTCTCTGCTATTTATGTGTATAGTCCCTCATTAGACTGTGCAGTCTCTTTGATGCAGTAATTTCAGTGTTGCAGTGTTTGGGGTTTTAGCCTTTTTTTAGCAATCCTAGGTGTGGGAGGTTTGTTTAACCCATCTAGTTTGATTTGTTTCAGCTCTATTCTTGGATTTAGGTTGTATATTGTCTGATCTAAAGGATCCAAGAGCTGATTTCGTTATTTATAGCATATATTTCTGAAAATGCGTTTTTTATGCATGCATGGTTGAGCAGTCCCTATTTGGGGATATTACAGTGGTATCGGAGCAAGATCTTTGGCTCAGCCTGTGGACTTCAAGCCAAAGTGCTATAAAAGAAAGAGCAAGGCCAGAAGGATGGAAAGGATGAGCTTGCTCTCATCACTTTTCCGATCCAGGAAGAACCTCTCCAAGGAGGTTAAATAAGAAGAAGTGAAAAGGAGCAGTGAAACTTCTAGAGAGTTTCAAGAGGAGGAAGAGGCATGCACTTCCTATGATCAGAAGAGGAGGCCAGTGTTTCAGAGAGCTCCAAAGCATTGGAACATATCCTTTCCTTTTGAGAGGGAGGACAAATTGCAGAAAGATGGAGGACACTTGGATCACAAGATTCTAAGTGAATACCTTGTTGAGTACAAATCTCAACCTAGAGCCTTCAAGGAGACTCTAGCTTTCCCTCAGTTCATTCATTTGGAGGAAGAATGAAGACCTTGTGGCCAAGGGAGGATCAAGGGCACTAGGTTTCTATTGTCTACTTTTGATGGGTCATCTGCAACAACGGTTTGGGCAAGGAAACTTGATGCATTTTTCCAACTACATCCAGTGGTAGAGAAAGAGGCTATAGAAATCGCAGCGCTGCACCTTGAGGGTGAAGCAGACATTTGGTGGTTCAGCCATGTGAGCCATGCAAGAGTGACTACTTTTGCTGACTTTACTCAAAGGTTGGTTGGGAGATTTGATGAAGAAGAACCAGGGGAGGAGAAGCCCTCACCACCATTGGAGGAGACTTGTACCAGCGCTGTCACAACTATGGAGGAGTAGCCCTCAACATCTTCAATTGAAGGAGCCAACACATTGGACGGAGAAGCCCTTACAACCATACAAGATACTCCCAAATTTCATCAAGGTATGCCTAAGTGTCTATCTCCTATTGTTTTAGCAAATCATATGGAGGGTTGTATCCCATTGCATACTGCTCATTTGGAACAACATGATGGCACTGCACTGTGCAACCTTGAATTGTCAAGGAAGGGATGAACCATCATCCTCATGTGCATTGGTTGGGTGGCACACAACACTTGAGGGTGGGGTGTGAACTTTTGGAGAATAGGATGAACCTTGTTCCAAACAAACTTACACAAAACCATATGTTCATTCTTGAGATGGAGCATGAGATAGCTGGTACACCATTGAGAAGTTTTACAACGTTGTCAAGAAGTAGCAGTGAGGAGGTTTTGCCCTCAACACATTTGGATCTTGATAGATTCAAGATGGTCATGGGTGTGAGATCTTTTCTAGGAGATCTCCAAGGAGTTGCATTTCAACATCCCATGAAATGCAAGAGGAAAAGTCTGATATGGGAGGCTGGTAGTCTTCATTGGAGGAGGACCAGGATGGAGAATGGAAGGAGACATCCACAAGTGATTGAGTGGATGTGGGTGGAGAGCAAGAGGCAGGTGAGCCACTTGCAAATATATGACACCGGGCAGCGGGAGGCTTGGCTACGTTGGCTGCTCTTGAAGGAGTTTGGCCATCATGGGACATATCCTTTTTCCAAGGGTATGTGGGTGGAAGGAACTTGGAAGGATACTTGCATCATGGGGCAACAAGGAGTGTGGATGCATTATGATGATATGATCATTATGTTTTCACCACATGATTTGTATGATGGAGGTATGAGGAGGCAGCAAAAACTTTTGTTGCTTTGGAGGATTTTGAGAGAGCAAGGGTAGATTTGCTCTCACACTTTGCATGATGTTGCAGGAGTAGGAGATGGCACTATCATGGTGCAAGGGGGCTACTCCTTAGCCTTAGATGATCTGGAAGTACTTCCACTTTGGAAGAAACTTCTTGTATGTGGCAGCATTATGGGAGGAGTCTTTGACATTGAGCATGTCAAAGAATGGAGTTATGAGTTGGCAGGAGCCTATTTGCATAGGCCAACAACGTTGTCACTTTGGAGCATGGACTTATTGATGGAGTGTCCCCAGGATCACTTCACATTTGATGCACTTGGTGGACAAGGAGGAGGTGAGAATGATGGGGCAGTGGATGGATTCATCTATTACTGTGGTATGTTCTTCTTGACTTGGATTTCCAAGCATAAGAAGGAGGATCTTCATGCAGCATATTGTTCATTCCTCTTCATAGGAGTATGTCATACCACTATGGAGGACTTATTTATGGATCCTATCATCATATTACTTTCATTACATGGTAAGAATTCTGTTTTTGCATTTATTGATTGTCCAACACAATATTTGCATGATCTTACCATTTCTTTGTAGTGCATTGCTCCATAAAGGGGCAAGCTTTTCTTTGGGCTCCATGGACCAATTTTGGCCAGTTACTATGATGGAGACAACCATCTATTGTATGACTTTGGGCAAGTGTTTGGTTACTTCTTGTATGCTCAGTTGATACATTCAGCCATTTACTATTTGCTAGTAGATGTGATGACTTACACAACTAGCCATTTGTCAAGAAACAACTTGCCATGCTATTTTCTGAAGCTGCAGTGGGGAAGACTGCGTTGTGACCACTTGGGAGACTGTTGGTACCTTCCAGCACCACATGAAACCTTCATTCTTTCTTTCATTTTGATGCTGATCATGATCCCATTTGCTGATGTTGTTCTTGCCTTTATGGGGAGCATGATTGGGGGAGAAACACATTGGGTGGATGTGTCCTTTGGGAAGGAGGATTCCCACACTTTCTGCATTACATGTTCTAAGGGGAGCATGGGAGGAGATATGGCCACCATAGCAAAATCTTTGTTTCTTTATGAGGAGGGCCATGAGATGGATGCGATGCCATATGGTGGTGATTTCTTATCCATCATGTATGAGATGGTTTGGGCTAGCTTGATTCACAACGTTGGGAAAGGGATCTTTGGAGATCTAGTTTCCTTCTTGCTACTTGAGGCAACATTATTGCAGCCCAAGATCAGCAAATTCTCTGCACTTATCTTAAGTGGAGAGGAGGACAGCGTAGGGTAGGCTACTTTGTCTACCATGTTCAGAATTTCAGCCTACCTACTTTGCAAGAGCTCAAGTTGGAGGAGGATTTTCAGGAGTTGCCATGTTGGGAGGTAACTCATTTTGTATGGATGATAGCTTGGGGATGGGAGATTCATATGGGGATGGTAGATCCCAGTACATATCAGACCTCATGCCTCAAGAAGGCCTTTCGACCACCCATTGTTGCCTCCATTGATACTTTACTTTCACATGATGATAGCTATTTGGGGTATTCACCAAAAGCTAGCTTGCTTACTTGGGAGGGGCAACTTGGAGATATATTGATTAGACAACACCTTGATCCTTGGAGGATTTTATCTTATGAGGTTGCTACAGGGGGTGAAGAGGATGCTCTTCAATTCTATCCTTGCAGTTGCTTTAGGACAAGCAACATTTGGGAGGGGAGGACTGTAATATTCCAAAATTTGCATGGAGCAAATTGGAATATTAAATTTTGCTAATGTCACTTAGGAGATGAATAAATGGGTAAGGAGGTCCATACATGTCAGAAATAAGGATAAAATCCCTCATAGTGTGAAAGGGGATCACAATGCCAGTTGGATTTTACACTCTCATGTGTGAACAGGGACATTTTGCATGTCGACAAAGTCAAGTTTGACCAAGTCAACAACATAAATGTAGGAGGAGTGGATCAGCAAATAAAATAGCTCAATGTGATTGAGGTTCAGCCTAGATAGCTATATGTGAGCTGGATTGAAGACCCTTAGGTGTGAAAAGCGCTGAAGCAGGTTGAAGAGGTCAACCTTGACCAAATCAAACAACGCAGTTTAGAGGAGTGGCTCTAATGAAGGCACAACGCAGTTTTGGAGGGAGATTGTTTGTGTGATGGTGGAAACCCTATTGAGTGGGACCCAAGGTGAGAAGGCTCACTTAGTTTATAAGGAAGAGGATGGCAGCCATTTAGGGTTAGCTTATGAATTGTATTTTGATGTCTGCTTAGACATTTTGCTCTCTTTAGCTGTTTAGCTAAGATTATCGGTGTTGTTTAGCACTAAGGTATTCCTGTTCAGGAATTCCTTCTCTTCCCTTTGAGTAGCTCTTGGGAGAGACCTGATCTATCATTCCACACATCCGGCATTGGTGCCAAGCTCCAGTCTTCAGTTTCAGTGCAGTTTTTATAGGAGGTTGTGTTGAGTTGCAGGGTGTTGTAGTGGAGGGTTGAGAAACCCACTTTTTGAGTTGGTTTTGCAGAGGAGGGAGGATTCCTTCTTGTGGGAGATTAGTTTGGAGGGCTCTTGGGCTGATATCAGATCTTTGGCAGTAGGCCAACACATTTCCATCACCTACAACATTATTCCATCTTGGAATTGCGTTATTTCTGCAAGGCAGTTTCAGCAGTATCTTTTGTGGCTCTTTCGGGGAGTTTTCCTGTGATTGGAGGGTTGATTCTTCCATGGGGGAAGACCTTTGATCAGATTTGCGTCAGATCTATATTCTTACAGCCTTCTATACTCTTGTGCTTCAGTTTTCAGTGATTATTCAGTCATATTGCTGAAGATCCCCATTTGTATTCAGGGTGTATTCCTAGAAACCCTTCACGGGTTCTCTAGTTTTTGTATACAGGAGACTAGATCTTATTTTTCTGAGCATATTGTTTAATATAATACCAGATCTACTTGTCTCTGCTATTTATGTGTAGAGTCCCTCATTAGATTGTGCAGTCTCTTTGATGCAGTAATTTCAGTGTTGCAGTGTTTGGGGTTTTAGCCTTTTTTAGCAATCCTAGGTGTGGAAGGTCTGTTTAACCCACCTAGTTTGATTTGTTTCAGCTCTATTCTTGGATTTAGGTTGTATATTGTCTGATCTAAAGGATCCAAGAGCTGATTTCGTTATTTATAGCATATATTTCTGAAAATGCGTTTTTTATGCATGCATGGTTCAGCAGTCCCTATTTGGGGATATTACATCTGCACTGAGCGTCCTGCTCTGCTGTCAACACTGCACTGCGCTCCTCAATGCCTGACTATGACTACTCTGCAACTATCACTCTGATATCTGACTACATCTCCAGACACTGATCCATCCTGCTATTGAATACTTTGTGCCCTCGTAGCAAGGTAATGATTCATGAGGTGGGTTCCTCAATGGATCTTGCCTATCTCTGTAGCTCTCTGAGGCTACAACACGAATCACCCCACCTCACTCCTAGAGGTATATCTGCGATCATCGGAAAAGATGATCTACTCATGCTGCTGCTGCTATTGCTTTGCTGATGCTTCGGCACTGGTGCTGCAACTACTACAATAATGAGTTTGATCTTCCCAGATCAAGAAGTACTAGCTTCCATAGGGCTTCCCCCCCTAAAACTAGACTCATTCTGAGTCTCGATCTCCCTCTAGGAAATCTCGTTGCTCCCTCCTAGCAACTTGCACTGTCCTCCTGTACTGGAAACTAGACTGCGTAGTTTTGTGCTGGGAATCTTTTGGTTGGAACTGCACCTGCATACTGCACCTGGGCAATTCGCACTGCCTGTGTCACTGCAACTAGTTCTGCAACTGTCTCCCAGGTACTGAATGCAATTAGCTTTGCAATTGTCTCATGATAGATTGCGTTTGCTGATACTGAACCTGGTACTATGATAATGTGGGCTCATGTAGCACAGGTGATGATCTCGTTGCAACAATCTAGAACTAATCTGACTGATCTCCTTGTTGCAATTGTGTTGGTCCCTACCCATTCGGCACGCTGGAGTTTCATACTCCTGGATCTGCTGCCCCACAATCTCGTTTCGAGCCTTGTCCCTTACTGGGACCTTTCTTCGCTTTGCAACTCACACTGGATAACTCATACTTCCACTAACACATGTCTCCGATGATTGGAAGTTGATAAGCTGCCCAATTCTGCATTTTGACTAACCTACATGGCCTCCTCTGCCAATCTTGTACGACCATCTCTGCAAAGCTGCAAAATTTGTGAAACTCAAAAACTGGAGACTGGAAATAAACAGGAACGTCCTCCTCTATTGCTTGGCTGCTTCTTTGCTACTCACACTCCTTCCTGGAATACGCAATCCTGCTGGCTGCTACTGCCAATCTGCCTCAAAAAATCGAACTTTTGAAACTCGAAGTTCCTTGAGAGAAATTTTTGTGGATTTTTGGTAGCATAGGAAGTGCTCTAAGTCTCAAAATTTGTGGAGAGGCTTAGGCACATGTATTCCAGAGGACCCAAAAATCATTTGTGAAAATTCCACTCGGAATATGTTTTATTAAAATAATTAATTATTTTAAGGGAGACCCTAAGTCTAATAAAAAGAGTGTGAATCTTCTAGAGAACATGGATCAAGTCAAGTTATAATCTTAGCCGTTGATTAGAGATCTTATTTCGGTCGTTGATATCTCAATGAGAAGACTATAAAGGAAGGCTTGAGGGTCATTTGGAAAGTACAACAGTGTAGATACACAATTGCCCAAGTAAATTGATTTTCTCAGTGACTGAAGTTTGGAAAGAGAAAATCGATCCAAAGGGAGAGTTGTAGGTGGAGGAGAAACAAAGAGGGTTTAGCATCAATCGGGGTGTAGGAGCAAGTGACGCAGTGACAAGAAGAGGCAGCGCAGAGGCAGGAAGGGAACAATGCAGAAGGGTTACTCAGTTCTGCGCAGTGGTGACACAATAGGCGAAGGAGGGTCCTTCCGGGGTCATTTCTCATCAGGAAATTTTGTGAGAAATTTCTGCAGTGTTATAATAGAGAATTTCTCTTCACTACTGCTGATTGTAAATCATACAAAAAGATTTTTGTTGAAGAATAATAGAAACCCTCATCTGCTACACCAGTTTTCCTGCATTGGGTTTTTTCCAGGACAATTGTCCAAAAATCTCTGTGTCATTCTTGTGCTAGTATTTCCTAGTATTTTGCTCAGTAATTGTATGGTGAAGTCTGCATTTGAATTCGTTTCAATATTTACTGAAGAGATTTCCCTAAATAACTTATTTTTGAATAATAAGTAGGATAAATAATATTAGATATTGTAGTAGAATTTCAAAGTTGAAATTTTCACAATTTTCCCTCTGCTGTATGTGCTATTTCTCTTCCACCCATTGATGGAAAGGTACGTACTTGGAAAATAAACCCTAAAGATGCATTTACACTTGGATTTAAGATTCATGGTCTCTATCAAGTTGGTGGAAGTCTTTTGGGAGCTTTGGCAAGCAATACTTCTCTTCAATCTAAGCTATGGCATCGAAGTTTTGCCCACTTACATTACAAAGCCTTACTTGGGGTAAGGAAGATGGTCACAGGGATGCTTGAATTTAACATAAACCATGAAGGAGTTTGCTAGGGATGTGTAATTGGGAAACATACAAAGGGACCATTCCCTTCTACTGAAAGCCAGATAATCGATATTCTTCAATTGGTCCATTTCGACCTATCTGGTGCCATCCCAATAACCTCATTGGGAGGATACACATATTATGCAATCTTTATGGATGACTTCTCACACAAAACATGGATCTATTTCTTGAAGAGAAAGGATGAAGTGTTCAAATGGTTTCATTCTTTCAAAACATTGGTGAAGAATCAAATAGGAAAGAAGATCAAGAGATTGAGGGTTGACAATGGAACCAAATATGAATCAAATGAATTCAATGACTTTTGTGTGAATATTTAAAAATTGAAATCCTATTGCAGCAAGTGTAAATTATTCTTCTATTTGTTAATTAATTTAGCAATTTATCTGCCACGGAAAATACCAAATAATTCACACTGCAACCTTCACAAATAAAACTGCAGAAAATAATATGGTGGAAACTAAGAAAATCTAGCACACATGAAAATTAACAAAATTATTTTTGTACAAATGTCCCCGCAAAAACCCAACTTGGGAAAGACGATGCGACAACTGAGGGTTTTTTATTATTATGCAATAGTGAAATTCTAAGTAAAATCACAATGTTTGAAATTGGAAATCTACAACAAGAAAATCTTGCCAAAATTACCTAAGGGAATTTCCCTTCCTCCGCAAGCAACCCCGACACAACTTAGCTTCAGAAATTTGTCTTTTTGGACTCTTCACGCTGGCTTCTATGTAGTGCTTGTGCAAACCCTTGGACATCTATCTCGAAAATGCCTCTGATTAAGTCGTTCTGCCTCTCTCTGCTGAGGAAAATGATTCTTCGATCTTCTAGTAGACTTTCCAGGCCTTTGGAAGCTGAATCGATTTTTCCTTTAGCTAAATTGAATTGCCCTCTGAAGTTGACTACATAGTCCTCTGCGCTGCCTCATTGGGAAAAACTCGACCTCATGCTGCTTTCTCTGGATTTGGAAAACTTCCTTCGGACCACTGTCCTTGCCCCTCATTATCTCTGCTTCCTTCTGAAGCTCAAACTCTTCCAATTACTGTCTTCGAAAAATTGAATTCTCTGAGGAAATCAAACTCTCTTTGGTTCTCACAAGTGTCTCAAGTGTTTTCTCCATCCACCCATTGACTTGCTTCGTATAATCTTCTGTTGGACCTCCAACGACCAAGATTAAAACTTAATCAAGGGCCAAGATCATATCGGAGTTGATCCGTGTGAGTTTCTAGATGATTCACACCTTATCTCAATTAATTCTGGTTAATTAACCAGAATTCCTAAGTTTAGACTTAGGAAACATTAAGAAATAGACAAATAATCTATTTGAGACAATTCTAAGTGGAATTTCCAGAAATGATTTCTAGGTTATGGAGATCTCTTGTGTTTTAGCCACTGTTGATAATATCGCCGATATATCGGCGATATTTGAAAATATCGTGATATTTTTGACAAAACGATATATCGCCGAGAAAATATTGCGATATTTTCCGTTTTGAAAATATCGGCAAAATATCACGATATTTTCAAAATATTGGCAAAATTTAGCGATATTTTCAAAATATCGGCTAAATATCGCCATATTTTGAAAATATCGTCAATCTGAAAAAAAAAAAGAAAAAAAAAGAAAAAAAAGAACAAGAAAAAGATTTTTTATGCTTGCCGATATTTTCGCTGATATTGCCGATAAGATGTTTTTTGGACCCTCGCCGATATTTTGTCGATACCGATATTATCAACATTGGTTTTAGCCTCTTGACAAATTTTCGAGACTAGAACACCTTTGATGCTACAAAAACTAACATTTTGCACGGAGACTGGGATTAAGAGGGAGACAACTGTTCCATATTCTCCTGAGCAGAATGGAGTTGCTGAAAGGAAGAATTGAAGAATCATGGAAGCTACTTGTGCCATGCTCCATGATTGAAGTTTACCGAAATTATTGTGGGGAGAAGCTGCCAACACTACCGTGTATGTTCAAAATAATGTTGAGTTTTCTTGAGTGTTGGGGTAGCATCGGATGTGCTCTAACTCCCAAAATTTGTGGAGGGACTAGAGTACATGAGATCTCCAAGATCCAGAAAGGGATTTGGGAAACTTCATTCGGTTTGGGAGATAATTAATTAATTAATAATTTTAATTATGGACCCTAAGTCTAACTTAGGAAAATTAAATTATTAAAGGTAATTAATTAAAACATGTGATGAAATTGTATCAAGTCACACAGATCAAGCTTTTTTTAATCTTAGCCATTGATTCAAGATCTGATCATGGCCGTTGTTTTCCCAATGAGAAAAGTATAAAGGAAAGGCTTGGGGTCATTTGGATGAGACCCACGGAGGCAGAGCACTGAAACTAAGCTGAAGTTCTAGGGCAGGGTTTGCTAAGAACTTTCAGAAGTGTTTCAACTGCAGAGAAGGGTAGTTTAGGCAAAGGGGATGGTCTGATCCCAGTGCCTAGAATCAACAAGAGGCAGAGAGCAACTTCCAGAGGCAGCGCAGAGAAGCAGAGAAACAACAACAGAGAGGGCAACAGCTACACAGCGCAGAGGCAGCTTCAGCTACACAGGTGCTACGCAGTCCCTCCTAGGGCAACGTTAGGCAGCAGGAGACCCATCTGGGTCATGCAGAACACTCAGGGGCAGCGTAGGGTTTGCGTTACCCATTCTGGGGTTACACAACCCTCTCCAGGCCAACGCAGAGGCACGCAGAGGCTGAAGAGACTGACGCATGGGGCTTCTGGGGCAACGCTGGGGTTTCTAGGGCCAGAATTTGGCTGAGTCTTGTAAATCCCGTCTGAGGGTGTGGATCAGTCAATGTTTTGGCTTCAGAACAACATGATAGTTGTAGATCTATATTTTTCTCTGTCGGGTTAACTAGTGTGGTGCCCAAATTTGCTTATTCAGAAAACTAATTAATAAGACAAACCCACCAGCAGCCAAAAGACTAGTTTTCCCACATTGGGTTTTTCCAGGGACTAATGTCCAGAAAATCTTGTGTCACTTTGTCTATGTGTTCATGTACTTTTTCTGTTTTAGATCTGAATCGGTGAAACTCTGTTATGTCTTTACTTCGATGTTAATCCGAAAATTTCAGCATTAATAACTTGCTTAAGTAGGAGAAGTATAACCAAATCTAACAATAGATTTTTGCATAAGTAACATTAAGAAATTTTCACAAATAGGAGCCCTAATCAAGCATTGGATTTAAAGGCACCTGAAGAAGTCTTCACTAGTAAGAAACCTAGTGTTTCTCATTTTAGAATCTTTGGTTGTCCGATATGTTTTCATGTGCCTAAAGAGAAAAGAAATAAGTTGGAAGCTTATGGGAATAAAGGTATATTCGTCGGCTACAGTGAAAATTCAAAGACATAGAATCTATTTGCCCAGTCAAATGGATGTGGAAGTAAGCTGTAATGTCACCTTTGATGAGGGTACTTCCCTTGAGAAAGCCAAAGATCTCCTTATCCCAAGGAAGGATGATGCTGCTGCTGAAAAACATAATGAACCTCTGATAGATGAGCCTATGCTCGATGTTGAAAGCCGGATGGATCCTATTGATCCACCTCCTGGTGATGCCTCTACCTCAAGGTAACGCCCACTATGGCTCAAAGATATTCTCGAAGATGCTGAAAGACATATTGCTCCAAGAGGGACATTTCGTGAAAGTAAGAAGCGAAACATGTATCAAGGTTATTTGGCTGCTATGAGTACGATTGTTCAAGCTGAACCATCGACATTCAAGGAATTCGTAAAGCACTAGGTTTGGAAAGATGTGATGAATGAGGAGTATGAGTCAATCATGAAGAATGATGTTTGGTATGTAGTTCCTAGACCCAAGGACAAGTCTGTGGTCACTTCTAAATGGATTTACAAAATTAAGCATGGAGCCGATGGGAGTGTTGAAAAATATAAGGCCAGATTCGTTGCCCATGGCTTCTCTCAAAAAGAAGGAGTGGTCTATGACGAGATATTTGCACCAGTTGCCCGATATACCATTATGTGATTTATTATTTCTCTCGTTGCTAATCAAGGATGGAGCCTGTTGACTCTCCTTGCTGCCTACACCTACCTACAAGTCACTGGAAAAAGCCTTCAACCTGATAATGTGTGGTTGGTGGCAAGTGTTGATTTTTGGGTAGCATCGGATGTGCTCTAGCTCTGAAACTTTGTGGAGGGGCTAAAACACATGAGATCTCCAATACTCAGAAATCGTTTGGAGAAATTCCACTCGGAGCTTAAGTTATTCAAATAATTAATTATTTTAATGGAGACCCTAAGTCTAACTTAGGGAAATTAAATAATTAAAGTGAATTAATTTAAACATGTGGGTGAGAATGTTCTATGTGACGCAGTCTAGGAGAAGGTGACACAGAGCTAGAGGCTGCGGCGCTGGAGTTTCTGTGGGGCAGATCGAGCTCAATTTCAGTAGATCGAAGAAGGTTGACGTAACCACTAGGACGGGTGACGCAGTTCCAACGTAGAGCTTGCTGGGGATTGCGTAGGCACCTGTGGGGTTCGTCATTCTGACGCTGGATCAACCATAATATCTATCTACAGATAGATGTACTTCTGCCAAGGAAATTCTCTGTTGGGTGAGCCGTTTATGGCACCCTAGTTTGTATTCAGAAATCTGCATAATAATAAAAACCCTCAAGAGCTGTGCACCAGTTTTCCCGCATTGGGTTTTTTCGGAGACATTTGTCCGAAAAATCTTGTGTGTCCTTTATCTGATTATGCTTATTTTTTAGTTCCTGATTTGTATAATTGTGTACAATGCAATGTGTTTACTTCAATGTTTTCATGAATATTTTAGAAAATAACTTGTTAAGTTAAATACACAAGTAGGAGAAGTAAACCAGAGTTATGCAGTAGGATTTTTGTAATTGAGATTCATAAATTTTCACATCAAGGAACTCAAAGAAGGGGATGTCACACTAATCCCTACTCTCTCCGTTTTAACTCTCTTGGGTCAACTAAGGGGGAGGGAGGGGGGGCTGGTCCCTAAAGTGAAGAAACTAAGTTAAGGAATATGAGGTTCTAGGAGACTTTGTTGGATTAAAGAAAAAAGATTACCTTTTAGAGATTTATGACCATTTATGAGCAACTTTGAAATAATAATGATAAACCATAGAACCAGTGCCTTACAAATAACTTGCTCAAAAGTAAATGTAATGCTCTCAAAAGGATGAGAACATAGTAATCCTGAAATGGAAACGAAAGTTGTTAGCACAAGATATTTTCAAAATAAAATGATTATGAGATGACCAAATCACAACATTGAAACATATCTTGCCATAGATAGAAATAACTTAAAAAATGCTAGATGTTAAATGTGAAATTAGACTTTGCAAATATGAAAAGAAGGCATCACAATACTTGCTTTTGGAAATAAATTTTGCATAAGATCCAAAACCATCAAGAGACAAGTAAAAAGAAATGTGATGAAGAGTGCTCTTGGTTAATTTTAGTTAATTACCTCTACAACAGAGATTTCAAATCAACTCTTCAATCCCCAGACCTCACCCTCGCCCAAATCACGTGGATCTCATAGTGAGGAATCAATAGGGGGGTAGAGGGTCCCTAGAGGTCTATACAACCAACCTATGTTAGAGGTAAAGTGTTAGTGAGTGTTGGTATGAAAGCTTTGTTGATTTACCCCAATCAAATGATACATGCAATGTTCAATAAAAGATAAAAATGTGATATTGCTTACCTGCAATAATGAATCAAACTTGAGACAAAATGGAAATAGGCTTATGTGTGTTGTAACATTACTAGGCAAGTGGAATGAAATAAGACTTGCTTAAGATACAATCGTTTTACTTGAAAGAAAATGCTCCAATAGTTCCTCAAAATGTATAACATGCATGGACTAAATCATGAAGCATAACACTGAAATTAATTAAGACTTGCCAACCATGTAAATTGCTCACACATAGGAAATGAGATTTCCTCAAGTTTGAAGCCTTTGGAGCCCATGCATGTAAGTTTAATTAAACACAAGATTTAGTGAGATGGATGTAGAGTGCATGAGTTGTTAATTTTTTAGCATGCATGAGATGAAAATTAGAAAAACAAGACAATCCACCCAAGATCCTTCCTCTTCAATCAAGGAAGGGGGATACCATGGGAAAAAGATCCCAAGCTCCCTCAAGCAAAAATGTCTTTATTAGCGATTATTGTGAAATTTTCACTTTGAAAATTGTTACTGCAGTAGTTGGTTTATTTCACCTACTTATTATGATAAGTTATTTACAGATGCTTTAGTAAATTTTGAAGTAAACACAACTGCAACATTTAGTCTAATAAAAGTAGAAGAAAAAATTAAAACACATATAGCACAATAGAAACAACCACATGAACACAGTTATTTTTTGGACAATTATCCCCGGAAAAACCCAATGTGGGAAAACTGGTGCAACAGATGAGGGTTTGTATTAATCTTCAGCAGCGAAAAGATCATTTACAGAATTCATAACGAGCAGAATCAATAGTGTATACCTAATGCGAATTTTCCGGATAATCTGGAAAAATTCCCGACACACGGGATGACCTCCTGCACCCTCTGCATCAATCTGCATAGCCCCTCTGTGCAGTCACTGCCTGGACTGCGTAAGTTTGCGTGGAGGGCTACTGCTGCTGCTCAACGCTGCCTTCCCTTCGTCTTCTGGCTTACGTCCTCTCCGTCTCTGCTGACTTCTCCCTCCTTCTGTCTCTGCACTTCCACCTCTACAGACTCACCTGCTGAAATCGAATTCTCTTACTTTAGAATCGATTTCCTTTGGGCACTGAGAATGTGCCCGACTTGCTTTCCAAATGACCCTCAAGCCTTCTCTTATAGTCTTTTCGCTGATGAATCAACGAACCAGATTATATCTCTTATCAATGGCTCAGATTAAAAGATGACTTGATCTTCGTTTTCTAGAAGATTCACACTCTGCTTTATTAATACTCTTTAATTACTTAATTTCCCCAAGTTTAGACTTAGGGATCACATTAAAATAATTAATTATTATAATAAAGCAAAATTCGAGTGGAATTTCCACAAACGATTTTTGGTTCTCTGGAATACTGCTATCCAAGCCTCTCCTCAAAATTTCAAATGTGGAACACTTCCCGATGCTATAAAATCAACACTCCCTCTTAGCGAGGAAAGTGTTCAAGCAAAGTATCAACTATATCGCTTCGATTCTAAAGCATCTGCTGCTCTGCTGATGTCCTGGCTGCTGTCTCTCAACTCTGCACTGCTAGCCTCTGTGAAAATTTCTGAATGTTACACTTATGCAAAAATCTTATTGTTAGATCTGGTTATGCTCCTCCTACTTAATGAAGTTATTAAGCTGAAAATTCAGATTAATATTGAAGCAAAACACATAACAAGGTTTCACCAATCCAGATCTAGAAAAAGTACATGCACACATAGACAAAGTGACATAGTGATTTTCTGGACAAATAGTCCCTGGAAAAACCCATTGCGGGAAAACTAGTCTGCTAGTTGCTAGAGGGTTTTATTATTAAGAATTTTCTGAATACAACAAATCTGGGTTCCAGATCTGGAAAACCTGACAGAGATAAAATAGATCTACAGCTCACTGGTTGTTCTGAAGCCAAAATAATGACTGATCCACACCCTCAAACGGGATTTAGAGAACTCAACCAAAATTAGGCCTGAGAAACCCCAGTGCTACCCCTGAAGCCCCTGCGTCCCTCAACGCTAGCCTGGAAAGCGCTGCGTTACCCTAGACTGGGTGATGCAGTCCTTACGTTGCCGCTTAGGGTCTCTGCGTAACCCCTGAGGGCTTCCAGCTGAATCACATTGTCTGGGGAGGGACTGCGCAACACCTGCGTAGCATAGTTGCTACCCTCTGTGCTGTTGCTCTCCTGCTTCTCTGCGCTGCCTCTCTAAGCTGATCTCTATCTCTTGCTGATTCTAGACCCTCGGATCAGATCATCCCCTTGGTCTAAATTCCCCTCTCTGTAGCTGAAACACTTATGAAAATTTTTAGCAAACCCGCCCTAGAATCTCAGCTTAGCTTCAGTGCTCTGCCTCTGTGTGTCTTTACAAATGACCCCAAGCCTTTCCTTTATACTTTTCTCATTGGGAAACCAATGACCATGATCAGATCTTGAATCAATAGCTAAGATTAAAAGAAAGCTTGATCCGTGCGACTTAAGACAATTTCATCACATTTTTAATTTAATTAACTTTAATTATTTCCTTTTCCTAAGTTTAGACTTAGGAAATACATTAAAATAATTAATTAATTAAATATCTCCCAAACCAGATGAAATTTCCCAAATCCCTTTCTGGGTCTTGTAGATCAAGTGTACTCTAGTCCCTCCACAAAATTTGGGAGCTAGAGCACAACTGAACAACTGATGCTACCCCAAATATGAAAAATATCAACGCTCGCTCTTAGCATCAAGAGTGTGCTCTAGCAATACATAACACTATGCATTACAATATTTTTGGCGTTGATTCTATGCTGCTGATCTTGGCTTGCTGCCACTCAACTCTGCATTGCTACTGCCATTCTGTACTACTGCCCATGACATTGCCACTACAACATTTGGATTGCAACTCCCTCTCAATTTGGTGCATCTGTGCTGCTCATAGCACTGCCACTGCTAATCTGCTGCATTGCAACTTCAGTTGTTGAGAGAAACACTTGAATCTCCTGCCCAACCTTTGACAGACAAGTCAGTTTGGGCTGCATCCTCATCATTGAAGCTCAATAGGCTACTAGTCTGTGTTGGCATCTCAAGGATGATGCACATCAACAAATCTGCACTGCGTAAGCCGACTCCCTCTGCACTTCTAAAGTCACATCAATCCCTTGTGCTAAAATCCCTCACGCTGCTACTGTGATGTGTTGTCCTCCTGAAGCCTCCACGCTGCTGCAACTTTGCTCTGCGTAAGCAGCTCTGCTTTGCGCTACTGAAGTCACATCAACCCCTACGTTGCTGTTGCCTCTACGTTGCTGCTGCATTTGCACTTTGCTGCTCGTTCCAACCTTCAGATCTGCCTCTGCTTCATCCGTGATCTATGCACCCGCTGCTCCACTTGTCTCACTATTGTCTTAAGGCTGCCGTAGCTCGCATGTGATCCAAAAGATGAGCTGCTCAAGGATCCCGCCTTACATTTTGTAGCTCCTCTACAGATCCATGTCGCCCCACTTTCGTGGTTCATGAGCGCTCATGGCTGCATCATCTTCTGACCCATCATCTGCCACAACAGCCTTGGAAGAAGAAGCTTCCTTGTCCCTTTTCTTCTGAGGACAATTGCAGGCAAAATATCCCATTTCACCACACTGGAAGCACTTGATCTTAGACATATCCTTCTTCTTCTTTCCCTACTGCCTCTTTGATGCCAAGGCTGCATCTTCATCATCTTCCTTCTTCACTTTGCTCAATCCGGAGCTGTACTGCTTCTTGGTGATTCTGCGGAGTTCTCCGTGACGCAGAATTGCCCACACACTGTCCCAATCTGGGAGGTCCGCTCTGCCCAAGATACTTTGGACAAAGGTTTCCCACTCATTTGTGACTGCATTAAGAACAATCCTGACCATCACATTGTCTTCCACCTTAGCACCTGTTGCAGTCAATTGATCTCTGATTGACTGCAATTTGAAGAGGAAATGCTCCATGTCTTCTCCCTTGGTCATCATGATTGACCTCATCTGAGTCTCCAAAAACATCTTCCTTTGGACATATTTTCCCTCATATAGGGAAGTTAAGGCCTTCCACATCTCATTAACTGTCTTCTTCTCAGCTATGTGTGGAACAATATGTCCTTAATTCCATCCATGATCAGCCATTTGGCATGCCCAACAGCTTCGTTATGCTTCCGTAGGAGATCTGCATCAGTCGGTGTGGCCAAAGTTTGCTCTGCATGGTCTCCTAGATGATATGCCTCAAGGACTATCAGGATCCTAGCCTTCCAAACTGAGAAGTTGGAAAGGCCATCTAATTTGTCTTGATCACGCAGTCCATGAGAAGCCATCTGCTCGGAAATGTGTCGGAAATTCCCTTTCTTTTTGCTAGAGAATTGGATTTAAGGCCCTTGGTGAAACAAGCACCTTCTGCTCCCTCTGACAACTGATTTCCCTTCTTGGAAATCTGCCAAATCAACAATGATTCAACGCTCTTTGATCCTCCGATCAATCTGTAAGTTTCTTTGGCTAGAACCTCTCTGAGAAGATGATCTCCTCCCGCTCTTTGTCACTTGTGCTCAGGTTAAAAATATGAAAACTTCAGAAATTTGACCCCACCAGCACCTTCTGAATTTCTGTAACTAAGCTTCAGGCTCTTTTGGATTTGATAGATTCAAATCTGCGTCACACTGGCTGGCTTCAGACAATCTCAGCGCTGCCTCTATGTTGCCTCTACGCAGTAAGTGCGTGGGCCTGCTGGGAGACAGCGTTAGACTGCGTCACCCTACCCTCTGCGTAACTCTGCCTCTATGAAAACTGCACTGTCCCTTCAGATCATCCCTTCTACTGCTTTTCCTGCTACTTTCTGCAGCAAGAACCTTCAGTCTTCTGCTGGTGACCCTCCTAGATCTGCAATTGCTCTGATACCATGTGAAAATTTCAGAATGTAACACTTATGCAGAAATCTTACTGTTAGATCTGGTTATGCTCCTCCTACTTAATTAAGTTATTAAGCTGAAAATTCAGATTAATATCGAAGCAAAACACATAACAAACTTTCACCAATCCAGATCTAGAAAAAGTACATGCACACATAGATAAAGTGACATAGTGATTTTCTGGACAAATAGTCCCCGGAAAAACCCAATGCGGGAAAACTGGTTTGCTGGCTGCTGGAGGGTTTTATTATTAAGAATTTTTTGAATACAACAAATCTGGGTTCCAGATTTGGAAAACCTGACAGAGATAAAGTAGATCTACAACTCACTGGCTGTTTTGAAGCCAAAATAATCACTGATCCACACCTTCAAACAGGATTTACAGAACTCAGCCAAAATTAGGCCCTAGAAACCCCAGCGCTACCCCTGAAGCCCCTGCGTCAGCCTCTGAAGCCCCTATGTCCCTCAGAGTTGGTCTGGAAAGGGTTGCGTTACCCCAGACTGGGTGACGCAGTCCTTACGCTGCCCCTTACGGTCTCTGCGTAACCCCTGAGGGCTTCCAACTGAATCACGCTGTCCTAGGAGGGACTGCGCAACACTTGCGTAGCACAGTTGCTGCCCTCTTTGCTGCTGCTGTCCTGCTTCTCTGCGCTGCCTCTCTGTGTTGATCTCTGTCTCTTGCTGATTCTAGACCCTGGGATTAGATCATCCCCTTGGTCTAAATTCCCCTCTTTGTAGCTGAAACACTTCTGAGAATTCTTAGCAAACCTGCCATAGAATCTTAGCTTAGCTTTAGTGCTCTGCCTCTATGTGTCTTTGCAAATGACCCCAAACCTTTCCTTTATACTTTTCTCGTTGGGAAACCAACGATCATGATCAGATCTTGAATCAATAGCTAATATTAAAAGAAAGCTTGATCTGTGTGACTTTGAATCTGATTGACTAAATGAATCTGACTTTGTTCCATAGTTATCCTAGCGCTGATGAATAACCCCCAAAGACTTCCAAGAAATCTTGTCATATCTCCGGTCCAATTTTCAAAACTTTCTTTCAGATTCATCGATATTGAATTATTCAAACGGGCTTCTAAGACAATTTCATCACATGTTTAATTTAATTAACTTTAATTATTTCCTTTTTTTAAGTTTAGACTTAGGAAATACATATAAATAATTAATTAATTAAATATCTCCCAAACCAGATGAAATTTCCCAAATCCCTTTCTGGGTCTTGTAGATCAAGTGTACTCTAGTCCCTCCACAAAATTTGGGAGCTAGAGCACAACTAACACTACCCCAAATACACAAAATCTCAACACCCTCTGTTTTGCTGCCTATGACACTATCTCTGCCACTGCCTCATCTGTACTGCAACTCCCTTTGTCTCTGTAGACCACCCATTCCTTTACTGGAAAGGGTTCTCGACCATCCTCATCTTTTTTCTGAAGTAAGTAAACTTAATCTTAGTCAGAGCCTTGGTGAGGATATTTGCCACATGTTCTCCTATAGGAATGTACCTCAATTGCACAGCTCCCCGTTGGACATAGTCTCTGATGAAGTGGCACCGAATGTCAATGTGTTTCGACTGCTCATGAAACACAAGATTCTCAGGGAGCTTGATGCAACTCTGATTCTCACACATAATTCCAGTCGGTTCCATCCTTTTGTTGAGTAAGTTCAAGAGCAGCTTACAAAGCCATATGGCCTCGCATGAAGCTGTACTTGCTGCCATATACTCTGCCTCGGTTGAGCTCAGTGCGACAAACTTCTTTTTCTTACTGCACCAGGAAGTCATTCCTGATCCGAGACTGAAACAGTACCAACTGGTGTTGGAAATACTGAGAGGGGGTGAATCAGTATTTCTTTTCAATTGTTAATTTTTGCCAGTTAGATTCTTCACAATGAAAAACAGAGAGGTGTATAATAATAATATTATTAAGGATTAATAAGAACTACAATCATTTTTCAAATAATCGAGTATAATAGATGTGTGAGGGCACCAAACCTTCAATGAATCAGGCACCAACCTGTTGCCAAGCACCAACTTGGACTTTGATGAGGCTCCAACCTCTAGGGCTTCGATCCTATCTTCTCAAGGTACCAACCTTGTGTTTAGGGGCACCAACCCCTAGGACACCAATCCTTTAATCTTATTTTTATAAAAATAAATGGTGTACTTACTTGAATTTCTTCAATAGAATTCTGGACTCCAACAACAACTTGAGTTTGACTATCCAAAGTTCTTCAACTTTCAAACCTCCACTATTTTTTGCTTATGCCTTGATGATCTCCAACACAGTTGCTTCAAGGTGCTGGATTTTATCTCAGTGCTATCCTTGCAGCCTTAGACCTCCATCAATGATGAGTTCACTCCACTGATCATTTTCAACATTGTCATACCGAGTTCAAGTCACTGCTGCCTATGGTGAATTTTAGTCCTCTAAACTGACTATCATAACCGAGTTCTGTATTGGAGACAGTCCTTCACATGTCAACCACAGTCACAAGTCTGAAGGTATAATGATATGAGACACCTTCTTCGTGTTGTAGCTATCTCCTCCACAAGACTGCAATACTGAGATTGTATGTGATTGTAATTTCTGCACCAAGATTAACTCCAATCAACCCACTGTACTGAGACTCTTATGTCAAGGTCCGAATTCAGGTTTTAGGCCGAAATTCTGTGTTATTACAGTCACAGATTTGAGCTATAATTGGCTACAGGACAGGGTCAATTATAGTCCTATATTCTTGCCTTAGGATCGTGCTTTTAAAAGACACAGATCTTATCCACTAGGTCCGAGTATT
This sequence comes from Pinus albicaulis, assembly GCA_034641835.2. NCBI lineage: Eukaryota > Viridiplantae > Streptophyta > Pinopsida > Pinales > Pinaceae > Pinus > Pinus albicaulis. The sequence continues at coordinate 278,552,290 of CM076573.1, forward strand.
AGTGCTGCAACAGATCTTAAATTACAAGATCCGAGCCATAAAGAAGTCTTGTAGCTGATGCAATAGATTTGAACTTTTAAAATATCACTTCCTTGGCCTCCTCAGTTCACGAGTTGTGAACTAACCTTGCTGTGTTATCCTCCTGAAATAATCACCGAAATTTTTATACTAGAAAATGAGGGTTGTACGTCATATAAATAGAGATGTGTCAAATGGAGAGGTATGTTAGGGCAGCCGACATGAGTAGGCAAGGTGAGGTCGGCTCAATAAATGAATATATATACCTCTTGAATTAAAAATTCAATTTCTCCCTAACCACCGGGAATTTGGAGGCATGTGAGGGCTCGTTGGAAAGAGGAAACAAACCTCTTTCAGATGGTGTAAGGTTCATTGTGAAAGAATGACTCTAAGATGGTGGAAAAGGCTTTTTATTGTGACTGGTTATTTGTAGGAGCAGAAATGGAGGTAGGGCAGAAAGTCTTGGGATTCTTGATGGTTTGATTCTTCATCATGCCATACTTATATATGTCTTCATGTAGTCTTCCATCATCTATGATCTAGTCCTTCAACAAGTGTGTTCATTCATTCATCCTATTGCCATCAATGACAACTTGGATTAACAACTGGTACTTTTTCGATCCACTGTGCTTCCAGCCCAATCTGCATCTGTGAACCCACTCAACTGGACTTCATTGCCCTTGATGTACTTCAACCCATGCTCGACTGTCCCCTTCAAATATCTGAGAACATGTTTGGCTGCTGCCCAGTGAGCCCTCCTTGGTTCCACCATGAACTGATTGAGGGTATTCACTACATAAGATGTCTGGTCTAGTGTTAACCAGCTACATTAATGATTCGATGAGTTGCCTATACAAGGTAGGGTCAGCCTCGTCATCCTCTGATGTGTCTATCTTCTTCTAGTTTGTAATCATTGGCGTAGCCATGGGTCTACAGTCTTCCATCTGAAACCTCTTCAGGATCTCTATAGTTTATCTTCCTTGCGCAGGGAAAATTTCTCCCTTCTGCTGCCAGAACTCCAAACCAACAAAATAGTGCATCTGCCTCAGATCCTTCATGTCAAATTTGGTAGCTAGATTCTCCTTGCAGTTTTTGATGAGCTTAGATGATCCAGTAAGGAACAAATCATCTACATATAATACCAAGATTAGCGGCTCATCCCCTACCCTCAGATAGTAGAGGTTGGGATTTGCATCACTGTTAACGAATCCCATCTTCTACAAGTAGCTATCAATTCACCCATACCATTCTCTAGGGGCTTGTTTTAGACCATACAGGGCTTTCTTAAGCATGCAAACATGAGTCTTCTGCTCATGTGTCTCAAATCCCTCTGGCTGTTCTATGTACACTTCCTCTTCTATCACCCCATTCATGAACGCTGTCTTGACATCCATCTGGTGAATCTCCCATCCCATCTGCGCTACGAGAGAGATGACAGATCCGATTGAGGTGTACCGAGCTATAGGGGCGAAGGTTTCTTCATAGTCGATCCCTTCTTTTTGTGCATACCCCTTAGCGACAAACTTGGCTTTGAATTTTTCTATGCTGCCATCTGCAACATACTTGATCTTGTAGATCTACCTTGATCCTACAACCGATCTGATCTGAGGTCTAGGGACTACTTCCCATACATCATTCGTCATGATGGAGCTATACTCCTCCACCATGGCATCTACCCACACCTGATGTTGAGCTGCCTCCCGAAAGCTGGAAGGTTCTCTGACTTGTGCTACCAATGCTTGGTACCTATCAGGTTGCCTGCGTACCCTCTTTCCATCTCTAGGGACTCCAACAAACTCTTCTGCATCCCTCAGAATTTGTTGGAGCTCTCTGCTCATTCTCCCACTGGTAGTGGGTGGATTTGCTTGCTCTCTTTCTTGCTCTTCTTCGGAGGAACTCTCCTCAGAATCCTTATGTCGTGGAGAGGCACTCGAGCCATCCTCTGTAGGCCGCTAAGGCTAAACTAGTGGATCTTCCTCAATCTACGTATCTATAGCCATTTCCCGGGATCTTCCGAAGGCTCTCTCCTCCATGAATTTTACGTCCCCCCGTACTACGATCATTCTGTTTTCCGGAATATAGATGCGATATGCCTTCGCATTTTCACTATAGCCCACAAGATAACCCTTATCCGCAGTCTGATCCAACTTCTTCCTCTTCTCATCTGGTACGTGGCAATACGCCATACTGCCAATTATCTTGATATGGCTCACCTCAGGCTCGTTGCCTATGAACACACTCTCAGGCGTCACTTTCCCCAATGCTCTATGGGGCACTCTGTTTTGCACATACACAGTTGTATTGCAGGCTTCTGCCCACAAAAATTTGGGCATGTCTTGGTCATATAGCATCGCCCTTGCAACTTCTACAATGGTCTTGTTCTTCCTTTCTGCAACTCCATTCTGCTCTGGATTGTATGGAGCTGTCCACTCTCTCTTGATGCCTTCCTTTGCGCAGAAACTGGTGAAGTATTTATCGATATACTCTCCACCATTATCTTATGGCAGATTCTTGATCTTCTTTCCGGTTAAATTTTCTACCAGTGCCTTGAATTCTTTGAAACACTCAAAGACTTCATCTTTGGTTTTGAGAAAGTAGATCCAAGTTTTCCTGGAATGGTCATCAATAAAGGCAGCAAAATACTTTGCACCACTGAGAGCAGTCATGGACATTGGATCATAGATGTCTTAGTGTATCAACTCCAATACACTCTTGGACCTACTGCTGCTTCTTGGAAATGCTGCCTTGGCATACTTCCCTAGTACGCACCCCCTCCAGGCCTCATCTTTCCTTGTGTTGAGTTCTGGAGCTCCCATGACAGTCTTCTTGAGAATCTTCTAGGCTCCATGATGTAAATGCCCCATTCTTCTGTGCCATAATTCATTCAGATCTCTTTCGTCCATACTGTCGATTAGTGCCATTGGGGACTCAAGCTGGAGCTTATATAATTTATGGCTCCTCACTCCAATTTGTGCCTTCCTTTTCCAGCTAGGGTGTTTGACATAAACTTTATTTCCAATAAAGTATACCTCATAACCCTTGTTCTGGAGCTGAAATACCGAGAGTAAGTTCATCACCAAACCCGGTACATGCAGAACGTTTGTAGCCCGAATCTTGTTGCCAACTTCTGTCTGGAATATTATGGTACCTCTTCCAATGAGGGTACACTTGGCCTTGTTTGCCATTGTGATCTAGAAATTCATTTGTTCTTCTCGGTAGCTTGAAAAGCATTCTCGAACTCTTGTCATATGAATAGATGCTCCATTATCAATATTACCAAACTCCTGGAGAGGCCGTGCTTGACACATAAGTGAAATCCTCCTCTAGTCTGGATCCCAGAACAGATATGTCATGCTCCCTCTGTTTCTCTATGTGCTCTGGAGGACTGCGTGGGCCCTTACAAACTGTATTAATGTCGGATCTTTGTTCCATTGCAGAACCTCCCTTCCTGTCTTTTGCCTTTAGCGCTGATACCATGTGAAATTTTCACTCTGAAAATTGGTACTGCATTAGTTGGTTTATTTCGCCTACTTATTATGATAAGTTATTTGCAGATGCTTCAGCAAATTTTGAAGTAAACGCAACTGCAACATTCACTCTAATCAAAAGCAGAAGAACAAATTAAAACACATATAGCACAATAGAAACAACCACATGAACACAATTATTTTTGGACAATTGTCCTTGGAAAAACCCAATGTGGGAAAACCGGTGCAGCAGATGAGGGTTTGTATTAATCTTCAACAGTGAAAAAATCATTTACAGAATTCATGACGAGCAGAATCAATAGCATACACTCGATGTGAATTTTTCAGACAATCCAGAAGAATTCCAGACACATGGGATGACCTCGTGCACCTCTGCGTCAATCTGCATAGCCCCTCTATGCAATCACTGCCTGGACTGCGTAAGTCCGTGTGGAGGGCTAGTGCTGCTGCTTAGTGCTGCCTTCCCTTCGTCTTCTGTCTTCCTTCTTCTCCGTCTCTGCTGACTTCTTCCTCCTTCTGTCTCTGCACTCTCGTCTTTACAGACTCACCCTCTGAAATCGAATTCTCTTACTTCAGAATCGATTTCCTTCGGGTAATGAGAATGTCCTGCCTTGCTTTCCAAATGACCCTCAAGCCTTCTCTTATAGTCTTCTTGCTGATGAATCAACGACCCATATTATATTTTTAATCAATGGCTCAGATTAAAAGATGAATTGATCTTCGTTTTCTAGAAGATTCACGCTCTGCTTCATTAATACCCTTTAATTATTTAACTTCCCTAAGTTTAGACTTAGGGATCACATTAAAATAATTAATTATTTTAATAAAGCAAAATCGAAGTGGAATTTCCACAAACTATTTCTGGGTGTTGATAATTTGGAGGGCTGGAGATTAATTCAAATTCTCTTCTTGATAATTACTTGTGAGCTTACTTGAGTTACTTATGTCTTCTCTTGCTTAACTTATTTAGTCTTTCATCAAGTCAATTACCAAAATACAAAAGACACAAAGTTAGGTTCCTAGAGCTAGGGAAAAACCTCTCCCCCTTGGAGAGGAAAGCCCACGAGAAATTCTTCTTATAGATTTTCAGATGACAAGTACCATGACTAAGATTCATACCCTAGACCTTTATATGCTTCCAAGACCTTGTCATTGCTTCTTCATTGGCTTCTTCTTTCCTGCACCTACTTACATTGATCTGCACCTGTCAACAACAAGGCTAGAGAGCTCGGTCTGTCCTCGTGTTCTTCCTTCTCCGGATGTATATAATTCTTGCTTGAGATATCAACACTTTACACAGTCATAATCCTATTTTGGCACAATAGTATGATCTCTTCCTCATGCAGACCACTGCCTTGATCTCGCATATATTTTGGACCCGAACTCACACTTTAGTATGCTTGCAATACCTCTATAATCCGCATTCATTTTAGACTTAAGACTTTACATCAATATGCTGCCTTGGCTTCACTTCAACGTTGCCTTAACTTCTCTTAAACCCTGTACTTGACCGAAGTTGTATCCTTCCTGAAATCACTGATATGTACGCACTATTTTCCTATCTCAGATCCGCACTTTGGTTGGCCAAAACAGTTTGCAATTTCCTGTGGAAATCTCAAAGAAAATTCCGCAAATTGCTTCAGTAAATCCACATTTATTACACCAAGAAATCTGCGTTTTATTGCTTCATAAATCCACATTTACAACTCTTGAAATTCACATTTATATCTTAGAGCAGTCCGCAATTTTCAGTGTTTTCTGCGCAACATAGGTGGGTATAAATAGTTATTCCAACCTTTATTTGAGCCGACCTTACAGCTAGCTAGTAAGCCGACTTTATCACTGTACATGAGGCCGACTTGAAGTGCAATAAACTCAACGTTGTAGCTTATCTTCCAGCGTGGCTTGAGGGTTGAATTTAAGACATCATTTAAGCTTGACTTGTAGTGTTGGTGAGGGCTATTACAGGCAATTCTTCCACAAGGTCTTGGCAAGGTCTTGGAGCATTCTCTAGACTAGATCCTTCATATGAATGACACTTAATTATATTTATTCCTAGAAGACACAAACCCTAATAGACATCAAGAAGAAGTCTATTTAATCTATAATAAACTCTTTTTCATGAAACCCATGAAGCAAGTACAAAATACATTTTATTATCTTTGTCTTCTACTTTACATAAATCCATAATTACATAGTCAATATGAGGACCGACCTAGTTACACTTTTCAACACTCCCTCTTAACTAGGGAGGTATTCATACAGGTACATGGTCACTTTCAAACTGAAGAATCTCATAAGAAGAATCGGATTGGTAATCACATCTGTATAGCATCATATCAACCAGCATTGTCCTAGTGCAAGGCCTTGACTAACAACCCCATCTCTCACCGAGACAATGGGCTACAATGCTGGCGAGACACATGACTTATAGACACCATAGTCATTGTCTCTCCAAGGTACATACTCCACCCGGGTGTTCCCAAAGTATGACCTTCTTGGACTATTCTTCTTTTGGGTAGCTAGCCCTCAAATAATGTCGGTCCCCGACTACTCTTATCTTGAATGCCCTAGCACATTCTTAAAGTGTATCAAATGCCAGATGATTACCCAATCCTCCATTTTGTCTTACCAAGTGAAGACCAGAATGATGTGTCTATCTCTCCCTCTCAGCCAGGGAGGACCTATTCCACAAGGGAATGTACTCATTCCTGTATAAGGAATGTACCTAAGCTCATTCTTAGGAATTGCCCAGTTTCTTCCAAGTAAGAAACTGATCATCAGGCTCCCTCTTAATCAGGGATCTGCAACAGCAATGGTGAGACACCCAACTACTCATGAAAAATTCCTCCCCTTGATGTCAAGGATTTCGATATTGATGAATCTTCAACTTTAGCTCCATAGGGCACAGATCATCCATCACTTTTATTCATGAGTCATGTCATCTACGAGGAAGTGTTCATCTATCTTTCTCATCTGGTTCACCGTTATGCCATGCTACTTTCCTTCGAATCATCTCCAAGGATCATACATCCTTTCTCATGATTAGCAGCCCTACACAAATTCATCCAGATAAACACATACATATGAACTTTTTAAAACAAAAGTTACCTCAGTGATGATCTTTATCCATGACATCTTCCTGTAGGCATCGACATCCTTTATTCAAATTGACACATCTCCTAATGATATGTTTTGTCAAGGGTCTTCTTCTTTACCAGACTTCTGTCAGAGTCTACATATCCTCCCAGGAGATCTCCTAGTCACATCTTCTTGGTTTCCGTATGATAACTGCCTCTTGACATGGTTGCATTTCATGATCTCTTCCTTTCAACACATTCTTCATTCACAAGAACTTACACATTTTCCAGTTCCTTGTTCATATACATACACCTCATATTCCATGAGGATATATATATATATATTTTGTTGATTTCATCTGTTAGTGCACTTAGAGAGCCTCCTTCATAGATCATACTTCTAAATCTAGAAGTCTATTACCTACAAGCATATGACATGACTTCATAGCATCCAGTTTCAGCATATAAATATATACATACTTCATGCCTCATACCTCAGCATATAAGTCATCCTTTAGCAGTTTTACTAAAATGAAGAGCTTCATTCCCTTGGCCTGTTCGATCAATATGTCATCACATCCTAAAATTTTGTTTTTCATGATGACCCTTGATCTTGATGAATGCCTTCCGTCAGTATTGTTATCAGAGAGGTTTTCGAGGAGCTTTTTTACCAAGAACTATTGCCATGCTTTGATCAGGATGCTACATTACTTCCTATCATACAACCAACATAAATCACTTAAAGGAGAAGATGATCTCAATCATAGTGGAGATCCCTCGCTTCCTCTTTCGTAGATTTCTTTGCATTAGGTTCTTCTCTCATTTTTGAGATATGGGCTTATTCCCTTATTTCTCTTGTCCTTTTCAAATTTAGGACGATCTCTTTTATAATGCCCAAGTTCATCACATCCAAAGCATCGTGCTTTGTACATACTATACTGAGGACCAAACTTACCGAAACTTCCTTTCTTCCTTGACATGACTGCCAAGGCTTGATTCCCTTCACTTGATCCTATAACACCTTTGGCTTTCAATCTTGTTTCCTCTATTTTACATAGAGACCCTAAATCATGGAATGGTGTGGCTTCCTTCTTCCCATATAAACCTGAGGTGGAGTTTGCCCATTCATCTGGCAGAGCTTCCAACACCACTTCAGGCATCTCAGTGTCAGACATTACTTCTCCCACTTCCTGCAGATGATCTCAGAGAGATTGCTTCTCCTGCAGTACTCATAGAGAATAGCTCCACCAATTTCTCATATATTTCTTTTGATGATTCTAGATTTGGTACATCGGAGATAAGAGAGCCTTTTATGGATTCTGTAAGAATCCTTTGGGCTCTTATATATCTCTTCATGTATTTGGCATGACTTTATTGTCCTTGTCTTCTAGGAAAGTCTGAAACCCTAACCAGTTTGTTGCTTTCTTTGCAAAGAAAACATTTTGATAGATTCATATGAAGTCATAGAGATACTTGAGTAGATGTTTTTTCTTCTTCTATCAGCTTCCTTGTTGAAGATGATGGCAAGAACTCCCTCTTACATTGATTTCAAAGTAGGTTATCTTGGATCCTTGATGGTCAAGGATTACTTCATAATGAAGATGTCTTCAATAGTGTTGAGTGATGCTTAATGATGTGTCTTCCAACAATGTCTTCAATATCAAGAATCTTCGATGTTAAAGATTACCTCCTCGATGTGTGGATTCCTTGAGTAAGGGTGAGAGTCTTCTTGAGATGGCTTGAGGATTTCCTCGCAAACTGATTTGACCTTACAATGTAGACTTTGAATTTTGATTTGATGCTTTCCAGAAAACTAAATTTTGATCTTTGAGTGTTTTCTTGTCAAATAGCCCTTTGTCTTTAGCACCTTAGCTCTGATACCATGTTGAGAATTTGGAGGGCTAGAGATTAATTCAAATTCTCTTCTTGATAATTACTTGTGAGCTTACTTGAGTTACTTATGTCTTTTCTTGCTTAGCTTATTTAATCTTTCATCAAGTCAATTACCAAAATACAAAAGACACAAAGTTAGGTTCCTAGAGCCAGGGCAAAACCTCTCCCTCTTGGAGAGGAAAACCCACGAGAAATTCTTCTTATAGGCTTTCAAATGACAAGTACCATGACTAAGATTCAGACCCTAGACCTTTATATGCTTCCAAGACCTTGTCATTGCTTCTTCATTGGCTCCTTCTTTCCTGCACCTACTTACACTGATCTGCACCCGTCAACACCAAGGCTAGAGAGCTCGGTCTCTCCTCGTGTTCTTCCTTCTCCGAATGTATATAATTCTTGCTTGAGATATCAGCACTTTACACAGTCATAATCCTATTTTGGCACAATAGTATGATCTCTTCCTCATGCAGACCACTGCCTTGATCTCGCATATATTCCATTCCTGAACTCGCACTTTAGTATGCTTGCAATACCTCTGTAATCCACATTCATTTCACACTTAAGACTTTACATCAATATGCTGCCTTGACTTCACTTCAACGCTGCCTTAACTTCACTTAAACCCTGTACTTGACCGAAGTTGTATCCTTCCTGAAATCACTGATATGTACGCACTATTTTCCTGTCTCAGATCCACACTTTGGTTGCCCAGAACAGTCTGCAATTCCTGTGGAAATCTCAGAGAAAAATCCGCAAATTGCTTTAGTAAATCCGCATTTATTACACCAAGAAATCCGCATTTACAACTCCTGAAATTCGCATTTATATCTCAGAGCAGTACGCAATTTTCTGTGTTTTCTGCACAGCATAGGTGGGTATAAATAGTTGTTCCAACTTGTATTTGAGCCGACCTTACAGCCAGCTAGTAAGCCGACTTTATCACTGTACATGAGGCCAACTTGAAGTGCAATAATTTCAGCGTTGTAGCTTATCTTCGAGCGTGGTTTGAGGGCTGAATTTAAGACATCATTTTAGCTTGACTTCCAGCGTTGGCGAGGGCTATTACAAGCCATTCTTCCACAAGGTCTTTGCAAGGTCTTGGAGCATTCTCTAGACTAGATCCTTCATATGAACGACACTTAATTATATTTATTCCTAGAAGACACAAACCCTAATAGACATCAAGAAGAAGTCTATTTAATCTATAATAAACTCTTGTTGATGAAACCCATGAAGCAAGTACAAAATACATTTTATTATCTTTGTTTTCTACTTTACATAAATCCATAATTACATAGTCAATATGAAGACCGACCTAGTTACACTTTTCAACACTGGGTTCTCTGGAATACTGCTGTCCAAACCTCTCTTCAAAATCTGAGACCTGGAACACTTCCCGATGCTATAAAATCAACAATTACAAATGAGAAAAATAACCCTCTAAGAAGGCTGCGCAAAAGGAGATCTTTTTACAAAGATAGAGCTTGGTAAAAAGCTAGATCTCTTCCTCAAAGATGACAACAAAAGTTCATGGGAAACACCTTCAAAACAGAAATTTTACAAGGCTCAAAGGCCCATGACCAAGGTGATCTTGCTGCTGTCCTTAATATGCTCACGACCTCCCTAGAAATCGATCCTTAAGGTAGAGGAAGACTTTGCATTTAGGAGGATCAATAGTTTTTCGCCACCTCCTCTTCAAGCTCCTTATTGTCTACGCTCAAGCTTATGGGCTGCAAAAGAAAATCAAATGTTAGAGCAAAATAAACAAGATTTAAACCACAAACTAGTATACAAGAACACTAGCTCAAGGAATGAGAGTGAACCCCTATACTTGTCTAGTCTAGAAAATGCTCTTGAAATAACATATATAACTTTAAAACTCTCTAAAAAGAAATATTTTGGATTCTAAATTTGAAATTTGATGAGAAAACTGAGACTTGGATCGTTGTGAGTCTAGGAATGAGTTAGTCTATTTGAGACATTTCCCATGCTTGAATGGATTTCCTGCACACAATGTAAAAATGAATCTTCCCTACACACTTGAAATCAAATGTTAACTTGCAAGAGGATTAGAACATCAAAATGAAATAAGATAAACTAAGCATTCCACCTAAAATGCCTTAGCAAACTTACTTTTAAGATAATGCTCTAAATCGATGACACATGCAAGATAACTTGCATGCACCAATCCACGCTATATGGAAAATATGAAATAACATAGATCAAACATATGAGCAAATGCAAACATGATAAGCACAAACACGGAAAGGAATCACTTCATAACCCCAAGAGAACATCCACTTTGTAACCTCGAAGTCTTGATTTTATTAATATCCAAGTACAAAATGACAGAGTTTCCTCAAGCCTCGTAGCTCATAACATGATCAATACAAGAGCCCATGGCTCTATTATATAGAGAGTTGGGAGCAATTCCGAAAGAAGAATGCATGTGAGAACTGAATTTGGATCAAATCCCAAGGAAAGATAAGCCAAGTTCGATGTGGAGAAGACTGAGACACCCAAAGCAAAATCAAATTCCTTTTGTGCACACCAAGGGAAATTGAATTCCCCATATGATCTAGTGAACTCATCCATGAGTGAAGCAAAGTCCCGTGCTACATCTATTCCACCACTGCAAACTCGAGCCAACTGAAACCTTACCTGTAGATGATCCTGGTGAACTTTTGCATAGGCCCTTGAGAATTGTGTGTTTCCTCTGGGTGACAGCGCAGTCTGGGCTCAAGGAAAAACATAAATCCTTTGAGTGAAGTGTTGAGTGCTGTTGCACTCGAAATAACTCGTGAGAAGAGGTCCCCACGTGGCCTTCAGTGAACTGTTCCTGTAGAATATTCCTTTGATGCCCAATTGCATTTAATAAATTCGATTTTCCTTGTGTGTAACTGCTGCTTTATCTCTGGGAAATTCGATTTTGATAAAATAATGGTGAATTAATGATGCAATGTGCTCAGTGATCCTCCAAATGTCTCTTGACTCAACTCTTTGACTTATGATAATTTCCAAGTCATTTCCACATCATTTTGTCACATGGAATAATTTAGTTCTCTCTATTTTATTTAATTCTTGCATAATTAATTGCCACAATTTCCATTAAACTTAGGAAATGTGGGTTTTGAGGGTTAAAAACACGTTATTAACCCCTCAAAGTGTGTCATAGTAGAAAGTTGAGTTTGAGAGGTATAATTCTGATTATTCATACCCCATACGACTTCTCTAGACAACATTTATTACAATCCAATTACAATTTTTATTGCAATTTTTACCTGCGGAAAATCTAAAAAATTAAGAGATAAATACCTAGACCTAACGAAATTCCACGAAATTTTTTGTGTGATCTTGTATGGTAATATACAATGCCTCTAGACACTAGGACTCACCCTAGGCCTCACCATCAAGTCGTACTCCGGCTTTGGGGTAAAATTGGAGGACAAAACTCAATTAATTATTAAGTCATAGTAGGGAGCTGATAATTAACCGAGTGAAAAAAACCTCCCAGAGTAATACTCACTTGTTGGCAAGGTCCCAAGCTGCCTAGGCTTGTTACAGACTCAATAATGACTCAAAACTCATCATTACTAGCATCCCTTATTACAATTCCCTGTAGGGCATGGAATCTGGGTACAAGAGAAAGATGATGAGAAGTAGACATAGAGTTTAAAAACTCTGTTGAACTTATGATATCTGATGGTTCATCCTTGGGCATGGAGTGTTCACATCATCATCAGGTGCCACTCGAGTGGTCAACAGAGCCTACATCAAATGGACGTCAAAACTGCTTTCTTGCATGGCTCTCTTAAGGAGGAAGTCTACTTGGAGCAACCTCAAGGGTTTGAAGTACAAGATCAAAGGACACATTTATGCAGGATGAAGAAAGCTCTCTATGGGTTGAAGCAAGCCCCTAGGGCTTGGTATGAGAGGATTGACAGTTATCTCGTGAAACTGGGATTTACAAGGACCTATGCTGATCCTAACCTATACTTCAAGGTTGAAAAGGACATTCCTCTTATTTTGGTCCTTTATTTTGAGGATCTCTTTCTAATAGGTGCGGACCCTCTCATTTATCAATGCAAGAGGGAGTTGACTTTCGAGTTCAAGATGAAGGACCTAGGACTGATGCATTACTTCCTAGGCTTGGAGATCTGACAAAAGCCAAGCGAGATTTTCCTTTCTCAAGGAGAAAACATTGTGAAGCTGTTAGAGAGATGTGGGATGCTGGATTGTAAGTCTATGTCTACTCCGATGGAACTCAATTTCAAGAAGCTATGTGGAAGTGCTACTGGGCCCAAATTGGCAAACCCTACCGAGTATAGACAACTTGTGGGAGTCCTGATGTTCTTGGTAAACTCTCGTCCATACATATGATTCATTAGAAATACTTTGAGTCAATTTATGGTTGAGCCTCATCACATACATTGGATTGCTACTAAGAATCTCTTGAGATATCTCCGTGGCATAATCAATTATGGGCTAAGTTACACTATCAGAAATTTGAGGCTACATGGATATTCTGATGGTGACTGGGCTGCCAATGTGGTAGATAGAAAGAATACGTCAGGATGCTGTTTCTCATCAGGGTCTGCTTCAATTTCATTAATGAGTAGGAAGCAAAAATCGGTTGCTTTAAGCACCGCCGAGGCCAAATATATTGCTGCTAGTATGGCCTGTTGTGAAGCTGTCTAGTTGAGGAAGCTCTTCAGTGAGCTATTTGAGCACGTGCTAGATACCACCGTGATCTATTGCGACAGCCAGAGTGGGATTGGCCTTTCAGAGAATCCCGTGTTCCACAATCGCTTCAAGCATATTGACATCAGGTACCACTTTATCCGAGATATGGTACAATAGGGAGAAATAAGGCTCCAACACATCAGGACTGATGAGCAGATTGCTGACATTCTCATGAAGCCCTTGGGGAAGGTCAAATTCTTGGCCTTTCAAGAGAGACTTGAAGTCGTGGAAGGACCCTCCCATGAGGGTCTCGCTTGAGTTGGACACTGAGCTTTGGGAGCTCCTCAGGGTTTGGGATACTTCTTGGCTCTATGAGCAACCATAGGGTGAGTGGTTCACCTGTTAGTTTCTGTAGCATCGATGGTGTTCTAGTCTCGAACCTTTCATGAGATCTCCATAACTCAAAAATCGTTTCTGGAAATTCCACCTAGAAGTGCCTCAATTAGATTATTAGCCTATTTTAAAATATTTCCTAATTCTAAACTTATGAAATTTGGTTAATTAATCAATATTAATTGAGATAAGGTGTGAATCATCTAGAAACTCACATAGATCGACTCCGATGTGATCTTGGCCCTTGATTAAGTTTTAATCTTGGTTGTTGGAGGTCCAACAAAAGATTATAATAAGTTGATGGGTAGATGGAGAACACACTTGAGGAATTCGATTTCCTTAGAGAGTTTGATTTTCCAGAGAGCCCATAGTTGCTGGAAGAGTTCGAGTTTCAGAAGGAAGCAAAGATAGAGAGGGGCAGGGACAGGGAGGTCGAAGGAAAATTTTCCAGATTCGGTGAGTGCATTTGCAGAGAGGTAGAGATATCCATAGTGAGGTTGATGCAGGGGCTGCGCAGCAGCCTCTAGAGGCAGTATGATTCTGTTGAGGAAAAATTGAGTTTCAGTTCTAGAGGCCGGAAAGCCATTCTAGAGGCCAGGAGAGACATTTTCCATGTCAACAACAGACTAGATTGCTTGAGGAACAACTGATTCAGGCTTGAGCATGGAAGGGATTGCACTAGGTTGACGCAAGCATGCGCAGAAGCAGTTTGGACAACTCACTTGGACTTGTAGTCAGAGCCTAGATTTGCCTGTGGGGTAAGGAAAATTCCTCACTAGATTTATGCCAGTAGTTTCTTTGCAGGATAGCCAAAATTCGACATCTAGATTGTACTCAGAATTTCGCTGCTGCTTAATAATAAAACCCTCAACTGCTGCACTTGTTTTCCCCAGTTGGGTTTTTTCGGGGACATTTGTCCAAAAGTAGCTGTGTTAATTTATGTGTGTGTGCTAGAATTTTCTTAGTTTCCAGCGCTATTTTCTGCTACATTTTATTTGTGAAGGTTGCAATGTGATTTATTTGGTATTTGTTGTAGCAATTGAATTGTTAAATTAATTAACAACTAGAAAAATATATTGAAGTTGCTACAATAGTATTTCAGTTTTGAAATTTTCACATGGTATCAGAGCGTGATTGATCAACCAAGAAGCTCAAAAGAAAATTTCGTTGTTCAGAGGGAGTAGCAGGCCAAAATTTTCTGGTGCTGAGCAGTGCCTAGCTAGACAGTGCAAATTGTTGGGCATGGGTTCAATTTTCAGTTACAGGGTGACAAAAAATTTGAGTTTCTCAGATTAGTTATTCCAATAGGCAGAGGGAGTAGCAACAACTCATATTTTTCGCTGAGCAGATTCCTTAGTTGGATGTAGAGGATCTCGCAACATTTTGCAGTGGCAGAACCAACGTCGGGTGGAAGAGAAAAACACAAATAGAGGGAAAATTTCTCTTAGGGGTCTTCGAGTTTCAGAAGTTCGATTTTTCTAGGCAGAGTGGCAGTAGTTGTGAGTAGATCTTCTCACTCCAGAAGGGAGTGTGAATATCAGAAGAAACAACCAAGCAGAGGGAAAGAGGGAGTTTTTGACAGAATCAAGATGGCCACGACTAGGCTCAGAGATCAAGATAGGTTGGAGGGAGCCTCCAACTATGTCATCTGGAAGGCTAGGATGTCCTTCTGGATGAATATGGCCTGAAGACCTATGTAGTAAATGTGGTAGTAGTACCTCAAGATGTTGATCAGCTCAAGGAGTACAGGAGGGAAATGGCGAAGGCCAAAAGGATGATTTTGGATGGAGTTTGAGATCATCTAGTCTCACACGTGGCAGACAAGGGTACAACCAAGGAGATATGGGATGTGTGGAAATTTCTGAATCTTTACACTTGATGCAGAAATTTTTCCTGTTAATCTGGTTATGCTCCTCCTACTTAGACAAGTTATTAACTGAATAAAATTCAAGTTAAAATTGAAACAAAACACATAACAGATCTCCACCAATCCAGATCTAGAACAAGTTCATGCACACATAGACAAAGTGACACAGTTATCTCTGGACAACAGTCCCTGAAAAAACCCAATGCGGGAAAATCGGTCTTCTGGCTGCTGGAGGTTTTATTATTAAGAATTTTCTAAATACAACAAGCCTGGGTTCCTGATTTGGAAAACCTGACAAAGAAATAATAGATCTACAACTCACTAGTTGATCTAGGGCCAAAATAATGACTGATCCACACCCTCAAATGGGATTTACAGAACTCAGTCAAAATTAAGGCCTAGAAACCCTAGCGTTGCCCCTGAAGCCTCTGCGTCATCCTCTGAAGCCCCCTTGACCCTCAGTGCTGCTCTGGAAAGGGTTGCGTTACCCCAGACTGGGTGACGCAGTCCCTACGCTGCCCCGTAGGGTCTCTGCATAACTCTTGAGGGTTTCCTGCAACAAATCATGCTGTCCTTGAGGGACTGCGCAACACTTGTGTAGCATAGTTGCTGCCCTTCCTGCTGTTGCTCTCCTGCTTCTTTGCGCTGCCTCTCTGAGCTGATCTCTGCGTCTTGCTGATTCTAGAGCCCAGGATCAGATCATCCCCTTGGCCTAAATTCCCCTCTGCAGCTGAAACACTTCTGAGAATTCTTAGCAGACCCGCCCTAGAATCTCATCTTAGCTTCAGTGCTCTGCCTCTATGTCACTTTACAAATGATCCCAAGCCTTTCCTTTATACTTTTCTCGTTGGGAAACCAATGACCATGATCAGATCTTCAATCAATGGCTAATATTAAAAGAAAGCTTGATCTGTGTGACTTAAGACAATTTCATCACATGTTTAATTAAACTTACTTTAATTTTTTAAGTTCCCTAAGTTTTATCTTAGGAAATACATTAAAATAATTAATTTATTTAATATCTCCTGAACCAGATGAAATTTCCCAAATCCATTTCTGGGTCTTCTAGATCAAGTGTACTCTAGTCCCTCCTCAAAATTTGGGAGCTAGAGCACAACCGATGCTACCCCAAAGACACAAAATCTCAACACTCCTTCTTAGCATCAAAGGGTGTGCTCTAGCAATACATCACACTATGCATTACAATATTTTGGGCACTAGTTCTGTGCTGCTGATGCATGGCCTACTGCCACTCAACTCTGCACTGCTGTTGCCATTCTGTACTGTTGCCCATGACTCTGCCATTTCCACTGCAACCTCTGTACTGCAACTCCCTCTCAATATGCTGCATCTGTGCTGCTCATAGCACTGCCACTGCTGATCTGCTACACTGCAACTTCAGTTGTTGAGAGAAAGAACTGAATCTCCTGCCCAATCTTTGATAGACAAGTCAGATGGGCTGCATCCTCATCACTGAAGCTCCATCGGCTAGAGATATGTGCTGGCATCTGAAGGATGATGCATAGCTATAGCTCTACACTACGTAAGCAGACTCCCTTTGCACTACTGAAGTCACATCAGCCCCTTGTGCTGAAATCTCTCACGTTGCTGCTGCACTGTGCTGTCCCTCTGAAGCCTTCTGCAACTCTGCACTGCGTAAGCAGCTCTGCTCTACGTTGCTGAAGTCACATTTGCCTCTGCGCTGCTGCTGCTGCTATGCTCTGCGCTGCTCCTTCCAGTCTTCAGATCTGCCTCTGCTTCATCTATGATCTATGTACCCACTGCTCAACTTGTCTCGCTACTGTCTTAAGGCTGTCGTAGCTCGCATGTGATCCAAGAGATGAGCTGCTCAAGGATCCCGCCTCACTTCTATGTAGCTTCTCTACATATCCATGTCACCCCACCTCTGTGGTTCATGAGCACTCATGGCTGCATCATCTTTCGACCCATCATCTGCCACAACAGCCTTGGAAGAAGAGGCTTCCTTGTCCTTTTTCTTCTGAGGACAATTTCTGGAAAAATGTCCCATTTCACCACACTGGAAGCACTTGATCTTTGAGAGATCCTTCTTCTTCTTTGGCTGCCTCTTTGATGCCAAGGCTGCATCTTCCTCATCTTCCTTCTTTACTTTGCTCGATCCAGAGCTATATTGCTTCTTGGTGAATCTGCGGAGTTCTTCTTGATGCAGAATTGACCACAAGTTGTCCCAATCAGGGAGGTCCGCTCTACCCAAGATACTTTGGACAAAGGTTTCCCACTCATCCGTGACTGCATTAAGGGCAGTCCTGGCCATCACATCATCTTTCGCCTTAGCACCAGTTGCAGTCAACTGATCTCTGATCGATTGCAGTCTGAAGAGGAAATGCTCCATGTCTTCTCCCTTGGTCATCATCAATGACCTCTTCTGTGTCTCCAACAACATCTTCCTTTGGACAGATTTTCCCTCATATAGGGAGATTAAGGCCTTCCACATCTCATTAGCTGTCTTCTTCTCAGCTAAGTGTGGTACAATATGGTCCTTAATTCCATCCATGATCAACCGCTTGACATGTCCAGCAGCTTCCCTATGCTTCCGAAGGATTTCCAGATCTGTCGGTGTGGCCAGAGTTTGCTCTGCATGGTCTCTAAGATTGTATGCCTCAAGGACTATCAGGATCCTCACCTTCCAAACTGAAAAGTTTGAGAAGCCATCTAGCCTGTCCTGATCACACAGTCCATGAGGAGCCATCTTCTTAGAATGTGTTGGAACTTCCTTTCTCTTTGCTAGAGAAATGGATCTAAGGCCCTTGGTGAAACAGACACCTTCTGCTCCCTATGACAATTGATTTCTCTCCTTGGAAATCTGCCAAATCAACTATGATTCAGCTCTCTTTGATCTTCTGATCAAACTGCAAGTTTCTTTGGCTAGAAATTCTTTGAGAAGCTGATCTCCTCTCGCTCTTTGTCACTTGTGCTAAGGCTAAAAAATCTGAAAACATCAGAAATTTAACCCCACCAGCGCCTTTTGAATTTCTGCAGCTTTTCTTCAGTCTTTTATGGATTTGACAGATTCAGATCTGCATCACACTGGCAGGCTTCAGACTAATCCAGCGCTGTTTCTGAGCTGCCTCTGCGCAGTAATTGCGTGGGCTTGCTAGGAGACAGCATTAGACTGCATCACCCTTTCCACTGCGTGAATCTGCCTCTGAAAACTGCACTGTCCCTTCAAATCTGCGTTTCTGCTGCTTTTCCAGCCGCTTCCTGCAGTTAGAACCTTCAGAATCTTGCTGGTGACCCTCCTAGATCTACAATCCCTCTGATACCATGTGGAAATTTCTGAATCTTTACACTTAATGCAGAAATTTTTCCTGTTAATATGGTTATGCTCCTCCTACTTAGACAAGTTATTAACTGAATAAAATTCAAGTTAAAATCGAAACAAAACACATAACAAATCTCCACCAATCCAGGTCTAGAACAAGTTCATGCACACATAGACAAAGTGACACAGTTATTTCTGGACAAATAGTCCCTGGAAAAACCCAATGCGGGAAAACCGGTCTTCTAGCTGCTGGAGGGTTTTATTGTTAAGAATTTTTATAATACAACAAGCCTGGGTTCCAGATCTGGAAAACCAAACAGAGAAATAATAGATCTACAGCTCACTGGCTGATCTAGGGCCAAAATAATGACTGATCCACACCCTCAAACGGGATTTATAGAACTCAGTCAAAATTAGGGCCTAGAAATCCCAGCGTTGCGCTTGAAGCCTCTGTGTCAGCCTCTGAAGCCCCTTTGACCCTCAGCTCTGCTCCGGAAAGGCTGCGTTACCCCGGACTGGGTGACGCAGTCCCTACGCTACCCTTTAGGGTCTTTGCGTAACCCCTGAGGGTTTCCTGTAGCAAATCACGCTGTCCTTGAGGGATTGCGCAACACCTGTGTAGCACAATTGATGCCCTTCCTATTGCTGCTCTCCTGCTTCTCTGAGCTTATCTCTGCCTCTTGCTGATTCTAGACCCCGGAATCAGATCATCCCCTTGGCCTAAATTCCTCTCTCTACAGCTGAAAGACTTCTGAGAATTCTTAGCAAACCCGCCCAAGAATCTCAGCTTAGCTTCAGTGCTCTGCCTTTGTGTCACTTTACAAATGACCCCAAGCCTTTCCTTTATACTTTTCTCGTTGGGAAACCAACGACCATGATAAGATCTTGAATCAATGGCTAAGATTAAAAGAAAGCTTGATTCGTGTGACTTAAGACAATTTCATCACATGTTTAATTAAATTTACTTTAATTATTTAAGTTCCCTAAGTTTTAACTTAGGAAATACATTAAAATAATTAATTTATTTAATATCTCCTAAACCAGATGAAATTTCGCAAATCCATTTCTAAGTCTTGTAGATGAAGTGTACTCTAGTCCCTCCTCAAAATTTGTGAGCTAGAGCACAACTGATGCTACCCTACATGCACAAAAGCTCAACAGGATGCTCTTCCCGAGCTATTTCAGAGTTTTTTTGAGCAACATAAGATCTTTCTATAGGAGAAGCTGAGGATAATAAAGATGCAGAAGGGCAAGAGCATAGATGGCTTCCTCACCAGGATTCAAGAAGTCCGAGATCAACTATTAGTTGTTGGGGAAACGGCCCAAGCCAAAGAGCTTGTACGGTTGGCACTGAATAGTGTCTCAGATGACTGGCAGGGATTTGTCCAAAGTATCTTGGGCAGAGATACCTTGCCTAAATGGGATAGGATGTGGTTCGACTTGCAACAAGAGGAATTGAGGTACCATTAGTGGTAGTAGAAGCAAGGGTGTGAAGAGTGAAAAGGAAGAGGAAGATGTGGCTCTAACATGTAAGGGTCATAGTCAGGGGTAGGGGGAAAAGAAGAAGAACAAGGACCTTTAAAAGGTCAAGTGCTTTAGATGTGGTGAGCTCAGTCACTACAATACGCAATATCCTCTTAGAAAGGACAAGCCGGAGAAGCAAGACCAGGCAGTAACAACTACGGAGATCGACAAACTGTCCTCTAGGCTGGAGGAAGAGTTTTCCATATTTGCAGCTATACCTCCAAGAGAGAGGTGGGGCGATCTAGAGCTATAGTCCCATAGCAGCGCATGCTGCAGACTTGGGCAGGGTCCATTGAGGTGTCCTCCTCATGGATCATTACCTGGCTACGAGGGCCCATTGTATTCAATAGCAGGATGGATCAGTGTCAATTATGTAGTCAGATTCCAGAGTGACAGTTGCAGACTAGTAGCAGTCAGGTGCTGGGAAGTGCAGTGCAGAGTTGGCAACAGTGCAAAATGGCACCGTGCAGAGTCAACAATAGTGCAAGTTCTTTAGTGGACAATGCAGTAGCTAGTAGCAGTCAGGACTTGAGAGACAAATGCATCATACTAAACACAGTTGATTCAATGCTTCTCAATTGCAGTAGTTGCAGTTGCAACAACAAATGAGAGGGAGTTGCAATGTAGACACAGAGTTGGGAACAATATGGCAATGTCAGCAGCAACACAAATGTATTATCAGAGTTGCATAGTGGTTGGTGGGTAGTGGCCAGACACTAGCAGCGTGACAGAGGGTGGTACAGAGACAGGGTGTTGTTGCAGCATGTGCAACAATAGAAAGAGAACACCTTCCTCACTAAGAGAGAGTGTTGGTTTCTGTAGCATCAGAGGTGTTCTAGTTTCGAAACTTTGTGGAGAGGCTAAAGCACATGAGATCTCCGTAACCCAGAAATCGTTTCTGGAAATTCCACTTAAAAGTGTCTCAATTAGATTATTAGCCTATTTTTAGATATTTCCTATGTCTAAACTTAGGAATTTTGGTTAATTAATCAATACTAATTGAGATAAGGTGTGAATCATCTAGAAACTCCGACGGATTAACTTCGATATGATCTTCACCCTTGATTGAGTTTTAATCTTGCTCGCTGGAGGTCCAATAGAAGATTATAAGAAGAAGTCGATGGATAGATGGAGAACACACTTGAGGAGTTCAATTTCCTTAGAGAGTTCAATTTTCCAGAGAGCCAGTAGTTGCCAGAAGAGTTCGAGCTTCAAAAGGAAGCAAAGAAAGAGAGCGACAGGGATAGTGAGGCTGAAGGATTTTCCAAATTTGGTGAGTGCATTTGCAGAGAGGCAGAGATAGCCACAGTGATGCTGATGCAGGGGATTCGCAAAAGCCTTTAGAGGCAATTCAATCTTGCTGGGGAAAAATCGAGTTTCAGTTCAAAAGGCCAAAAAACCATTCCAGAGGCCAGGAGAGACATTTTCCCAGTCAACGACAGATTAGACGGCTTGAGGAGCAATTGATTTAGGGTGAGCGTGGAAGGGACTGCGATAGGGTGACGCAGGCCTGTGCAAAAGCAGTTTGAATGGCTCACTTGGAGCTGCAGTCAGAGCCCAAATTTTCCCATGGGGTGAGGAAAATTCCTCACTAGATTTTTGCTAGTATTTTCTCTGTAGGATAGCCTGAATTCAAAATCTAGATTGTATTCAGGATTTCACTACTGCTTAATAGTAAAACCCTCAGCTGTTGCACCGGTTTGCCCAAGTTGGGTTTTTCTGGGTACATTTGTCCAAATATAACTGTGTTAATTTATGTGTGTGTGTGCTAGAATTCCTTAGTTTCCAAAGCTATTTTCTTCCGCAATTTATTTGTGAAGGTTGCAGTGTGATTTATTTGGTATTTTCCATAGCAGATAAAGTGTTAAATTAATTAACAATTAGAAAAATAAATTCCAGTTGTTGCAATAGGATTTCAGTTTTGAAAATTTCACATCACCTTCCTCTGTGATACCCCATGATGGTTGACATTTGTGTACGGTGAGTGGTTCACCTTCCCTTACGATTGATGGCATATGCATAGGATGAATGGTTAACCTTCTCCTATGGCATATGAGCAAGATGAGTGGTTCACCTTCTCCTACGGATGCCCTAGCATACATTCTACCCATGTAGTCTGGGACTCATGGGAAGTATCTCTCATCTAGCCAATGAGTTGGGAAAAGTGGATAGGGATGATATCACTATGAATGGACACATTGTGTACTTCCGTACTCCCTATGTCTAGGATGTATGGTGTTCAACAACTTGATTTGGGATCAAATCCGATTGGGGTTCTACCCTTGGACTGACTTTCGTCAGTAGAGAGTGGCAAGGTCTTGTGACTCACTCTTGATCAATTCTTCTTCATTATTACATCAATGTTCAACAAAGTTGAAATGAGATGTAGAGATGGTACATGATGACAGGATGGCATGATGATCGATGGGTTGGAAGGTGGAATTCTCCCTAGTTGAGAGGGAGTGTTAAAATTGGAAAATAGGGCCAAATTCCACTTTGGACAACTCATTTGATGGAGATGATTATTGCATTGAATTCCTCTTTTCAAGAGGACCAAAATTGACCAAAAAATCATCAATTTGGACAAGGAAAAATATGTTTTTGAGGTCAAGCCCACGTGCAAATTGTCGGTCACATCATCATGTAGGCTCATGAAGTCCAATGGTCATGTCTTTTGACCCTCAATGACTTGTATAAATAAGAGAGACCTCAAAACCTCATTTGGCATCATCACAACTCATCATTTCTCTCTCCTCATCTGATTGGGTCGTACAAATTGCAGGAGCAACTCTTTTTCCCTCACACACGTGGCTGAAAGGGAACGAATTTCAGGGTCTGTTACAGGGTTTGACCAGTGTTGACCAGTGCGATTTGGACCTCCTTTGACTGTGGTTTTTGTGCCAGAATTTCTGTCTTGGAGGGCCGTATTAATTGGCACAGAAACCGAGGTTTTCTGGGCTGACCGCATAACAGAAGTGCAGACTTTGACCAAGTTTGACCGCTGTTTACTAACTGTTTTCTGCTGACTTTGACAAGCAAAGAAGGCCGTGTTTCACTGGGTTTGACCGAGCTACTTTGTGGACTATTTGCTGCTGCGTTGATTTTCTGGTTAGGGCAGAATTTGACTGCTGTTGACTGCTGTTGACTGCAGATTTCACAAGGCTGTTTTGTCTTTGATTTGACAATTCAATTTTGACTTTTGTACTCTCTCTGAACATTTGGTATAATAATAAGAAGAATTGATCAAAGGGTTTTCCCCATCTTCGGGTTTTTCCCTGGCATTTGCCAAATCCTAGTGTTCTCTTGTCTTGGCTTGTCTTCTGCGTTTATTGTTCATGTTCTATCTAGAGTTTCTTTCAATGTGATGATTAATGTGATTGCTATTGGAAATTGTCATTGGGCTAACTAAAGGACATTGAAGAAATTGTTAGAACCATAGAACACACCATTGTTAACTAAAATTAACAGATTCTCTAGAACAAACAATCAAAGTTTTGGTTTGTTCTTGGGTGTCCTAAATTTCCTTTGTTCTTCCATCTTCTTAATTGTTATGCTGTCCATTATTCCAAATTACAGTGTTTCTTCCTTTTGTTAAATCCTTTGTGCATTTCTGCCCCAAAATCCTTTTGTGCATCACCATTTTGAGCTCCTTCATGTTCTAATTTTCCAAGATCCCTTTGCTCTTTACTATTCTGAACTCCCTTTGTTGATGTGAAGTCCAATAGGGTTACTTCATTCGATGTAAGTCAAAGAGACACAACCATGACTGTTCCTTGGTCTAACCTGTGCGTAATTTTGTTTCTGCCATGAATGCTGCCATCTTTTTTTGGGGAATACCGATATGAAACCTGAACTTACTTTGAATAAAATCGAAGATACTGCGCTGCAACTGAAAACAATATTTAACTTTGTATTTATTAATACAAGATTACTTTAACCCCTAGGGATGCTCCTCCTGCATTGTAAAGTCAACAACCACAGTTGTCATACTAAGGTGAACCACCAGAGCATTACACAAGGTAAAATTAAAAAATTGAAGAGATCATAATTGATTAGCTTTTTGTCTGCATGGAAAGTTTTCTGACAGATTGTCTATCTGGTCTGATCATTCCCATGGAACGAGAGGAGTTTTTGCCTTCCACTTATTCTTCACGAGTATCTTATGTGCATTTCTTATTCTTAACGAGTTTCTTATTTGCTTTTTTACCAATGAGACATAAGACCATTATGAGGGTGATGGCTTGTAGTTATTATTGACTTGCTAGTTATCATACATTCTTAACAAGTGTTTGAACTTTGAATGTTGAATATGTGAGGATTATAAAAATTCACATATTCTACATACATTTAACAGTATCATGTTTTCTGCTTGCTGTAGCTTTCATAGATTGAGTTTACATTTTAGATAATTTGTTATTTATCATTTGTCTTTCTCCATTTTTGATATTTCTTCACTCTGGGAAATGCAGGTTGTCTCTTATTTATTAGCTTTAGTTGACAATTCTGAGGGGAAATGCCATTCACCAAGGCATGCTATTATAACCCTTATCAATGTTCTTGAGAGGTCTTATTGATGATATCCCACTTCACTGGCACTTTTCAATTTGATCTGTGAGGAAATGCCATGTTTTAGGATGCATGTGAAATCACTTATCTTGATATATTTTCTATTGTTAAAAGATACCTCGCTGATTGGTTTGTCTACAATCTGTTTTATTGTAGGTTTATCTCAATTTGTAGATGTGGAATTGGACTTTCAGAAGAAGATCGTTCCTTGTTACATTACAAGCTTGCTCCGTTGTTCTTGTCAGTTGAATTCTACATTTAATTGTTCCACCTGTCATGACTATTGAATACATGTTGGTTTTTTCTAATTGAACAAAGATTGCCTTCTATTAAATGAATTTGTTTAATGCCTCAGCTTCTACCCAGGTTTAGAATCTGTATGGTTGTACATAAAGCATTTTAAAATGCTTAGAGCATCCAGATTTTCATATATTGTTTATGAAATACATTGTGTAATGTTATTTTGTAGAGTGAATAACAAGGGTCGTGGGCCACCAAGTTCCTGTAACTATATGGTAACAAATAGTCGTTATGAATGTCCAGACGTTTGGGTATCAAAACCAGAGATGTAAGGATAACTATCTCTGAAATTATTTTAAATTGAACTTCATGGAATGTGAGATATTTTTGCTGATAAGTTTTTTCATTTAATATTTTGTTCCTGTTTATTCATTACTAATCTCATTTTCTAGTCATTTGGTTATCTGATGATTAATTACATTGATCCTTATCTTGCATCTTCTCTATTTTTATCTTCTTTTCGAGGATTGTTGTTATAGTTTGCATTCTCATTACTTGTGTTGTCTGGGTTACTTTTGTTTTCTTTATTCTCCTTGAGCGATTCTTGCCTTTGCTCTTGAATTGGAATTCCACCTAAAATAGTCGACAACAGTGAAGGATAACTTTCACTGATGATTGAAGATGCTGATGGAACATACTCCAGGCATAAACTTTTAGTAATTATTGATGCTCTCATACCAATTGAAACAATTGGACGAGTAACTCTTTGTCTAATGCCAATACATGCCCACATCCATAGGATTGTCTAGCTTAGGATGTTAAGTGCATGTTACACACCGATGTGTGCAACCTCTAGGAGAAAAATTTTCTTCTATTATATCAGCTTTCCAGCCATCATCCACATATATCCCTATGATGATCCACATATATCTAGCCTCAGATGCCTCTTATCCATGCTCTGGTCAGTGCTTTATTTCATCTAGCCTACTCATCTGATGAAGACAGTGCATCTATTATAAGGTACATTAACCTTTTTTGTATTCAAGTTCTTTCACTTAATGTTTAAGGGCTTTCTTGAATGGATCACAGGTTGAATTGGATGATAGACTGCTTTTGGTTTTATTCTTGTTCTCATGCTTCATTTTAGTGGTTATCACTGGCCCCTAGTCTAGTTTGACCTTGCTTAAGGCTTTTCTTTCACTGTCCGGGATGTTGGATTTTGTGCAACTAAGGAAGAAATTTCCCTAGAAAAACACTCTATGAGTTAACCCCTTTCACCCTTGAAGCAAATTATTTCTCAAGTGCAAATTATTTTTATAAGTGCAAAAGTTATTTCAAAATTGTTTTATAAAGTTATTTTGACATGTGCAAAATAAGATCACTTAAGTGATCTAATTCGACATGTGCAAAAATGGATCACTCTAGGAGCTTCCAAAAACCTAATTCGAGTTAGGGATTTTGTCTCAAAGATTCCTATATATTGAAGAGAAGCCTTCATTTGCAACACATCGAGTTCTCTCTCTCTTGCTTTGGTGATCTAGCTCTCGCATTGGTGATCAAATCCTTGCATCAGTAATTTATCTCTCTTATTGTTAGCAGATCTATTGTAGATTTGCAGATCTGATTATTAGTGGCAGATCTCTCATCATCAGTTGCCGATCTGATTATTAGTGGAAAATCTCTTATCATCATTGGCAAATCTGATTATTAGTGGCAGATCTCTTATTATCATTGGCAGATCTTTGATTATCAGTGGCAGATCTGATTATCAGTGGCAAATCTCTTATCATCAGTTTCAGATCTGATTATCAGCGGCAAATTGTAAAAATTTCTTATTCTAAGAAACCCCACTGTTAAATCTTGATTTTCTTCTTCTCCTACTTGATTAAACATACAAGTTATTAATCTGAATATTCATAATTAACAGCGAAGTAAATACAATTAACAACCTACACATACAGATCATTTACTGAATAGCACACTCATATGACAAAGTGACACAAATTTTTCAGACAAATGTCCCCAGAAAAACCCAATGCGAGAAAATCGGTGCAACAAATATGAGGGTTTATTATTATTAAGCAGCAGTTTCTGAGTACATATAGGGTGCCAAAAACTTGGCTCACCCAATAGAGAAAACCTTGGCAATCAGAGAAAGTGTGAGATATACCTCACACTCGCAAGTCTTGGCTGATCTAGATGAGCAACTGGTGAAACCCCAACTGGCTCTGCACAGCCTCTGTGCAACTATTGCGTCAGCCTGCATAGCCTGGACCGAGGGACTGCATCACCCTAGCTCTGCGTGGATCTGCTTCTCCCAGATCTTGGTTTCAGCCCTGCTAGCTCAGAAACCCTTGCATCTGGCAGAATTTTAGACTTCTGCTTGGAGACACTACGCTGCCCCTGCGTGAGCCTGCGTCACCCTCCTGAGGGACTGTGTCACACCCTCTAATGGCTACGCTGTCTCCACTGCGTCTCTGCTGCCCTTGCTTTGCATTGTACTCTTGGCCCTCCTGGCCAATCACTGCATTTGCCCCTCATTGCAACTCTGAGTCACTCAGATCTGATCTTCATCCGAGCACTGCTCCGTCAGAAGAATTCGATCTTTTAGACACTCTGTGTGTCTCCAACTGACTTCAAGCCTTGCCTTTATACTTTTCTCGTTGACACATCAATGACCGTGATCTATCTCTTATCGACGACTCAGATAAAAGATTGCTTGATCCACGTTACTTAGAACATTTCATCACATGTGTTTAATTAATTCACTTTAATTTTTATAATAACCTAAGTTAGACTTAGGGTCCCCATTAAAAAAAATTAATTATTTGAATATCTCACACACTAGATGAAATTTCTCCAAATGCTTTCCGGGTTTTGGAGGTCTTGTGTGTCTTAGTCCCTCCACAAAATTTTAGGGTTAGAGCACACCCGATGCTACCTCAAAATCTCAACACTCCCACTTAGCACAGAGTGTACTCTAGCAATACATCCACACCATGTATCGCAAGATCTCAACATCGGTCTCTGCGTTGCTGATGCTTGGCTTGCTGCCCTCCATCCATTGTGCTGCTGCTTTCTGTACTGCTACGCATATCACTGCCACTGACACTGCCACATCTGTACTGCAACTCCCTCTCAATTTGCTACATCATGCTGCCCATAGCACTGCCATTGCTGATTGCTGCACTGCAACTCAGTTGTTGAGAAGTAAGCAACTAAAGGACCACTGCCTAGTCATTGACACACAAGTCAGGCGGGCTGCATCTCATCACTGAAGCTCCCATGGCTGCTGCTCTGTGCTGTCCTCCTGAAAACTTAGGTAGACTTGGGTAGGATTTGACTGCTACGCAATTTGACACTTAAGACTCAAATTTAAGTCTTCGCCCCTTTTCATCCATGTTGCTCTTGTTTTCCTCCCTATTATCAAATTCTCTCTTTTTTCTTTACTACCAACTTGCTGCCCTATTTTGTCCTGAGTCCCAAACACTGCAATAACTGCTTTACCATTGTACAACGATGCCCTTTTCCCTTCATTTCTTGCTGCCCTAATTTTTGTCACTTCTTCCCTTCTCTCCTCTTGTTGTTTGCTGGTTAAATCTTCATCTAGAAAGAAGTGTGAGCCTTTCAAAAGTTTATTTTTGCTCAAGAGATGGTGTTTGACTTGCACGCTTGCCATGGTGACTTTTATGGGACGAGGCCTCTCTTCACATATCTTCCCCACCCTCCTTGCTTGGAAAATTTGCCCTTTCCAATGTAGTTTCTCTTTCAGAAAGTCCCTTGTCAAATTGAGAGTACTTTCATTCCTCCCATAATATCTTATTCCCTGATAATAAAGTTTGTTTCTTTGTCTTTTCTTTCTTTGTGTTCTCTTTCCTGTGCTCTACGAGCACTTGCATCTTCTTTTTCCTCTGTCCTTATGTAACCATTAGCGTCTTCTACTCTATCTTTGATTTCTTTTGGATCGTCTTCCCAATTGTTCTTTTTTGTCTTCTCTTTCGAAAGATCTGTATGTTGAGATACTTGTGTATCTACCCGAGTTGCTTTATAAATTATCAAATCCTTGTTTGCTGCTCTTGATTCTATCATGGTTTTCGACGCTGTCTTCATGCTTTGCCATTCTTGTTTTTCTGTCTTTAGAGCCTCTTGTAACATTTTTACTTGTTCTTTTAAAATTCTATTACCTTCAATTAAACACAGATTTGCAAATGTGATCTCTGGAATTTTGCGGTCCCTTTCCTGTTCTTTGGTTTCCAAAATCTCCAGCCTTGTCCTGGCCTTCATCAGTTCTTTGACATATAGATCCGATGACCAAGTAAGAGGTGTGGATGTGGGACTGTAAATGGTTGACTCTTCTTTATTTTTGCTGCTCTTATTTATTTTCTTTCTCTGGAACTGTGTTCTTTTTCTTTGTTCCCATTTGAGGCGAGCAAGCCTACGCCTTAAAATGCCCCAATATTGCTTTGCATTTACCCAAATCCACTTTCCTGTTTTGTCTATTGAAGCAATTTTGACTTGACCTGAATGATTGGTTTTCACCAAACCTGATATTTCCTTGCCATTTTTAAGATTTGCTATTGATTTGCTTTCCTTTCTAAGATGAGAAAATCCTCCCGAGCAGAAAGCCTGAACAGAAAATCCTCCCGAATAGAAAATACTCCCTTTGCCGCAATATTTTTGACTACTACTATTCTCGTCGCTGTCGGCTCTAGATGCACCACTGTGATCCACCACTGCTGTACTTGATGTTGAGACTTTGTGTATATTGGGGTAGCATCAGTTGTGCTCTAGGTCCCAAATTTTGAGGAAGGGCTAGAGTACTCTTGATCTGCAAGACCCAGAAAAGGATTTGGGAAATTTCATTTGGTTTAGGAGATATTAAATAAATTAATTATTTTAATGTATTTCCTAAGTTAAAACGTAGGGAACTTAAATAATTAAAGTGAATTTAATTAAACATGTGACGAAATTGTCTTAAGTCAGACAGATCAATCTTTCTTTTAATCTTAGCCATTGATTCAAGATCTGATCATGGCCGTTGATTTGTCAACGAGAAAAGTATAAAGGAAAGGTTCGGGGTCATTTGTAAAGACACACAAAGGCAGAGCACTGAAGCTAAGCTGAGATTCTGGAGCAGGGCTTGCTAAGAATACTCAAAAGTGTTTCAGTTGCAGAGAGGGGGGTTTAGACCAAGGGGATGATTTGATCCTAGGGTCTAGAATACACAAGAGGCAAAGATCAACTAAAGGACGGTGCAGAAGAAGAGAGCCGCAACAGCTGCAAGGACAACACATTGCCTCCAAGGACAACGTGATTTTTAGTAGGAAACCCTCAGGGGATATGCAGAGACCCTTCAGGGGCAGCGTAGTGACTGCGTCACCCAATCTGGGGTAACACAGTCTATTCCGGAGCAGCGTTGAGGATTTGGAGGACTTCAGAGGCTGACACATAGCCTTTTAGGGACAACGCTGGGGTTTCTAGGCCCTAATCTTGGCTGAGTTCTGTAAATCTCGTTTGAGGGTGTGGATCGGTCATTATTTTGGCCCTAGATCAGCCAGAAGGTTGTAGATCTAGTGTTTTCTCTTTTGGGTTTTCCAGATCTGGAACCCAGATCTGTGTATTCAGAAATATTCTTAATAATAGAACCCTCCAGCAGCCAGAGACCTGTTTTCCCACCTTGGGTTTTTCCGGGGACTATTTATCCAGAAATCA
Organism: Pinus albicaulis; assembly: GCA_034641835.2. Classification (NCBI taxonomy): domain Eukaryota; kingdom Viridiplantae; phylum Streptophyta; class Pinopsida; order Pinales; family Pinaceae; genus Pinus; species Pinus albicaulis. The sequence continues at coordinate 278,583,055 of CM076573.1, forward strand.
CTGTGTCACTTTGTCAATGTGTGCATGTGCTTATTCTAGATCTGGATTGGTAGAGATCTGTTATGTGTTTTGCTTCGATTTTAACTTGAATTTAGTCAGTTAATAACTTGCATAACTAGGAGGAGTGTAATTGGATTAACAATAATAATTTATGCATAAGATATAAGATTCAAAAATTTCTACATGGTATCAAAGCAATTGCAGATATAGGAGGTTCACCAGCGAAAGAGTCTGAAGGTTCTAGCTGCAGGAAGCAGCTGGAAAAGCAACATAAATGCAGATTTGAAGGGACAATGCAGTTTTCAAAGGTAGATTCACACAGAGGGAAGGGTGATGCTGTCCAGTGCTGTGTCCTAGCAAGCCCACACAATTACTGCGTAGAGGCAGCTCAGAAACAACGCTGGTTTTGTCTGAAGCCAGCTAGTGTGATTCAGATCTGAATCTGTCAGATCCAGAAAAGACTGCAGAAAAGCTGCAGAAATTCAGAAGAGCTGGTGAGGCTAAAATTCTGAAGTTTTCAGATTTTTAGCCTTAGCACAAGTGACAAAGAGTGGGAGGAGATCAGCTTCTCAGAAGGTTTCTTGCCAAAGGAAACTTGCAGTTTGATCAGAGGATCAAAGAAGAAGCTGAATCATAGTTGATTTGGTAGATTTTCGAGGAGGGAAATTAAGTGTCAAAGGGAGCAGAAGGCACCTATTTCACCAAGGGCCTTAGATCCATTTGCAAAGAGAAAAGGAAGTTCCGACACATTCTGAGCAGATGGCTCCTCATGGACTGCATGATCAGGATAGGTTGGATGGCCTCTCAAACTTTTCAGTTTGGAATGCAAGGATCTTGATAGTCCTTGAGGCATACAATCTAAGAGACCATGCAGAGCAAACTCTGGCCACACCGACAAATCCGGATCTCCTTCGGAAGCATAAGGAGGCTGCTGGGCATGCCAAGCGGCTGATAATGTATGGTATCAAGGACCATATTGTACCACACGTAGCTGAGGAGAAGACAGCTAACTAGATGTGGAAGGCCTTGAATTCCCTATATGAGGGAAAGTCTGTCCAAAGAAAAATGCTATTGGAGACTCAGATGAGGTCATTCATGATGAACAAGGGAGAAGACATGGAACATTTTCCCTTCAGATTGCAGTCAATTAGAGATCAGCTGACTGCAATGGGTGCAACGGTGGATGATGTTGTGATAGTCAGGATTTCCCTCAATGCAGTCACGGATGAGTGGGAAACCTTTGTCCAAAAAAGTATGTTGGGCTGAGCGGACCTCCCAGATTGGGACAACTTGTGGTCAATTCTGCGTCAAGAAGAACTCCGCAGGTTCACCAAGAGGCAACATAGCCCAGGATTGAGCAAAGTGAAGAAGGAAGATGAGGAAGATGCAACCTTGGCATCAAAGAAGCAGCCAAAGAAGAAGAAGGATATTTCAAAGATCAAGTTCTTCCACTGTGGTGAAATGGGACATTTTGCCAGTCATTGTCCTCAGAAGAAAAAGGAAAAGGAAGCATCTTCTTCCAAATCAGCTGTGGCAGATGATGGGTCATAAGATGATGCAGCCATGAGTGCTCATGAAATACGGAGGTGGGGTGACATGGACATGTAGAGGAGCGACATAGAAGAAGGCGAGATCCTTGAGAAGCTCATCTCTTGGATCACATGCGAGCTACGACAACCTTAAGACAGTAGCTGGACAAGTGGAGTAGTGGGTGCATAGATCACAGATGAAGAAGGCAGAGGGAAATCTGAAGACTGGAAGGGGCAGCGCAGAGCAAAGCAGCGTCACCGTAGAAGCAACAACAGCGCAGAGGCTGATGTGACTTCAATAGCGCAGAAAGCTTGAGAGGGACAACGCAGTGCAACAACAACGTGATAGATTTCAGCACAAGGGGCTGATATGACTTCAGTAGTGTAGACAGAGTTTGATTACGCAGGCAGAGCTGTAGCTGTGCATTGTTCTTTAGATGCCAGCACAGATTTGTAGCCCATGGAGCTTCAGTGATGAGGATGCAGCCCATCAGATTTGTTTGTCAAAGATTGGGCAGGAGATTCAGTTGTTTCTCTCAACAACTGAAGTTGCAGTGCAACAAATCAACAGTGGCAGTGCTATGAGCAGTTTAGATGCAACATATTGAGAGGGAGCTGCAGTACATATGTTGCAGTGGCAGTGGCAGAGTCATGAGCAGCAATACAAAATGGCAACAACAGTGCAGAGTTGAGAGGCAGCAGGCCAAGCTTCAACAGCACAAAACCAGTACTTAAAGTCATATAATGCATAGTGTGATGTATTTCTAGAGCACACCCTTGATGCTAAGAGGGAGTGTTGAGATTTTGTGTATTTGGGGTAACATCAGTTGTGCTCTATGTCCCAAATTTTGAGGAAGGACTAGAGTACTCTTGATCTGCAAGACCTAGAAAAGGATTTGGAAATTTCATCTGGTTTAGGAGATATTAAATTAATTAATTATTTTAATGTATTTCCTAAGTTAAAACTTAGGGAACTTAAATATTTAAAGTGAATTTAATTAAACATGTGATGAAATTGTCTTAAGTCACACGGATCAAGCTTTCTTTTAATCTTAGCCATTGATTCAAGACCTGATCATGGCCGTTGATTTGTCAACGAGAAAAGTATAAAGGAAAGGCTTGGGGTCATTTGTAAAGACACACAGAGGCAGAGCACTAAAGCTAAGCTGAGATTTTAGGGCAGGGTTTGCTAAGAATACTCAGGAGTGTTTCAGTTGCAGAGAGGGGAATTTAGACCAAGGGGATGATCTGATCCCAGGGTCTAGAATACATAAGAGGCAGAGATCAGTGCAAGGACAATGCAGAAGAAGAGAGCAACAACAGCAGCAAGGACAGTGCAGTGCCTCCAAGGACAGCGTGATTTTCAGCAGGAAACCCTCAGGGGTTATGTAGAGACCCTTCAGGGGCAGCGTAGTGACTGCGTCACCCAGTCTCTTCTGGAGCAACACTGAGGGTTTGGAGGACTTCAGAGGCTGACACAATTCTAGGCCCTAATCTTGGTTGAGTTCTGTAAATCCCGTTTGAGGGTGTGGATCAGTCATTATTTTGGCCCTAGATCAACCAGAGAGCTGTAGATCTAGTGTTTTCTCTGTCGGGTTTTCCACATCTGAAACCCAGATTTGTGTATTTAGAAATATTCTTAATAATAGATCCCTCCAGCAGCCAGAGATCGGTTTTCCCACCTTGGGTTTTTCCGAGAACTATTTGTCCAAAAATAACTGTGTCACTTTGTCAATGTGTGCATGTGCTTATTCTAGATCTGGATTGGTAGATATCTGTTATGTGTTTTGCTTCGATTTTAACTTGAATTTATTCAGTTAATAACTTGCATAAGTAGGAGGAGCATAACTGGATTAACAGTAATAATTTTTGCATAAGATATAAGATTCAAAAATTTCTACACTTGACACACTCGAATCTCAACAAGGTGAAATCCCAAATTCGTCCTCGGCACGCGTCACTCCATGTTCCTGCGCGCGTTCGTTCGATGAATTTCAAGGTACCTGTTCCAGCGTTCGACTCAGTGTCGTTAGCCATCGCGCAACTTGCTTTGTCGTCAAAGAAATAAACTCGAATTTCTCTGGTTTGTCAACACGCTGCAAGCTTTGGCTCGTAGCAACTTATGCTACTGGTATTTACTAATAAGATTCCAAAAATTGCTCTCCTATTAGGCTAGTGCTGTACAGACTGGGCCTTTCTCGTCGAGAAGACTATCCTTTGAACACTCTCCGTGCCCCACGTAAGCCTATTACGCAGTCCAACTCCCATGATCTCAACTATCCAGAAACGTCTGCTTTGCGTAACCCTGAACTCCTTGCGTAACGAATGTTCGACCTCGTATGTTGTGATTTGTTTCTTGGATTTGATTACGTGTGAGTAGAGTACACATTAGATGATTCTCGTGGTAGCGAATAAGGGGTCGACATGTGATATCATTATTTATCATCCAAAATGGTTGGCCTAAGTCACTAACACAACCGCTTAACGTGTGTAGTTGACTAACAATCATAGGCAATGATAGTAAGAGAGTGTAGTCATCACTAGGTACCCTTTTTCCATGTTAATTTCTTTAAATATACAATATAATCAATCCCTTTTCTTTGAAAAAACTTATTAAAAAAAACCTTTGTTATCATACTTTATTTTTTAAATATAAGTTTTTTAAAGATTATTATTTATTTTCACTTTATTTTATTAAATAAAATAAAAATATCCTTTAATTCAGCTTAATGTTTTGCGATTAGAATTTTTCAAGTCTCAACTTTCTCAACACTTAGACACATTTTCATTTATTTTGGAAACTTCCAATTGCTTTAGCAAATTGGCTTTTCAACTTGGTACATCTATACTGCATGACTGATTGATTCTGTGGAAACCAATCATTTAGGTCAAGTCAAAATTGTTTCAACAGACAAAACTGGGAAGTGGATTTGGGTAAATGCAAAGCAATATCAGGGCATTTTAAGGCGTAGGCTTGCTCGCCTTAAATGGGAACAAGGACAAAGACAAGGAAAAGAAAACAATGCCAAAGAAAGAAAATAAATAAGAGCAACAAAAATAACAAAGGGTCAACCATTTACAGTCCCACATCCACACCTCTCACTTGGTCATCAGATCTCTATGTTGAAGAACTGGTGAGGGCCCAGACAAGGCTGGAGATTTTGGAAGCCAAATAACTGGAAAGGGACCGCAAAATTTCAGAGATCACATTTGCAAATCGGTGTTTAATGGAAGGTAATAGAGTTTTAAAAGAACAAGTAACAATGTTACAAGAGGTAGAGATAGGAAAACAAGAATGGAAAAGCATGAAGACAGTGTGGCAAACCATGACAAGATCAAGAACAACAAACAAGGATGTGATAATTTCTAAAGCAACTCAGGTAGATACACAAGTATCTCAACAAATAGATCTTTCAAAAGAGAAGACAAAAATAACAATATGGATGGCGGTCCAAAAGAAATCAAAGATAGAGTTTAAGACGCTAATGGTTACATAAAGACAGGGGGAGAAGAAAATGCAAGTGCTTGTAGAGCACAAGAAAGAGAATACAAAGAAAGAAAAGACAGGGAAACAAACTTTATTATCAGGGGAATAAGAGATTATGGGAGGAATGAAAGTACTTTCAATTTGACAAAGGATTTTCTGAAAGAGAAACTACATTGGAAAGGGAAAATTTGCCAAGCAAGGAGGGTGGGGAAGATATGTGAAGATAGGCTTCGTCCCATAAAAGTCACCATGGCAACCATGCAAGACAAACATGTTGAGATTTTGTATATTGGGGTAGCATCGGATGTGCTCTAGCTCCCAAAATTTGTGGATGGACTAGAGTACACCAGATCTACAAGACCCATAAAGGGATTTGGGAAATTTCATCTGGTTTGGGAGATATTTAATTAATTAATTATTTTAATGTATTTCCTAAGTCTAAACTTAGGAAAATTAAATAATTAAAGTTAATTAAATTAAACATGTGATGAAATTGTCTTAAGTCACACAGATCAAGCTTTTATTAATCTTAGCCTTTGATTCAAGATCTGATCATGGCCGTTGGTTTCCCAACGAGAAAACTATAAAGGAAAGGCTTGGGGTCATTTGGAGAAGACACATACAGAGGCAGAGCACTGAAACTAAGCTGAGATTCTAGGGCGTGGTTTGCTAAGAATTCTCAGAAGTGTTTCAGTTGCAAAGAGGGGAGTTTAGGCAAAGGGGATGGTTTGAGCCCAGTGCCTAGAATCAGCAAGGGGCAGAGAGTAGCTTCCAGAGGCAGAGCAAAGAAGCAGCAACAACAACAGCAAGGAGGGCAGCAGCTACGCAACGCAGGGGCAGCTTCAACTACGCAATCTCTCCCGGGACAACGTTGGGCAACAGGAGACCCTCTGGGTTACGTAGAGTCCCTCAAGGGCAGTGTAGGGTTTGCGTCACCCATTCTGGGGTTACAGATCCCTCTCCAGGCCAACACAGAGGGACGCATAGGCTGATGCAGGGGCTTCAGGTGCAGTGCTGGGGTTTCTAGGGCCAAGATCTAGTTGAGTCCTGTAAACCCCGTTTGAGGGTGTGGATCAGTCAATATTTTGGCTTCAGAACAACAGGTTAGTTGCAGATCTATATTTTCTTTGTCGGGTTTTCCAAATCTGGAACCTAGATTTGTTGTATTCAGAAAAATCTTAATAATAAAACTCTCCAGCAGCTAGAAGATCAGTTTTCCCACATTGGGTTTTTCCAGGAACTATTGTCCAGAAAATCCTTGTGTCACTTTGTCTATGTGTGCATGTACTTTTTCTAGATCTGAATCGGTGAAAGTCTGTTATGTGTTTGCTTCGATGTTAATCTAAAGTTTCAACATTAATAACTTAATTAAGTAGGAGAAGCATAACCAGATCTAATAGTAGATTTCTGCATAACTAACATTCAGAAATTTTCACAAAACACCATCTCTTGAGCAAAAACAAACTCTTGAAAGGCTCACACTTCTTCCTAGATGAAGATTTAACTAACAAACAACAAAAGGAGAGAAGGGAAGAAGTGAAGAAAATTAGGGCAGAAAGAAATGAAGGGAAAAGGGCACGGTTGTACAATGGTAAAGAAATTATTGCAGTGTTTGGGACTTAGGACAAAATAGGAAGAAAATTAGGGCAGAAAGAAATGAAGGGAAAAGGGCATGGTTGTACAATGGTAAAGCAATTATTGCAGTGTTTGGGACTTAGGACAAAATAGGGCAGGAAGCTGACAGTAAAGAAAAAACAAAGAATTCGATAATAAGGAGGAAAACAACAAGAGCAACATGGATGGAAAGGGGCGAAGTCTCAAAGTTGAGTCTTATGTGTCAAACTACGTAGCAGTCAAATCCTACCCAGGTCTACCTAAGTTTAGTTTGTTGGAATTGTAGAGGCTACCCTTGGAGGAGGGGACCTGGGTTAGGGCCTATTGTGGAAGGTAGAGACATAATTTGTCTCACGGAAACTCATGAACACGATGGTTGCAAAACTCTTGTGTTAAACGGTTATTTGAAGTTGGCAATTTGGAACAAGGTAGCAGAAAATGGCAAAGGGTATGGGGGAATACTAGTTTTAGTGAAAGAAAAGGAAGGCCGTCACATTCAGTTGATGAAATAAGATGAAAATAAACAATATTAATGGTTCAAAATATCAAAGAATGAGAATCACATAAGAATTGCAGCATGCTATTTTGCCCCTCAAGTCTCAAAAACTTACAAAAATAAGGGGCTAGACAGCAAGGATCCATATGCAGCTTTAAAGCAAGATATTGTTACGTACTATCAGCAGGGAGAAGTGATTTTAGTGGGCGACTTTAATGCTAGAACAACAAATCAGCAAGCTAGTATTCTTTGTTGTAAAGAGGATCATAATCCTATTTGGCTCATTGAAGAGGAGAATCCCCAATGGGTGAGATGTTTAGAAAATGACAAAGTTAGCAATCATTTTGGAGAGGAATTGCTTACACTGTGTGGGGCTTTCATCTTAATTATTTGCAATGGTCTGGATCCATGGAAAAGGTCTGGGAACTTCACTTGCAACACATACAATGGGGCAAGTGTCGTTGATTATGTGATTTGTTCACAAAGCTTGATAGAAAAGATAGGTGAAGTTAAGATTGGAGAGCATAATTGGGACTTAAAATCAGACCATAACCCAATTTATATGAAGTTATCATGGGTAGAAGAAAGACAACATAAGAGAAAAACCCAATGCTCTCGGCAATCACTACCAAGGGGCAAAATTCAACACAAGAAAATTGTACTATCTTCAAGACAATGCTGGAGAGATTAATTCAGAAAGAGAAAATTGGTTTCCAAAGCTTCAATAGTCATGAGTTAACAAATATAATTCAAAGGGCACTTGAGAAGTGCAAAAGAGCAAAAATTAGGAAATCAGAATCAAATTGTTTTCCTGTAAATGCTTGGTTTGATAAGGAATGCAAAATGGCAAGGAGAACCTTGAAAAAGACAGGCAAGGAGAAGATGAATGTAAATTAATATACACAGATACTAAAAAGGAAAAAAGATGAGTTCATGCAAACAAGGCGAGAAGAGTTAATATATCTAGGCAAGAATAACCCAAAACATTTCTAGAAGGAACTTCAACTAAGGAAGAAGCAAATCGAAAATAATATTACTGCTAATCAATGGTTTGAATATGCAAGACAACTCTATGAGAAAGAATCAGAGGTTGAGCCTACCTCGGGGCTCAACACAACTACAAATCTCTTCACAATACAGGAGGTGGAGATTGTAATTAAAAAGTTGAAAAAAGGAAAGGCAAAAGACTTGGTTGAACTTCAAACAGAGTATCTAAAATGGGGAAGGAACGCTCTTGCACCACACATCATGGAAATATTCAACAACATCATTCAACAAGGATTCCCAAGAGACTGGACAACTAGACTAGCAATACCCCTTTTTAAAAGTGGAGACATTAATAATCTGTCCATTTATAGAACCATTATGATCAACCCTTTGTTTACAAAGCTTTTCGGCAGCATGGTAGAAAATAGAATAAGTAAGTGGGCAAAAATAAAAGAAAAGAGGGCAAAAGGACAAGCGGGTTTTAGGCCGAAGCATTCTACAGTGAATCACAACATCACGTTGAGACACATTATTGAAAAGGTTTGGGGGGATAACCAAGAAGTATTCTGCTATTTTGTTGACTTCTAAAAGGAAGTTGACACAGTCCCTGGAGATAAGTTGTGGCGTAGGATTGAAGAACTTTAAATTCCTTTGCATTATAACGCTGCTGTCCATAGATTTTATGAAGAGGTGAAAGTCAAAATTAGAACCTCAACGGGTATTTCAGAAAGCTTTAAAAGTGGCATTGGAGTCAAGCAAGGTTGCCCTCTACCCCCTACACTTTTTGGTTTATATATTGATAAACTGGAAGAGTGGCTAAATTTGCAAGGTGGGGATGGTGTTCGAGTTGTGGGGTTTACAGATAAAGCTCTTTTTTTTATATGCTGATGATCTTGTATTGATTTCTAAATTGGCCCATGGATTGCGGATGCACCTATATGCCCTGGAGAATTTTTGTAGAGCAGTGGGGATGCAAGTCAATATTAGCAAGACCAATATAGTGATATTATCTTATAAAAGGAAGCAGAGTCAGCATATGTTCTTCTTTGAAGGCAACATTCTTGAAGAAGTAAATGAGTAAAAATACCTCGGGATCGATTTCAACAACAAACTTAATTGGAAGGACTGCATAAATAAGAGAATATTAGGAGGGTGGAAAGCATTATATGTTCTTCAAAACAGATGTAGAGAGGCAAATTTATGGGATTGGAAAACAATTAAAGTGCTTTTTGGACTCCTAGTTTGTCCAGTGATGTTATATGGGTGTGAATTGTGGGCTAGCAGCACCCCTGTCTCAAAATGGAAGCAAATTGAGAAAATCCAAAAACACTTGATCATGACAAAGTTCAAAATAAAAAGTTCGGTACCTTATGAGATAATGTTGAGTGAAACAAGAGCAACTCCCATTGAATCAATTGCTATGGTGCGGCTCATAGGATATCTAAAAATAATTGAGCAAATAGGTGTAGGTAGATGGCCTAATGTTATCTTCAAGGAAGAGATGAGTGAAAGAAATAACACATGGATAAGACAAAACTACACATAGATGCAAAAATGAAATATCTACCTCAATGCTTGTCCTAGAAATAGAAAGGAGCTAAAGAATTTTGTTATGGAAAAGTTTCGTAAACAAGTATGGGGAAAAGAGTTGGGTAGAAAGAAGAAATACTACATTGAAGAATTCAACCCTACGTATGATCTTCAACAAAAAAAATACATTGGAGCTAACATTCCGTGGAGGGCAAAGGTTCTTATTGCTCAATTAATAACCAACTCACATCATCTTTGGTGTGAAACAAGACGATGGAAAAGGCCTAAAGAAGCTTGGGAAGAACGAGTGTGTACATTTTGCACGTCAGGGGCAGTCAAATCAGAAAAACATTTCATTTTGGAATGTGATGCATTCAAAGACATCAGAGAAATTTATGGGAATATGTTAGCATTGGTTTCTTGGTATTTTCTTTTCAGCGATGAGATTGTTGGAAGGTTGGGCCAGCTCATCATCAATTTGAATAAGAAAAGAACTTAAATACAAAAACCAAAAAACAGGGAACTCATAGTCCCATAAACTATTTTTAGTCTCATGGACGTTAAAATTTCATTTCATTTCGTATTTATTTCACACTTTGTTCAATCCATCATCTATAAAATTAAAAAATTATAGCTGAATGGATTTTGGGGAGTACCTCATCACTAAGCAACCCAATATAACTGGGCAATACGACTTCTTTATTTACTTTTACTAGACGTCGTTGATAAAAGAAAAATTCCACAGTAAGTATTGTATAATCTTAATTTAATTGACCAAAGAGTTATTTATTAAGTATTGTATAATTTTAATTTAATTGACCAAAGAGTTATATATTTATAATTGTAAAATTTTAATTAAAATGATTTTAAAATAACATTTATTAGAGTGTCAAAAGAACGACTCGAAAATTCATTGATCACACCAAAAGCATAAAAGAATAGTAAGGGATAAAACCTTTAATATATTTTTTTAGAAGGTGAAGTCTAATGGATAAATTTTTTTCTAGTTTTATTGTTGTTTGTTTCTTTATTTTTCTTTTTTTTATTACATTTTTGAATGTATAAATGAATTTAGCATCTTGAAAGTTTTCAACAGCATTTGAAGAACAACTTTAATTTATGATTTCTAAAAATTCTAATCAATTTTGTACACAATTGACCAAAATTGACACTATAAGGAATAACTAAAATTAAAATTAAATTTACTTTTATTTTAGTGATGATTTAAAAGTTAATTAGAAGCATTTAACAAATATACAAGTATGTTTCAAATAATGTGATTTTTGTTAATTAAAAATTATAAATCAATATGCATTTACTAACAATAAGAGATCAATCATAGTTATTTCACTTTTAATTTAACAATTAAATTATGAAAGCTTTTCAAATATTTAAAAAAAATACTTTGATCAATAACTAGTTTTTACATCTTTAGATGATTAATAATAATTATTTCACGATTTATTTAACAACTAAATTATGATATACTTTTCTGCTATTAAAACTAGCTATCTTCTTTTCTCTTTTCATATCTTAAACGCCAAAGAAGAATTACGTTGTTTAATTCTTCTATTTGAAGTTTTCAGTTGTAATCCACCTAAACAATTTATTTTGTTTAATATATATATATATTTTAATAACTATCTTTTACATGAGTCCATTGAGTTTGCTCTGATCATGTTTACAAGTCGTTTTATTTATTTAGATAAATAACAATAACAGTAGTCAATTTAAAGCAAGGTTTATGTTCCTCAAAATCTTGTGATTGTTAGTAGAAGTCCCATATCTTGCAACTTATCCAATGATATTTATACACAGAAAGGGACACGTACATACACTAGGGTTGGGAAATGATCTTGCACATAACTTATTAGGGCTTCCGAATAACCTTGTGACATAATTAATGATCTGTTTACATTTAGAATAATAACTGCAAAATTTCCTTGACCAGATGCTATAGAAACATGGATTATAAAACCAACTTGTGGTCAACAAAAGTTATGATATATCTCAACTTCGTTGGTGATAATGCTGGTCAGTTTAAATGACTAATATTTGTCAAAATGTTGTGATTGCTAGTGAGACTTCCATGATCTTGCAACTTAAACAAAGATTGAATTGTTTCTAGTTTGAGTTTAAGTTTGTGCATCAAGTAGAGTGCTTTCCGTGTCTGCACAATTATTTGCAACACGATTCTTATTTGTTCGCATTTGAAGAATGAAGGGATGTTTTTTGAACTAGTCCACTAAATGAGAAACCACAGATCGCTTAAAATGCCAAGGGGCAGCCTAAAAGTCATTCTAAATATGTCATTTTTTATGGATGTAGTATTTAAAAGCATAAAACTTCATTCCAAGCTTTTGATGTCAGCGTTCTCTATTTTAATTTTGAGAGAAGAGTCGAGCTGCACACTAATTATAATTTTACCTGGTGCAGGTCTGTTGTTGTTCAAGTGTCCTCAGAGCAGAGAATTTATCCAACTTCTGTATGGCTATTTTTACAATAAGCATTGCTTCTACTTGAAATCATGCGTTATTTTGGATTGCATTGTTTGCATTCTTGATAAGAACTATTTTATTCTGTGTAGACATTCAAAGCAGGATGGACATTCAGATTCCCAAGAATTGTAAGGGTGAGAAATGACAAATGTTGGTCTGATTCTCTTAACAAGAAAGGTTTGTTTTCTCATCTTTATATTTTTTCTAATTCATTTTGGCAACTCTTTTGCAATCATAGAAGTTCAACGTTCTGTTTTGTTGATACAGTCCCCAAGTGAGAATTTGATTAGATCAGTTAATTTGTTGTTGCTTTCTAAGGCTCATTAAATTCGATCCTCTGAAACTTTTCATTTTTTTTTTGGAACTTCAAAAGTATTTGGTATACACATGCGGGTTTTATGAAGACCATGTAATTATTGAATTACAAAGGATGTATGTACATAAATGGAAAAGAGATAGATTGAGAATAATAAGAATTTTTTTAATTAAAATAGAGACCACCATACATATTGTTTCGATACATTTTGTTTATTTGCTATGTCGATAAACTATGAGAGTCTTATGAATATAATTTATATAAAAATAATCAAATGTAAACAATAATAAACATAAATAATGATTAATGAACTAGTAGTTAATTATGAAAAGGCATGTCTCTAATGTTAGTTTTTGTAGCATCGGATGTGTTCTAGCCACGAAAATTTGGTGGAGAGGCTAGAATACATGAGATCTCCAAAACCCAAAAATATTTTTTGGAAATTCCACCTATAGATGACATAATTAGATAATTAGCCGATTTTTAAATATTTCCTATGTCCAAACTTAGGGAATATGGTTAATTCATAATTAAGTCAAGGTGAGAATCATCTAGAAGCTCACACAAATCGACTTCAAGATGATCTTATCTCTTGATTAAGATTTAATTTGGCCATTGGAGTCCCAACAGAGGATTATAAGAAGAAGTCAATGGGCACTTGGAGAAGATACACCAGAGTAGATACTCAGTGATCTTGACAGTTTGATTTTTTGGTGCAGGTGATTTAGCAAGAGAAATTGAGTTAGAGGTCGAGTTGCAGGTGGCAGAGAGGCAAAGTTGAAGATTTCCGGAGGAATCTCCAGTTCCGAAAGAGTTAGAAGAGAGGGCCGAAAATATTCTTCAGGAGGTAGCGCAGGGACTGCGAGTGCCTCAAGATAAGTAGTTTGATTAAGCTAGGAGGGTTGATTCAGTTTCCAGAGGTCGAGAAAATTTCCAGCAGGTCAGAAGAATCACTTCCAAGTGCAGCAACAGGGTAGACGTCACATCAAAGGAGTTTTCTGGAGAGTACGAGTGAGGCTTGCACAAAAGCAGTGTCGTAGGATGACGCAGAGGGTTCTGGAGCTAGTTCTGAGGCTCAGTTTGTTGTAGGATTGCTTGAGGAGGGTAAATTATCTTAGATATTATTGCCAATATTTCTCTATGATAGAAACGCCAGTTTGGTGTCATTTTATTGTACTCAGAATTTCTGCTACTGCATAAATAATAAATCCCTCAATTGCTGCACCGGTTTTCCCACTTGTGTGTGTGCTAGAATTTTTCAGTTTCCAGTATTTTATTTTCTGCAGTATATTTATTGTGAAAATTATAGTTGTGAGTTTATTCATTGTTTCTCGTAGCAAATAAACTGCATAATTAAATTTATAGTTAGGAGAATAATTTCTAGTTGTGGCAATAGATGAAATTTTTACATGGTATTAGAGTGTAAGTGATCAGCCAGGAAGCTCATAAGCAAAGAGGACATTTTTTGCTATTCAGAGGGAGCAACAGGCCAAAATTTTCTGGTGCTGCGCAGTACCTAGCGAGGCAGTACGAATTCCTGGGAAGAATTCGATTTTTAGTTGCCGGAGGCAGAAAAAGTTTTAATTTCCCTGAACAGTGATTCCAACAGGCAGAGGGAGCAACAACAACTTAGTTTTTCGCGGAGCAGATTCCTTGGTTGGACGCATAGGGTTTTGCAACAATTTTTAGTTGCAGAATTAACATAGGGAGGAAGAGGAATATCACACAGAATTGACCTTGGACAAAATTGAGATTCAAGGGGCCTTAGATTTGTCTTCCAGGTTGGAGGAAGAATTGTCTTACTAATCAGGATCAACTTCACAGGGTGTCTTGTATATAGACAATGGAGCGTAAGCTCACATGACAACGGTTAGAGAATATTTCTCTAGCTACAAGGAGGAGCAAATGGACTTCCAGATTATGATGGGAAACCGAAGGAAGTCCACCCTAGTAGGGAGTGCTACCTTCGATTTTTAGAGGGAGTTAGGAGCAAGCACCAATGCTACAAATTTATTGCATGTGTCAGGATTGGGTATGAACCTGATTTAAGTATCCCAGTTACAGTATAAGGGATATGATATCCACTTCATAGGGAAGAAAGTGTTTGTCAAACACTCAAGCTGGAAGAAGGTAAGCTAGATTGGAGTTCGAAGCAACAAATTGTATAAGTTGCAGCTTGACTCTTCAATGGCACTAATAGGCAGTGACAGTAGTAGTGGGAAGGAGCTGAATGAGTTATTGTACATGAGAATGGGACATCTACACGATGGTGCTCTCAAGATGCTCAGGGAAACAATAACAGTGGTTCCGGAACTTGGCACAAAACACGATGATGTGTGCGTACTTGGGAAGTATGCTAAGGCAACATTCCCAAGAAGTGACAACAGATAAGATGATGTGTTAGGACTTATACATTCAAATATTTGTGGCCCGATATCCACTAGAGCTCTTAGTGGTGCCAAATACTTCGTCACCTTTATTGATGACTATTCCAGGAAAACCTGGATCTACTTCTTGAAGACCAAAGATGAGGTCTTTGATCGTTCAGGCAGTTTAAGGCCTTCGTGGAGAGTGTAACAGGGAATAAGATCAAGGTGCTTCGCTCGGATAATGGTGGAGAGTATATTGATAAAGACTTCACAGGTTTTTGTGCGAAGAAAGGCATTAAACGAGAATGGACAACTTCGTATAATCCACAATAGAATGGGGTAGCAGAGCGGAAAAATAGAACCATAGTTGGGGCTGCAAAAGTAATGTTATATGACCAAGATTTGCCCAGGTTTCTATGGACAGAGGCATGTAACATGACAATATATATTCAGAATAAGACTCCTCATAGAGCATTGGGGAAGAAAATGCCAGAAGGGGCTTTCACAGGGAAGAAGCCAGAAGCTAGTCACTTCAGGATTTTTGGCAGCATTTCTTATTGCCACGTAACAAATGAAAAGCACACCAAATTGGATCAGATTGCAGAGAAGGGGTTTCTGGTTGGGTATAGCAAAACCTGCAAGGCATATATGATCTGCATTCCTAGCAATAGGAATATTATAGTGAGACGAGACGTAAAGTTCATGGAAGACCGAGCTTTCAAGAGATCTCGTGAGATGCCCGCAGGTGATCAGAATCAGCCAGCTGAAGCTCCATTGGTCCAACAATAGAGGCAACCAGTGGGATAGTCATAGGGATCTAGTAGAAGTACCAGTACTAGTATCTCCTCAGGTGTGGGGAATCCAGTGAGATCTGAGGAGATGGAGCAGCAAAGGCAAGATGAGGAGGAGCTGGTAGAACCTCTTACTACTAGTGGTCGAGCCAACAGAGAGGCTCGTTAGACATTAAGAGATGTAGAGGCGTTTGTTGGAGCTCCTAGGATGAACAAGAGAGAGTGCAGGAAGCCTAACAAATATCAAACATTGGTAGCTCAGGTTGCAGAACCTTCCAGCTTTCAGGAAGCCACACAACATCAGGTGTGGATAGATGCCATAGTAGAATAATACAACTCTATCATGATGAATGATGTTTGGAAGGTGGTGCCGAGCCCCGAGGACATGTTAGTTGTAGGTTCTTGATGGATCTACAAGATCAAGTTGCTGCAGAAGGCAACGTGGAGTAGTACAAGGCTAGGTTCGTAGCAAAGGGGTATGCACAGAGAGAAGGGATAAACTATGAGGAGACCTTCACCCCAGTTTCCAGATACACCTCTATTTGTTTAGTTATATCCCTAGCAGTCCAGATGGGATGGAAGATTCAGCATATGGACATCAAGACAACATTCTTGACCGGGGTGATAGAGGAAGAGGTGTACATAGAACAACTAGAGGGCTTCAAGGTTCATGAGAGGCACACTCTTGTGTGCAAACTGAAGAAAGCTCTATATAGGCTCAAGCAGGCTCTTAGGGCATGGTATGGTTGGATTGACAACTACTTGTAGCAAATGGGATTCGTCAAGAGTGACGCAGATCCCAACCTTTACTATTTGATGGTGGAGGGTGAGCCACTCATCCTATAATTGTATGTGGATGATCTCTTCTTGACAGGATCATCAGGGCTCATAGAGGACTGCAAGAGGAACTTGGTAGTAGAGTTTGTATAAGAACCTTATCTTGTTGAATTAACCATCATTAACAAAATGCATAAGTATAAAGCCCTTAATTTTCAAAATTTACATTCATTCACAAAAATCATGCTACCAAATTCAGAGTGGGGTTTTTGAAACATCATATATATCAATTGACTAATTAATACTTACCTGGAACCGTGTTTGAAGATGTTCCTGATTCGCCATGGCTCCAGCTCCCATTACCAAACTGCCGTTTTCCTCCTAGCCTATCTGAGGTCAACCTCTCCGGTCCCTAGATCCAGAAGACAAGTCTTCTGGCCCCCTTGCCCAAAACTCCAATAACAATCAAGATCACTCCATGACTCTCTTAGAACTCTCGAACTCACTGCTCATGTCTCATGCAGTTAGAACTCCTCTGACAGCATCTGGGTCAGTTTACCCATTCACTACCCATGCCCATCAAGTTTACCCCTCTTCTCCTTATATACACAAACTCCATTCCAGATCTTTTATTAAAATATCATATTTTTAATAAATATTTTTGATTTTTAAAATATCTTAGTTTTATTAAAATATTATTATTTAATGAATATCTTGGATTTATTAAAATATTATTATTTAATAAATATCTTGGTTTTATTAAAGTATTATTATTTAATAAATATCTTAGATTTATTAAAATATTATCATTGATTTGCATAAGTCAATGTTTTTAATTTTCTTTGAACAAAGTATTAGTTTATATTATTATAATGGAAAATATAACTAATACATTCATTATATTATGGTGAGTTAGGGATTTACTCAATACTTCAATAATTCACTCGTTACTCTACACCGAGTTTCTTTTCAGAATTGATTAGTGCATGTACTAGTGCCGTGCACGTGATACATGCATATGTAGCTATCATATGTAGGTCTCATATGCATGCTAATACTTCTATGTTCCATATAATTTGAGTTGGGTCGTTACATACACCCCCCCTTCAGAAAACTTCGTCCCGAAGTTAAGTTTTATGTCGTATATCATTAATTATATCAATGATTAGTATAATCATATATGGTTTGTGTATCATAGTTGAATTTTCGTTTAATGTGTGAGAACACTTTTAACATTTATGTTTTGATCATTTATTGGTTTACCAATTTAGTAGTCACATCTTGCTTCAACAGTGTTCCCAAGCTATTCTAGAATCATCTTATCCTCCCTAATCTCTTCCGCTCCCATCCTATCCGACCTCTAGAGGAATATGCCATGGCATCAGTTTTACTAATCCAACCATCCATAAACCTTAGGGTGTCAACGTCGATTACGTTGACTTGATGGACCAGTAGGCATCCGACAGTCATCATCACACGTCTAGGGGAGCGTGACTCGCACAGTCCTCCCATGACTCCAGGTTTTGGAGGATAAACGGTGGACAACACCTCCACTCCTAGCAGGACCAGGGTTAACACCTTATCATGGAATCTTAGTGCATCTCAATTGTTCTTGGAGTTTGTCATCACACGGTTGGTTTGGTAACAATATTATCTGCAATTTAAAACACTTGTCCACAATTTATAACATACGTATCAATATGTTCAAAGCAATTTGTTACCCATATAACAATTTCTACATATTCCAAATATGTTGTTATCTACGATATTGACACTTGGGTTCATATAACATACTTGGTTATGTTTATCCAATAGGTTTGTAAATTCATTTTTTCCTTGAATGGTAAAGTGCAATCACTCTTTTATTTCTATCTCATCATTTATGTTGATATGTAGAATTATAGATACCATATCTCCAACATAATTCCTAATTTATATTAGTATCCCTGTACCAACAATGTTTAAGCAAAACTTTCTTCATATTGGTATCCATGTACCAGCAATGTTTAAGCAATTAATGTATTCTCATATTTCATAGTACAAAATGACAATCTTAAGTATTCATCCAAAACAAGGTAAGATTATACAAAAATAAGTTTTAATTGCTTATAAATATAACCCACAGTTATAAATGTCACATAGAATAATCGAACACGGATATACAAATAAGGATGTAGTCACTATTTTCTATATATTAACCGATTAATCCTTTATAAAATTCACAGTTTGAGGCTCTAAATCTAAATGGAGGGATGCTCCATCCTTTGCATATATAGAAACGAAACGAATTGAAACAAGAGCACAAAACACTTACTGTTTAGTCGAAGCATGATCTAATTTCTTGATACAAGTTGATTAAGAGCTCTGAAACACCAAACTACAAATGGATCCAACCAATCTTTTAATTCTTGTTATTTATTTTTCTTTTAAGTCTAATTATCTTTGATTTGTATTCTGAATCCCAAGATATAATAATAACATTAACTTCTTTATCATGTTATTTCAGCTCATATTCAGCCTAAAATCTAGAAGCCAAGGAGTAGGGTTTTGTAGGGCTAATCATTAGGGTTATGCTAGAGATGGAGGAAGAGTTAATTGACTACTCTAAAGATCTCTTAGTGAGAGGTTTATTTTCATAGAAGGAATTTGTCACTGCTTGAAAATGCATTATTCACTTTGCATTATACTTGGTCTACTAAGAGTGTTATGTTTTCAACAAGACGTGAATTGTTGATAAATAATAATTTCCTCATCTTTCAAATAAGAAATTCATACTTTACAAGATATGCATAGTCACAGTATTAGTATGTTATAGTTTTGATATAGTCTCTTTAGGTTTCACCCTTTAGAGTCTTAACTCTAGCTAGGATATTACTAGCTTTACTATCATTCCTTAAACCATTGTTTCATTTCTATTATATTGATTCACTTAATCCAAATACATAACACATAACTGGTATACCCTCTCCTTATTCTTCACATTACTCGTTTTCTTATTAGTCTTTAGGCCTCATCTTATCACCCAATGTATATTCTTTTCTAATGATGTATAATTATTATCCTTAATATTTACCTGAAACATTTTCCCAGTTTATCACTTTTTTTAATATTTTATTTTATTTTTAATAACAAATTAGGAGTGTTCCCAACTCCTTTTAGGTCATTGCTTTGAACCTTACCAATCATGTTGCTTATATCCTTAAGAAAATTCTTCTTGATAGAAAACATCCATTCACTTCTTTATACCGGATATTCCTAATATTCCATGTCTACTTTAATTTGAAAAGGAACATATTTATCAGATTGACTTTGTTTTCTCACCTTTAGTCATCATGGTTTTCTTTTCTTCTCTTAATGCATACATTTATTTCATTTGGAAATGTCGTTACTATTTCTCAACTTGGGGAAGATCCTATAAATAAATTCAGTAACGTGGATATCAAATGTAATCTACTTATTATTTCAGGTTTTAAGACATTACATGATAGAATTTCCTAATCATACTCCATGATGTCCATAATCCATGGATATAGTAAGTCACTTAAGGAAAATTTTATAATGTGACCCTTCCATTAGAGGGAGAAACTATTATAGATGTTGCCATGCCCATAAATTATCCTATAGTTGATCAATTTTATTATAGATTCACTTTTTAACTTAATGTCATTGACTTCTTCTATTTCTTTGTGAAACTTCCACTCACTCACCTTTGGTGCTATTTTTGTCAATCTCAATATTTTAAGTTGATTATGATAACTAACATTTATTATCATCATCAGAAGTTTTCCATTTCGTTCTTTTCCGTCCTCCCTAGGAACTATATTGATTATATTATGGTAACAAAGGAGATCAACTTTAAAATTTTCCGCTTCACTCTCTTGGTAACTACATCGTTTTGTTCTAATAGTGCGCTTACTACCTTACAGGGTGGTTTCTTACCCTCTTAACATATGTTTCATCCATCACTTTACCCCAAAATAGCTTAGCCTTTTATGTGGTTGTATTTTACTTTACATCTAACAGTCTTGTCATAAGGTCCCTAGTCATGTTTTCATTACCATTCTTCCTTCTTTCAAGAGTTAAATTCCTTGGAGCAACTCTGCCAACTAATCTTTATATATGCCTAAACAATTTCCATGAACCATCTTATATAGTGTCATAATGTTCCTAATTTCTTTTTCCTAAACCACATTGTTTTCCCTTCCATGAAATGCTACGTTGCCATATTATTTTGTTTTGGACATCGATATACCCTTACGGTTGTAAATGGCCCATTATTTATCTTAATAATGACATAATGGTTGAATCTCAAAATGTCCATTTTAGTGAATATTCAACTATACTTAATTTAAACCTTCACTCTACTCCTTAGACCACTTACACATATACTTGGATAGTAATCAAAGTATTAACAAAAGAAAACAGTGTAAAATATATTTTCATAAATTCATATCGTCAATGGTTATTTTTATCAGCTAGTAAGATAGATACATGGAAATTTCAACGTCACTTGAAGAATGGAATGCTTCAATTCCATAAAGACAATCAGGGTAGTTTCCATTCTAACGTTCAAAAGTTTACAGGAAAAGTTTGATCTCTAAAGTGATGTTAATGTGCCCAATTTATAATAATATGAATGTACTTCAAACTCTGCTTGCATGATATACAAAATCTTAAACTTCATTGAATACTACGTTACATTGAATACGTTGGGTAAATTATCAATGATGACTCAGAGTAATACATCTCGGGTTCTATTAGGATTGTTGCTACAATTATGAAAAATAAGGCGGTGATATCCAAGAATCAACATAAGATCTTGGGAAATGGTTAAGAAACTAAGACATTTTCCATGGTGATCATTCGTCCTAGCACCTTCAACCTAGTCGAATAGACTCCTAGATTAAATTTGCATTCCTCAACACTTAAACCTATAGACTGAAGTTCTCCTAGAGACATTTCTACCTGTCTGAAATCATTTTATTTTTAAGCTGCCAACCCACATCTATTTAATGCATATGATAAAATAAAACTATCAGTAGCTCCAAAATAGAATTTAAAGTTTTATTCCATTGATAGTACTTGAAGATTCCACAACAATGGGCTCATGCACTGCCTGATGATTGTTGACTACATCATGGGTTCTATGATTGCCTTAAGTATTTGATAATGGTTACCACATTCTAACCATAGTCTTGATTCGGGGATTTAATCCCTATACAAAACACTTGGCTTGACATTCGTCAGTTTCTATATAAGGAACATATTTTACCAGCTCCATAAACCTTATCTCATATTCTTCCACTGTTTTATTACCCTGGATTAAATGCGATCTCCTTGTCCTAATGCAGGATATTCTATCCTGATGCGTAATAATACCGATCATAATGCATGGGTCTTTTAAACCATAATATCATATTGTAATATTTATTTAGCCTTTTCTAGTTTTTAAATTTTTGTTCTAAATGTAGTTATTGAAGGAGTTATATTTTCATTATCTTTATACTCTTAATTCCGATTTATAGTTGGGTATTCATATATTTAATACTAAGTTGCAGGAAACGCTGGCAAGGGGTCCGTTTCCGTACGGAAACGATACGGAAACGCGTACCGTACGGCCTGGAAACGCGTTTCCGGGCCGTACGGCCACGTTTCCTTGCCTTTAAAGCGATTGGTTTTTTTTTTTTGTTTTTTTTCCGGTTTTCGTGCTTTTTAACATTATTGTAATCGTTTATGGATGCTTGTAGATGGATTTTTAAAGCCTATGGCCCTAGTATTTATATGTGATTCATGGTAATGTTAAATTCTTAAAGTAAAAGTGACATTCTCCTTAATCTTCATTTTCATCCTTTTACTTAAATTTTTAACATTACCATGAAATGACTCAGGATGTTTGAGAGTGGTTTCGATCTCATTGGATTTCATATGGAGAAAGTAGAATTTTAGATCTCATTCAAAATCCAGCAGACTTATCAGTTTTTCAGGATTTTAGAGTTGGGTGATTGCAATGTTTCCATCGTATTTTGTGATGTATTAGGGTATGGAACTCATATTTAATCAAGAGCACCAATCCGATATTCCGAGATTGCTATTTCCATTGTGTCTGTTATCATTCATGAGTAAATGTGTTGTAGCTTGTAATAGTTTATGCTTTGAATTTATCATGTATCATGTATGTTTTAAACTTTTATGATTTCACATAATATTTCTTAAATGTCCTAAATTCTAATATAAAGTTAAATTATATCTATATATATATATATATATATACCACGTTTCCCCGTTTCCAAAATTTGGGGAGGTCGCGTTTCGCTTCGCTTCCCGTTTCGGAAACTCGTTTCCGTTTCCCCGTTTCATGCAACTTAGATTTAATAGCTTTTCCCTTAACAAGTCATATTCTATATAATACCTTTATAATAACAATCAACTCCCATTTCCTGTAGAATCCTTTTAACTATATCCCCATTATATATATATATAACTGAGATGAAAGAGCACTGAACTTCTCTTGGTGCAATTATATTATCTTATCTGCACCTTATGTAGGTTTATGGTAATTTGTTCTCTTTTACAAGGCATGATCCCTCTAAATGATCCATATGATAACATCAAACCTGGAGCTAACTCCATTGCTGTCAAAATGTACCAACTACGTAGACATTAACATCATGGATGACTGTTGGCAAACTTAATTTGTATTAATAACCTTTAAAACAAGGTTTCTAGCTCTTTATTTTAAGAGGACCCTTTCAAAAGAATCCATCAAATCTATTTACGCATATCTTTTACCGAAATAACATTTATTTTATATAATGGAGAGCCATTGAGCGTATATTCACTAACTGGAATATACCATAGGATTCCCTTCACCTTATTTATTAATAAATCTATTAATAAATACATTAAAGTCCCTAATAACTTGATCTTCCCCTTTTCTGTTAGTTTACAAACTCCCCCAAAGAAATTTCCTAATTGCAATGAATTGATCACTTCCTCTGCTACATAAGGTTCTGAAAGATTCAATTATAGAAAACTCAAAGTTGTGGATAACAAAGCAACATATAAGGAAGAGAATTCTTCGGATTGATTATAATTCTAGGGTTCAAGACCTGGCACCTTGGTAATATGCGATGTTTCCCTAGATCATCAACTCAAGACAAGACAAATCAAAATTCAATTTAATATTTATTATAACTTAAATTTTCAATATATTCAAAACATATATTCATAGTCCAAGGGTCTTGAATAGACCGCGATGAGGTGCTCTGTTTAAGGCACTCCTTGATGTGAAGTCATTGGTTCAATTTTCCACCTTGATCTGGATAATATATTGGACATGATGAAGATGTAGTCCACCAAGCTTGATCAATTCCTAACTAGTCCATCCCTATGACGAGATCATCAGTCCTCAGGGCTGTGACCTATACTTTACTCACCCTTTTCTTTTATAAAATAAAATTTATCCAAAGTTTTGAAATATTCAATATATATATGTTAGGATTCATTATTATTATTATTATTATTATTATTATTTAAAAAGGATATATATATATATTTTAAAACTAAATACAATTTTAAAATAAACACAAATCAATTAAAATTATTAATAGAGATACCCACCTTCCTAATAAAAACAATATTAATGAACATATCCACCTTCACAACAATACCTCAAGTTATCTTTTTTTTTATTAAATTATAAATTAAATTTCACGCATTTGCACCTTTCCCTCAACCTCGGATGTTCTAGATTCTTCTTGGATACATCTTCCTCTTGTGGAGAAATCAGGCCTTGCGCCAAACACTTGCCAAACGGGCCCCACTCTGAATTTGACCCTTTTACTTCCTTTCCCACACGTCATTCGAGTCATTCCCAAATTAGGTTCTCCATTCGCTTCACAAACTGCCATGAATTTTCTGCAATTCTAAACACTTCAGACCATATAGAATTTGATTTTATGGGCTAATTATTTGCATTTTGCTTGCCGTAATAAAATTGTAGAAAATAAGTGTTTAACCCTAGGCCCAAGGCCTTGAAGATCCCACTGTTGAAAATCGTTGAAATTTTGGGATAATGTTTTTGGTTGAAAATTATGAATTTAGAGACCTTAACCCTGCAATACCGTCAAGTATTTAGCCTTAAATCTTTAGATTAGGGTTTTACGTCAATTTTGGGGCAAAAGAGGCCAAGAAATGGAGATCAAGGTCACGTTAGCGGAATTTGTGGGGATAAAAGGGCTAGAATGATAGATCGAGCCACAAGGAGGAAGGATACAGCCTCAAAGGGCCAACGCTTTGCCTAATGAGGCTAGCATAGGGGCAAATAAGGGTTTAGAGGCCTAGGGCTAGGCCTACGGCCTATGGCCTATGACCTAAAGGCTAAGGAAGGGGAGCCGCAAGTACCTAGAGGGTTGCGGCTAGGGAGAGAGAAGGGGGAAGGGAGGAGGGAGGAGAAGGAGGGCCGAGAGGGGGAGGGAGGTCGAGGAGAGGGAAAGAGGCTGAGAAAGAGGAGGTCGAGAGGAAGAGAGGGTGACGACAAGCCAAGGAGGGCCAATGAGGACAGAAGGAGGGAGGCTGAAGCCTTAAAACCTTAAGGGAGGGAAAAAAAATGGCCCTAGAGCAAGACTTTGAAGGGAGAAAGGTTGACGTTAAGGCTTAGGAGGCCAATTCCATGGCTAGAAGCCCTAAAAAGTTTGAAACCCTTGCTCAAAAATTTTTATGCTTCAACTCCTTTGATTTTCCAAAATTTTTCCGTCCACAACATGCAAAAGTTGCAAAGAGGCTTGATCTTGTTGAAATTTGGTTACCGGAGGACAGGTGGTTCCCTAAGGCTTTGATCTTTGGCCTAGGGAAAAGTGTCCAAAAGAATTTTATTTTTTCTCTTAAAGTGACTTTATAAAGTTGTAAAGTCAAATCTAATTTAAAAGTGACTTTAAGTGATAAAGTTATTAAAGTCTAATTTTAAAGTGACTTTAATAAAGTCAATGTAAAATTAGAAAGGAAAAGTGACTTTGGAAATAAATGACTAAGTGGGTCTTTATTAAAGTGGGGTGAATTAAAAAATAGAAAGTGAGATTTAAATGAGAATTTAATCTCAGCCCTAGATCTAAAGCTTTTTCAGC
This sequence comes from Pinus albicaulis, assembly GCA_034641835.2. Taxonomy (NCBI): domain Eukaryota; kingdom Viridiplantae; phylum Streptophyta; class Pinopsida; order Pinales; family Pinaceae; genus Pinus; species Pinus albicaulis. The sequence goes on from CM076573.1 coordinate 278,608,571, forward strand.
CATTGGATTTAGGGATTCCCTAAAAGTCACTTAGGGTTAAGTCAAAGGAGGAAAAGGAGGAAAATGTCATTTATTCTTTCATGAGTAGATTGGGAGAAGGAGAGAAAGAGAGCAAGGGAGATTTCTGGGTAGTGAGGAGAAAGAGGCAGCACTTTGGCACACAAACCGAGGCAGCCTTTTAGCAAGTCCGTACAGCAGAGTTGGCAAACAGTTCAAGGAAGATTTGGCATGATTTCCAAGGCAAAATCCGTACAGCAGCTTTGGGTACGCTTTCCTAGGCAGCCGTACACTTTTCTGGTACAGATTTCGAGGGAGAAGTTTGTTGTTTTTGTGGCATGAAAATCGAGGCAGGCCGTACAGCCTGTTGTTGATTGCTGACACAGAAAACGAGGCAGATTTCCATACAACAACATTTAATACAGCCTGCACGCTTTCCAAGGAGGTCGTACAGCAGCATTTATCGCTGTTCTTCACGCAAAAGAGGAGGTCGTACAACAAAAATTAATGATGTAATTTCTGGGCACGCTTTTCAAGGAAATTCGTACAACATTTATTGCTGGTTCAGTTTTGTTGTGTACATGTTTTTCAAGGTGGTTGTGAAGCACGGAAAACGAGATAAGTTGTAATGTTTACTTGTTGATTTTTTCTGAATATTTCTCTCATAGTAAAAATAATTTTTCCAGAAATAAGGAGCTTTTGAACTGGTTTTCCCCAAGAGTTGTAGGGGGTTTTTCCAGGGTCACCTTGACTAAAAATCACCGTGTTAAAATGTGTTGAATGGCTGTTTGTGTCTGCTGATTTTTATTTCTGCATTTTCTAGCATTGTGAAAAATTTCCAGAATTTGTGTTTTCAACAAATATTTATTTTCCAGCTTATTGAAGGTAAGGTTATGGGAAAGGGCATTTAACTAATTGGAGAAATAAGGTGAAACTGAAAACCGGGGTGGGAAAACAGAAATTTCTACAGATCTTACTCACAAGGGCCTAAATCTAGCCCTTATCCCACTTGGCTTCTTGATCTAACCTACAAAAACTTAAAATAAAAACACCCAAACTCCAATATATACAAAAATCGATGTAAAACCCCAACCCAACTAAGAAAAAATAATTTATAAATTTAAATTTACAAAATTATTTACAAAATATTGTGAAAATTCCTAGATCCGGATTCCTACTGCAACAAATCTGAATTACTTCTTCTATTATGTTGCATAATTATTTCATTACTGTGAAATATCAAAGTAATTTTTGAAGCAGTCTACACAAATAATGCTGTGAAAATAAATCTAAGTACTGAAACAATCTGAACAAAATACGCCGAAAAACATCCACATGTGACAGTTATTTTTGGACAAAGTCCCCGGAAAAACCCAACTTGGGAAAACCGATGCAGCAGATCTGAGGGTTTGTATTATTAAGCAGCAAAATCTTGAATACAACTAGGGTGCCCACATCCAGCAAACCCTTCAGAGAGATCTAGAGAATCTGGTGAAAAATGTGAGATATACCTCACTTCTACAAGTCTTCCACTGATCTGACAGCGTGAGTGATTGCCTACGCTGGATCTGCGTAACCCTGCGTGGGCAAGCTTGGGGAATTGCGTCACCCCTCTTTGCAACTGATCTAGCTGATCTGAAGCTGGATTTTGGCCCTCTTGGCTCAGAACCCCAACCTCTAGCTATCTTCGGACTGACTCCAAGAGACACTGTGCTAGTTCTGCGTGATTCTCTGCAGGAACTGCGTCACCTCTTCAGAAAACTGCACTGTCTCTCTTCTGCGTAAATGCTGTCTCACTTTGAAATGTATTCTTGGTCCAACTGGCCAATCTCTGCTTCTGCCCCTCTCTGGATTTGATCACTGAATCACAATCACTTAGCAAACCACCCTAGTGACTTGATCCTTGATCAAAAGTCGTGTCTCCTCAGAGAAATCGAAAATGCTCAATGGCTCAAGTGTCACAATGTATTTTCCATAGGCCCCTCACCTTCCTTCTTATATTCTTCTGTTGAACCTTCAACGACCAAGATTAAAACATAATCAAGGGCTAAGATTAACTTTGGAGGTTATCCATGACTTTATCTAGAAGATTCACACTTAGTTTAATTAATACCCTTTAATTAATCAGTTTTCCTAAGTTTAGACTTAGAAAAACATTAAAAAACGATTAATTATTTTAATTAAACCTTCTCTAAGTGGAATTTTCCAAAACCATTTTGGGTTTTATGGAATACATGTGTCCTAGCCTATATACAAAATTACAAGGCTCGAACACATCCGATACTACCATAAATCAACACTCCCTCTTAGCGAGGAAAGTGATCTAGCAAAACAACTCAATGTGCTGCTTCTGACTTTTGGAACATCTGCTGCTGTGCTGTTGATGCTGCTCACCAACACTGCATAAGAAATATGCTGCAATTGTACTGTTGCTGACTCTGCATGCTGTTGCCAACTGCCACTGTACTGCAACTCCCTCTGAATTCTGCAACCATGTTGTTGCACAGCGTGAGCACTGCTCTGCACTGTGCTGCCCCTCTGTGCACTGTGCTGCTGCTGCTCATCTGTTGCTGCTGCTGCTCAACTATTGTTGCTGCTACATTGCTGCACTGTTGCTACTTGCAACAGAAAAACATCCGAAATTGGACAAGTAGATCTGCAACTGAAAAAATAAGACTGTATGTTGCTAGTTTCTGCACTAGCTCTCTGAAAATACTGCACTATTGCTGCTCTGCACTGTGTGAGCACTTAACTGCACTGCGCTGCACCAGTGTGCACTGCGTTGCTTCTGCTCAACTGCTGATGCTGCTGCTCCCTCTCTGCGCTGATCAGTCTCTAGTACTGCTAGCCACTGCACTGTCTTTTCATCTTCTGCTGCAACTGTCCATCCTGCTACTGTCTTTAGGCTGTCGTAGCTCACATGTGATCCAAGAGTTCGGAAATACTCAAGGATCCTGCATCCTTGTAGATTCTGGATCTACAAATCCAAGTCAACCCACTTCTCTCCTTTTGGAATATGAGTTAACGTGGCACAATCTTTTTCTGCCTCAATTTTGGCAGCTCCTGCTTGTGGATCTTCCTTTTCCTCTTTATCCTTTTTCTTAAGAGGACACTGTGTGGCATAATGCCCCATTTCTCCACACCGGAAGCACTTGTTCTTGGACATATCTTTCTTCTTCTGCTTCTGTTGCCCTTTTGATGCAAGGGAAGTGTTATCTTCTTCCTCCTTCTTGACCTTTGAACTACTACTGCCATCCTCCAAGTGGATTTTTAGGAGGTCTCTCCTCAACTCTTCTTGCTGTAATGCTGCCCACATCGCTTCCCATCCTGGAAGTCTTTCTCTGCCCAATATGCTTTGGACAAAGACCTAATAATCCTCTGAAATAGAGTTGTGTGTGAGCCTTACTAGCTTTGAGTCTCTAGGAGCAGATCTTATTGCAGACAGTTGATCTCGGTTTTCCTGAATCTGAGACAAGGAGTCAAAAGACTCTCCCTTTTTCATCTTGATATTTCGCATCTTCTCTTCAAGGTACATCTTCCGCTGTTTGGAAGATCCTTGGTATAGCTTTTCGAGCCCTACCCACATCTCTCTAGCCTTGGTCTTTGCTGCTATGTGGGGTATGATTTGATCCTACACTCCATCTAGGATCAACCACTTCGCTCTTGCCATATTCTTCTTGAATTGCGTCAGGTGTGCTGCATCAAGAGGTTCTGCAACTGCGCTGTCTATGAGGGCTTTCAGATCATGCTCATTAAGGAGAAATTCTATCCTTGACTTCCAAATAACATAGTTGGAGGCACCCTCCAATCTATTTTGGTCACGCAATCCATTCCTGGCCATCTCCTCAACTTTGTCGAAATCTTCCTCTGATCCTCTGCTTGGCTGGACTTATGCACTCCTTGAGGAGTAAGTCACTGCTTCTGCTGTTGCACGGGAAAAAAACTGAGTTTCTTGAGTTAAGAAACCCTCTGAGGTCAAGAAATCCCCAACTGTGTTTTTCAGAATTTTCTGACACTTACGCACCAGCTCTTACTGCTGTCCAGTAACTGTGTCCTTCAGCTACGCTACCTCTTCTACAACTGAAAAAGCTTACCCCTCTGTCAACTCTCTCAGAGGGAGCCTTTTCTCACTAAAATGCCCTCCTGGCCTGGACAACGTAATTTTCTGGGAGGGTTTGCTGCTGATTACGCTGATCCCAGACACTTCAGTGCTGATCTGCTTGTTCACTTATGTTTCACTTGCACTTCAGCTTGAATAAGCTATGGTACCATGTGAAAAATCCTAGATCCGGTTTCCTACTGCAACAAATCTGAATTACTTCTTCTATTATGTTACATAATTATTTCATTACTGTGAAATATCAAAGTAATTTCTGAAGCAGTCTGCACAAATAATCCTGCGGAAATAAATCTAAGTGCTGAAACAATTTGAACAAAATACAATGAAAAATATCCAGATGTGACACAGTTATTTTTGGACTAAGTTCCCGGAAAAACCCAACTTGGGAAAACTAGTGTAGCAGATCTGAGGGTTTGTATTATTAAGCAACGAAATCTAGAATACAACTAGGGTGCCTACATCCGACAAACCCTTCAGAGAAATCTAGACAATCTGGTGAAAAATGTGAGATATACCTCACTTCTGCAAGTCTCCAGCTAATTTGACAGCGCGAGTGAAGCCCTCACTGCCTCTGCGTGATTGCCTACGCTAGATCTGCATAAGCCCGCGTGGGCAAGCTTTAGGAACTGCGTCACCCCTCTCTGCAACTGATCTAGCTGATCTGAAGCTGGATTTTGGCCTCTCTTGGCTCAGAACCCCAGCCTCTAGCTATCTTCAGACTGACTCCAAGAGACACTGCGCTGGTTCTATGTGATTCTCTGCAGGAACTGCGTCTCCTCTTCAGAAAACTACGTTGTCTCTCTTCTGCGTAAATGCTGTCTCACTCTAAAATGTATTCTTGGGGCAACTGACCAATCTTTGCTTTTTCCCTTCTCTGAATCTGATCACTGAATCACAATCTCTTAGCAAATCCTGCCCTAGTGATTTGATCCTTGATCAAAAGTTGTGTCTCCTCACAGAAATCGAAAATGCTCAATGGCTCAAGTGTCACAATGTATTTTCCATAGGACCCTCACCCTCCTTATATTATTCTGTTGAACCTTCAACGACCAAGATTAAAACATAATCAAGGGCTAAGATTAACTTGAGGTGATCCATGAATTTATCTAGGAGATTTACACTTAGTTAATTAATACCCTTTAATTAATCAGTTTCCCTAAGTTTAGACTTAGGAAAACACTAAAAACAATTAATTATTTTAATTAAACCATCTCTAAGTGGAATTTTCCAAAACCATTTCTGGGTTTTATGGAATACATGTGTCCTAGCCTATATACAAAATTACAAGGCTAGAGCACATCCGATGCTACCATAAGTCAACAAATATACATGAGTTTTTAAAGAGATTTTGAGAAATTAATTTTATGATATTTTTTCTTGAAAGAATGGCTAAAATACTTTAGAAAAATTATTGCTCAATGTAGCCCTAGCGAAGATTCAATCCACAATAGAAAAACTAGAGATCCAAGCAAAGTAATCCTTGCCCACACTCTGTGAATTTGGAGACCAAGGATCGAGTACTTGCAAACATTACGTATTATCTCAAAATAATAATCATAAAAGAACACATAGGAAGTCCGTGTGAAATTTTCAAGCCGAAACATTTTGCCTACTTATTTTATGACAAGTTATTTACAGATTCTTCAGTAAATTCTGAAATAAAAAAAACTGCAATATTCACTTAATCATGAGAAGGAAATAGAACAGAACACGTATAACGCAATAGAAACAATCACATGAGCACAGTTATTTTTGGACAATTGTCCCCGGAAAAACCCACTGCAGGAAAACCGGTGCAGCAAATGAGGCTTTACATTATTCTTCAGCAAGGAAAATCATTTACAAGAATTTGACGAGCAAACTTCTTAGAAAACACCTGAGATAAATTTCTCGAAACTTTCGGGAGAATTTATGACACTTGGGAGGCACCCTAGCTCCCTCTGCGTCACTCTGCGTGGTCTTCTGCGCAGTCCCTGCGCTGGACTGCATCAATTTGCGTGGGGACTCGGTGCTACTGCTCAGCGCTGTCCCCTCTGCGTCCTCCTCCTACCTTTCTTCTGCCTCTGCTGACCTATCCTTCCGTCTTCTTTCTCCGCAACTCTGCCTCTACAACCTCTCCCTCTGAAATCGAATTCTATTCCTTTAGAATCGATTTCCTTCGGGTACTGAGTGTGTGCCCGATTTGCTTTCCAAATGACCCTCAAGCCTTCTCTTATAATCTTCTCGTTGATGAATCAACGACTTAGATTAGATCTCTAATCGATGGCTAAGATTAAAACATGACTTGATCTTCATTTTCTAGAAGATTCACACTCTGTTTTATTAATACCCTTTAATTATTTAATTTCCCTATGTTTAGACTTTTTTTTCGCAGAAAAAATCAAAACTTTAAATTAGTCAATAAAAAGTTAGCTGTGTACATGCATTAAGCATTCTATCTGTTTGCGAGTCACACAGGACTCCAAACAAGATCATTCGACTGTTTACATACGACCAATATCCAAAAAATTCGCAGATATAAGAGCATCTTCTCGAGCGTTGGCCTCCTGAGCAACCATGTCTGTCAAAATCACGCCATCCATCTTCGTCCAGAGCCTCCTCTTATGAGGAAAACAACTCATCAGGAGCAAAGAGGCTGGCCAAAAGCTCCACCCTTCTAGTCGCGAGCTTCCTCTTATGAGGAAAACAACTCTAAACAGGATCCTAGAAGCCAGCCAAAACAAATACATGAAAGTATTTAGATGTATCATATAATATGTAAATGTCTGAAATCAAAAATGTCTGTACCACAGAGTAGCAAGATACTGAAAGCATAAAATACAAAAAATCTCAGACAAAGATGTAGAGCGTAGCTCCCAATCAAGAGCTTATGATCTAACTGTCAAAGGAAAGGGGCAAGATCCGTCTCCACCAGGCCCTCCGAACCTATCTCCTTTATTTTCTACTTGCCCAAAATCTGCTGTATGCCCTACTTAGAAAGGAGGTCTGCTGCCTTGTTCCGCTCCCTGTAAATGTGACATACAGATATGTAAGCAAAATGATTTTTTAATGTTGAAAGTTCTTCAAGGATAGGTTTTAATAGATAGTTTTGGCACATGAATTCCTTATTGAACCATTTGACAATGTTCAATGAGTCCCCAAAGATCTGCACTGATAGATAGCCCAACTGGATCAACCAACACAGTAGCATATGAAGAGCCTTAAGTTCAACAAAGTTGTTTGTTCCATTCCCAAGCCCCACCGAAGCTTCCTTACGAATCTCCGGACTGAGATGAATCACTATACCAACCCCACATCTATTTTCTTCACTAGGCGCTCCATCAAAGTATGCCCATGACATATCTCCCCTAATGACCTCCGTGGTGATCACCCTAGGATTAGATTTAGACTTTGGTTCCAGCATTTGGGGATAGATAGCCACACTCTCTTGAGCTATGACCTATGTCTGGGTCTCCTTATCTTTAAAAATTGCTCTGTTCCTTGCAAGCCAAATGCCCCAGGAGATAAGTAGAGGGAGTGCCCTCCATTTTTCCTCCTGACTCCCCTGCTACCATTCCTTCCAAGCTTTCGGAACCGACATCCCATCCCACCTTTGCGACTTACCTACAACTTCCATCGTCTTTGCCCAGACCAGTCTACTGAAGGAGCAATGTATAAATAAATGAGATACCGATTCATGTGAAAAATCTTTGATCTGGATTCCTACTGCAACAAATCTGAATTACTTCTCCTATTATTTGATAATTATTTCATTACATTGAAATACCGAAGTAATTACTGAAGCAGTCTACACAAATAATACTGCGGAATAAATCTAAGTGCTAAAACAATCTGAACAAAACTCAATGAAAAGCAACCACATTGACATAGTTATTTTTGGACTAAGTCCCTGGAAAAACCCAACTTGGGAAAACCAGTGCAGCAGATCTAAGGGTTTGTATTATTAAGCAGCAGAATCTTGAAGACAACTAGGGTGCCAACATCCGGCAAACCCTTTAGAGAAATCTAGACAGCAAAAATGACTGTGAGATATACCTCACTCAGCAAGTCTTCGGCTGATCAAAACAACGTTGATGAAGCCCTCACTGCCTCTACGTGATTGCTTACGCTGGATCTGCGTAAGCCTGCGTAGGCAAGCTAGAGGGACTGCGTCACCTCTTCCTGTAGCTGATCTGGCTGATCTGAAGCTGGATCTTGGCCCTCCTAGCTCAGAACCCTAGCCTCTATCTTTCTCCGAACTGACTCAAAGAGACATTGCGCTGGCTCTATGTGATTCTCTGCAGTAACTGCGTCACCCTAGCCAGAAACTGCGCTATCTCTCTCCTGCGTTGATGTTGCCTCTCTCTGAAATGTATTCTTGACCCTCCTGACCAATCTCTGCTTTTGCTCCTCTCCGGATCTGATCACTGAATCAAATCACTTAGCAAACCCAGCTCTAGTGATTTGTTCTTGATCAAAAGCTATGTCTCCTCACACAAATTCGAAAATGATCAATGGCTCAAGTGTCAAGTGTATTCTCCATAGGCCCCTGACCCTCCTTATAATCTTTCATTGACTCTTCAACGACCAAGATTAAAACATAATCAAGGGCTAAGATTAACTTGGATGTGATCCATGACTTTATCTAGAAGATTCACACTTGATTTAATTAATACACTTTAATTAATCAGTTTATCTAAGTTTAGACTTAGGAAAACATTAAAAAATGATTAATTAATTTAATTAAATCATCTCTAAGTGGAATTTTCCAAAACCATTTCTGGTTTTTATGGAATACATGTGTCTTAGGCTATATACAAAATTACAAGGCTAGAGCACATTTGATGCTACCATAAATCAACAATTCAGAGGTTGATTTACAAAGTGGGCACCAACCCAGGCCCTCCTTCTTCCTTTTTAGCATATTGTCTCAAGTTGGTACTTTGTTTTTTAATATGCACCAGAAGAAGAGCCTGCTTTTGGATGGGCATTTCAACTTCCAAAGCTGTTTAGCCCACCATGTCGGTGCCTCCCCTCGCTTTTTGGCTATGAGGTATATATATCCGAACTTTTGTGTATACTGGCCCGAGGGGGCATGTACCCACCTTAATTCGTCCTCTTTATCCCTGATACGCACATTCGATCTAATTAGTTCACTTGTATACTTCTGCTAATCTTCATGCTAGATAGGGTCAATCTGCTGTTCTTGTTGGTCAATAATTGTCATTGATGGAATATAAGCTGTCTTGATGAGCTCTCTTAATGGAAGATTGATAGATGCTGCACTATGACATATGATGACATGGAAGACACACCATGATGAAGAAGCTCTAATGATCTCTTACTGTCCCAATCACCCTCTGCACTAAAATTTTATGAACAGTCACAAAGAAAAATAAATTTAGACACCTTGGAGGCATCCTTTCACAATGAATCCTAGACCATATTAAAGAGGATTTTTCCCTCTTTCCAACAAGCTCTTACTTGCCCCGAAAATCCCATTAGTTTGTGAGAAATTGAATTTTTAAGATAAAAAAAATATATATATATTTACAGTCAAGCGGACCTATGCAGTCATATAATGTTGGCCCTTCCAATGGATGTGTCTCTTCATAGGGACAAACTACTATATATATATAAATCTGCGTTCATCCATTTCAGAGTTAGCGATCCGGTGAAGAATATCCGAGAAGCACAGAACTTTAAGGAGAGTTCACATCTTGTGAACTAAGGCCGAGGAGGACTTAAAAATCACATTTGTTTGGGTTATTCTTCCTCAAGCTCGGACAACAGTTTACCTTTGTTTAGCACAGCTGTGGAACTCGGGTTAAATTAAATAGCTTGGAAACTCGGAATTGGTTAGCATCTTTGTTGTAATAACCTCAAAACCTTACACAGTCACCTTTTATGAGGTTCGGATTTGTGACAGGTGTATAAATAGTCTGCCTGTGGAGGAACAGTGGACAGTCACCTACTCGGTGCCTTAACCTCAGTGCCTCAGACATGTAAGAAGGTTGAATTGTGGACATTCAGCTCGAATATACTTGTGGTAGCTCGGACACAGCTGTGGAGAAACTATAGCTCAGATAGACTTGTGGAATTACACCTTGGTTCTCTAGAGGACTCATAAATTTTGGACCTAAGGACAGTTATTTATGGAGGCTCATAATTGCAAGCTAGAGAACCTGTGATACTTCAGATCCGAACTTGTAGAAGGATTGGACTTACCCTTGAAGGCTCAGGCTCAGAATTGCAAGCTAGTAAACCTGTGATACTTCGGATCTGAACTTGTAGAAGGCTTGAACTTACCCTAGAAGGCTGAGACTTAGAACTGCAAGCTAGTGAACCTGTGATACTTCAGATCTAAACTTGTAGAAGGCTTGGACTTACCCTTGAAGGCTCAGACTTGTGTGAAGACTATTGAAGTCACATGATGGAAAAAGTACAGAGAAGAAATAACAATGAAGAATCTTGTTGATGACAGTCAAGTAAGTACATCACACAGTTTCTATTAAAAAGGAAGACCGAGGGATTGGTGTCCTTGGGGTAGGTGCCCCTAAACACAAGGTTGGTGCCTTGAGAAGATAGGGTCGAAGCCCTAGAGGTTGGAGCCTCATCAAAGTCCAAGTTGGTGTTTGGCAAACAGGTTGGTGCCTGTTTCATTAAAATGGTTGGTGCCCTTCTCTCGTCTATTGTATACTATTGTTAAAAGGAGATTGAAGTTCTCTTTAATTCTTAATATTATTATTATATATATCTCTCTGTCTTTAATTGTGAAGAATCTAACTGGCAATATTTAACAATTGAAAAGAAATACTGATTCACCCCCCCTCAGTATTTCCAACAGTTCTTCCCCTCTCATCCATCCTTGCTACCAGTGCATGGAAGTAGCCTCCTTTGCAATTTGATTTATAAAGTGGAAGCCTTTGGCCCTTAGAAGAGTCCTTAGCTTCACCGAGAGAGAGCAGGCCTCATTGCACCCTACCCAAGGATCCAACCCGATTCTGACTTGTTCCCCATTACCTACCTGCCAAACCAGACCTCCTTCAATGATACTCAGTGATCCTAGAATGGCTTTCCAGACTACCGATGCTCTAGATGGTTTTTGTTGAGATTTTGTGTATTTGGGGTAGCATCAGTTGTGCTCTAGCTCCCAAATTTTGTGGAGGGAGTAGAGTACAATTGATCTAAAAGACCCAGAAAAGGATTTGGGAAATTTCATCTGGTTTAGGAGATATTAAATTAATTAATTATTTTAATGTATTTCCTAAGTTAAAACTTAGGGAACTTAAATAATTAAAATGAATTTAATTAAACATGTGATGAAATTGTCTTAAGTCACACGGATCAAGCTTTCTTTTAATCTTAGCCATTGATTAAAGATCTGATCATGGCCATTGGTTTCCCAACGAGAAAAGTATAAAGGAAAGGCTTGGGGTCATTTGTAAAGACACACAGAGGTAGAGCACTGAAGCTAAGCTGAGATTCTAGGGCAGGGTTTCCTAAGAATACTCAGAAGTGTTTTAGCTGCAGAGAGGGGAATTTAGGCCAAGGGGATGATCTGATCCCGAGGTCTAGAATACACAAGAGGCAGAGATCAACTCAGAGGACAATGCAAAGGAGAAGGGAAGCTGCAACAGCAAGGACAACGCAGTCCCTGCAAGGACAGCGTGATTTCTCAACAGGAAACCCTCAAGGGTTACGCAGAGACCCTAAGGTGTAGCGTAGGGCCTGCGTCACCCAATCTAGGTTAACACAGACCTTTTCGGAGCAGCACTGAGGGTCAGAGGGGCTTCAAAGGCTGACGCAGAGGCTTTCAGGGGCAGCACTGGGGTTTCTAGGCCCTAATCTTGGTTGAGTTCTATAAATCCCGCTTGAGGGTGTGGATCAGTCATTATTTCGGCCTTAGATCAGCCAGTGAGCTGTAGATCTAATATTTCTTTGTCGGGTTTTCCAGATCTGGAAGCCAGGCTTGTTGTATTCAGAAAATTCTTAATAATAAAATCCTCCAGCAGCCAGAGACCAGTTTTCCCACATTGAGTTTTTCCGTGGACTATTTTTCCAGAAATAACTATCACTTTGTCTGTGTGCATGAACCTAGTTCTAGATCTAGATTGGTGGAGATCTGTTATGTGTTTTGCTTCGATTTTAACTTGAATTTATTCAGTTAATAACTTGTCTAAGTAAGAGGAGCATAACCAGATTAACATTAAATAATTTCTACATAAAGTGGAAAGATTCGGAAATTTCCACAATTTTTCCCCGAAGATCGTAGCCAATTTGTCAGCTCTATAGGGTCAATGTATTTCCGCTTCATGACCTGGGACGATAATGATTCTTTGAATAGAATTCTCCAACCCATTTTGGCAGCTAAGGAGGCTACGAAGGAGGGGAGCTCTTTCAACCCCCAACCTCCCCAGTCTTTTGGTCTTGCAATGCTGTCCCAGGCCACCCAAGGCATCACCCTCTCCTCCTTACATCTTGCCCACAAAAATTTGTTGCATATTTTCCTCACCTTCACCAGAATACTTTTAGGAACCCATGAGAGCATGGCCTAGTATACCGGAATAGCCATGATAACAGATTTTATCAACACCAATCTTCTCGCTCTAGATAGCCATCTGAAACTCCAATGATTCACTCTCTTTTCTGTTTTAGCCACTAGTCACAACCAATCCAGAGTTTTATAAGAGTTTGGTTTGAGAGTAAACCTAAGGTACTTTAAGCTATCTCCCATTCCCTTAACCTCATAAGGAAGCTCTGCCACTGTTCTTCTAATATCCTCCTCCGAGAGGCATTCTGCTATGATGACCGATTTGCCTACATTTATACTCACCTGTTAACTAGAGGAAGAGCTCGATGGCTAATTTTAGATACCCGATCTCTCTTCTGCTGCCGTCACTAAAAAGGAGGATATCATTTACGAAAAGGAGATGGGTAATTTGCATATTAATGGCAACCTCTAAGCCCTTAATATCCCCCCTCCTTTTGGCAGCCGCTATGAATTGACTTAAGCCTTTGGTTGCCAAGAGAAAGAGCAAAGGAGACTGTGGGCATCCCTGTCTTAGACCTCTCTGACTTTTGAAGAATGGTGAGGCCGCCCCATTAATAAGAATAACAAAGCTGATGTCTGTTATACACCCCATCACCCAATTTATGAAGCAGATATCAAACCCTAGGTCCATTAGGAGTAATCTGACATATATCCAACTTATCTTATCATAAGCTTTGGATAAGTCTATTTTGATTATCATGCCTTTTGTTCTGTTCCTTTTGATGCCGTGGAGAGTTTCTTGCACCACCCCGATAGCTTCATGTATCTGCCTCCCTTCTAAGAACCCAAAGTGTTCCTGTGAAACATTCTTGGAAAGGATCAACTTTAGTCTAACTGTAATAACTTTCGATATGATTTTATAGAGGCTGTTACGTAAAGAGATGGGGTGAAAATCATCGAAGGAGGTCGACACATCCAGCTTCGGGATGAGAGCTATAAAGGTGGAGTTCATTTGTTTGAGTATAGTTCCTCTTGATCGAGATTCTTCCATAACTGCTGTAAGCTCCTCCCCCAACTCTTCAAAGAAGTGCTAATAGAACTTTGCTGTTCACCCATCTGGCCCCAAACTTTTGTCCTTTTACATTAACTTGATGACTCCTTCCACCTCATCCCTGGACACCGGGCTTGTCAACATCTCATTTTCCTCTTCATCCACATACCTTGGGAAATGTTGAACTACCTTGACCACCTCTGCAATAGTAACCTCCGGGGGGGGCGGGTCTTTGAAAACTTTGCTGAAGTGATCCTTACCCATTTTTACCAGCTCTGGGAAGGACTTAGCCATCCCATTGTCCTCCCTTCTCATCCCCCATATGGTGTTAGCAATTTTCCTTCCTTTGGCATAATTGTGGAAAAACTTCATATTCTCGTCCCCTGTTGCTAGCCACAGTGCTCTACTCTTCAACCTCCATTGCTCCTCCTTTTCCAGCAGTATCTTTCTTCTCTCCCCCTCCAAGGATTTTATAAGATCCCTTTTTTCCCGTGTTTCATATCCATCTGTTTCAGGGCTTTCCATCCTCCCCATTTCCTCTCCCAACCATCTCAACCTCACCTCCTGAGCTTCTCTTCTCCGCTTAGCCCATTCAATGGTCGCTTTTTTCATTTTTTAAGGTTCTCCCAGAAGTGAGCCGCTTTGTTTGGAGGCTCCTCTGCCCCCCAAGAACTCCAGGTTTCCTTAAAAAGAGCATTATAGGATTCCTCCTTTAGCTAGCCTGGATTAAATTTGAATGGAGCTCCTGGTAGATCAAAGCTGCCTTTAATTTCGAGGAGAATAGGATGATGATCCGATTCCCCACCCTTCCCCACCCATTGCCTTAGGTTGGAAATCGATCCACCAAACCTTCCTTGATCAAGAATCTGTCTAGTCTCTTGGCCACCTTGGCTTCTCCTATCCTCCTATTCCTCCACATTGGCCGAAGTTTGACTAGATTGATTTCAATAAGGCGCCCATCAAGGATTTTGGATGAGAAAAAGTCAGATAAGGGATTCGCACGGGCTGTCCGTCCCCAAGATTCAGCTTGCCCGATTGAAAAGATCAGATCCCCTCCTAAGATGAGATTGGGAGTGTTCATACAAGACCCAGACCAAAGCTCATTCGAAAAAATTTCCCTCTTTTGGCATGGGCCATATATATTCAGAATCGTAAAGGAAGAGCAAAGCTCTAAGGAATAGACCTCCATGGCTAGGACATGATCCCTTCCCCAAGTATTGATCAATCTAATTTATCTTTCATTGAAGCCCACAACCAACCCGCCCGACCTTCCTTTGGCATCCAATCCCATAAAAGACCACCCCGGGCAAAGGTTCCGAAGGGCAGCTGAGACATCATCCCCAGACCCCAGAGTTTCTTGAAGAAGAATAATATCTGGCCCATAACCAAAGAACAGGGTGCGAAAGGCTAGTTTTTTAGGCTTACTAGCTAACCCTCTACAATTGAATGACATCACAATCATTTGATCACCTTACCTGGGGCATGCACTGCTCTAAGTATCCTTGTTAAAGACCTCTGTTTCCCGTCTGCAATATCTAGTTTTTCTTTGAGCTGGGCTTTGGACAGATTTGATTTTCTCCCTCTCATCTTGGGTCCAGAGGGAGAGTTTGCAAGGTTCCCTAGCCCTCCCACTATTTCCAGCAAATTAACTTTTTTGTCCCGCGACTTAAAGTTGTAAGACCTACGCTCCCCTTCAGAAGAAGGTAGCTCTTCCAATCCCGGGGGAGGTTGGGAACAAGGATCAATGGATAGGGCCGGGATGGATGTGATAATACTATCCAAAGCCGATTCAACATGCACAGTAAAACCAGTAGACATATGAAGGGATTTTGGCCTGGAAGGACTAGGCCCTATACTCAATGGAGACAATTTCGAACACGAAATAGAAATAGATGAAGGGGTATTAAGAACAATACCCTCCATCGGCGCCGCGACTATGTCCAAGGCTGCTTCCGAAGGCTCTTCAATAGGGATGGCTTCACCTCCTCCCACCTTAGGGACCTCCTCCTCCATAGCCGTATCCTCTACCGTCCCTTTCGGCTCTCGCTGGGTCAACTGCTGCCCCTGATCCTGCCCTGAATCCTTGCTATGCTTCCCCTCGACAGACTTCCCTTCCTGTGTATTCTTGCCTTTTCCCTTGGATTGTTTTTTCCTTCTTCTGATGCCGAGAGGGCAGGCTTTTGCCATGTGTCCATATTGGTGATGCCTGTGGCACCTGAATGGAACTTGCTCATAATCCAGAGCCTGTATGAAAGACGAGTTTCTGTAATGTAATTGTATTGCCTCCGCCAGTCCTTCTCTGGGATTGACATGAACCAGGATTCTCATAGAACCTTGCTCTCTTGTTTGCTGGAACGACATATTGGCCTCCAAGTACTGCCCTAATTCATTCTCGATTTCATTAGAAACATTAGCTGTCCACAGAGGGTGGGGAAGCCCTGGTAATTTCACCTAGATTGGAAGGTCCACTATCTTCTCCCTCTGAGCATAAAAAAGGGGATGCCATCTTTTGAACAGATTCAGGGCTCGACCAAATCCCCAATTTCTCTCTAGCACCCATTAAACCATCTCTTTACTCCTAAACCTCATCATGAACTAATCGTTTGCAAGATTAACCGCCTCGAAGCGCGGATCAGGGCTTGACTTCCGTACCTTCGCATCCCATTCCTTCAAGAAAGTAGTAGATACTTTCTTGCCCTTTGCTTTCCCTACCAAGGTTAATTCGACGGTCTCCATTGCTTCATCCACCGACATATCAATGCCCAAAACCAGATTTGGGATCTGGTCCTTTCTTCTCACTGCCTTGGCTTTCTTCCTCAACAAATCTGGGCTGTCCCGATCTCTTTCAGATACATAATCTAGATCCTCTTGTCCTGCGAGTGCTTCTCTTCCTTCTACCGTGGTCGCGACCCCTTCCTTCCTCTGTTTACCCCTAACTCCCGTGGTCTGCTCCCCTTCCTCGACCCTCCTCAAACCCCACTCGGACTACTGTCCCTGCCTGAGAGATGTGGATCCCCTGCCCGACCCCTACAGACAGAGTCCCTCCCCCCTGCTCTGTGCCTCTAGCCGCATCCTCCTATCCCCTGCGATAGCCTCTGCTATCCTCCCCAAACCCTCCTCTCTTAGAAACCCAAAGAGTCTTTGTTCCCCTTCACCCGGATTCCACGACACCAAATTCGAAACTTGCACCTCTCCTCCACTGAATTTTAGAATTTCTTGAGCTGCAACCCCTTCTCCCGAAACCGGTCTCAATCCCTCCTTCTTTAGCAGCCCGTAGCTGGCTACTATGTCCTCAAGTCCTCCAGTTCGTTGAAAAGGCTCATCTAGATCAAACCCCGCTCCTTTGTTGGCTGAAATCCATAATCAGTTCCGGTTAAACCAGATCTTTCCAGACTGGGCACTGATAACCCTAGAAACTTCTTTAACCTTTTATAAATGGCCGTTATGGATTTACTCGTAGACCTCGGAACGCCTTCCAGGTTGCCCTCCGTACCCAAGCCTCCAGGCTCTCCTCCTTCCACAGCTGCTGACCCAATGAAAAGCTTCAAATTTTGCTTCGTGACCTCCATTCCCCACATCGTGAGCATATCCCTCGGCTTGGGATCCACCTCCACCCTGTTCGATCCGTTGACCATCTTGGTGTTCTCCTGAGACGGTAGGCAGCGACAGATCCGGTTCTCCACCCTTCCCACTGGGCGTGTGCTCCTACCACTAGCTAAACCTTCTCGCCTTACTCATAGCAGAAATTGTAAAATAAATCAACTGAGCAGTAAAAGGTTTTATGCTTTACCCAGTATCGTCCTTCGCATTGAAGAAATCGGGCACACAAACTGAGAGCTCTTGATCACCGCGCCGCCCGTCGCAATCCATCGTCGCTATCCGCCTGCACCCGAAGCCCTCGCTTGTCGGGTGCTGCCTTCAGTCGGCAACAACCCCATGCCACCTTCGCACAACTCAATCCATGGTGACAACTAGGGTTTCAGGCTTGCTATGGTTTTTTTTTGTTATCCCTCTTCCCACTACTATCTGTTCCCATTATGGAACGATGTTATTCATCCCTAAGTTAAGACTTAGGGATCACATTGAAATAATAAATTATTTTAGTAAAACATGAACCGAGTTGAATTTCCACAAACAGTTTCTGGGTTCTCTGGAACACTGATGTCCAAGCCTCCTCCCAAAATATGAGACTTCGAACACTTTCCAATGCTACAAATCAACAGTCCATAGTCAATACATATCATAGATCAATGAAACAAGAACACCTCGAGTTGCATCGCAAAGTCTTTTATTATGGTAGAAAAAATAGTTCCCAGTGGGACAATAGTTTACAAAATGCCTCAATGGCAATTCTAGGCAGAGTTCAAAATTTTCCAGATTTTTGATGACTAAAGACTCAAATGACTCTCTAATTTATAGATAAATCCTCCAAGTGGAAAAATAATGGCTAGTTTCTTTGATCTGTGTCAAAATAATCTTGGCCATTAATAAATACTTCAATATATTTTAATTTTGGCCCTTGATTTTTTATTTTTTGAGGAAATTCCGAAATGATCATTTAACTCCAAATTAATTAGCTCAAAATTAATTATTTTGAGCTAGTTTCTTGAAAATTTTGACGTTGACTTAACCACCAAGGTCTAAGGGTCCAATTTTTTTTGAAATATACAATATTCCCTTGGTGCAGGACCTTTAAAATTTGATTCCTTCAAGACCCACAAATTTTTCCATTTGGAGAATTAATTCTCCTAAGACACATTAACTTGAATTTAATTAATAAATTTTCTCGCTTAGGATTCTATTTTATTTTGCTAGAAAAATTAATTAATTTTACGCGTGAGGGGATTTAATTATTTTTCCAACCCTCATTTACATAAGATTTTACATTTTTGACTCAAAGAGGGAATACACATTAGGCTTAGACCCTCAAGACACAAGACCCATCTGCGACACATTATGATCTATTAGACCAAGTGATTTGTAATAAAATAATTAAGCCAACTAGCTTAAATTATCCCCAAACCACTTTTACATTAGACTTGATTAAAACACTAGGACTCATCTAAGACATTGGCAATAAATTTCACTCTAGCTTTGGGGGTTTAAGCTAGAGGGGAAAAACTCCACTGATTAATCGCGTTTAGAAACACAGGTAATGAACATGGTTAAAAAACCTCCTAGGATGAAATTATTCACCAAAATAATTGACTTACCTAGGTTGTTACATAGACTCAAGGTCATACTAGAATCATTTACATCATATAACTTGCAAAATGGGTGACCATGACACAGAGTGCTGATAGGTGATCCGATCTGTTGAAAAACAACTGGCACTTCTGCTCCCTTGGAACTTTGGGAATTTGAGTGTAATAGGTGTCTCTCTCACAACCTGCTTTAGAGACTAAATTCAAAACAATTGAGAGGAAGGAGTCACTTAGATAGGCATATAATTTTATATAAACCAATACTTTGCATCTCACCTAGATTTTAGGGTTTGCATCTCATTTAGGATAGTGAAGCATCCTAAATCAACACTTGTTCATCCAGGTACTTGGTATATAATTAACATAAAGCAAGTATTTGACTCCACTAAGGCACTGGTCTTTCAAGATAAATCTAATCCAATCTTTAAACTTGTTGAATTCACCAAGTGGCTAGGCCATTCAGTTGTGTCTCCCAAACTTGTTGGTTGCCAATGAGTCTCTCATATTCACATTTCATAGGGACTACCCCTCATAGCCTGTTGGAGGGAGACATCTAGAACGGAGAGGGTGGGGATCAAAGTGACAACCGTCATTCGGAGTGTTGTCGCGTCGTTCCTGGACAATTTGGGCGACAACAGGCACAAAAGCATCTTCATGGGTCTCCAATTGAATCGAACAAGCATGTATCCCATTTGAAAGGGATGGAACAATGATGCAAACCCTTGCTTGTCTTCCATGGTGAGACAAAACCCCATCTAGGCCTTGCATCAACTGCTAAGTGTGTGGTGCAAGTATGTAGCCGAATGGGCAAGGTGGTCCAACTGCATCATCATCATCAAATAAGCCAGACATGAGCGAGCAATGAATGGTGCCAAAGGATCCCATGGCATGGCTATTTGCTCTCTGCTATAGTGGAGGCCTATGGCTCTCAAAACACACCCTACAAATGCCAATATGACCCACTGGAGGGTGTGGACCTCGTATTAGGAGCCCAAACCCCAAGGTGAGAACCCACCTTTAATCCTGTAAAAGATCCAATGTGTCTCCTCACCTTCCAGTACAATAATTCATTAGAGAAATTGAGTACATAAGCTTGCAAATCAGGGGCACAAGTGGACACTTCATAGTGGCATGCCCTTCCAAATGGGCTTTAGAATGTTCAAGTGTTCCCAAGCTCAAGAGGGAGCTTAATAAAAGACCTTATTAGGTGGTTTGAACCAGTGTTGTAGGAAACGTCCCCCCCCCCGGCCCCCCCTACGGCTCCAATGCCCGATCCGCGTCCTGTACAAAATTGTACAGGATCTGTCGTACGAAACGCAGATCTGAATTTCGGAAACGTGGATCGGGCTGGGCCATACGGTTCCTGCCATTTCAGAAACGTCTAGCCCCGATCCGCGTTTCCATACAGTGGATCGATGTACGGAAACATGGCGTTTCCAGGTTGGATTCATATAGATCATGACCATTTCCATACGGATCTGCAAGGAGATGAGCTGTTACACATGGTTCTATATATATATATATATATTTATTTATTTATTTATTTTTCTGACTTAAGTTGGGTTGGGGCTTAGATGCTCCCTCATGGTAATGTTAAATTTTTAAAGTAAAAGTGACATTCTCCTTTATCTTTCATTTTCATCCTTTTACTTAAATTTTTAACATTACCATGAAATGACTCAGGATGTTTGAGAGTGGTTCCAACCTCATCAGACTTCATATGGAGAAAATAGAATTTCATACCCTATTTAAAATTCAGCAGACTTAACAGTGTTCAGGAATTCAGGATCAATAGGCTTGTGGCATTTCGTTCGATTATATCATGTATTAGGGTATGTGATTGGCATTTAATCAAGAGCACCAAGCCCTATATGTACCCTAGTGTTGGTGGTGTTAATTGTTGAACTCCTTTGTGATGTCGTTAGCAAAAAATTCCCTTTCAATAAAGTCAAAATCATCAATCAAGCATGTTAAGTTTTTTCTACTATATTTTAAGGCTTAGATTAATCATTAGGTAGTTTGATCAAAATTGGGCAATGTTGACTAATATCCTAGACAATCAAGGTAGAGGCAAAGGCTAGACAAGAGGAGAAGAATCTAGAATCTAGATGGTTAATGCTCAAATAATTAATCATTAATTTACAATGGATGCCATATCTATCTTGATTTATGTACAAATATGCATGTTTCCATATCTTCTACAACTGATTTGGTGTTTTGGATGTTTTTTTAAATATAAATGCAAATATATATATATAGTAGACGCTTCGCTTCCTAGATTTTTGGGAAATGACGCTTCCGCGTCCCCGCTTCCAAAAAACGTCCCCGCTTCGTGCAACGTTGGTTTGAACATCTAAGGGAGTGACAAGTCCATGGTACATCTGTCATATGGTAGGTGTCATGTGATATAATGGTGAAACAGTGTGGGGTAGCAGGGAAAGGGTCCAAGCCACATGCCATGGTATAAAGGCAACTATAATGACGGAAGCCCACACATGGGTATGTACATGTAGGAGGGAGCAATCGTGGTACATGAGTTACGTCGACCTTTGTTTTTCCACCTTCTTTATATGCCTTTTGACTATCATTGATTTTTTCTTCTTTTAACTATTTGGGGCTCCAAGAAGTGAGAGCATGATGTGTATGATAAAGCAGTGAATACCACCTTAAGGTTGGACAGTTCATCATCCACCAGGGGTTGGGACAATCGTGGGTTCCTTAATGATGCAGGGGGCTCGCATAGGTTCTCTAGGAACTAGGGTGATAGCCATGATAAGGGGTAGAGCTCATGCTTGACTTTTGCCCACATGCTAAATTTTAATGTCCCGACCATCTTTTACATTTTATGCTACATTTCCTATTGTAAGTGGCCAAATTATGCTTTTGCCTTTGTTTTTCGCTGCATCAACCTCCGGGGCATCGTTCCAGGCTCGACCTAAAGTGTGGACAAGGGGAGGGGGAGGCTAACTCCTAGTGGACTCAATGGACCAATGTGGACCCAGATGGGAAATCTGTGAAAGGGGTTATAATGAGCGGATGAGAGTGATGTATGTGATGTCTGGAGTCGGGACCACGCAACCAAAATCAAGGTTTCCGATGTACTGCCACTCCTAAAGCTAGTAGCCAATAGAGGAGGTTCCACAGGACTAGCATGCAAGGCTAAGCACCAAGTTGGACAATGGGACAAGAGTACAGACCAAGCCCATTCTTTCCGCCGAATCCCCCCACTAATCCATGCCTAGAAGTGTCCATGATAAGTAAGAAAAGATGCCCAACTACACAATGAAAGCCATATCTTCGGGGTTGGAAGGCCCACCTTCAAACATGCACGATCATGACCGGTGGGCGAGGGTGCATAATGGTTGGCTCAAGTGGTGGAGATGATGGCACATTGAGCTATTTGGTGGCTGCAAGGGGCTGCTGGCTGTCGGCTGAAGATAATGTAGGAGAATTTTTTTTCGTATGGGTGTCACTCATGAGTGGTGGGTAACAGGCACTTAACTCAATACAGGAGCACATCAACTAGCAAGCACCCAAATGTATGCAGAGTCTAGAAAAGAAACTAAATGCTAGTTGTTTGCTACAGATTATCGGATATTGGTGAGGAAATTTTCACAACTGTCTGCAAACTATCTCACAATCAAACAAACTCCTTCAGCTAATATGTCACAAACATTTGCTGCATAATTACTTGAGTACTGTTGTTAAGTATTGTTTTGGATCAAGGACATTGTGTTGTTATATTGTTACTGTAAGTCTTATTCAAACAAGAACTTCAATGTTTGTATCGTTGGTTAAACCCTCACTTCTATAAGTGAAGCCAACCAAACACCAACAAACAAGCACTGCTGATACATGACCTACAACATCTGCGAATCCTCAAGCATAGGATACACAAATTGTCAACAAAATTTCAGTTATTACATCCCATAGGATCGTCATGGAAATTGCCATTGAATTCATCAAGTATTTCTCTAGTATTTCGAGCCCATAAGTCAAGTTTTAGTAGTAAGACAAAAGGTCTTAAAGATAAAATAAGCTCACACTGTCTTATTTATAAATCTAACGCAGAGGGTTAATTCAATTCACCAAGTTCAACGACATCAATTATGCTATTAGGCTGTAAAACTTCAGAATTGGCAGGGCAGCAAATCTGAGATACTGTAAAGGAGATCCAAACCCTTAATTAGTAATCTTCCATCGTGAGCTGTAAATTATGAGGCAATTCCCTCTTATAACTTTTGATAAGAATGCCAAAAATCATCTTTCATCAAGATGATTCAATATGACGCATGCTACAGGCATTCAATTCATACTGCATCAAAGTTACACCACCATAATACCCATGGAGAAATTTTTTTTTTTTGTCCACCAAAATACATAATTCAACCCACAGACCAATTTAAGACCTTGCTGCCTCAGAACTTTGCTTGCCTTGGTTGTAACATAAACTGTATCCATGAATTTTTCGTTGCTTATAGATTTGGGGCTCGAATCAGCAACGTGCCGCAGTCTTGGACTTCAAAAGGATGCAGATTGTCCTGGATCTGTTCCAAGAACAAAGCCGAGAGGCCAAAGAATCTCATGGTAGCCCTGTACCAAGCGATTAACACAACCTCACTTAAATCTCCTTCGTTGGTGCTTAGCCGTTGAGATTGTCAGGATTGCAGGAGTTCTTCAGAGGTCATGCTTCGCAAAATAGTCATGAACTGCTTCATCATATAGGCTGCACAGATTGGACTCATGCAAAAATAAACTCAATGAATTCCTAGCCCAGAAGTAAGACACAACCCAAACGAAACCCTTCTGAAATATTGGTGGTAGATTACAAAGAAATTTTCGCACTACTTAGGGAGTAAACAAGCTGCCCTGCAATAGATGAATGATTCCCAGTGAAAACCTTTTTTAGCTCAGAGAATATAAACCAAAACTGTCCTTAGAAAGGAGTGAATACTACTTGTACATGGAGAGGGATATCAATCACTTTATATAGGAGTGGAGACTACCTTTTGAAAGGAGGGCCAATTAGACTTTAGGAGGGAATTTATTTTTATTTTTATTTTTGAAATTTAAATTAATTTGGAGCCAAAAACAATTTAAATTTTGACTCGGAAATTTTGGTCCAAAACCCTAGTGGAATTAGTGTTTTCATAATTTTTAATCTTCCTTAATGAATGCCATGGATGCCATGTCATTTGGCATTCATTTGAATGTTGCCACATCAGCATGAATTGGTTTCCACATCATTCAACCAACAATATGATACCACCTCAGCAGCCCTTGGGGTTTTTGCCCATAAATTGGGTGCACTGACTTTGACTGGACCTATCTCTCAAACCATGAGGGTCCATGAGACGTTCCACATATCAATGGAATCAGCATGACAAATATAATCCACCGGCGAGGCTTTTCAAGACGAACTTAGTGGTTTGCATCATCAAAATCTCCAACAAATGTAGGGTATATCCATCGACCAGGAAACCAAACCCTAGAGCTAGGGTTTCATCACTGCATCGTCAAGCTGCATCATGCCTCCAAACCCTGACATCGATGACGATTTCTGCACTCATTCTGCATCCTGCACCTGCCTGCATTTGCTGCACTCGCACCCGCTTTGACATCAATGACAACATATTCATTAGTGCCTTATACCTACCATATCTATTTTAAGTGATCTCCCTCCTACCTAGACTCCTCTCATTGGTGAAATTCCATAAAGAGCAAGTTGTTTTGGCCAAGGTGACATTGGGCCTCTTCCCCATTGTTAGCACTTTGTCTAGATCTTGTCTTGTAGGGTATCCCTCTCCAAGGCCTGCTAGATTTTGTGGTAACAGGTTACAATCCCATCATAGTTTCAAGGTACACAAATATAGCCATTAATAGGAGTAATTCAGGTGGAGAGTTCAAACTTCAGGGTGCTTTGGTACCAAACTACCCCCCTGATCCTAGTTGAGTCAGTCACCTATCAACTCAGCCAGTTTGACCTATTCCAAGTCTAATTGGCCCTAGTTTTAAAACTGTGGTATCTATCACATAACTTCCATTATCAAATATCCTCTGTTATAGTTTCTTTAGCAGCACAAGAATTGTCATTCATGTGAATATGTCCCTTTGATTTTAGCAACTTTTATACTTTTGTTATGAGAAGCTTAATATATCCTGTTGTCCATATTCAAGGTATCTATTGCTTATCGGTCATGTTGGCCTGCTTCTGTTAACCTGTGGATGTTAATTTATTGATTAGCAGCCTTTTTTTTCTCCTGTTAATTCTCATTTTCTTAAAATGGAGCCATAATACTATAACCTATACAGTGGTTTGTGTTCGTTTCTTTCACGATTAGAGAAAAAATTCTGTCTATTGGAGTGTATGTTGGCATCGCGAACAATGTAAGAGTCATACAAATGACATGCACTTTGACATAGATGAATGGGATTAAGTGGTTGAGATTAAAAATGTAGCTCAGTTGAATAATTTTAGGCAGTTGTAAAACAGATTTGCTCGAAATATGTCTCTTGTATCAAGAGAGTTTTTACAAGTAACTACCTGCTTCTGAAGTACACTGATCTATATTAAAATAGTAACTCATGATGATCATCCTATGCGTAATCTGCATTTGTGTCAGAGAAGGGTTGCCTCAGTGGGAGTGACTGAGAAAGATAACAGTAGATGTGAATTAATGTTTTGGTGCTCAAATGTTTGAAATTGTAACGAATGCCAAGGAATCGTCATCTCTGGTTAAATAGTCTGCTTTAGGCTTTGAGCATTGTGTCAATTGTGGTGCTGAGGTGCATACATATTTCGTGATAGCTTCTTATTATTGTCAGTTATTGGCTAATAACTAGGACAGTTGCATTCAAATTCTCCAATGACATTTTAAAACTAGCTAATGTCCCTTTTGTAATATATCTGTTTGCATTAGTTCAACGAGGAATTGCTTATTAGCTCTGAGAAGCACTACATTTCTTCCATCTAAGCACACCAGATACTACTATGATTATATTTCTTGCTATCCAGAGTTTGAAGAGATGGTTCAGACAGCAAGGCTAAATGGGAACAGTTTGGTCTCTAAGAGTTGCAATTATGATCCTCTTGTGAATGTCAAAGATTCAAAGAGGTGCAGACAGGACCACTTTAAAAAATATCCAATGGTTATATCTCGTTTCCGAAGATTCATTCCTGCTCCTGTTGAAATTGCCAGTGGTCATCTTGATTGTCTCGTAATTTGTATCCTTTAAACAACAAAGGAAATACATTGTTATTTCAACAAGTTATAGGCATACAAACTCTGCTTTAAATTTTAGATGTGATGCTAGATTCTTATGTAGAAGAATGGTGTACTAGTGATGTTTAGGTAAATATCTATGATCCACATGTCCTTTTAGTTTTATTTTTTTAATCTATTTTAGTTATATCTTGAAGACTGTCGAACACTAAACTCTATTTAAAATGAGATCCTGAGTTCCAGTGTGGTGAACTAGTCTTGGTTTAAATTTACTATAATTTGTTTGCCTGAGCTTAGGTACAGACATTTGCAACCTGACAAAAGATCTTGAGAAAGAAAAGTTATTTGCACATGTTCAACAATCTGGTGGAAAAATAGCAATGAATCTTTCTCAATCTGTAACTCATGTTTTTGCAGCAGAACCAAAAGGTGTGATCACTGTCTTTCTTGCTGGGCTTCTTTAGCTTTGAAATTTGAATAGGACTGCTATTCTTTCCTTTCAAATAACACTGTCAATTGGATGCTGATTTAGTAAAATATTTACTTGATATACAAGTTCAAACTTGGTTACCTGAGAGGTAAGCTAGCATGATCATCCTTGTTGGTAAATAATAGACAATTATATAATAAGGACTTTTATGCACATTTCTGTCTTGGCTGTACGGGTACTGTTTATATCATATTTTTACTATGTAGTCAGTAATAATTAGGCATGATATGGGAGCAAGTTAACATTTTTTCGAAATACTTTTCTGTTTCTGCTGTTTTGAGAAATGCATCCGATGTTGGATTGGCACATGATAGTGAGTACTAGAGGGATTTGCATAGTTGAGATAGCTTGCTCAGTGGATGCTTGACCTTAAATGGTTTCTGGGTTAGCGTTGTTCCCTTAGGTATCAAAATTCTCTTGAAAGTTTGATGGATACTAAAATTAGAAAATGAGAATAATTAAAGGGTATTAATTAAATCGGGTGTGAATCTTCTAAATAAAGGTATGGATCGAGTCCTATATAATTTGAGCCATTGATTAAGATCTAATCTTGGTCGTTGATATGTCAACGAGAGATTATAAGAAGGAGCTTGATGGGCACTTGGAGAACACACTTGAGATTGTAGAAAATTGAATTGGCTAGGTGATCGAATTCTCATAGTAGCAGCGCTGAGTTGTTGGAGAGAGATTGAGTGATTCGATTGCAGTGAGGGGCAGGGATAGCATTACTGGAGGAAGTTTTTCCAGATCCGGGGAGTGCACAACAGAGAGATAACAGATCCATAGAGAGGCTGCGTAGTTTCACGTAGCGACAATGTAGAGCCACGCTGAGCAAGTGCAGAGCTTCAGAGGGAGTCCAAAATCTTGC
Organism: Pinus albicaulis; assembly: GCA_034641835.2. Taxonomy (NCBI): domain Eukaryota; kingdom Viridiplantae; phylum Streptophyta; class Pinopsida; order Pinales; family Pinaceae; genus Pinus; species Pinus albicaulis. Next base: position 278,635,997 of record CM076573.1, read on the forward strand.
TGGGAGATAGTCCAGATCCACTGCCATAAGCCGTGTTGTGAGTCCGGGAGGCCAGAAGGGTCCATTCTTCAGACAACGAGAGACTAGTAGCAAAAGAGGTAATGTGCTCCAAGATGTGACGCAGAATTGTGTAGGGTGACGCAGTCACTGCTCAGAGGCAATGTAGAGCAGCTCAGCTAGAGCTAAGGTCAGTGCCAGACTACCCATGGATGTGAGAATTTTTCTCACTAGATTGTTGTCGGATTTTCTTTGTATCAGATTGCTAGTTGGGCATGCAAAGATTTGTACTTAGATCTTCTACTGCTTAATATTAAAATCCTCAACTGCTACACCGGTTTTACCAAGTTGGGTTTTTCTGGGGACTTAGTCCAAAACTAACTGTGTTTTGTGTGTGTGCATCTAGATCTTCCCGCGTTGTATCTTCCGCAGTATTTTATATTGTGTAGACTGTAGTGTATTTAATTTGATATTTGCTGTAGGAAACCGCAAATAAATTGTTTGTTTAATTACCAATTAGAAGAATGAACATCAGTCGTTGCAGTATGATTTGGGTAATCAAATTGTCACATGGTATCAGAGAGCAGATAAAGCCGAAGAGCTTAGTTGCAAGAGGGAGAAGGGTGATTCGAGGCACTACGTAGGTAGCTACTCGAAACCCCAGTGGATGCGCAATCCAGAGGCCAACAAGGCATATTTTTGAGGAAAGTTGTGTCTCTGAGTGAGTCGACCGATAACAATATTTCCAGATCGATATTTTCCAGAGGTAGAGGGAGCAGCGCAACAACGTCCACGCAGAGCAGATCTTTAGCTGGGACACGATTTTTCTGCAATAGTTTGCTAGAGCAGAGAAGCGTGAGAAGAGGAAGAAGAAGCACACCTGAGGGAATTCTGTCCTTAGAGAACTTCTTGATAGGAAATTCTAATTTTCCATGTAGAGCAGCAGTAGCCGAGAGTAGTTTTGCTCACTCCAGCACGGAGTGCGTAGAGCCAATCAGCAGCTGCGCAGAGGGTTAGAGGCAGAGTTCGACATTGTTGTTTGGCGAGATGGCATCAACTAGATTAAGAGATTAAGATCGGTTAGACGGAGCATCTAACTACGTGATCTGGAAGGTAAGGATCTCCTTCCTTCTGGATGAGTACGATCTCAAAACCTACATCGATAGTATGGTGGTTGTCCCCGTAGATCCATATCTGTTGAGGGCTTACAAGAAGGAAATGGCTAAGGCAAAGAGGATGATCCTTGATGGAGTTCAGGATCATGTTGTATCTCACATAGTGGCCCTTGGAACGACCAAAGAGATATGGGATGCCCTTCCCATGCTGTACGAGGGATATTCCGAGCAACGAAAGTTGTATCTTGAAGAGAAGTTGAGGAGCACACGTATGCGAGAGTGAGAACGCATAGACCACTTTCTCCACAGGCTTCAGGATGTCCGAGATTAGTTTCCAGCTATAGGGTCAGTGCCTCAGGCTACAAAGTGTGAGTCGGGAGGCCAGAAGGGTCCATTCTTCAGAGAACAAGAGACCAGTAGTAGAAGAGGCAACGTGCTCCAAGATGTGACGCAGAAATGCATAGGGTGACACAGTCACTCCGCAGAGGCAACGCAGAGTAGCTCAGCTAGAGCTAAGGTCAGTGCTGGACTACCCGTGGATGTGATAATTTTCTCACTAGATTGTTGTCAGATTTTCTCTGTATTGTGTCTGGCAATGGAGGCTATTGAGAAACATCTACAAACATGAGAGTGGATCCTTTCCAAGACTGCATGTGCTTTGCTGTCTCGATCATGGAATGTGGATTTTTTGTACTTCCCCAACGTACATCCTTTGAATACATCTTATTGCTCAAGTGCTCCTTTGGGGAGGCCTGTGGTTATTTGTTGCATAATCTTCAGGGCACCATGATGCAAATGGCCAAGTCTTTTGTGCCAAAGTTCACATACATCACAGTTCTACACCTTCTTCGCCTTAGTGCTTAATGCAACACAGTCTTCCACATCTAGCTTATACAGGTTCTTCACACGAACCGCGTTCTGCTTCACCTGTCCTGTGGCTATGTGTCTCAGGAATGCTTTTCCTTTGCTGAAGATCACATCATAGCCACGATCTTCCAAAACTACAACAAATATGAGATTTTTCTTTAGGCCTGGAATGAACATGAAATCCTTGAGCCTGAGAGGGGAGACTGACTCCTTATGAAAGGTTACTTTACCAATCCCGGTCGCCTTGTACCTTCCATCGTCCAACAACTCAATGTGCATCCGCAAATATTTTCCTTTCAGGTCACTGAAAAAATCTCTACACCCTGTCATGTGGAATGATACACCTGAGTCCTATTACCCACCATTTTGTGGGTGATATCCCTAGGAGAATTTTTCTCCACGATGGTCCTCAACCGATAGCTAGCAACCCTTGCAGCCTCAACTAGTTCATTGTGCCATTTCTCCGCCACTTAAGCCAACAATGTGGTCCCTCACCCATTTGTCATGATCGCATGTTTGAAGGTGGGCCTCCCAAACTTGAAGGTAAGTCTTGTCATTTGATAATTGAGTATTGAGTTTGCTTATCATGTACACTTCTGGGAATGGATTAATTGGGGGATTCAGCCGAAAGAGTGGGCTTAGTTTGTGCTTATGTCCCCTTGACCTCCTTTGGATGTTACTCTTGGATTTTAGTCCCGTGGGATCTCCTTTACTGACCTTTTGGTTTTAGGATGGTACTACATGGGGCTTAGATTTTGGTTGCGTGGTCTTGCTCCCTCACCCACATATATTACTCCCCTTCCATTTATTATAACCTCGTTCATCATCTTTCCGACCTGGGTCCACATTTCATCACTAGGTCCACATAGGGCTAGGCTCCCCTTTCCCTTGCCTACACCTTAGGTCAGGCTTGGAGCAATGCCCCAGAGGTGGAAGCTGTTGAAAGAAAAGTAAAAGCATAAATGGCCACATTCAATAGGAAAATGTACCACAAGATGCAAAAGATGGTCGGGAAAAACATATTTAGCACGTGGGAAAAAGCCAATGCATGAGCTCTACCCCATGCTCATGGCCATCACCTTGGTTGCATAGCCCTAGATAAGCCTCCTTTATCATTCAGGAACCCATGATTGCCTCAACCCTTGGAGGGCAATGAACTGCCCTACCTGAAAGGGGGTATCCACTGCTATTATAGTACACATCATGCTCTTATTCTTTGAGCCCTGAGCAGTTAATCAAAGAAAAATTATAAAATGAAAAACGCATTTAAAGAAGGGTGGAAAAATCAAGGTTGACGCACCTCATCTACCATGATTACTCCCTCATATATATTATATACCCAAGAGTGGGCTTCCCTTATTCTAGCTACCCTTGTACCCCAATATGTGGCCCAGGATCGCCACTTTCATTCCCTTCCATTCACCTCTTTATCACATACCACCACCATTTGAAGGATGTACCTTGCACATACTATCCCCTCTAAAGGTAAAAACCACCTAATAAGGTACTTGGTTAACCCCCTTTGGAGATTGGAGACATTAGCACATGCCAAAGCCCACTATGGAAGGGCATGCCATTATGAAGTGTCCACATGTTGTCCATGGTTTGTAAGCTCTTTTATCGGATTACTTTAATGACTTGTTGTGCTGGAAGGCTAGGGGACGCATTGGATCTTATGTAGGATTGAAGATGGTGTCCATTTCGAGTTTGGTCTCCCTATATAGGGTCCTAACTCTCTAGAGGGCTACATTGGCACATGTAGGGTGTTTATAGAGAGCCATGGTCCTCCACAATAGTAGACAACACTCCATGGATCTTGTTGGCTTGTGACCTCATCGATAAAGAAAAGGAGCTGTCGCATAGACGAAAAGAAGAATGCAGGCTAAGAGGACGGGGAACAGTAAAGATCATAGAAGCGACTTTCAAAGAACGAGCACGATGATACCATATAGATTATCCACTAAGGCAACGCGCACAGTCCTGCGGCGGAACCATGCGCCAAGAACTGGCGGCCAATAACCATTCTGTCGGTGTTCGAAAGACGCTAAGGTGGTTGAAGCCGACCCCTCGGAGGAGGTGACGTCATCCCTCCTTCGGGCCAATTGGAATGGTTCCATGGGGCAAAGAAAAGGGGACGGGGGCCTCTGCCTAGCTCGTCGAAAATCGAGAGGGCTCGCCACGATTGACAGCTGGCTTAGGAAATTTCACGGTAAGGTAATTTTATGAGGTGGTACGAAGGTCGATACCTGCCTTGTCCGGCACGTGGTCCCCACCTATCCAGCTGCTGCCAGCCAACCACCTGGTGCCACGTGTACCACTGTTGATGTCCTTACGATGTCAGCCCTACAAGTGTCACCCCGCCTCGATACTCTGTAAAACCCCGTTTTCTGTAGCGTGTTTTACTCTTGATTATGCAATGTTACTGGTTATTTACCGATATTTCGCTCTATCAGGCAGGTTAAAAACTCGAGTGCTGGTTGCTTTCACTCTCACGTCGTTTTCCCTTGCTACCTCATTGCTATTTCAGGTATTTCATCGTTTTTCCTTTCACTATTTCCCTTACTTTTATTTCAAAATATCACGGAAAAACTGAAACGCCCACGAGGTCAGGACTGCTCCTGGACCTGAGCCCCTCACTGATGCTCACACCCAACTTTGTGACCTAGTCTATCCCTTCCATGTCGCCCGCACCAGAGCCGAGCTCTTCGACTGTCGATGAAGGGGCGAGGATATATTTAGGGTTGTCGAGTTAGGTCTGTATTATCAAAATGCCCCGACGACACATCCATTCCCAGAGTTTATTGTCTGGCTTGGGGAGGCCTACATCGAGCGTAAGAACATTTTCCTTTCCACTCGGGGTACCAAGATCCTTGAGATTACCCCACAACTCATAAGAAAAGCCCTATGTTACCCTCCCGCTTAGGACTGCGTCGAGTTCTTTGAAGTCACTCTCTCTTGCCATTTCTCAAATCAATCCTTGGAAAAACAAAGTGGTTACTTCTACCTCATCTCAGACTCACACCTATTATCTTTCCCTCACACTGAGTCGATTCCATTGTCATCATTCCGTAGCACCATACAACCTATCCTAGCGGTCATCTCGGCAATGTTAGGGTTTGAGGATGTCGAGTTGGTGACTAAGGCGGGTGTAGCTTTCCTATGGCTCATGATGTAGGCAAAGTTCCTTTTGGATATCCCCGCCTTTCTAGCCTCAGCTATCAACGCTTAGTTTCAAGAGATGTCTGCCTCCTGTTCTTTCAAATATTGCTCCCTCGTTTTTTACCTATTCTTATTTGAGCACGCGGATAAGTTTGAAGGTCTAGGCCTGAACAAGTTCTCCAGGAGAAACGCCCAACCCAGATCTGTTTTCGAGTGGACTCCGGCAGTTTGCCAACAGCCAGAGGGTAAGGGGTATGCAAAATTCGTTAATGATTTCATGTCCATAGCCTATGCGATCATACACAACAGCCCCGCGCCAAGAATTTTTCTTGAACAAAAAGACTGGCTCCAGTTCAAGGACATGGGTTACATAGGTGATTGGTACCTGTTCAAAGACCACACTGAGATCAGGGTCTACGGTGCTGAAGTACCCCCATATCACCTGCCAGTGTTCCCTTCCATGAGGATCTTTGCCCTCGAGTTTATCCGCCAGGTCTTAAGTACAAGTCAAATCCACTTTGTACCCGCTAAAAGGGGTACATCTTCAAACTCCTAAACTCTATAGGCTCTTTCACCGTTAATTCAAGGCATGTCCTCTCCACTGTGGAAAGGATGTTGCGAGGGATGCTCAGGGAGATGTCTGGCACTATGATCCTAAGGGTTTCATCACAAACAGGAAGAAGAAGATTAAATCTACAACATATGTGCATGAACCTAGGCCTCTCGTCGAATGGAAGACTAACTTTGATACGTGGCCTTTGGATACATAGATGGAAGCCGAATCCTTAGCTGCCGAAGGAAAAGGAGATAATGTGCCCGTTGAGGCAGAATGGAAGGAACAGGGGGACCCCTCGGGAAGTCAAGAGGTCATGGATATTGATGAGGAAACTCACCCTAGTAAAAAACAGAGAACTGAAGGGCCAGACGACCTAGAGGCTGAGTTATCCGATGATGAGGTCCCTGTGCTCAAGTGTCCTAACAAAGGCAAGCCGAGTTTTCTACTCTCTTTCGACTATGCCTCATCTTCAGCCCCCTTAGAGCTTTCACAGGCGGTCACATTGGGCAGACATGATGCAAGGGATGAGATCGAGACCAGGAACAAGCTCGCAAGAGAGAGGTTGAGGGCCAGACTTTCTCAGTTCGTGGATAAACACCATACTAGGCTTTCCTCAGTTTTGGTTATGGATAAAGAACATCTCATATTGGCCATCTAGCAGTTGGCTTTGCAACCATCACCTTTGGGATCCCAATACAGAGCTTTGGAAATAATTCTAAATCTGGCAACATTCCCCTGACGGATAAGCTAGATTTGCACCAGTGTATCAGAGACATGCTACGGATTGAGGTAGTGAAGCATATAGTTGCCTTACAGAGTTTCGAAAGGAAGATGAAGCAAATGAAGGAAAACCAACGAAGAGAAAGGATTAGCGCTAAGGCTGTCACTACTCAGCTGGAGTACATCAAGAGGAAAGGGGATTGATACCAATGCAGCATTGCAAGCTCTCCTTACCAAATCAGATTTGGAGGTACAAGAGTTGAGAAGAAGGTTGAATATATCTCGCTCCGAACATGTTTAGATCGAGGAACTGGTCTAGGTAGAGAGGGAGAAGTTGGTTCTCGCTGATTCCCTTGCTCAAAAGGAGGAAAAGAACGCTCAAAAGGATAAAGAGATTGCTAGACTTAAGGAGAGGTTGTCAGTGTTGCAACTTAAGTGGGACGGGCATACATGCGTGGTTCCCATATCAGGAGATCCCCAGACTGCCCGGAGTAGCTCACCAAGGCCCTAGCCGATTTAAGGATGTTAGAAGATGAGACCCGCTCCATTCGCCGACTCTTAGACGAGGCCCAGGTCGTGCAAGCAGAAAATCAGAGGATGGTTTCATCCCTATAGAAAGAGGTTGAGAGCCTCCGCAAGGAAGCTCACGAGCATGAGAAGTCTATCAGAGACTTAAAAGGGCAGATCAAAGGTAACATGTCGCTCGTAGAAGCGAGACGACTTGTCTGGGGGGAAATCATAGCAGAGGTCAAGCAACATTGGGAGCTTCTTGTGCTAATCAATGACAAGAAGATTGCCATTCACGTGTTTAGGGCCCAATTGGAGGTTGGACGCAGGGAAGGAGAAGAGAAGGCATCAATAGCAAAGAAGTATGTCAGATACCTCAATGAGCTCTCACTTGAAGAATTGCGCACACAGGGAGTGATTGACCATTTCAGGATGGTTATGGACGTTAGTAAAATGATTGAGAAACAGAACGCACGCGTGAACACATTGGAGTTTTTAGCGCTGGTATCAAAGGGAGTGGAAAAGTTCGATCAGGAGTGGCGCAAGATGGTAGAAGCTGGCCTCCCGCCATGTTGGGATCCACAGTCCGGTGCACTATTTCCCCTAACGGCCTATGATTAGAAAATGTCAGAAATCATGTGCAAGGTAGACATAACGCTAGAGAAAACCTCTCGGCTGAAAGCAGAGACCATAATAGCTGCACTGCGTAAGGGATTCTTCCTTCTCTGTCAGGTTAAGAAATTCTTTGCTATCCGTGTGGATTATACAAAGTTTACACAATTGTAGTCTATGTTTGAGACCTACACCACAGCACCACTACCCGGAGGAATTTTGTGGCAAAAGTGTTATGAGTTTGCTAATTCTCCAGCTTCCTCTACTTCACAGCAAATGCCACCCCCGCCGCCTCGTCAGCATGGCTCCTCCGAGTTTTCAGTCCGACGACGCTGTCCAGAAGGCTCGGGCACTCCTCGTTATACCAACTGATGGATATCATGATTTGGCCCATGCGGACTTTGTTTAATTTTTGATTTTCAATTTCTATGTAATGTAAAAAAGGGTGAAATCTCGATTTCACCCTACGCACTCTCTGCATTTCATATTATCTGTTATGTTCTTGTTATAGTCTGTGTCGGACCTTACTGTTTGGGATGAGATGTCGCTATGCCTCATCATTTTTTATTTAGATGGGAGACTGTAATATCAGCAGGGAATATTTTGTTTGAAGAAAGAGCTGGTCACGCTGTTCAGGTAAACAACTATAAAAGGCCAAATGACAGACTAAGTAAAGTTTCTGAATTCTTTGAAAGTTGGAAGTGTATAGTCTGCATAACACATTTTGTAGTTTTGAGATTTGCTCTTAATGTATATCTGAAGAGCCATTTTGAAGAATAATATAATGACTGTTTGTTGCAAGAATGGATTCCTACTGGAATTATGAACAGTATGTATGTTTTTGTTGTGTTTGGTTCAGTTTAACATTCTGTTCCATTATATTTTCCTTCCTGTTATCATGCTTTTAGAATGCGGGTGGCTTATAGGTTATGTATGAATTTATCTTGAATGATACTCGTATGATGATCTATAATACTGCCTTAATTAGGCTCGGTGCATGATTTCCGTTTCAAATTCTTTCTCTTCACAACTTTCCTCTTAAGTCATTGAAGGGTGTATTCTTATATCTCTTAAGCCCACATCACTCTGACTTACCACACTCATTCTTCATGGTCTTCATCTTGATTAACTTTAATGACTGTTTGCTAGTTCCACATCCGGCCCTGTTTTCAGCAAATCCTATTTCATCACAGCCACAGGCCCATTTTGAGCAAGTCTCTCTCCTTACAATCAAAGTTTCCAGATATTACTCTGCTCTCCTTGTAATCCAAAACCACATATTGAATATTTCCATCCAGTTAATATTAGGAGGTTCCTGTTAAAGAAAATGAGGACAACCTAGATGACCTCCTGTTCTAAGCTGTCCTAGGCACTGGTCTTTAGCAACTCAAGGCTGTCTCTAAGAGTGACAACATCTTTTTGGCGTCGTTGCCAGGGAACGAAGTTGAAAATCTTTCCCCAAGAATACAACATTGTTTTCACCCTTCAATCAGGTGAGCACGAAGGGTTGAGAGTTGCATAGACCTCACCTTGGCGACTCCACTGTTAGCTAGATTTAAATCATCCGCAATCCTGGCTTACACCAAACCACATCTTAGGTCAGATACCTCTCAATTAAGAACTCGGTCTGTATATAATCCTGAAAAAATTATATTCAAGAGAATTTGGAAAGAAAAGCAACCAGCCCAACCTGAACTACCCTCATTCTCGTTAGAAGATTCTCCGTCCTCATCTCAGAAAGGTGAAGTCTATGACCCTGGCTCTACAGCTCGAGTACTTGAATATCCCCCAGATAACTCTGCTTTAGACCATTTTGAGATAAAAGACGAAGCCGAGTCAGTAAATACCTCTGTGCTTCCCTTGCATCCTACCCCAGAGGCTGAGGAAGTCAAAGAAGTTATCATACTCTAGAGCTCATCTCAAGTTAACTTGCAAATCTCCTCCTAGCAAATACCTGTTGTCATCCATCAAAATATTCCTCAGAATCCATCGCCCCGCATGGCTGTGCATGGCTTCCTCCTTAATAAGTATGCCTCGTTAGCTTTACTGCAAGTCCTGCATGACATGCCTCAAGATTTTACAAGGCTCTTGCCCCGATTCACCGGGGAAGACAATGTTTCAGCTTAGAAGCATATTGAGGACTTCTGTGCCTTTGCTGAAAATGTAAATGTGGACACTTGGATGTCGTGTTGAGGCTTTTCGTTCAGTGTTGAGGCTTTTGGATTCACTTTGAGAGAAAGAAAGTCTGCTTCCCTGGATCAGATCCAGACGGATGCTCTAGAGGTAGAAGCAAACTTTGCCTCTATTGGAAAATCCAAAGGAAGAATAGAGCATGATACCCAGAGAAGAGGTAAGGAAGAAGCCTCTTCCTCTAATCAAGAAAGAGAAGCATCAGAGTATAGAATCGAAGAGATGAACAAGTTGATAAAAAAACTTTCCAACAAGCTGGTGGAGCTTGAGTTGGAAGCTAAGAATTCCGCTTCTCGACCCAACCAGATGGCCCCTAACCGAGGTTTCAATCCACAGTACCGGAAACCACCACTTCAAATACTATAACAGGATAGAAAGGAGCAGCAAGATCACATCCAACCTCCTTTATATTTGGAAGGGAAAATGGAAGGACAAGCTGAGGAAGCTCCCGATTGTCAGGAGGATCAATTTCTTTCTTATTCAGAAGATGAAGAGGTAGAGCTTACCTTGCAAGAGGAGCAAAAGAAGAAGGAAGTGTCCCCAGAAGATCTAGACATTGATGATTACTGGAGACAATTTGTAGACTTCATGTAAGCCTAGCTTCATAAGAGGTATGATCTCAAATCTTCTAGAAAGAGAACCTGTGTACAAGAATAAGAGGGAGAATCCACACAAAAAGAGCATACCCCTCCAAATTTTGTCAGCAAAGGAAAAAAGCCCATAGAGGAGCCCGTGCACCAAAAAGCCACTACCTCTTCCTCCACAAGGTTAGTCCCTAGTCCTCCTGTAAATCATAAGGTTTCTGCTGTAGCCTTAAACTCACCCATCCCTCCTAAAGAACAACAAAAAGAGGTCATTACAGAAAAGAATCCCGCAATCTTCAACCTCTAGAAAGAGTTAGAAAAAGTTAAAATCCTTGTTCCCCTAGTCGAACTTTTAAAATAGCCTTCATATAAAGCTTAAGTATCCCAATTCATGCTCCCCCATGGCGTAGTCCCTCTCCCTCACAGTCTCAATCTCCAGGAAAAAAAGACCCATGGTGGTTTTTGGCCCTCATGTAGAAGAGTTAAACTCAACAACCCTTCCATTCTATGTTTCACTGGTCATTCATGATTTGCTATTACACAACTGCATGCTAGATTCCGGGGCTTCACACAACCTACTGCTGCTGTCTGTCATGGAGCAATTGGGGCTGCAAATTACCCGACCATACAAAGATCTATATTCGTTTGACTCCGAGAGAGTTAAATGCTTAGGTATGATAAAAGATCTGGTGGTAAATCTGGCCCAAATCCTAGCCAAGAGCGTGGTGATGGATATCGTGGTAGCGGACATTCCAGCCCGTTTCGGGATGTTTTTGTCAAGGTCTTGGGGTTCAAAGATTGGTGGGTCGATTAAGCTTGATCTCACCTATGCTACTATCCAAGTATTTGGAGGGGAGGAAAGGAGGCTTTACCGTGAGTCCAGGTTCGTAAAGATGGTCACTAAGTCTGATGGCTCGACGGACTCCCCGGTATATGTCAAGGAGGGTGAGTTTGCTTGCCTCATGTTTGAAGAAGATGAAGATTTCCTGCAAGAGGCAACAATCCGCCCTCTAAAATAGAAGGAACCCATGAGTAAAGAGGAGGATGAGATATGGACTTTGCATTTTGTCGGGGCCAATTCAAGGGAAGGGAATGGAGCCGGGGTGCTCTTGATCTCCCCCAAAGGATGTTTGGTCCCTCTCCCTTTCAAGCTAGAGTACGAAGCCACGAGCAACATGGCCGAATATGAAGCGCTACTACTAGGATTACAGACAGCAAGGAATATGAATATCCAGAACCTGACAGTCTTCGGGGACTCGGAGCTAGAAGTGAGACAGGTCACAAATCAGTGTCGGGCAAAACATCCGCGTCTCAGAGCTTATAGGAATGAGATATGGGACCTAGTGGAAAATTTCTTCTTGGATTTTAATATACAGTTCATGACGAGAGATAAAAATCGGATGGCTGATTCGCTTTCTGTTGCAGCTAGCAATTTCTGCCCGTCACAAAATCCTCTGCTCAGGTCCTGATTACAGCAAGCCTTTCATGATATTTTCCTTTGCCTCCCCTCATACAGTAGCTGCAGTGCTGCTACAGAAAAACGAAGATGGGCACGAACAACCGATTGCATTTTTCATCCAGGTACTGCGGGACGCAGAATTAAGATACAATATTTTGGAAAAGCAGGCCTATGCCTTGGTCAAATCCTTAAAGGCTTTTCGGATATATGTGCTGCAGTCGGCCATAACTGCCTGCATCCCCACAGCAGCAATAACGGATATTTTAATAGAAGGGGACAGTGAAGGAAAGAGGGGCAAGCGGATTGCCAAAATTCAGGAATATGAGTTAGATATCAGACCCACTAAGCTCATTAAAGGATAGGGGTTGGCTAAAATATTATCAGAGTCCAATTGCTAGGCCTTGGGTATTAATCTATCCATGGAAGGAAGAGAAGTACTAGAGGGTACATAAGTACAACCCAAAATAGAAACCTCAGTGCAAAAGACGCATGTGAAATACCTTCTCTCTGCATGGTATAAAGATGTGGTAGAATACCTCCTTACTCTGAGATGTCCCCCAAATTTTGACAAAGCAAAGTATCGCACTCTGAGATAAAAATTGCAGAAGTACGTCGTGGCAAATGGACGGTTATATTGGAGAGATCCGTCAGGAATTCTATTATTATGTTTAACAGAGCAGGAGGTAGACGAGGTGATGGCTGAATTCCACAATGGCGTATGCGGCGGACATTATAATTGGCGGTCCACGGCTCACAAAATCCTGAAAGCTGGTTTCTTCTGGCCCCGATTATTTGGAGATGTTCACGCTCATGTTCGAGCATGTGAAAAATGCCAGAGGTTTGCAGAGAAGCAAAAATTCGCTCCACTACCACTAATCCCTGTACATGTTGAAGAGCCGTTCAGGCAATGGGGCATTGATTTTATTGGAGAGATCCACCCCGCGTCTAGTAACCAACACTGTTGGATCCTCACTGCCACTGACTACTTCACCAAATGGGTTGAAGCAGTGCCTGCAAGAAACACCACGGATGGGGTGGTGATTAAATTTATGGAAGAAAATATAATAGCAAGGTTTGGGTGCCCAACCAAAATGATCACTGATAACGCCCAAGTCTTCAAGTCTGCCAAGTTCATAAACCTTTGCCAGTAGTATAATATCACTCTGGGACATTCTACAACTTACTATCCGCAAGGGAACGGGTTGGCCGAGTCTTCAAATAAAACCTTGGTAAGGATTTTGAAAAAGACCATAAGCGAGAATCAGAAGAACTGGGACTCCTAGCTTCAGTTTGCACTTTGGGCAAATCGCATTACCAGTAAAAGATCCACGAACAAGTCTCCCTACAAACTGGTATATGGCTGAGCAGTGGTGTTCCCCATTCAACTCGCTTTACTCATGGCCAGGTTTCTACAAGACAGTGAAGAGGAACCAAATGATCTCATCAGGAGAATGAATCAGCTCGTAGAATTGGATGAAACATGAGCTCAGGTGAACATCAGGTTAGCCGAATATCAGGAGAAAATGAAGTGTCTTTTTGACCAACGAGCAAAAGATAGGGAAATACAAGTAGGAGACCTAGTGCTGAGGTGGGACATTAGACTGGCGGACAAAGGTAAACATCGAAAGTTCGACCCACTCTGGTTCGGACCTTTCATGGTGGCTGAGGTCAAGGACAACAACACCTTCATATTGGAAAATCTGGAGGGGGACCTAATTGAAATGCCCGTGAACGGGAAATTCCTCAAGCCCTACTTTCAGTACTAACAGGGGTCACGAGGGCCCATTGTATATATCCTCCACACTATATATATATTTCATTTTAAGTTTCTCATGCATTTTCGTTTTAACTCTTTCGAGGAGTACTTGAAGTTTTGAAGATGCCCTAGGTATATTAACAAATGCACAAGTAGATGGTCTGCGAAGTTCTCGACACCGTTGGGAGCGAGCGTGCCATCCCCAAGTGGAGCCAATGTTGGCTTGTGACCTCACTGATAAAGAAAAGGAGCTGTCGCATAAACGAAAAGAAGAACATAGGCTAAGAGGATGGGGGACAGTAGTAGTACAGATCATAGAAGCGGCTTTCAAAGAATGAGCATGGTGATACCATATAGATTATCCACTAAGGCAACGCGCACAGTTCCGCGACAGAACCATGCGCCAAGAACCGACGGCCAATAACCATTCTGTCGGCGTCCAAAAGACGCTAAGGTGGTCGAAGCTGATCCCCTGGAGGAGGTGACGTCATCCCTCCTTCGGGCCAATCAGAATGGTTCCATGGCGCAAAGAAAAGGGGAGAGAGGCCTCTGCCCACTGCGCCGAAAATCGCGAGGGCTCGCCACGATCAACAGTTGGCTCAGGAAATTTCACAGTAAAGTGAGTCTAGGAGGCGGTACGAAGGTCGGTACCTACCTTGTCCGGCACGTGGTCCCCACCTACTCGGGTACTGCCAGCCAACCATCTGGTGCCACGTGTCATACTATTGACGTCCTTACGACGTCAGCCCTACAAGTGTCACCCTGCCTCGATACTCTGTAAAACCCTGTTTTCCGTAGCGTGTTTTACTCTTGATTGTGCAATGTTACTGGTTATTTACCGGTATTTCACTCTATCAGGTAGGTTAAAAACTCGAGTGCTGGTCGCTTTCACTCTCATGCCGTTTGCCCTTGCTACCTCACTACTATCTCAGGTATTTCGTCGTTTTCCCTTTCGCTATTTCCCTTTTTACTTTTATTTCAAAATATCATGGAAAAACCGAAACGCTCTGCGCCCGAAACCCCCCAAGCCCGCGAGGTCAGGACTGCTCCTGGACCCGACCCCCTCACTGATGCTCACGCCCAACTTTGTGACCTAGTCTATCCCTTCAATGTGGCCCGCACTAGAGCCGATCTCTTCGACTATCGGCGAAGGGGCGAGGATATCTTTAGGGTTGTCGAGTCAGGTCTATATTATCAAATTGCCCTGACGACACATCCATTCCCAAAGTTTATTGTTTGGCTTGGGGAGGCCTACATCGAGCGTAAGAACATTTTCCTTTCCACTCGGGGCATCATGATCCTTGCTATTAAGGCTCGGTTTCAAGAGATGTTTGCGTCCTGTTCTTTCAAATATTGCTCCCTCGTTTTTTACCTATTCTTATTTGAGCACGCGGATAAGTTTGAAGGTCTAGGCTTGAACAGGTTCTCCAGGAGAAACGCCCAACCCAGATCTGTTTTAGAGTGGACTCCGGCAGTTCGCCAGCAGCCTGAGGGGAAAGGGTATGTGAAATTCGTTAACGATTTCATGTCCATAGCCTATGCCATCATACGCGACAGCCCCTCGCCTAGAATTTTTCCTGAACAAAAAAACTGGCTCCAGTTCAATGACATGGATTGCACAGGCGATTGGTACCTGTTCGAAGACCACACTGAGATCAGGGTCTATGGTGCTGAAGTACCCCCTTATCACCTGCCAGTGTTCCTATCCATGAGGATCTTTTCCATCGAGTTTATCCGCCAGGTCTTAAGTGTCGATCAAATGCACTTCGTACCCGCTAAAAAGGGGTACATCTTCAAACTCCCAAACTCTATAGGCTCTTTCACCGTTAATTGAAGGCATGCCCTCTCCACTGTGGAGAGGATGTTGCAGGAGATGAATTTCCCTCAGGGAGATGTCTGGCACTATGATCCTAAGGGGTTCCTCACAAACAGGAAGAAGAAGATTAAATCTACAGCATATGCGCATGAACCTAGGCCTCTCATCGAATGGAAAGCTAACTTTGATATGTGGTGTTTGGATACACAGATGGAAGCCGAATCCTCAGTTGCCGAAGGAAAAGGAGATAATGTGCCCGTTGAGGCAGAAGGGCAGGAACATGGGGATCCCTCGGGAAGTCAAGAGGTCATGGATGTTGATGAGGAAACTCACTGTTGAGATTTTGTGAATTTGGGGTAGCATCAGTTGTGCTTTAGGTCCCAAATTTTGAGGAAGGACTAGAGTTCACCTGATCTACAAGACCCAAAAATGGATTTGGGAAATTTCATCTGGTTTAGGAGATATTAAATTAATTAATTATTTTATTGTATTTCGTAAGTTAAAAATTAGGGAACTCAAATAATTAAAGTGAATTTAATTAAACATGTGATGAAATTGTCTTAAGTCACACAATTCAAGCTTTCTTTTAATCTTAGCCATTGATTAAAGATTTAATCTTGGTCGTTGATTTGTCAACGAGAAAAGTATAAAGGAAAGGCTTGGGGTCATTTGTAAGACACAGTAGCAGAGCATTGAAGCTAAGCTGAGATTCTAGGGCGGGGTTGCTAAGAATTCTTAGAAGTGTTTCAGTTGCAGAGAGGGGAATTTAGACCAAGGGGATGATATGATCGCAAGGTCTAGAATACACAAGAAGCAGAGAAGACATCTACAAGGACAACACAGAGGAAGGCAGCAGTAGCGGCAGCAGCAAGGACAGCGTGATTTTCAGGAAGCCCTTCAGGGGTTACGCAGAGAGCCTTAGGGGCAGCGTAGTGACTGCGTCACCCGGTTTGGGGTAACACAGTACCTTCCAGAGGCAGTGCGAAGGGTTTAGAGGACATCCAAGGCTGACGCTGAGCCTATCAGGGGCTTTAGAGGCTGACACAATGTCTTTCAGGGGAAGATCTAGTGTTTCTAGGCCTAGATCTGGCTGAGTTCTGTATATCCCATTTGTGGGTGTGGATTAGTCAGTATTTTTGGTCTTAGATTAGCCAGGAGCTATAGATCTAGAGTTTTCTCTGTAGGGTTTTCCAGATCTGGAACCCAGAGTTGTGTATTCAGAAATATTCTTAATAATAGAGCCCTCCAGCAGCTAGAGACTAGTTTTCCCACCTTGGGTTTTTCCGGGGACAGTTTGTCCAAAAATATCTGTCACTTTGTCAATGTGTGCATGTGCTAATTCTAGATCTGAATTGGTAGAGATCTGTTATGTGTTTTTCTTTGATGTTAACTTGAATTTATTCAGTTGATAACTTGTATAAGTAGGAGAAGCTTAACTGGATTAACATTAATAATTTCTACATGGTATCGGAGAAATTGCATATCTAGAAGGGTCACCAGCTGAAGAATCTGAAGGATCTAGTTGCAGAAAGCAGCTGGAAAGGTAGCAGAAAAGCATATTTGAAGGGACAACGCAGTTTTTAGGAGCAGAATCACGCAGAGGGAAGGGTGACGCTGTCTAGCGCTGTGTCCTAGCAAGCCCATGAAATTACTACGCAAAGGTAGCTTAGAAACACCGCTGGTTGGGTCTAAAGCCAACCAGTGTGATGCAGATCTGAATTTGTCAGATCCAGAAAAGTCTGCAGAAAAGGTTCAAAAATTCAAAAGAGCTGGTGGGGTTAAACTTCTAAAGTTCTCAGATTTTTAGCCTTAGCACAAGTGACAAAGTTTGGGAAGAGATTAGCTTCTCAGAGAGTTTCTTGCCAAAGGAAACTTGCAGTTTGGTAAGAGGATCAAAGAAGAAGCTGAATCATAGTTGATTTGGTAGATTTCCAAGGAGGGAAATCAAGTGTCAGAGGGAGCAGAGGGTGCCCAGTTCGAAGAGGACCCTAGATCCAAACCTCTAGCATAGAGAAGAAAAGCTCCGACACATTCTGAGCAGATGGCTCCTCATGGACTGCGTGATCAGGATAGGCTAGAGGGCCTCTTAAACTTTTCGGTATGGAAAGCTATGATCCTGATTGTCCTTGAGGCATATGGTCTAAGAGACCATGCAGAGCAGACCCTAGCTACATCGACAGATGTGGATATCCTACGGAAGCTTAGAGAAGCTGCTAGGCATGCCAAGCGGCTGATAATGGACAGTATCAAGGACCATATTGTATCACACATAGCTGAGAAGAAGACAACTAATGAGATGTGGAAGGCCTTGACTTCCCTATATGAGGGAAAATCTGTCCAAAGAAAGATGCGTTGGAGGCCCAAATGAGGTCATTCATGATGACCAACGGAAAAGACATCGAGCATTTCCTCTTTAGATTGCAGTCAATCAGGGATCAAATGACTGCAACGGGTGCAACCGTAGATGATGCAGTGATAGTTTGGACTGCCCTCAATGTAGTCACGGATGAGTGGGAAACCTTTTTCCAAAGTATCTTGGGCAGAGCAGACCTCCCAGATTGGGACAGCTTGTGGTCAATCTTGCGGCAAGAAGAACTACGAAGGTTCACCAAGAAGCAGCACAACCCTGCATTGAGCAAAGTTAAGAAGGAAGAAGAGGAAGATGCAGCCTTGGCATCGAAGAAGCAGCCGAAGAAGAAGAAGGAACTTTCTAAGATCAAGTGCTTTCAGTGTGGCGAAATGGGACATTTTTCCAGCCATTGTCCAGAAAAGAAGAAGGACAAGGAATCATCTTTTTCCAAAGTAGCGGTGGCAGATGATGGGTCCGTAGATGATGTGGCCATGAGCGCTCATGAACCACGAAAGTGGGTCGACATGGATCTGTAGAGGAGCTACAGAAGTAGAGGCGGGATCCTTGAGCAGCTCATCTCTTGGATCACAAGTGAGCTACGACAGCCTTAAGACAGTAGCGGGACAAGTGGAGCAGTGGGTGCATAGATCACAGATGAGGCATAAGCAGAGGAAGATTTGGAGGCTGGGAGGAGCAGCACAGAGCATAGCAACAGCAGCGTAGAAGCAGTAGCATCGCAGAGGCTGATGTGACTTTAGCAGCGCAGTGCAGTACTGCTTACGCAGTGCAGAGCTGCAGCAGTGCAGAGAGCTTCAGAGGGACATCGCAGTGCAGCAGTAGCATGATAGATTTCAGCACAAGGAGCTAATGTGACTTCAGTTGTGTAGAGGGAGTCTGATTACGCTAGTAGAGTTGTAGCTGTGCATCGTTCTTTAGAATCCAACACAAATCTGTAGCCTATGGAGCTTCAGTGATGAGGATGCAACCCATCTAACTTGTCTGTGAAATATTGGGCAGGAGATTCAGTTGTTTCTTGCAACAACTGAAGTTGAAGTGCAACAGATCAGCAGTGGCAGTGCTATGAGCAGCACAGATGCAGCATATTGAGAGGGAGTTGTAGTACAGTGGTTGCAGTGGTAGTGGCAGAGTCATGGGGAGCAGTACAGAATGGCAGCAGCAGTGCAGAGTTGAGTGGCAGGAGGCCAAGCTTCAGCGGCACAGAACCATTGCCCAAAATCATGTAATGCACAAGTGTGATGTATTGCTAGAGCACACCCTTGATGCTAAGAGGGAGTGTTGAGATTTTGTGTATTTGGGGTAGTATCAGTTGTGCTCTAGGTCCCAAATTCTGAGGAAGGACTAGAGTTCACCTGATCTACAAGACCCAAAAATGGATTTGGGAAATTTCATCTGGTTTAGGAGATATTAAATTAATTAATTATTTTAGTTTATTTCTTAAGTTAAAACTTAGGGAACTTAAATAATTAAAGTGAATTTAATTAAACATGTGATGAAATTGTCTTAAGTCACACAGATCAAGCTTTCTTTTAGTCTTAGCCATTGATTAAAGATTTAATCTTGGCCGTTGATTTGTCAACGAGAAGAGTATAAAGGAAAGACTTGGGGTCATTTGTAAGACACAGAGGCAGAGCACTGAAGTTAAGCTGAGATTCTAGGGCAGGGTTGTTAAGAAGTCTTAGAAGTGTTTCAGTTGCAGAGAGGGGAATTTAGACCAAGGGGATGATTTGATCCTCGGCTCTAGAATACACAAGAAGCAGAGAAGAGATCAGCAAGGACAACGCAAAGGAAGGTAGTAGCAGCGGCAAGGACAACGTGATTTTCAGGAAGCCCTTCAGGGGTTACATAGAGACCCTTAGGGCAGCGTAGTGCCTACGTCACCCAGTCTGGGGTAACGCAGTCCCTTCAAGAGGCAGCGTTGAGAGTTTGGAGGCCATCTAAGGCTGACGCTGAGCCTGTCAGGGGCTTCAGAGGTTGACGCAGTGTCTTTTAGGGGCAGATCTGGGGTTTCTAGGCCTAGATCTGGCTGCGTTCTGTAAATCCCATTTGAGGGTGTGGATCAATCAGTATTTTTTGTCTTAGATCAGCCATGAGCTGTAGATCTAGAGTTTTCTTTGTAGGGTTTTCCAGATCTGGAACCCAGAGTTGTGTATTCAGAAATATTCTTAATAATAGAGCCCTCCAGCAGCCAGAGACCGATTTTCCCACCTTGGGTTTTTCCGTGGACAGTTTGTCCAAAAATATCTGTGTCACTTTGTCAATGTGTGCATGTGCTAATTCTAGATCTGAATTGGTAGAGATCCGTTATGTGCTTTGCTTTGATGTTAACTTGAATTTATTCAGTTGATAACTTGTATAAGTAGGAGAAGCTTAACCGGATTAACATTAATAATTTCTGCATAAGAATTAAGATTCAGAAATTTCTACACTCACCCTAGTAAAAAATAGAGAACTGAAGGGCCAGGCGACCTAGAGGCCAAGTTATCCGATGATGAGGTCCCTGTGCTCAGGGTTCCTGACAAAGGCAAGCCAGGTTTTCTACTCTCTTTCGACTTTGCCTCATCTTCAGCCCCCTCAGGGCTTTCACAGGTTGTCACATTGGGCAGACATGATGGAAGGGATGAGATCGAGACTAGGAACAAGCTCGCAAGAGAAAGGTTGAAGGCCGAACTTTCTCAGTTCGTGGATAAACACCATACTAGGCTTTCCTCAGTTCTAGATATGGGTAAAGAACATCTCATATTGGCCATCCAGCAGTCGGCTTTGCAGCGATCACCTTCAGGATCTCGATAGAGAGCTTTGGAAATAATTTTAAATCTGGGCAACATTTTCCTGACGGATAAGCTGGATTTGTACCAGTGTATCGGAGACATGCTACGGATTGAGGTAGTGAAGCATACAGTTGCCCTACAGAGGCTCGAAAGGAAGATGAAGCAAATGAAGGAAAACCAACGAAGAGAAAGGATTAGCACTAAGGCCGTCGCTACTCAGCTATAGAACACCAAGAAAATGATAAGAGGAAAGTGGATTGATACCAATGCAGCATTGCAAGCTCTCCTTACCAAATCAGATTTGGAGGTACAAGAGTTGAGAAGAAAGTTGAATATGCCTCGCTTCGAACATATTTAGACTGAGGAACTGGTCTAGGTAGAGAGGGAGAAGTCGGTTCTCGCTGATTCCCTTGCTCAAAAGGAGGAAGAGAACGCTCAAAAGGATCAAGAGATCGTTGGACTTAAGGTTGTCAGAGTTGCAACTTAAGTGGGACGGGCATACATGTGTGGTTCCCATATCAGGAGATCCCCAGATTGCCCCAGAGCAGCTCACCAAGGCCCTGGCTGATTTAAGGATGTCAGAAGATGAGACCTGCTCCATTCGTCGGCTCTTAGACAAGGCCCAGGCCACGCAAGCTGTTATGTATATTTTATTAATTATTAGTTAAGTATAGTTATATTAGGTTTTATTAAGTAAAAGGGCATGATCAAAGATCATGCCTCTTCACCAAGGGACACCATGAGGCTATATTTAAAGCCTCGGTGATTCCCCATTGTAATCATCTTTCATCTTCCTCAATAATAATATATAATTATCAAGTTTACCAGAGTTTTTACACTCCATTGGTATCGGAGCCATTGCTCTTCTGGATCTGTGTGATCATCAGGTTAAAGAATTTCGAAGGAAAATTCAGATTTTTTTTTTTAAAACAAGTGCAGAATTACTTTCCGAACTGTTCAGCAGCCATTTCAGAATTTTAATTTCTGCAATTGAAAATGCCAGCAGTCTGAAAAAGTGTGAGATTCGTGGGTCCAAACAATACTCACAGATTCTGTCCTACGTTGCAAGTTCTGCTTGTGATACAAATCTGAGGTTTGCACAGGTTCTGTCCGTCTACCAAAAAAAAAAGAGATCAGCAAACAAATATACACAAATTTGAGGTTTGGGAATTTATTGCAATACGAAGGTACCTGTTCGAAGACCACACTGAGATCAGGGTCTACGGTGCTGAAGTACCCCCATATCACCTGCCAGTGTTCCCTTCCATGAGGATCTTTGCCCTCGAGTTTATCCGCCAGGTCTTAAGTACAAGTCAAATCCACTTTGTACCCGCTAAAAGGGGTACATCTTCAAACTCCTAAACTCTATAGGCTCTTTCACCGTTAATTCAAGGCATGTCCTCTCCACTGTGGAAAGGATGTTGCGAGGGATGCTCAGGGAGATGTCTGGCACTATGATCCTAAGGGTTTCATCACAAACAGGAAGAAGAAGATTAAATCTACAACATATGTGCATGAACCTAGGCCTCTCGTCGAATGGAAGACTAACTTTGATACGTGGCCTTTGGATACATAGATGGAAGCCGAATCCTTAGCTGCCGAAGGAAAAGGAGATAATGTGCCCGTTGAGGCAGAATGGAAGGAACAGGGGGACCCCTCGGGAAGTCAAGAGGTCATGGATATTGATGAGGAAACTCACCCTAGTAAAAAACAGAGAACTGAAGGGCCAGACGACCTAGAGGCTGAGTTATCCGATGATGAGGTCCCTGTGCTCAAGTGTCCTAACAAAGGCAAGCCGAGTTTTCTACTCTCTTTCGACTATGCCTCATCTTCAGCCCCCTTAGAGCTTTCACAGGCGGTCACATTGGGCAGACATGATGCAAGGGATGAGATCGAGACCAGGAACAAGCTCGCAAGAGAGAGGTTGAGGGCCAGACTTTCTCAGTTCGTGGATAAACACCATACTAGGCTTTCCTCAGTTTTGGTTATGGATAAAGAACATCTCATATTGGCCATCTAGCAGTTGGCTTTGCAACCATCACCTTTGGGATCCCAATACAGAGCTTTGGAAATAATTCTAAATCTGGCAACATTCCCCTGACGGATAAGCTAGATTTGCACCAGTGTATCAGAGACATGCAACGGATTGAGGTAGTGAAGCATATAGTTGCCTTACAGAGTTTCGAAAGGAAGATGAAGCAAATGAAGGAAAACCAACGAAGAGAAAGGATTAGCGCTAAGGCTGTCACTACTCAGCTGGAGTACATCAAGAGGAAAGGGGATTGATACCAATGCAGCATTGCAAGCTCTCCTTACCAAATCAGATTTGGAGGTACAAGAGTTGAGAAGAAGGTTGAATATATCTCGCTCCGAACATGTTTAGATCGAGGAACTGGTCTAGGTAGAGAGGGAGAAGTTGGTTCTCGCTGATTCCCTTGCTCAAAAGGAGGAAAAGAACGCTCAAAAGGATAAAGAGATTGCTAGACTTAAGGAGAGGTTGTCAGTGTTGCAACTTAAGTGGGACGGGCATACATGCGTGGTTCCCATATCAGGAGATCCCCAGACTGCCCGGAGTAGCTCACCAAGGCCCTAGCCGATTTAAGGATGTTAGAAGATGAGACCCGCTCCATTCGCCGACTCTTAGACGAGGCCCAGGTCGTGCAAGCAGAAAATCAGAGGACGGTTTCATCCCTATAGAAAGAGGTTGAGAGCCTCCGCAAGGAAGCTCACGAGCATGAGAAGTCTATCAGAGACTTAAAAGGGCAGATCAAAGGTAACATGTCGCTCGTAGAAGCGAGACGACTTGTCTGGGGGGAAATCATAGCAGAGGTCAAGCAACATTGGGAGCTTCTTGTGCTAATCAATGACAAGAAGATTGCCATTCACGTGTTTAGGGCCCAATTGGAGGTTGGACGCAGGGAAGGAGAAGAGAAGGCATCAATAGCAAAGAAGTATGTCAGATACCTCAATGAGCTCTCACTTGAAGAATTGCGCACACAGGGAGTGATTGACCATTTCAGGATGGTTATGGACGTTAGTAAAATGATATATTGAATTTTTTATCAACTTGTTCATCTCTTCGATTCTATAATCAAGAAAGAGAAGCATCAGAGTATAGAATCGAAGAGCTGCAGTACATTAGTTGTCGTGGCAGTGGCAGATTCATGAGCAGCAGTACAGAATGGTAGCAACAGTGCAGAGTTGAGTGGCAGGAGGCCAAGCTTCGGCAGCACAAAACCAGTACTCAAAGTCATGTAATGCATAGTGTGATGTATTGCTAGAGCACACCCTTGATGCTAAGAGGGAGTGTTGAGATTTTGTGTATTTGGGGTAGCATCAGTTGTGCTCTAGGTCCCAAATTTTGAGGAAGGACTAGAGTTCACCTGAACTACAAGACTTAGAAATGGATTTGGGAAATTTCATCTGGTTTAGGAGATATTAAATTAATTAATTATTTTAATATATTTCCTAAGTTAAAACTTAGGAAAATAAAATAATTAAAGTGTATTTAATTAAACATGTGATGAAATTGTCTTAAGTCACATGGATCAAGCTTTCTTTTAATCTTGGCCATTGATTAAAGATTTAATCTTGGCCGTTGATTTGTCAATGAGAAAAGTATAAAGGAAAGGTTTGGGGTCATTTGTAAAACACACAGAGGTAGAGCGCTGAAGCTAAGCTGAGATTCTAGGGCGGGGTTGCTAAGAATTCTCGGAAGTGTTTCAGTTGCAGAGAGGGGAATTTAGACCAAGGGGATGATCTGATCCCGGGATCTAGAATACACAAGAAGCAGAGAAGAGATCAGCAAGGACAGCGCAGAGGAAGGCAGCAACGGAAGCAGCAGCAGCAGAAGGCAGCAGCAGGCGATAGCAGCAGCAGCAGCAGATGGTAGCAGCAGACGGTAGCAGCAACAACAGTGTCTTTCAGGGGCAACGTTGGGGTTTGTAGGCCTAGATCTGGCTAAGTTCTGTAAATCCTGTTTGAGGGTGTGGATTAGTCAGTATTTTTGGTCTTAGATCAGCCAAAAGCTGTAGATCTAGAGTTTTCTCTGTAGGGTTTTCCAGATCTGGAACCCAGAGTTGTGTATTCAGAAATATTCTTAATAATAGAGCCCTCTAGCAGCCAGACACGGGTTTTCCCACATTGGGTTTTTCTGGGGATAGTTTGTCCAAAAATAACTGTCACTTTGTCTATGTGTGCATGTGCTTATTTTAGATCTGAATTGGTAGAGATCTGTTATGTGTTTTGCTTTGATGTTAACTTGAATTTATTTAGTTGATAACTTGTATAAGTAGGAGAAGCTTAGCCGGATTAACAGAAATAATTTCTGCATAAGAATTAAGATTCAAAAATTTCTACATGGTTTCAAAGCAATTACAGATCTAGAAGGGTCACTAGTTGAAGAATCTGAAGGATCTAGCTGCAGAAAGAAGCTGGAAAGATAGAAGAAAAGCAGATCTGAAGGGACAACGCAGTTTTCAGGAGCAGAATCACGCAGAGGGAAGGGTGACGCTGTCCAACGCTGTGTCCTAGCAAGCCCACGCAATTACTGCACAGAGGTAGCTCAGAAACAACGCTGGTTGGGTGTGAAGCCAACCAATGTGATTCAGATATGAATCTGTTAGATCCAGAGAAGTCTGCAGAAAAGTTGCAGAAATTCAGAAGAGCTGGTGGTGTTAAACTTCTGAAGTTTTCAGATTTTTAGCCTTAGCACAAGTGACAAAGTTTGGGAAGAGATCAACTTCTCTGAGAGTTTCTTGCCAAAAGGAAACTTGCAGTTTGGTAAGAGGATCAAAGAGGAAGTTGAGTTATAGTTGATTTGGTAGATTTCCAAGGAGGGAAATCAAGTGTTAGAGGGAGCAGAGGGTTCCCAGTTCAAAAAGGACCCTAGATCCAAGATCTCTAGCATAGAGAAGAGGAGCTCCGACACATTCTGAGCATATGGCTCCTCATGGATTGCGTGATTAGGATAGGCTAGAGGGCCTCTCAAACGTTTCGGTATGGAAAGCTAGGATCTTGATTGCCCTTGAGGCATATGGTCTAAGAGACCATGCAAAGAAGACCCTAGCCACACCGACAGATGCATATCTCCTACGGAAGCATAGAGAAGCTACTGGGCATTCCAAGCAGCTGATAATGGATAGTATCAAGGACCATATTGTAACACACATAGCTGAAAAGAAGACAACTAATGAGATGTGGAAGGCCTTGAATTCCCTATATCAGGGAAAATCAGTCCAAAGAAAGATGCTGTTGGAGGCCCAAATGAGATCATTCATGATGACCAAGGGAGAAGACATCGAGCATTTCCTCTTCAGATTGCAGTCATTCAGGGATCAGCTGACTTCAACGGGTGCAACCGTAGATGATGCAGTGATAGTCAGGGCTCAGGACTGCCTTCAATGCAGTCACGGATGAGTGGGAAACCTTTGTCCAAAGTATCTTGGGCAGAGCGGACCTCCCATATTGGGACAACTTGTGGTCGATCTTGCGGCAAGAAGAACTATGAAGGTTCACCAAGAAGCAGCACAACCCTGCGTTGAGCAAGGTTAAGAAGGAAGAGGAGGAAGATGCAGCCTTGGCATCAAAGAAGCAGCCGAAGAAGAAGAAGGATCTTTCTAAGATCAAGTGCTTCCAGTGTGGCGAAATGGGACATTTTTCCAGCCATTGTCCAGAAAAGAAGAAGGACAAGGAAGCATCTTCTTCCAAAGCAACAGTGGCAGATGATGGGTCAGGAGATGATGTAGTCATGAATGCTCATGAACCACAGAGGTGGGGTGACATGGACATGTAGAGGAGCTACATGGATGTAAGGCGGGATCCTTGAGCAGCTCATCCCTTGGATCACAAACAAGCTACGATAGCCTTAAGACAGTAGCGGGACAAGTGGAGCAGTGGGTGCATAGATCACAGATCAGGCAGAAGCAGACACAGATCTGAAGGCTGGGAGGAGCAGCGCAAAGCAACGCAGCGGCAGCGTAGAAGAAGTAGCAGCGCAGGGGTTGATTTGACTTCAGCAGCGCAGTGTAGTGTTGCTTACGCAGTGCAAAGCTGCAGCAACGCAAAGAGCTTCAGAGGGACAACACAGTGCAACAACAACGTGATAGATTTCAGCACAAGGAGCTGATGTGACTTCAATAGTGCAGAGGGAGTCTAATTATGCAGGCAGAGCTGTAGTTGTGCATCGTTCTTTAGATGCCAGCACAGATCTATAGCCTATGGAGCTTCAGTGATAAGGATGCAGCCCATTTGACTTGTTTGTCAAAGATTGGGTAGGAGATTCAGTTGTTTCTCTCAACAACTGAAGTTGCAGTGCAGCAGTGGCAATGCTATGAGCAGCACAGATGCAGCATATTGAGAGGGAGCTGCAGTACATTAGTTGTCGTGGCAGTGGCAGATTCATGAGCAGCAGTACAGAATGGTAGCAATGGGGCAGCAAGAAAGTTGGAGTGGCGTGAGGCCAAGCTTCTATAAAGACAAACCAAGATTTGTAGTGCCATGTAATGCATAAGTGTGATGTATTGCTAGAGCACACCCTTGATGCTAAGAGGGAGTGTTGAGATTTTGTGTATTTGGAGTAGCATCAGTTGTGCTCTAGGTCCCAAATTTTGAGGAAGGACTAGAGTTCACTTGATCTACAAGACCCAGAAATGGATTTGGGAAATTTCATCTGGTTTAGGAGATATTAAATTAATTAATTATTTTAATATATTTCCTAAGTTAAAACTTAGGAAAATAAAATAATTAAAGTGTATTTAATTAAACATGTGATGAAATTGTCTTAAGTCACATGGATCAAGCTTTCTTTTAATCTTGGCCATTGATTAAAGATTTAATCTTGGCGGTTGATTTGTCAAAGAGAAAAGTATAAAGGAAAGGCTTGGGGTCATTTGTAAAACACACAGAGGCAGAGCACTGAAGCTAAGCTGAGATTCTAGGACGGGGTTGCTAAGAATTCTCAGAAGTATTTCAGTTGCAGAGAGGGGAATTTAGACCAAGGGGATGATCTGATCTCGGGGTCTAGAATACACAAAAAGCAGAGAAGAGATTAGCAAGGACATCGCAGAGGAAGGCAGCAGCAGCAGTAGCAGACAACAGTAGCAGCAGCAGTAGACGATAGTAGTAGCAGCAGCAGACGGCAGCAGTAGCAGCAGCAGTACCATATGGCAGCAACAACAGTAGTGTCTATCAGGGGCAGCGCTGGGGTTTCTAGGCCTAGATCTGGCTGAGTTTTGTAAATCTCGTTTGATGGTGTGGATCAGTTAGTATTTTTGGTCTTAGATCAGCCAGAAGCTGTAGATTTAGAGTTTTCTCTGTAGGGTTTTGTGGATCTGGAACCCAGAGTCATGTATTCAGAAATATTCTTAATAATAGAGCCCTCCAGCAGCCAGAGACCAGTTTTCCCACCTTGGGTTTTTCCGGGGACAATTGTTCCAAAAATTTCTGTGTCACTTTGTCAATGTGTATATGTGCTAATTCTAGATCTGAATTGGTAGAGATTTGTTATGTGTTTTGCTTTGATGTTAAATTGAATTTATTCAGTTGATAACTTGTATAAGTAGGAGAAGCTTAACCGGATTAACAGTAATAATTTTTGCATAAGAATTAGGATTCAGAAATTTCTACATGGTTTCAGAGCAATTGCAGATCTAGAAGGGTCACCAGCTGAAGAATCTAAAGGATCTAGTTGCAGAAAGTAGCTGGAAAGGCAGCATAAAAGCAGATGTGAAGGGTGTACTTCAACAGGGTCATCATTCTCTACATTCCTTCTTGCTGACTTCTCCTCCAGTGGACCGGGTGACTTTTCTGGGGATTGGGAATGTGTGCAGTTGCCGTCGGCAGACACAGAGTGAAATATGTGAAGAAACCCGCGAAATAAAAATCGTAATCATCGACAAGATGGTTCTGCGTTTTCCTTGTGAACATGTACTTGGTACTTTCTGAATAATTCAAAGGCCCTCAGATCAAAATCTGGCTTCTTCATTTGAATCTCTGGCTTGTGTTTCTTGTGAGGTCGAGAATTCTCATCACTTGTGTTATCGAACTCCACGGATCTTTCGTTGGCAGCGATACCAATTTTTCTCAATTTGCGAGTAGACCGTTCTTCGTTCACTGCGAAATTAGTTTCAACGTTATGGTCAATTAGGAAAGTAAGATGGCCATTGCAGGCTTGGATAATGAAATCTGTGTTCTTCTCTACGATGATGATTTCAATTTGTAACTTAGAAGCTAATTTCTCTGCCATTACCGTGGCAAAAACATTATCTTCTTCTTCTCCTGGTCTTGTAATTTCCATCTGATCAACATTTTTCTGTTCTGCAGTTTGTTTCTTGGAGATGGCAACAACAATTTGAAATGAAACATTGCTACTATATTCCAAGTCTCTAGGAAGCCCCTTCAAAATTTTCATCTGGGGGGTCATCTTTCTTACCTCGACATTGGGAAAATGAATATAAGATAGTAGACATCCAGTTTCTTGAATAGCCTTAGTATTGTATGAATCACTACTGGTAGTCGCAATATTTGTTTCAGGTTTAGTTTTGGGGACATAAGTGCCTTCCACGAATCGTTGTATCCAACGGTTTACATTATAATTCCAACGGTGATTCATTAGCTTTAGTCCCATTCGTTTTGCAAGCTTGTATTTTTCACCTTCAAACTTGTAACAAATAAGGTGAATTATTAGTTTTGGAATCAATGGCTTTGTGAATTGTGTTCCCATCATGTCTAGCATTCTCATTATGTTAGATCGATCTTGAATTTGGTATCCAGTTAGGCAAATGCAAAGGGACTTGCTACCTGGAATGCCATTCAAATCTCTAACATGTTTGTACAAAACCTTTGTAGAGTCAACAAGCATCCCCATGTCCATGGTATCCACAACCCACAAGTCTGTAGCCAACGTCTTTTTATCCTTTTTGGCAGCAACACAAATTGGGTTATCATATGTAAGCCCATGTACAATGACATGAATGCAACTTGCATCATACCGACCCACATTGAATCCACCATTATTTTGAATCCCAGTAGCATACTGGATTTTGTAGAAGGATCGAATCCAACTAGGAAAAAACAAATGCCCTGGAATATGTTTCCCTGGTTTTCAACACTACACTGCACGATGTCTTCATTATCATTATGGTTTTCTCTATCTTCCTCCTCATCACAATCGTTGTTGAGGTCATCTTCATCTTCATGTGGATCTTCTTCATTATGATCAAGTTTATCTTCTCCATTATTAAATGTAATGTTTTGTTCATTATTCTCATCATTTTGATGATGGTTTTCTTCCTCCTCTTTCCCATAATCTATTTTCTCTTTTTCAAATATGTCATCTTCATATTATCTTCAAACATATCTTCTTCTTTTTCTTCTTCCACATTTTGCTCTTCATCATCATCAATGTCTTCTCCAGCATTGCCATCGTCTTCCTTATTATTTGTTTCTGCATAACTTTTCTTTAGACATGCTGTAACTTCTGCACATGATTTTTCTAATCACTAAAATGCTTCTTGAATTTTACTAAACTATTCAATGAATTCAAGGAGAAACCTTAATAGCATATTGTGTGGCGAATAATGTCCAAAGGCTCACATGGCTCTGATACCATTGAAGCAACAAAACTTATAATTTTTTGTGCATTTAATATAGAATACACAAAGGTATTTGTAATAATTTATTAATATATATATGTACAAGGATGATTGAATGTTACAATGAGTGCCTGCTTATATACCTAGGAAGGTGCCCTTTCATGAATGGTCATGTCCATTAAGACATCCATCTTCATTAAATAATCATTAATTAACTACAATTATGAGTTATTATTCTGTTGTCTATATTTATTCTATTTTATATAAATTATATTCGTAACACCCAACATCATTCAAGAGGAATGGCAGATGGTGAGAGGTGAATGACCCATGCAAATGGTGGTGTTGGAAATACTAAGAGGGGGGTGAATCAGTGTTTCTTTTCAATTGTTAATTTTACCAGTTAGATCACCTATATTTAGAACACAAAATGAACAATAAGAATAAATGCTTTTATTAATTTCTTCTTTACAATAAATCAAGTACAATATATGTAGGGCTCCAACCCTAGATGAAGACACCAATCTTCAATCTCTCAGGCTCCAACCTGTATTTTCCAAGCACCGACTTGGACTTCCAAGGCTCCAACCTTGTCAATTCTGAGGCACCAACCTCAAGGGCTCCAACCCTATATCTGGTACAGGCTCCAACCTGATCTAATGAGGACTCCTATCGTCTAGGGCTCCAACCCTATCTTCCAAGGCACCAACTTTGTCAATTCTGAGGCACCAACCTCAAGGGCTCCAACCCTATCTTCCAAGGCACCAACCTTGTCTCTATGAGGCTCCAACCTCCTGCTTCATTTCGTCAAAATATATCTGGTTATACTTATGGCTCCCAATGTCTTCTTCAACAAGCCCTATCAATGTTCACTTAGTCTTCATTGTAGTCTCCACATTACGTCATCAATGACAACCTTTTGTTCTTAGAAGGTGTCACCACTGCTCTTCATTGCACCCAAACAATTTCTCTTCAAGGTTGCATCATGAGGCCCTTCAACACTGCATCATGTCTCCAAGATTGTCTTATAGGTCCTTCAAATGTCTTCAAGAATCTTTCAAGGTGTCTTTAATAGGCTTCTCCACAAGATGTCTTCAATGTGTACATGGGCCCTTTTTCAAGGTCACTCCATGAGGGCTTCAATCAAGGTCTCCAAGAATGTCTTCAAGCCAACTTCTGAAAGGTGTCTTCAACAATGCTTGCCCAACAAGATTTTTCTCCGCAAGCTCCTCAATAGGTGCTCTAAGACACTTTTCAAGGTCTGCACCTAGTTTACTGGTTTTAATCCTTCTCCAAAATATGATTCTTCAAATTTGCTTCTAAACTATACCTCAAATGCTGCTCTCACCAAGTGTTCAAGATCTGCACTAATCAAGACTTCAAGTTCCAAGTAAGCTTCCAATGTTCATAGCTATTGTTCTTCAATTTTGCTCCAAAGGGTCTGCTCAAAGATGGCTCTTTATAGCCTTTTCCAGACCACCTCAAGTAATGTGGCCTCCCTCCAAGTTATGTTGCTCCAACTTGCTGTTATACTAGGATTGATACTAGCCCTCAACCATATGCCACAGGTTAGCACACAGATCTGAGGTGGTTTACACACCTGTCATAAATACGAGCTTTAGAAGGCAGTAATTACTGAAATACTGAGCTTCTACAGGCGGCAAGTCCGAGCTCTCCACACAGAAGCTGCCACAGATCACTGAAACAGTAGCACTGAACTGCCCTGAAGTCCGAGCTCTTGTTCCTATCCTCAAATCCGAGCCACAAGCCACATGTCACTAAAACAATAGCACCGAGCTGCCATCTGGTCACTTGACAGTCTGCCCGAGTCTCTAACCATAGGTGGGTTTGCAATCCCAGGGCACTGTTCTTTAACACCACAGGTCCGTGAAATCTACAGGACCAAGTTCTGTGGTATGGTGCAAGATTTCAAATCTTCAAAACTTCAGGTCCGACTTTATTGTTGAGCAACAATCCAAAACTGAGATCGAAGTGTAAGTGTTATGTTTATCTGAGCTATAGAGAGGACCCAATCACTGAATTTACCCCAACCAATAAGCCTTCAAACCCTCTTCGGTGTCCTAGTTCATGAGTTGTGAACTGTGGTATATCACTGTTTGAGGTTTATAATCGAGCTATCATAGAACTGTCCTTAATCTGAGCTTAAAAGACCAATCCAATAGAAAAATAGCCCAACCAATAATTCTTCTTTTATCTCCTCGACCTTCTGTGCTTCTAATCTGAATTCTGTGTTTTTCACCGAAATTGGATGATGGAATGTCAAGTCTAGACGTCATATATAGATACTAGTTTTGATATAAACGAAAAGACACGTCCCTTCGCCAAGGAACATGAGCCTACACAAGTTGTCTTAGGTCGGCTAGGATAAAATATATTATTTCATCTTAAAAAGTAATTTTCTCTCAGTCTAAAAGGAGTTAGAGGGCGTGTAAGGGCTTGTTAGAAAGGGAAAAATATCCTCTACAAGTCTATGCCATTTTCACCTTCAATTAGGGTCATTTTAGTCCAAAGAAGCAAAAATCGCGATCGGGATAAAATCGCCGAGGGGAAAAAATCGGAAAAAATCGTAAAAATCGGGAAAAAATCGGCACATACAAAAATATTCATTTTTTTCAATTTTTTTAATATCTAAAGCATCTGCAGCATAAAATAAATGCATTGACACATAAATATGAAGAAAAAACTAATATATAAGATGTGTAATATCATGTCTAGTGCTACATCACACATAAAACTGAATCTTGTCCTGAATACTAAGTCCTGAGTCTCAGGAGTCAACTCAGCCTCAAAATATCAACAAAAAATATAATAATGTATCTCATATCATGAGTCATAATGTCATATACAAAGGAATGTCAATGCACCATATAACCTATGGTCCTATACTATTGATTTCCTCTGCCCCTCTTGCGAGAAAATACAATAGCTTTGCCTTTCTCTCTAGATGAAGAAGCTGGCGGGACTGGAAATGGGCTCTGTCGTGCTCTAGAAGTAAAAAATGAAGCACCAGAACCGGAACGGGAACCTGAACCACTAGGAGCTAAAGGAGGCAGACCACGTCCTCTACCGGTAGTAGTGGTAGGTGGTGTCACCTCCTCCTCCTGCTCCTCCTCCTCCTCCTGCTGCTGCTGCTCCTCCTCGTCCTCCCCTCCACTACCTCCTGCTCTATCCAATCAGGGGCTGACTCCATGACAGGCCTCTCAGCCTCAACCCTCCATTCAGCAGTGGTGTCAATCGCATCTAAAGAGATGGCCTCCATATCAGGGGTCCTCTCAAGTTGTCTCACCCACAATCGAAGATTGTAGTAGACGTAAACCATGTCATTGAGCCGCTGACCCTCCAACCTGTACAAGGGTCATAAATTAATAAATTAAATATTTAAAAAAAAATATTTAATGAATTCAAAAAATCAGTTGGAAATTGGAATAGGTTAAGTTTTTTACCTGTTGCGCTTTTTGGTGTGTATTTTTTCAAATAGACTCCAGTTGCGCTCGCATCCTGAAGCGCTACATGTTTGGCCGAGTATTCTAATGGCAAGTTTTTGGAGTTTTGGTAATCTGCCACCATAGCTCCTCCACCATGCATCTACAAGTTACAAGTTACAACAAATAAGATAAACTTATAAAGTTACAAACATAAGAAAATTTTTAAAATAATGAAAATCTTACCTGGTATTTTAGTAGTCCTATCCTGGACAGCCATGTCGAAGCTCAAGGTGCCACCTGCCATTCTGTATACCTCCATCTCTTTGGATATCTCTGCACGTTCTGATGGATTTGGCACCATCTTCTGAACACAAGTGAAAAAGCCATCCATGACCTCAGCATCAAATAGAAAACCACATGAATAAGCAAATGCGGGGTTTAGGAAGAGCCCTGCAGCATGAATGGGACGATGGAGTGTGTTGTTCCATCGATCATCAATCACTTCCCATAAAAGAAGTTGTCTCTGAAACCCATCATCACCCTTATCATCATAATAGCTGCGATCAGCTTCTTTGGCCCTATCCATGGCCTCATACAAGTAGCCCATTGCGGGCTTCTCTCCATCCACCAATCTAAGAACCTTTACCAAAGGTTCACTAATGCTACACACCTCTTCCACTCCAGCCCAGAAATCTTCCTGATATGACACCAACCTGCAGATGGCATGTCCCTCTGATTTGCGGCTGATAGTCAAAGCACGCCACTCATCTGAAAGAAACATTCTCTTCAAATCCCACTTAGAATTCAAGAGGGATTGAAGAGAGATGAAAGTAGTGGCAAATCGTGTAATAGCAGGCTGCACCAACTCCTTCTTGTTGGTGAATGTCCTCATCAAATGAAGCACAGATCCATGGTTATATATAAATTTTGTGATTCTCTTTGATGATTCTACAATATCTTTGACAAAATCAATCTTTCCGATGTTCTCCAACATCAAATCAAGGCAATGTGCAGCACAAGGTGTCCAAAATATGCTCGGATACCTCTCCATAAGCATCTTGCCAGCAGAAACATAGTTTGCAACGTTGTCCGTTATGATTTGGACAACATTTTGGGGCCCAACCTCCATAATGAACACATCTAATAAATCACATAATAATCTTGCATCTTTGACATGTGCAGATGCATCAACAGATTTTATAAACATTGTCCCCTTGGGACGACTGACCAAGAAGTTAAGAAGGGTCCTACCCCTTTGATCAGTCCAACCATCTGACATCACAGTGCATCCTGTGACTTCCCATGATGCCCTTAACTCTTCCAATCTCTTGGTGCAGTCAACTTTCTCATTTTGCAGAATGCGCCCTTTAAGGTCATGATATGAAGGGGCTTTGTATCCTGGGCCAACAACAGCGATTGCATCAATCGTAGCCTGATAAAATGGATTGTTCCCGGCAACATTGAAAGGAATATCACTCCAAAGAAACAGTTTGCCCAACAACTTATCAGCTTCTTCCTTCTCCTTTCTTTTAATAAGGGAGGATATAGATGGCTGTGCCCCGGGAGTGGTTCTAGGAACAAAAAATGAGGAGGCAGCTACGGGGCTGCCTGTAGAAGAGGTTGATGCTGAAGAGCCACTACCACTCTCACGGTCAACTCCAAACCCTGATATTTGACTTTTCAGAGCTGATTTGCTGAGTTTAGTGGTTTTTATTTCTCCCAATGAGTTCATGGCTCTTTTGATTATTTCTGCATTGGTGTTTCTGCAAGGGCCTACTTCATGCCCAGGAATTTGTGCCAGGTGGTATTTCAACCTGTATATCCCCCCTGTCATGTGTTGACCACATAATTTGCAAGTCAAGTTTGATCGGCCAAACCCCTGATCAGGTTCACCAAATTCCCATAAAGGATCTAATTTCCTTGGCATGTTGGAAACTTTGAACTTTGAATGTTGAAATTTGAACCTAGGGCACAAGAAAAATTGCCAGTTAAAAAATAAAATAAAAAAATTACAATTTTACATGCAACATTTTGATTTTTTCACAAAAAAAAAACCCTCAACTCAATGCAAAAATAATAGGAAAAAATACATGTTGAAACACAAGCAAAAATAATGGGAAGAACCTAAGAGCACAAGAAGAAATATAAAAAACAAAATTTAACAAACAATTTTTTTGCATTTTTGACCAAAATAAACCCTCTCCTCTCAATAAAACAAAAACAAAAAAAAAAACACAACCAAATGCAATCACAAATGATGAAAAATACATGGGTAATAGAAACCCATGGAAGAACAAGAAAAAAACAAAAAAAAAAGGGTCAAATTTGATGCCCATACCTGGAAAAACGTTTTGCCGGAGACACTTGGTCCAAATTCGATTTTTGTTCGCTTGGCTTGCAAGAAATTCTTCACTTTTGTCCAATCTTGGGCTTGTAGATCACGTATCTACCTCCTTGGCTCTCCTCCTTCACTCCTTAGCTCTCATAACCCAAGCTGTCCAAGTAAAAATGAAAAACAAAAAACCCAAAATCGCATTATAAATTCGCTGTTTGAGGAAGCCACGATTTTTTGAGGTCGACTCGCGATTTTTTCGTAAAAATCGCGATTTTTTCAAAAAATCGCCGATAAAATCGGCAGCCCGAAAAAAGCGCGTTTTTTTCAAAAAATCGCGATGTTTGCTTCTTTGCATTTTACCATCAAGAAAATTATATTTGTGAAACTGTCATCATTATTTTTCATGGCAGCCATTAGGATTTTATTTCTAAGTATTTAATTTTTAGGGCGCCTTCATCATAGACTTAATCCATTAAGTTTATTAGGATTAGAGCTTCTTCATGACCTTCAACAATCATCACTTTCATGAGTCAAGTCATTTAGGCTTTGGGGCTTCTTCATCAAGAACAAGGATGTCATATAGCAGGGGTTTCATGGTAAGCCTTCTTCTTTATCATAGATCATGCACTATGGGCATCTAGGGCTTTGAGCATCTAGAATTTCATTAAAGCACTCATGTACTTAGGGTCAAGCCAAATAGATAGAGTTTAGGTCTCCTAGGGTTTGCATGAGGTTAGAGCAACAATACAAGAATATTTGCCATCTCCAACAATGCCATATTGACATCAATGACAACCTTGACCAACAGGTGGAGGAATGTGGCATATCATCATCACTGAGCAATGTGTGGGGCTGTTGGTTGGCTGGTTGTCCAAAATAGGAGAATTTTTTTTTTCTCATACAGGGTTATCCATTTTGGTGCGTTACAAACTTACAAGGCACTCAAATAATGTGAAAGTTAGCTCCAAATGGACCAATGAGTACAATGCTTCATGAGTTGACATGTGGCATGCATAAGAGATGTCCAATGGTCCACAAAAAAACCCAAAATTGCCTTTGGAGATGTTACCAATGCCTTATAATATGTGAGGCACCTCAAACATTGTGAATTGTCTTGGGAATTGTGCAACTGTGAAAACTTCATATTCTTAGAATGCAACTAGCTCATCTAGGACTACTTTATGCGACAAACAGCTTTTTTCATCAAAAAATTTACTATGGGTATCCCTGCTAAAAAGAGGGGTAACAGGTCCCTATGATCTATGTCACAGGGTTCGCCGAATTTGAACCTTGAGGTTCGAAATTCGGCGAACCTAAAAAAAATTTCAAATTCGTTCAGGTTCGGCAAACCTGATAGTCGAATCTCAAATTCGAACCTCAACGAATTCGAACCTCAACAAATTTGAACCTGAAGGTGAGCCTAAAGACGAACCTGAAGCCGAATTTTATAATTTAAAAAAAAATGTTGGGGTTTGATGTTAGAGTTCGGGTAGCTTTTGTTAGTTGTTTTAAGGTTTATGAGAAAAACCATGGGAAGCACATGGTTTTCTCTTGTTCTGCTTCCCTCCAATTAGTTTCCCGTAGTGGCAACTGGTTTGTCTTTATTTACCATGGTTGTTGATAGCAAAGAAGCGAACATCGCGATTTTTAAAAAAAATTGCGACTTTTTCACAAAAACGATTTAATCGGCGATTTTTTGGGCGATTTTTTGAGTTTGAAAAAATCGCCAAAAAATCGCGATCCAATAGGAAATAATCGCGGGGCCTCAAAACAACGATTTTTTAAGTTGCATTTTTTATTTTTTTTTTGTCTCTTTTTTGCAGTGAGAGGTTTGCTAAGGAGAGCTAAGGAGGAGGATAAGTGATCTACAAGGGCAAGAGTGGACAAAAGTGAAGGATTTTAGCAAGCCAAGCCAACAAAATTCGAATTTGAACCAAGTTTCTTCGGCAAAACGTTTTTTCTAGGTATGGGCATCAAATTTGACCCTTTTTTTTTCTTGTTCTTCCATGGGTTTCTATCACCCATGTATTTTTCATCATTTTTTATTGCATTTGGTTGTGTGTGTGCGTTTTTTTTTATATTGAGAGGAGAGGGCTTATTTTGGTCAAAAATGCAAAAAATTGGTTGTTAAATTTATTTTTTATATTTCTTCTTGTGCTCCTAGTTTCTTTCCATTATTTTTGCTTGCGTTTCAACATGTATTTTTTCCCATTATTTTTGCATTGAGTTGAGGTTTTTTTTTTGGTGAAAAAATCAAAATGTTGTATGTAAAATTGTAATTTTTTTATTTTATTTTTTAACTTGCAATTTTTCTTGTGCCTTAGGTTCAAATTTCAAAGTTCAAAGTTCAAAGTTCATCTTACAGTAAAACTCAAGAGTCAAGAGTTCAACAAATTTACAAACATGATAGGCGGGGTATACAGGTTGAAATACCACCTGGCACAAATTCCTGGACACGAAGTAGGCCCTTGCACAAATACCAATCTAGAAATAATCAGAAGAGCCATCAAATCATTGGAAGAAATAAAACCAACTAAACTCAGCAAGCCAGCTCTGAGGAGTCAAATATCAGGGTTTAGAGGTGACCGTGAGAGTGGTAGTGGTTTTTCAGCATCAACATCTTC
This sequence comes from Pinus albicaulis, assembly GCA_034641835.2. NCBI lineage: Eukaryota > Viridiplantae > Streptophyta > Pinopsida > Pinales > Pinaceae > Pinus > Pinus albicaulis. Next base: position 278,674,472 of record CM076573.1, read on the forward strand.
TACACCCAACCCCGTAGCTGCCTCCTTGTATTTTGTTCCTAGAACCACTCCTTGTGCACAACCATCTATTTCCTTACTTCTTAAAAAAAAGGAGAAGGAAGAAGTTGATAGGTCGTTGGGCAAACTGTTTCTTTGGAGTGATATTCCTTTCAGTGTTGCCAGGAACAATCCATTTTATCAGGCTGCGATTGATGCTATCACTGTTGTTGGCCTAGGATACAAAGCCCCTTCATATGATGGCTTTAGAGGGCGCATTCTGCAAAATGAGAAAGTTGATTGCACCAAGAGATTTGAGGAGTTAAGTGCATCATGGGAAGTCACAGGATGCACTGTGATGTCAGATGGTTGGACTGATCAAAAGGGTAGGACCCGTATTAACTTCTTGGTCGGTTGTCCCAAGGGGACAATGTTTGTGAAATCTGTTGATGCATCTGCACATGTCAAAGATGCACGAATATTATGTGATTTATTGGATGTGTTCATTCTGGAGGTGGGTCCCCAAAATGTTGTCCAAATCATAATGGACAACGCTGCAAACTATGTTGCTACTGGCAAGATGCTTATGGAGAGACATCCAAGCATATTTTGGACATCTTGTGCTGCACATTGCATAGATTTGATGTTGGAGGACATAGGAAAGATTGATTTTGTCAAAAATATTGTAGAATCATCAAAGAGCATTACAAAATTTATATATAATCATGCATCTGTGCTTCATTTGATGAGAACATTCACCAACAAGGAGTTGGTGGGCCTTGCTATTACACGGTTTGCCACTAGTTTCATATCTCTTCAATCACTCTTGAATTCTATGTGGGATTTGAAGAGAATGTTTCTTTCAGAGGAGTGGCGTGCTTTGACTGTCAGTTGCAAACCAGAGGGAGAGGCCATCTGCAGGTTGGTTTCATATTAGGAAAGCTTCTAGGCGAGAGTGCAAGAGGTGTGCAGCGTTACTGAACCTTTGGTAAATGTTCTTAGATTGGTTGATGGAGAGAAGCCCGCAATGAGCTACTTGTATGAGGCCATGGATAGGGCCAAAGAAGCCATTCGTAGCTACTATGATGATAAGGGTGATGAGGGGTTTCAGAAACAACTTCTTGTATGGGAAGTGATTGATGACTGATGGAACAACACACTCCATCGTCCCATTCATGCTGCAGGGATCTTCTTGAACCCCGAATTTGCTTACTCATGTAGTTTCGTATTTGATGCTGAGGTCATGGATGGATTTTTCACTTGTGTTCAAAAGATGGTGCCATCTCCATCAGAACGTGCAGAGATATCCAAAGAAATGGAGGTATACAAAATGGCAGGTGGCACATTGAGCTTTGACATGGCTGTCCAGGATAGGACTACTAAAATGCCAGGTAAGATTTTCATTATTTTAAATTTTTTCTTATGTTTGTAACTTTATAAGTTTATCTTATTTGTTGTAACTTGTAACTTATAGATGCATGGTTGAAGAGTTACGGTGGCAGATTACCAAAACTCCAAAATCTTGCCATTAGAATACTCAGCCAAACATGTAGCTCTTCAAGATGTGAGCACAATTGGAGTGTATTTGAAAAAATACACACAAAAAGCGCAAGAGGTTAAAAACTTAAAATATTCCAACTGATTTTTTTAATTCATTAAATAATTTTTTTTATAATTATTAGTTTATTGTTTATAATATATATTTTTAATTTATTAATTTATGACCCTTGTACAGGTTGGAGTCCCAGCGCCTCAATGGCATGGTTTACGTCTACTACAATCTTAGATTGTGGGTGAGACAACTTGAGAGGACACCTGATATGGAGGCCATCTCTTTAGATGTGATTGACACCACTGCTGAATGGAGGGTTGAAGCTGAGAGGCCTGTCATGGAGTCAGCCCCTGATTGGATAGAGCAAGAGGTAGTGGAGGGGGAGGAGGACGAGGAGGAGGAGCAGCAGCAGGAGGAGCAGGAGGAGGAGGTGACACCACCTACCCCTGCTACCGGTAGAGGATGTGGTTTGCCTCCTTTAGCTCTTGGTGCTTCAGGTTCCCATTCTGGTGCTTCAGGTTTTACTTCTAGAGCACAATAGAGTCCATTGCCAACCCCGCCAGCTTCTTCATCTAGAGGGAAAGCTGTTACATTTTCTCGCAAGACATGCAGAGGAAATCAGTAGTATAGGACCATAGGTTATATGGTGCATTCCTTTTTATATGACATTATGACTCATGATATGAGATAAATTATTATATTTTTTGTTGATATTTTGAGGCTGAGTTGACTCTTGAGACTCAAGACTTAGTATTCAAGACATGATTCAGTTTTATGTGTGATGTAGCACTAGACATGATATTACACATCTTATATATTAGTTTTTTTTTCATATTTATGTGTCAATGCATTTATTTTATGCTGTGGATGCTTTAGATATTAAAAAAATTGAAAAACAATGAATATTTTTGTGTGTGCCGATTTTTTCCCGATTTTTACGATTTTTTTCGATTTTTTCCCCTCGCCGATTTAATCCCGATCGCGATGTTGGCAACATTGGTCGATACATTTTCACAAGCCAACTTTAGTCTGAGTGTACTCGCCCTATTGTATTCGATGTAATTTCCTGAATTTCTTGACGCTGCTTGTCTCTACCTCCCGGAGCGTGAAGTGAATAGTGGTTGTGATTTGTGACTCGTGGGTGTTCACTGCTATTCATATAACTTTATTGATTGATTTTGATTTTTTATTATTTTATGTCATATATATATATATGTGTGTGTGTGTGGTGAAAAATATGTATAGTCGAACTTAATGCCGAACCTCATGCGAACCTGATTGAAAAATTCAAATTCGAATCAAACTTAATTTTTGCCGAACTCGAATTCGAACCCGAACCGTGTGACATAGCCTATGATCTTTATTGTCATTTCTTGTGAATTCTAGTTGATGAACAACTTTATATAGAACATAAGTAATCACCGATTTATCATCCAAGATGTAGTAGAAGGCTATCTAGAATCTAGATGTATTCCTTCGTGTTTATTTTTATTTTTATTATTTGTTTATTTAATGTATAGTTTTTATATTCATTTTTAATCTGTTTTAGAAATTGTTCGAGGTTTGAAAATCTTAAGAGAGCTTAAAGTTGGCAATGCAGGTGTTCAGTATAAAGTTGCAGTATCCTCTAATTTTGATGTCATTCATATCTCATGGCTTCTTTTAGTCATTGAAGGAAAGGAGCTTTTACCAATCCTACCAAGGTTTGCATCATAAGTTACACTTTTGAGAAATGCAACTTGTTTTGAGATAAGCTATTGTTCCCTTGATCACATCAGGATTTGCTTCTTTTCAAATGATTGGTAGTTAAGTTGAATAAGTTTCATATTGATTACGAAATGGGGATTAACAATTTGAATGGGAATACTAAGCTTTGACTTAAAATTATGGGTGTTGATGTAGACACTATCTTCATTTGAGTAATTCTGGAGGAAAGACAATTAGAAAATCAGTGGACAGGTTTGGAGACCCATGGTTTGACCCAATAGAAACAGAAGACCTTGTCCAGGTTCTCCTTCATTCTCTAGCTTCAAATTACTTCTTAATCAGTTTCAGTTGTGGTTGTCATGATAAAAATTGACTTAATTGGGCTTACATCTATTTATTCTGAGCAGGACAGTATGTTTTTGGCAGATATTCCAGAACATCAAACATCCATATTCTTCTACTGCAACTGATCTATTTAGCCAAATGTTTAGATTAAAATTTTCAAGATCTTCACCGTGGGGTATTTTTCATGATTGTCGCATACACTTTTACAAGCCTATACATTCTAGGTAAGATTCCTTTGATATGTTCCACTTTCTTGAAAGTTGTCCATCGTGATTCAGTTTTCTATTATACAACTCTTTCACTCGCTATCAGATGCACGTTTGGAAAGCTCTTTGTTTGTGAATGTAGGAGTGTAGATGTAGAAAACAAACTGAGGAAAGGAAGTGTTTTGGCAAAGATTTTGGTTGCAGATTGACTATAAGAGAAACAGAGCTTAAATGATCTCAGATTTGGCTATTTATCAAAATTAGGGTTTTCAAAACGGTATAGGCATAGAAAACAACTTGACTGAATATTCTGATACGTTATATGATAAAACTGAACATTATAAACATAGAATTTTAGATTCTGTACTCATGTAGAAGTATCTCTTAGATTTAGTTGCAAGGAGATATTTATGGATCCCTAAGTTTGAAAAAGATTGGAATTTGGAATTTCTTAAAGCTATTGTGTATTGTAGAAAACTAATTTTGCTTGATTTATTTGTCATAAATTATATCGATAGTGGAACTATACATTATTTTTTATTATAATATTATATGATCCTCTAGATAACATTGAACCTAGCAAGAATTGTGGGAAGTAATAAATACTTCAAAGCGTAGCAAAGAGTTTGGTGATAGAATGCATATTGTTGGAATCTCACAACCTTGAATTGTAGGAGAAGAAAACTATTACATAGGGTTTCTAGAGGTCAATAACTTGTCGGTCGAGTGTCACAATGCTGTTATATATATATATATATATATATATATAGGACATCCTGATATCCAGGCATTTGAGGTACAATTGTAAATTTACAAGTAATTGACATCTAGAAGTTCGAAGAAATCTAGGACATCCCAATATCCGGACATCTGAGACATCCAGTGCTTTGTGCATTATGCAAAGTTTTAAATGCCTAGATACAGATTTCGTCATAATTTCGTATTGTTCTTCGTTTTGCACTAAAAAACAAATCCGAGCATCTGACCCCTAGAATATTTTACAAAGAAAAACAAAGAAAACACCCCAAACACACAATTTAGTTGTGTACTAGTGCAGGTGGCTGAGTGACACATGGAAACATACTATTGGATGGCGAGGATGAGTTGGCAGATGAGTTGGAGTACTTGGTGGTGATGATGTAGTACATTTAGTATAGGAGATATATGGCAGGTGTTTTTACCCCTTTTTGGTGTCCAAGTAGGTTAAATCTGAGTGACACATGGCACCACTCAGAGAATGCCATGTGGCATGTTGATAACATCACGATGTAAGCATGACATCATCAAGACGAGTTACTTGAGGCTATGAGGACATGATGACATGGTAGTTGATGCAGAGATAGGTGGTAGAGGACGTGGAGATAGGTGGATGACTATTCACTGATAGGTGATGATTTGGCTGACATATGGACTTTGGCATGGACAGGTTGAGATGGCATGGTAGGGTCTAGTTTTTGGCCTTAGTACCATATGCACAAAATGCCAAATTGCAGTCGCTATGAAATTTTAATCCATCACAACAATTGGAAATTATTTTTCTAATTGTTAATTTGCCATTTTTCACAAATAAACCGCGGAAGAAAATAACGCTGGAAACTGAGAAAATCTAGTGCACACATAAAATTACATAGTTATTTTTGGACAAATATCCCCAGAAAAACCCAACTTGGGAAAACTGGTGCAATAGCTAAGGGTTTTATTGTTATGCAACAGTGAGAAATTCTGAGTACAATAATTTGAAAGCCGAAATCTAGCTATCCTGCAGAGAAAGTACTGGCAAAAATATCTAGAGGGAAATTACCCTTAATCTGGGAAATTCTGACACTGGATTGCTTCTGAAAGGCAAGCTGTCGAATTGGATTTGCGCAAGCCCTGCGTTAACCTGAAGCTGCCTGTTGAAACTGCTGCCCGAATCATCTACTAATCAAGTTGTATTGCCTGTTGTTGTATGGGAAAATATCTCTCCGACACTCTAGAACCTCTGCTCGACTTCTGGAACTGAAAACATTTGCCCTCTTCAACAAATCGAACTTCCTTCAGAGGCTTCTGCGTTAGGACTTCGCAGCCTCCTGGAGAAACTTCGACCTCTCTGCAAATGCACTAGCTAGATCTGGAAAACTTCCTCCAGCTTCACTATCTTTGCTTTGATATCTGGCTTTTCGGCAACTGCAACTGCTCTCTGGAAATCAAAATGTCAAGGAAATCAAACTTCTCAACTGTGTTCTCCAAGTGCCCATTGACTTCTTATAATCTTTTCTTGTTGCACTAACTATTGATTTTATAGCATCGGGAAGTGTTCTAGGTCTCAAATTTTGAGGAGAGGCTTGAACAACAGTATTCCAGAGAACCCAGAAATCGTTTGTGGAAATTCCACGCGGATTTTTCTTTATTAAAATAATCAATTTGATTATTTAATGTGATCCCTAAGTCTAAACTTAGGGAAATTAAATAATTAAAGGGTATTCATAAAGCAGAGTATGAATCTTCTAGAAAACGAAGATCAAGTCATCTTTTAATCTGAGTCGTTGATTAAGGATATACTCTAGGCCGTTGATTCGTCAGCAAAAAGACTATAAGAGAAGGCTTGAGGGTCATTTGGAAAGTAAGCCGGGCACATTCTCAGTACCCGAAGGAGATCGATTCTGAAGTAAGAGAATTCGATTTCAGAGGGTGAGTCTCTAGAGGCGGGATTGCAGAGACTGAAGGAGGAGGGAGAAGTCAGCATAGACGGAGAAGAAGGAAGACAAAAGACAAAGGGAAGGCAGCACTGAGCAGCGGCACTAGCCCTCCACGCAGACTTACGCAGTCCAGGCACTGACTGCGCAGAGGGTCTACGCAGATTGACGCAGAGGGTGCAGGAGGTTATCCAATGTGTCAGGAATTCTTCCGGATTGTCCGGAAAATTCATATTAGGTGTACGCTATTGATTCTGCTCGTCATGAATTATGTAAATGATCTTTTCATTGCTGAAGATTAATACAAACCCTCATTTGCTGTATCGGTTTTCCCACATTTGGTTTTTCCAGGGACAATTGTCCAAAAATAACTGTGTTCATGTGGTTGTTTCTATTTTGCGATATGTATTTAAATTGTTCTCCTGCTTTTGTTTAGAGTGAATACTTCAGATGTGTTTACTTCAAAATTTACTGAAGCATCTGTAAATAACTTATCATAATAAGTAGGCGAAATAAACCAACTACTGCAGCAACAATTTTAAGAGTGAAAATTTCACATGGTATCAGAGCTAAAGAAAAAAGGCAGAAAGAAAGGTTCTGCAATGGAACAAAGATCTGACGTTAATACCATTCGAAAGGGTCCACGTACTCCTCCAGAGCACATAGAGAAACAAAGGGAGCATGACATATTTGTTCTGGCATCCAGACTAGAGGAGGATTTCGCTTGTGTGTCAAGCACGACCTCTCCAGGAGTTTGGTATATTGACAGTGGAACATCTGCTCATATGACGAGAGTTCGAGAATGTTTTTCGAGCTACCGAGAAGAGCAGATGAATTTCCAGATCACAATGGGAAACAAGGCCAAGTGTACCCCCGTTGGAAGAGGTACCATAATATTTCAGACAAGAGCTGACAACAAGATTCAGGCTATAAATGTTCTGCATATACCGGGTTTGGGGATAACTTACTCTTGGTGTCTCAGCTCCAAAACAAGGGTTATGACGTATACTTTATTGGAAATAAAGTTTATGTCAAACACCCTAGCTGGAAAAGGAAGGCACAAGTTGGAGTAAAGAGACATAAATTATATAAGCTCCATCTTGAGTCCCCAATGACACTAATCGATAGTACGGACGAAAGGATCTGAATGAATTATGGAACAAAAGGATGGGGCATTTACATCATGGAGCCTTGAAGATTCTCAAGAAGATTGTCATGGGAGCTCCAAAACTCACCACAAGGAAAGATGAGGTTTGCAGGGGGTGCGTACTAGGAAAGTATGCCAAGGTAGCATTTCCAAGAAGTAGCAGTAGGGCCAAGAGTGTATTGGAGTTGATACACTCAGACATCTGCGGTCCAATGTCCACGACTGCTCTCAATGGTGCAAAGTATTTTGCTACCTTTATTGATGACCATTCCAGAAAAACTTGGATCTACTTTCTCAAAACCAAAGATGAAGTCTTTGAGCATTTCAAAGAACTCAATGTGAAAATTTCAAGACTGAAAATATTACTACAATACTTGGTTTATTTCTCCTACTTATTAGATAAGTTATTTACAAATGCTTCGATAAATTCTGAAATAAACACATTTGCAGGTCTTCACTTTAATCAAGAGCATAATAAAGAAAATTACACGAGTAGCACAATAGAAACAACCATATGAACACAGTTATTTTTGGACAATTGTCCCTGGGAAAACCCAATGTGGGAAAACCGGTGCAGCAGATGAGGGTTTTGTATTTATCTTCAGAAATGGAAAGTACATTTACAAGCGTCTGATGAGCAGAGAAAAAATAGCATACAACTGGCTGAATTTTCTGGAACCTCCAGAAGAATTTCAGATCCTCGGGGTGACCTCCTTCACCCTCTGCATCATCCAGCGTGAGTGCTCTGCGCAGTCTCTCCCTAGACTGTGTAACTCTGCGTGGATGGGGTCTTGCTGCTAATCAGCTCACCCTTCCCTTCATCCTCCAGACTTCTGCTTCTGCGATAGCTGAATCCTCCCTCCTCCTCCTGCGTCTGCAACCCTGCCTCTACAATCTCACCCACTAAAATTGATTTCTCTTGCTTCAGAATCGATTTCCTTCGGGTACTGATAGTGTCCCCGGCTTGATTTCCAAATGGCCCTCAAGTCTCTTCTTATAGTCTTCTCGCTGATGAATCAACGACCAAGATTATATCGTTAATCAATGGCTCAGATTAAAATATGACTTAATCTTCGCTTTCTAGAAGATTCACACTCTGCTTTATTAATACCCTTTAATTATTTAATTTCCCTAAGTTTAAACTTAGAGTATGCATTAAAATAATTAACTATTTTAATAAAGTCATATCCGAGTGGAATTTCCACAAACGATTTCTGGGTTCTCTGGATGATTGATGTCCAAGCCTCTCTACCAGAAATGAGACTTAGAACACTTCTCGATGCTATATAAATCAACACTCCCTCTTAGCAAGGAAAGTGTTCAAGCAAGATACCACTGCACTGCTCTGACTCTATAACATCTCCTGTGTTGATGCTATCCTGGTTGCTACCCCTCATCTTTGCGCTGCTGCCTTCTGTACTGCTGCCTTGTGACACTGCCTCTGCCACTGCCTCATCCATACTGCAGCTCCCTTTGTTTCTAAAGACCACCCTTTCCTCTAATGGAAAGGGTTCTCGACCATCCCCATCTTCTCTCTGAAGTAAATGAACTTAATCTTACTAAAAACCTTTGTGAGGATATCTGCCACATATTCTCCTGTAGGAGTGTGTCGCAATTGTACTGCTCCTCTTTGGACATAGTCCTTGATGAAGTGGCACCGAATGTCAATGTGTTTCGACCGGTCATGAAACACAGGATTTTCAGAGAGCTTAATGCAACTCTGATTATCGCACATAATCTCGGTAGGTTCCATCCGCTTCTTGAGTAGGTTCAAGAGTAACTTGCAGAGCCATATGGCCTCGCACGAAACTGTGCTTGCTGCCATGTACTCTGCCTCGACTGAACTTAGCGCTACGGAATTTTGTTTCCTGCTACACCAGGAGGTCATTCCTGATCCTAGACTGTAACAATACCCACTGGTACTTTTCCGATCCAATGTACTTCCAGCCCAGTCTGCATCTGTGAACCCACTCAACTAGACCTCATTGCCCTTGGTGTACTTCAACCCACACTCGACTGTCAATCATTCATCTATTGGCTGCCCATCTTGCATTCCATAGAATTTTGCATCACTGGCATCTTGTATGAACACATTTCTAATTTAAACAAGTGCTCTAAATTGGATTGGTGATTGATTGATAAGATTGGATTTAAGAATACATTGTGATTAATGCTCTTGTTTCTCCTTGCTATCATTGTTGTTGGATAAGTGTATATATTGCTTTGACACTGTTGAACAAATAGTTTTGTGGATTTATTTGTTAATTCAAACAAATAAAATTAACGATCAATATTTTAAATTTTTGACCTAAAAAACCCTCTCCACTAAATGCAACAAAAATGGCAAAAAAACCACACTCAAACCCAAGCAAAAATCATGGAAAATATATGGGTGACTGAAACCCAAGGAAAAACAAGGAGAAAACAAAAAAAAATAGGGCCAAATTTGATGCCCATACCTGAAATCCACACCCCGCTGACGAAAGTTGGTCCAAATTCAAAATTTCTTTGCTTGAGATCCTAAATTCCTTCGGTTTTCTCCTCTCTCATCCTTGCAGATTAGTTCTCCTCCTCCTTAGCTCTCAGCCTTGCCGTCTGATTGCGAAATGAAACAAAAAAAGCCCAATTTTACCTTTAATAAGTCATTGTTTCCACGGCATGCGACTTTTAAAGTTTTAACTATCAGATTGCGAATTTTTTGTAAGAATTGCGGTTAAATTGCAATTTTTTGAAAATGAAAAAATTGCCGATTTAGTCGGGCAATTTTATCGGCTAAGCGAAAAAATCATGATTTTCGTAACACTGCTATTAAGTGAGGTTCACTATTTTTCCACATTATGCTGATTTTGGGTTTGCTGAAATTACATCTATTAGTCTGCTATGAAGAGCTTGTATGAAGGGCATATTTGCTCTTGGAGAAAGGTCATGTTTTGAGGTACCAACCCTCCTTGTAATTGTTTTTTGATCAATTGTTCAAATACAAATTTGTTGTTGTCTTTTCATTGAGAGGTTGTTGCTGGTTGTTTCTATCATGAAGACATTCTTGCTGCTGTAACAACCCGTTCCTGAGTTATACACAATGATATTAGCGTGTGTACGGTATAGGCATTTGATAGCTACACCTGCCTATCTCGCACACATCGCACTAGTACACCTAACTACTAATATCAAGATTATTTGAGTTAGAAATTAATATTAAGGTTTCAGATTAATATTCATATTAATTTAGTATAAAATATATAAAAATGACTAATAAAAAGAAAATAAACTTGAGTTAATTAAAATATATATATATATATATAATTTATATTCCAACATAAGCTTTACTCATAAAAATACTTAAAATTCAAGTCGTATACCCTTAAACAAATTTAATAACCATAAGATCACCTCTCCTCTTTAATAGCAATCACATCTCCTTAAATGACATTCGTACCTTCCTTTAAGAAGATCTTATCTTGATGGAGAAGAGGCGGTGGGGTAGGATGTATGGCGGTGGAGAAATTTATATAAGGAAGTTGATTCGAAGGAGGGGGGAGGGGGGGTCTTTGAACTTCGGCTGATTACCAAGTGATACTATGATAAGAAAGGATCTGTGCTGAAAGGGAGTCTCTGTTTTTCTTGGAAATCTAGGCACGGGGGCAGAGGAGACATCTTCTGGGTCTGGGATTGTTCCTGGATTGGCTGGGAGGATTTGATTGTTTCGGTGAACTGTTCAACTGTCCACAACATCACACGAGGAGAACCACCATTAAATCATCAACTTTATTCCAGATTCATTCATGCTGAAAGGATGTCTTAGAAGGTATTCATTAAAAGGATGATAGCTGTAGCAGTGATTACCCTGTTGGTCGAATTAGCTAAGTCCCTCTCTGGCAAAACTCTGAAATTAAGTGTAAAAGTTAGGAATGTTTAAAAGAGGATCTCTACAGCTGCTATCTTAGTTCTGTTTGAAGAAGAGCACCTTTGGAAGGGCACACATGAAAATTCTGCATCTTAAAACAGTTCAGTTGGTTGATTAATAGGATGTTTATCACAACATAGTCATGCCTCCATTATCCATATTTCTAAATCCTGTTTATATGTACTTTGACTCCTTTTGCGATTGCTGGTTTTGCACTGCTCTACTCTTTTACCCATTTAGTCAAAAGAATATCTCATCTTTTGTCTTAGAGATTCCCCCATCGTGCCAGAGGAGAACCTGCTTAAGGTGCGAGAAGGTGTTGTTGTAGTGATTTTTGACAGCTTATCTAAATTCTTGCTCGGGTTGCACTTGTTTTCAGGGCTTTATGACATTATGTCCAGGTTAGGAGCTAACACCTGCTATTGCCTTTCTTTGGAAAGATCAATTTAAATTTTTTTTTTTCCTGGGGTATCCTTCCCCTTTAAGTGTAGGGGATTTGAAGAGTTTGAAGTAGGAATTTCCTTTGCTTGTGAAAGTCAAACCTGGTGTCTTTTGTTGTGATGTTGAGCCCCCTTTTATTGGTGTGCAGGAGCATAAGGTTGCCTTTTAAAAAAAATTAGGGCAGAATCTTCCTGGTTCCCTGTTTGTGCATTTGATGCAACTCTCTGACCTATGATGTACTTATTTGTTTAAAAAAATGTTACAAAAATAGAATTGCTATTTTCTAATTAAATAACTAGAGAACACCATCTAAAGACAGAAACTTTGTATAAGGAATATGAATACAGTTTAGCTTGGAATATCTAAATGTGTCTATATTACTTTTGTAAGCTAGGGATTCTAAATTTTGTCTTGTCATTTTTCTTGGAAACTTTGAAGATGCCATAGTTCTTTTATCAAAATTTCATTATTGGAGATATTACAAACCTAAAGAAAATGATCTGTTGATTCTAATGTAGGGTTAATGCTTCATGTTTTAAGGTTGTTACCATCATTCATTTGTAGACTAGTGACTTCTCATTCCAATACATTATTACTGTGTAACTGTCCTTTGTGTCTCACTTTTTATTTCTCTGGTCCTCAGAAATCCAGACTCTCAATATGTAGCTATGATGGCATTAAGGAGATTTAGATTAGATGCAGAGATGCGAGGAGCATCTATATCTAACAACCTATGTGATGAATCTACTCATATGGTGGTTTATGCCCCAATTGGCATACAATTATCATTCAGAAGAATCATGCAAAGGTGATAATGTTGTCTATCTTCATTTTTATTTTGAAAAGCATATTTTTGCTCAAATTTATTTTGGCTTTATTATTTGTAGTAGGATTTCTTGAATTGGATATTTGCATAGCTGAGTATTTGACACAAGACTTGCCTTATTGCAATCAAGCAAATGGAAAGCTCAATCACAACAGATAGTCTTCTAGGGGCTCCAAATTTGGGCTAAAAATAAAAGGGTAATGAAACCCCTATTTGTGCTAGACCAAGTTCATGCAATCAAGTAACAAACAAGATATGTTGGAACTTAGATCACTACTCTGAAAATCAGTTTCATAACAGCGATGAAGTTTTCTCCATGAAATGCGGCAATTATCATTCAAATCTACTAACCAATGTTGATCTGCATTTCCTTCAACAGCGAAAAGTTTGCAAAGTGTTGCCAAGGTGTTAATTTTAGGGATATATTGTTCTCTGCTGTAGATAATTGCATTTTCAAACTTTTTCATCATTTACACATTACATTCACCCTATAATATCATATCATCATTAGCAATTATGTAGAGAGAACAATAAACATCAACAATACAGTGGAACAATAAGGAACAATAGAAAAAAAACATACACAATAGACACACCAGGATTTTGGTTAGAGACTAGGGGAAAACCTCACAAGGGGGAAAACCCAACCAGATTCTTCTTCTATTAGATATTCATCAAATGTTCCATTGAGATACAATGTACAATAAGTATGAGACAAAAGTCATTCATCATCAGTTATATCAGAAAACATGTATACTAGAGAGAGGCAAGCACAGGCCTCGATAGCATACCATCATAAGAGCACACTATACAACATTGTCACTGTCATGGAGGTTCTGCAATCACTGTCATATCATCATCATAGAGACAAGTCATAAATCAGAATGTCACTGCCAAGTCTGCCATATCAAGATCACTGCCATGTCTGATATATAAAGATTGCTGCGATGTCGGATATATAGATGTCTCTACCATACAACATGGTCACTTCCATCAAGAGGATGATATCAGTGTCATCTGGGTTGTTATGAACAACTCCAAATGACTGCTCATGCTCCTCCGAGGTATCCGTGTAAGATTCTATGGGCTCAACTATAAAAGAAGAATCCTCATCTAGAACAACAGAAGGAATCTCCGCTTGATCTACTTCTGTCATCTCCTTAATGTGACTCAAACATGAGTGCTTAGGCCCCCATGGTTCATTGTAGATGAAGCAAAGACCCTTCCTTCTTAACTTGTTCTTGCTGCATGGTCCACAAATCTCAACAACTCTTCCCCGGTCAACTATCTTTTGAACCATTTTATGTTCTGCTCAACCAACCTTTCAGCTAGTTCATAAGCAGTGGGGGAGACTATCTGTGCTTTTCTCCAAATGACCAACAACTTATACTGTAACTTCTTGCGAATGGCATCACGGTCTTCTATAACTAAGGACAAAATGGACTGCATGTGAGCTTTGATCGTGTCAGGATGGTGTTTCTTGATGTCGAAGAAGTATTGGAATATTTGAAGAATCAAGTCATCACACTCTAGATCAAACATGATGTCATATGATCTGATCATGGTCATGACTTCTAAAATCACGAGCTTTTTCCCAATGGTAGGACCCGCAGTGTTATCCAAGTCTCGAAAGGTCTCTACTATCATTATGAAAACACCCTTCATAATATCATCGTTGTAAGGGAGTATAGGTGGGGTTAGCCTCATGATGTTACTGAGTTAGGATGCAACTGGAGGTTTGATCCCTTCACAAGGGTACTCTAAGAACTTGTGTTGTATTAGGGTCAAAATGGCTGGTTTTAAAGCCCAACTTAGCTTCTTCCCCTCTGACTGGCTCACCTTGGAAAAGAGTGAGTCTAGTTCTTCTAGTTTGAAAAGGGCTTTCACTGTAACCCTCATGTATTTTAGAACTATCCCAAGTGCAAAGATTTTGTGTCCAATTTTCGGCCCCTTCTGCAAATCCCTTGGTTGCTCTTGTTGAAGAATGGCATGTACCCCTCTTGAGAAAGGTCTACTATTCTGTTTGGGTTTTTGGGTTAATGATGTACAATCTTCTGTATGGTTTAATTCCTTCAATTCATTCAGGAGTTCTGTGAATTTCTCCATGGTTTGACCCAATGATGACAAGTACATCAAGAAGTACACAATAATGACCAACTGGCTCAATACATAGACCTCTCACAACATAAGCACTCTTTTGTGACAAGATGCATGCAACCTCTCAAATTGCTAAACCCTAGCAGCCTACTCAGCCATAAACACTATATTAAAAAGACTCAACATTACTTTAATCAACATGCAGTACATCTCAATGCCATCATGGCATATATATGAATAACAGTGTGCTCAACACTCACTCATGACACTTTTACTTTATAGAATAATTTGACCATACTCTAGACAAACATTACATCGTTTAGAGGCAACACATAGCCACCATTACAATGCCCATGCATCAATCGACCTCACATATAACCCTAGACAACATCGGCTATACATAATACTCAGTTTAGGACTTACTTATTCAACATTCATTCTATTAGGTCCTTATAATACTAGTGTATCCCCTTATTGTTATTGTTAGTATAGCCCCCTTATTGTTATTGTTGTGCGCATGTAGTCCCCATATTGTTATTATTGTGCCCCTTAGAAGCCCACTATTGTTATTGTTGTGCCCTTACATTTTTATTGTTATGTCGGCTAGGATTATATTGTGATCCATTGGACTCCTATATATAGAAATGAGGTTTTGTCATTTGTATCATCCAAGAATTGTTCATTTATATAATGTAAAGGAGGTTGCCCCCTTGAAGTGGCTGATTTATAAGGCGTTGATCTCTCTTTTCTTCTATTTTTGGAGCTGGTTTCATAACATTTGGTATCAGAGCTTTGGATTCTAGGGTTTCGCTGCTTCAAATAGGCCATCATGGAATTTTCCTATAACGTTTTTTCTACGAAGGTTTAGAAGCTAAAAAAGAAACCATTTGTGAAGAAATATTGATGAACGTCATGTACAAATTTCAGATCTTGGTTCGTAATATTTTGGAGATATGATCTGTGGAAGTTAGGGTTTTTGAAGGCTCTCGAATTTCATCTCAAAGAGGTGACCTTGGAAAAATTGTCATAACTCTCTCTCTCTGAGCATCGGATTGGAATTCTGTAAAAAGTGGTCGAAAGTACACGAACTGCATTTTACTGTGTATCAATTTCAGAGACGAAGAAGGAAACAATGACACGTGGCATGCCGTACAAGTTCGCTCTACTGAACCAGTCCATAATTAGGTCATTGCGAGAGATTAGGCATAACTTTGCCTCGAAGAATCCAAATCAGGTTAGACCTGTGGCATTGGAAAGACGATTCAGAGGGCTACTAAAGGACTGAAGATAAAATCTCATGGATTCGAAATTCCAGAGATACATTAGTTTCAATATCGAGCTCCTCAAAAGCAAGAAAAAGGTGTGTATTTTAAAAAAAAATTGCGTAAGTCTTGTTTGAAAAATCAGTTTGAAGGGATTCCAAGGGCATATTGAAGCATAGATATCAATATTGGGTTCTAAAATGGCCCCTAAAAAGAATTCAACGCACATTAAGCCCGAAGAAGGCTCTACTATGACTCATGAAGAGGAAGAAGTGCAACATGATATATCAAAATTACAAGAACAAGTGCAACAAATTTCACTCTCACAAAGAGTAACAAAAAATGAAATGGAAGCTAAGATGGATGGTTTGAAGAATGGAATGGAAGCTAAGATCGATAGTATAGAAGAAAAATTGAAAGGCAACATGGAAGACATGAAGAATGATCTAAAGGCAGACATGGAAGGTTTGAAGGAAGGTTTGACAAAGTTGCTACAAGAAATGATTCCTAATGGAAAAAAGATGGAGAAAGTCCCAGTTCAAACAATACTGCCAGAACTTGACGAGGAAGGAAAAATAATATTGGAACCTGAAGCTATTATAGAAACAAGAACTCGATAGTTAGGAAATCGATCAATGTCAGAGTATCTCATCAAGTAGAAGAACTTACCCGCTGAAGATTCCACATGGGAGGATGAGAATTTTATACAGAAGCATCTAGAAATAATCAAGTGTTGAGGACAACACTTGTGTGAAGGAGAGG
The DNA here is from genome assembly GCA_034641835.2 of Pinus albicaulis. Taxonomy (NCBI): domain Eukaryota; kingdom Viridiplantae; phylum Streptophyta; class Pinopsida; order Pinales; family Pinaceae; genus Pinus; species Pinus albicaulis. The sequence goes on from CM076573.1 coordinate 278,691,372, forward strand.
AGCATGTTAGGTCCCTATAATACTAGTGTATCCCCTTATTGTCATGGTTAGTATAGCCCCCTTATTGTTATTGTTGCACCCATGTAGTCCCCATATTGTTATTATTGTGCCCCATAGAAGCTCACTATTGCTATAGTTATGCCCTTACATTGTTATTGTTATGTCGGCTAGGATTATATTGTGATACATTGGACTCCTATATATAGAAAGGAGGTTCTGTCATTTGTATCATCCAAAACTTGTTTATTTATGTAATGTAAAGGAGGTTGCCCCCTCGAAGTGGCTGATTTCTAAGGCGTTAATCTCTTTTTTCTTCTATTTTTGGAGCTAGTTTCATAGCACATTCTGGTCCTATCATCATCATATGTGAGTCATATGTGAGCCATTCTGATTCCCAGCTAAAACGTTCCTCATAGTGGTCACTGAATTCTGAGTCTTAATGGGTTTCTTCATTGAAAATGTTTGTCAAACATTTCACATAGGCATTGTTGGGTGTATATTTGGTTTGTTTGTTTGAATATGCACATATGTAATGACATTAATGAAGGCATATCATCTCCATATTCAAAAACTGCACAACCCAATGAAAGGTATGGCATTTACACAATCTAGAAAATAACACAGGCTACATATGGTAATGACAAGTACAGTGCCATAATTATGAGTAGAGGAACCTGATTAATGGTGCAAAATGTGTGGCCCAGCTTGATATTTATCCCGGGAGAAGACCTTAGCCAAGATGCATACAATATCAGTTCATTATTATAGTCACCCTCAGTCCACAAAAGCACGCTCAACACAAGGAAAGTCATGGGTTTGTCTGGAGAATTAGTATGCATAGCCACAATACACTTTCAACCTTCTAGAGCGCTTGACTTAGCCATTGATCAACACACGTCCACTTGTAGGATGATGGTCATGGCTCCACTGAGGTGGCAATCCTTTACACACAACAAAGAATATAAATGTATATAAAAACAAACAAGTGGAGCCCATGCTCAGCTACAAAAAAACTAAACCAACTGTGAATAGGTAAAGATTAATACTCCCATCAATAATTTGGCTTCATATTTGTATGGCAACCCACTGAAGATCTCTGCTAGAAATAAGCCTCCAATACATCAACTTGGCTCCTTCAAATCTGCTTCCAAACCTGGGTGTAAATGATTCAATGATCATGCCCTTGACACGGTGAATGTCTTTGCCTTTGAAACCACTACAAATTCAATCTTCTTCAACGCAAGGAACTCATCCAACTAGGATTAAAGAGGCTTGACCCTAGATACAAGAGACACACAATTATAAAGCCAAATCTACAGGCCCTCTTTATCATGCGGCTTCAATGAACCATTAACTTTGAAGCGATTTTTGTGGGTGATCTTAATTCCTTTGATAATAGTGTCGATTTATGGTAGCATCGGATGTGCTCTAGCCTTGTAACTTTGTAAATAAGCTAGGACACATGTTGTCCATAAAACCCAGAAATGGTTTTGGAAAATTCCACTAAGAGATAGTTTAATTAAAATAATTAATCATTTTTTAATGTTTTCCTAAGTCTAAACTTAAGGAAACTGATTAATTAAAGGGTATTAATTAAACCAAGTGTGAATCTTCTAGATAAAGTCATGGATCACCTCCAAGTTAATCTTTGCCCTTGATTATGATTTAATCTTGGCCATTGAAGGTTCAACAAAAGAATATAAGAAGGAGGGTGAGGGGCCTATAACACATCAGACAGAGAAAGAATCAAGAGTTCGATTTCTTCAGTGAGAGGAAGAATCGAAGTGATTCTCATTTGCAGAGAGGGGAAGGTGAAATCTCCAAGAGGGAGAATTCTGAAGCATAGAGAGTACAAGAAGAGAAGCGAGAAAGGAGCCAAAGCTTCAACGCAGAATTACCCTAGCAGCAGTTACATTGGGCCAGCGCAGAGAAGCAGAGGGAGTTTTCATTTTCTGTTGAAGAAGAAGCTGAGGGTTCATCCGGTGTCATGAGGACATTTTGGGAAGGAAGGAGCACTTGAATCTCATGCAGTAGCAAGCACAGAAGAAACCATGACAAGCAACAGAAGCAGTGATGTAGTGATAGCATGAGTGACGCAATCAGTGCGCAGAAATCACGCAGAGCCAGTCAGAGTGGGTGCAGGTCAGTGCCGGAACTTAAAAGGTGATGTGACAAGAGTCTCACTCAACCTTTTCTCATCAGGATTCTTCAGGTGATTGATTGACATTTACAATCACACATTTGTACTCAAAAATTCTGCATAATAAAGAAACCCTCAGATCTGTTGCACTGGTTTTCCCAAGTTGGGTTTTTCCGGGGGACAATTGTCCAAAAAATAACGGTGTCTATATGTGATTACTTGTGCTATTTTTATATGTGATTTATTAATCGTGAAGTCTGCAGCATATTTTATTTTGTTATTTAACACGAGAAATGTTCAATAGTTGTGTTTGACAATGCAATAGAAGAAATTTGATAAGTAGATGCAGTAGAGTTCTCCATTATAGAATTTTCACATGGCATCAGAGCTGTCAGATCCAAAGGAAGCAAGGTCAAGAAAAGGGACTGCGTAAACCAGAAGCTTCAGAGGGGACGCGACATAGAAAGAAGGAAGCACAAATAAGTATGGCAAACTCAGATGTCTTATCCTCTAGGTTAAAAGAGGATGATACATGCCTAGCAAGTTCAGCATATGCAGGAATTTGGTATATTGATAGTGGGGCTTTGGCTCATATGACTGGAGTGTGAGAATACTTCTCGAGCTATAGGGAAGAGAAGATGAACTTCCAGATCACTATGGGCAATAGCACGAAGTGCACTCCAGTTGGGAGAGGATCCGTAGTGTTTCAGACGGAAGCCAGAACCAGTGTTAGGATCACGGATGTACTACATGTGCCAAGGCTTGGGATGAACCTAATCTCAGTATCTCAGTTACAAGACAAAGGGTATGACATACACTTTACCCGAAAGAAAGTATATGTCAAGCATCCCAGTTGGAAGCAAACAAGGCAGATCGGGATCAGAAGCAACAGACTATACAGGTTGCAGATCGAAACCTTGATGACACTAGTCAGTAGTAATCTCGAAGACAAGAAAGGGTTGATTGAACTTTGGCATAGAAGAATGGGGCACCTACATCACGGTGCATTGAACATGCTCAGAGAAACAGTTGATGGGGTACCTGTTCTCACCACAGAGCATGATGTTGTGTGCTGAGGATGTGTACTTGGGAAGTATGCTAAGGAAGCTTTTCCCAGAAGTGAAAACAGGGCAACAAGCATTTTGGGATTGATACACTCAGATATCTATGGACCAGTGTCCACTAACGCTCTCAAAGGTGGCAAATATTTTGTCACATTCATTAGTGATCACTCCAGGAAGACCTGGATCTACTTCCTGAAGACAAAAGATGAAGTCTTTGAAAAGTTCAAAGAATTCAAGGCTCTTGTTGAAAACATGAATGGGGAAGAAGATCAAGACATTGCGTTAAGATAATGGTGGGGAATACATAGATGTGGACTTCACAGATTTCTGCGCAAAGGAGGGCATCAGAAGATAGTGGATTGTGCCATACAATCCAGAGCAGAATGGTGTGGCAGAACGGAAGAATAGGAAAATTGTAGGAGTAGCCAAGGCCATGTTATTTGACCTTAATTTACCTCGATATTTATGGGTTGAAGCTTGCAATACAACAGTGTATATCCAGAACAAGACACCTCATAGAGCCTTGAGTAAGAAGACTCCTGAGGAAGCTTTCACAGGGAAGAAACCGGAGGTAGGGCATCTTCGGATATTTGGTAGCATGGCTTACTGTCACGTAACTAGCGAGAAGAGAAGCAAGCTAGATCAAACTGCAGAAAGGGGGTATCTTGTAGGGTACAATGACACCTCCGAGGCATAGAAGATCTATATTCCTAACAGTAGGAAGGTTGTGATAAGACGCGATGTTAAGTTCATGGAGGATAGAGCATTTCAGAAATCACGTGATATGTTGGCAGAGGATCAAACTGCAAAAATTCCCTTGGTCCAAGAATAGCAGGGGCACCAAGAAGAACAGACTTTGGTACCAAGGACAGGTACTAACGTTTTCACGGAGGAAGATCAGGAAGATACTCAGTTGAAAGAGCAATTAGATCAGGAGGAAGAGTTGAGAGAGCAACCTTCCACCAGTGGTCGGATCAGCAGGGAAGCTCAGCAAATACTGAGGGACGCGAAAAACTTTATTGGGACTCCCAGGGACGGGAAGAGACAGCGCAGACCTCCTGACAGGTACCAGGCCTTGGTGGCTCAAGTAGAGGAACCTTCCAGATTCCAGGAAGCTGTTCAACACCAAGTATGGGTAGATGCCATGATAGAAGAGTATGCTTCTATCATGACAAATGATGTTTGGGAAGTCGTACCTAGACCTCAAAGCAGATCAATTGTTGGATCACATACAAGGCAAGGTTCGTGGAAAAAGGGTATGCTCAGAAGGAAGGCAGTGACTATGAGGAGACCTTCGCACCAGTTGCCAGATATACCTCCATTCGGATTGTCGTATCTTTAGCTGCACAGATGGGGTGGGAGATTCATCAAATGGATGTCAAGACAACGTTCTTGAATGGAGAAATTGAGGAAGAGTTATATATCGAACAACGAGAGGGTTTTGAGACACATGAAAGGAGGTCTCATGTATGCAGATTAAAGAAAGCTCTGTACGGGCTTAAGCAGGCTCTGAGAGCATGGTATGGTTAGATAGATAGCTATTTGCAAAAGATGGGATTTGTCAAGAGTGATGTAGATCCCAATCTTTACTATTTGCTGGTAGAGGATGAGCCATTGGTACTAGTACTATATGTAGATGATATGTTTCTTACAGGATCATCTAGGCTCATCAAGGATTGCAAACTGAATCTACAAGTTGAATTCGACATGAAGGATTTGTGGGTTGATGCACTACTTCCTAGGATTGAAATTTTGTCAAAAGGATGTGGATATCTTCATGGGACAGGAGAGGTATGCCTTGGAAATTCTGCAGAGGTTCAGAATGCAGGATTGTAGACCCATGGCCACACCCATGATCACCAATTGGAAAATGATAGATGCATTAGAAGATACAGAGGTAGACCCCACCTTATACAGACAGCTCATCGGGTCATTAATGTATATGGTTAACACCAGACTAGACATTTGCTTTGCTGTTAACACTCTTAGTCAGTTCATGGTGGAACCCAAAAGAGTGCACTGGGCCGCAGCAAGGCACGTCCTGAAGTATGTATGAGGAACAATCAGATTCAATATCAGATATGGAAAAGGAGAGGATGTCAGACTCAGTGGATTCACAGATGCAGATTGGGCAGGTAGCTCAGTGGATAGGAAAAGTACCTCTGGGTACTGTTTTAGCGTTGGATCAAGAATGGTGTCTTGGTGGAGCAGGAAACAGAAGTCAGTAGCATTGAGCACAGCAGAAGTAGAGTACATGGCAGCTAGTACAGCTACATGCAAAGCAATCTAGCGTCAGAAACTTCTTGTGAGTCTATTCAGAAGTAGGATGGAGCCAACTAGCGTTCACTGTGACAATCAAAGTTGTATCAAACTCTCTGAAAATCCGGTCTTTCATGATCGATCCAAAAATATTGACATCAGATGTCATTTTATCAGAGACTGTTCAGCGTGGGGCAGCACAACTCCAGTACATTCCCACAGACGAACAAACAACAAATATACTCACTAAGGCACTGGGGAGAATTAAGTTCACTCAGTTCAGGGAACAACTGGGTATGACTAAATATCCATTTCAGTAAGAAATGGGGCCTCAGCGTAGTTGGAGGGAGTTGCAGGAGTTGCAGTACAGTGGAAGTTGGCAGCAGTAAGCAAAGTCAACAGCAGTATAGATGCAACATTTTTCCTTGTGCAGTGTTGGTGAGCAGCATCAACAGCACAACAACAGATGTTACAAAAGTCAGATCAGCAACACATTGAGTTGTCTTGCTAGAGCACTTTCCTCGCTAAGAGGGAGTGTTGATTTATGGTAGCATCGAATGTGCTCTAGCCTTGTAACTTTGTATATAGGCTAGGATACATGTCCATAAAACCCAGAAATGGTTTTGGAAAATTCCACTTATAGATGGTTTAATTAAAATAATTAGTCGTTTTTTAATGTTTTCCTAAGTCTAAACTTAGGGAAACTGACTCTGTTCTTAAATGCTATTGCAGAGCCTCTGGCGCACTCATAAATGATAGGAAAAGCTCAATCTATGGCTGGAACATTGATCAGGATAAACTCAACTGTATTGCCCAGCTCCTCGGTTTCGAAGGTTTCGCCAAATGGGATAACATCAAATATCTCAGTTTGCCACTCACAACTGGGGTTAATAAAAGATCTCTGTGGCAGGGAATTATCAGCAAGATAAAAACCAAGATTTCCTCTTGGGGAGGACACTGGCTCACCAAGGGAGGCAAACTAATACTAATCAAATCTGTGCTATCAGCACTCCACATCTATCAAGCTTCCTTCTTACTTGCTCCAAAAAACGTTATTAGGGTAGAATACCTTTAGAAATTTGAGACTCAAGTCACCAACCAACAGAGAAGTTTATGACTTGAGTAGTTGCAAAGTTTGGTAGTCGAGTCTCAAGCAACTTAGTTTGATCATGATGAAAAGTTTCAAGTGAAAATGTTGATCACTAATATCATATATGTAGATTTGTAGTAGGCCAGTGGCCCCATAGTTTGTAGGCTTTGTTTTTGGACTTTATAGGTCATTTGGAACCTCATTGCTTATGTATTTTGTTGATGATATGTATTGCACTCGGTGCCATTTTGATATTCACCTTTACATTGTATATAAATGAGCAAACTTTTCATATTTTGTCTCTATTGGCTTGGAATCATGGTTGCAAATCTTAAAAATAGTTTTGTTTATTTAAAGTTAACTATTTAATGTATTTAAAAAACCGGTTCACTGAGATTTGACTAGTTTCGGTTCGAAACCTGGTTCATTAGGTCCACCGATCCGGTCACTGGTTCTGGTTTTTGATACTATGATTCTATGAATGAATTCATTAAGAGAGAGAGAGAGAGTAAGATACGCATTAATTGTACGGAGTTACATATGACATGATTGAGAGACTTGAATTTCTTTTTAATAATAATATAATAATATCATAATAATAATGATAATATTGATGATTAAGTCGAAATTGAACTATAAGGATTGATTGATGATAAAAAAGGATTTTCCATCAACAATGCTTGATTACCAATTGATGCAAGGTGATTTACTATTTTTGGAAAGTCATACTTGAGACTTTCTATTTTTAGACTTTTCATTTTTAGAAATTCTATTTTTAGACTATCTATTTTTATAAATTCATCCCTAAGCTACCAATTTTCAACAAAAAATATTTCTTTATGCCGACTTGTACTTTTGGAGTTTCCAAGACTTTCTAGACTAAAAAATAATTCTTTTTCCAATTACATTTTGGTCGGAAGGGTCTTATAATGATGACAATAAATCGTAAGACCTAACAAACCCTAGAAGCATGAAGAACATGGTTTTACTTAGAAGATCGTCAATAAGTCACATGAAACCCATGCTTTAATAATAATAGCTTTTTCTTTTCTTCTTTAGTTTGTTACATAGGATACATATTGAAATGAGTACAACAAAAATTATGAAGATTGAAACTAGTTACATTTTCAATAGCTTGGAGCCTATATCTTGTGTTCTTTTGTTCTTGTGATCTCCATACTTGTGTTATGGTAATTGTCTGATGAAAGAATCAGACTAAAGATTAATAAAGAAGCAAACTAAATTCACAAGCAATTATTATGGAAAGGAAAATCTAAATTAAACTATAGGCCTCCCAATTTTCCAACACTTCCTTGGGTCTATGGAGTCCTAGATGCATTAGATAACCCAAATTTGTCTTCAAGGTTGTAATATTCCTATTGGAAATTTACAATGATAAACAAAGACATGCAATAATTACAACACAGAAAATATTTAGCAAACACACATATATAAACAAAAACTCTGCTCAGAACACCATACTGGCCAATTTTTATTAAATATGAGTGTTGGAGTACAATATAAGTTGGAGAGAGTGCACCGAGCTTGCACAAGGCAAGCTACAAGCCTTAGGTGATCAATACAAAATGCCCAACTGCTTTAGTAATTTTTCTCTCCAGAAAACTGCACTGGCCCTTTATTTCCGCACTGCTGTCTGACTTCAAACTATGGTTTTCCCCCTCAAAATAGCCCAAAAAGTTCTAGGAAAGTAGGGGTAGACTCCTTGCTCCAAACCCAGAAAGGATTTTTCTTAGTTTTGACCTTCCAAATTTGGCCTCTCATAGTTTGGCCCTCCTCCAAACCAGAAATCTGCACCTGTAGCTGAATCTGTCAATTCCTGCTCCCAAAACACCAACAATCCCCTCCAAATAAGTCTCCAACCAAAATCACAGCAACCCAACTCGTCAATCCTCCAATCAAGGCTCTCCCCAAATGTCCCACACCAGTGACTACGCAATCCTGTAGGGGATGATGCAGTCTTGAGGTTTAGAAATCTACTCTGCGTATTATATTGCCTTCTCTTCTGAAACCTCACTCCTCCACGGTGGAAATTGGTCAAATAATACTTCGGTGACTCCACAAACTCAACCCCAACACCTCTACTCCTCTTGCAACTGCGTGGCCTCCTCTACTGCATAGTGGCTAACCCAGAAACTGCGTGAATGCCTGCAGGGTGTGCCCCCTCTGGTCTCAAGATGAAAATGAAGCATTCCTAAAGTGGCACTCGAGGTCCAACGAAGAAAGGATGAGCTTCACTCCTTGGGAAGCTCTGGTGCTAAGCAACACAATGTGGCTCAGTTGAACATCTAAGGCAACAATGAATTTCGATTTGTGAAAAGGCCCCAAATGTTGCCTCACTCCTCTTATTTATGCTTGTTGGTCTTGAGTCTCATGTAGGCCCCATTTCTAATTTCGATCTTACTTTAGGAAAATCGAATTCCCTTCCATGAGTGTGTATTATTTGTGGGTGAGTAGCCCCCACATTCCACTAACAGGTACATCGACCCACTTTTCCTAAATTTTCTTCACCAAAATTTGCCTTAGACCACAACTAACAAAATTGTCAAAATTGTTCTTCTTACTTTAGGAAAATAATTAGGAAGGGACACTACAATCCTCCCCTCCCGGATGTTTCTTGTCCCCAAGCAACTGTAGAGCTGGATGCTGCAAAATCTGTTCACTCTCCCACGTAGCATCCTCCTCCGGCAAATCCTTCCACTTGACCAAATGCTCCTTGATCACCTTGTTTCTCAACCTCCTCTCCTGGGTCTCCAATATGAGTTTTGGCGTCTGTTGTCGCACAGATTGTCCAGGGCACCGCGACAACGGCTCAGATTGGGGGCTGTCACTCTTATCCCCAATCTCTCTATTTGAGTTGTCTCCTTGCAAGCTAAGGGAGGTAGACCCTATTATAAATGAGGATGACAAATCTAGGAGACACAGCTAAAACATCAAATACTTGATAGAATGAACGAGATTCCACAGATCTAAATCAGATTTCACATTTATAACCAGTGCCTTATGGAGTCAAACAAGATCTCGTTATGCAATTATAAACCAGTAAGTGACGATTAACTGCTGCTTATCAAAACACGATTGATCAATGATATTCAATAAAAAAAAAAAAAAAAAACACCACAACCATGAACAATAATAACATGAAAATGCCAGATGTTTGAAAGATTTCCATATTTATGATGCTTCAATTAACTTCGATCCAGAAAATATTTCTATAGTCAAAACTTTAGATAGAAAAATTTTAGCACATTTGACTATGGAAAATTTGAAATTTTTTTATATTTTTGTATTTTCTATTTTTTTAAAGATTTTGAAATTTTATATTTTATATTATTTTATTTTTTGAATCTAGAATTAAAAAAAAAAATTTAAATCTAAATTAAAACTAAAAGAAATTATAACCAAACTTAAACTAAATAAAAATTAAAACTAAACTTAAAAAAGGTTAGATCTAAATAAAAGCTAAACTAAACCACCACTAAAATGGAGATCAACCTAACGTCTACGTTCTAAAACTAATTTAAAAAAAAAAAAAAAATCTAAATGTAAAAATTTAAAACTAAACAAATCGACTTTAGAATCTAAAATTAAACTTGCGCTATCTAAAAAAATCGAATCCTAACTAAAGTGAAATTAAAATGAAAATCTAATTAAAATAACTCTACACACATTAAATCAAAATCTTCTTAAACCTTTCCAGGCAAAATGAAAACGATCGATTTTATGTGTGCGTGCATTGTTTTTTCATTGTGTTCGCAGTTGCAGTGACGGCGGAAGGGTAGGTCGAAGGGATGAGGGTTCGATGAGACAGACAGAGCAGATCGAGAATAAGAATCGGACGGCAAGGGAAAGATCGATGGTTTAGAGAGCAGACCTGGATCTGTAGGTCGACAATGTGGAGGACAGCGTTGCAGACAGAACACAAGCTCGACAGAGGACGCAAAAGGGACGGTAATGCTGTTTGGATAGAACAGAAAGGTTGATGGGGAGGACAGGATGCTTGGACGAGTTGATTTGAGGGAAAATTTTGGACGCAGGTAAACGAGAAACGCTGGCTTGGGATTTGACTGAGCAGAAATGGAGTGAGGGCATGCGTTAAGAAGAAAATCGTGGAAAATTCGAAATGCTGGGCAAAGGATGGACGCAGCTGAAGGCAGATTGAAGGGACGTCAAGGTTGAGGACGACAGAATCAATGAAGACAACAAATGGTGTGAAAGAAATGGAAATCGAGGGTTCCAGTGGAGACGCAGGAAAAATGTAAAGGTTGAGGTCGATTGACAGCAGACAGAGGGAAAAACGATTTGGCTGGAAGAGAGCAGAGATGGATCAACAGCAGTGAGGACGCCTTATGCAGATGTACATGATGTGAAATGACAGCAGTTTGCAGAAGAAAACCCAGTACGCACAAATACATTAACCTCAGATTTTAAAATTTCTTCATTTATGCCCAGATTTCATGCTCCTTTAAGAATAACGCCCGGATTTGCCCACAGTGGGGTTTCTGAGGCCAGATCTGGCCTTTGGAGGCTAGATCTGCCTTAGATCTAAAAAAGAATTTCCGATTTAACCTGTAACCTGCAACAATCAGTCAGATCTGAAGACACACGTCAAGAAACATTAAACCCTTACAGATAAATTACAAATTTACAACTAGTTTACAATTTAAAACCCTCATGGTCAAATTTGAAATCCATTTTAGCACAATTTTCAGAGATTTAGAGTTTTAGTGAGAGGCACAAGCCTTCGAAACCCTGCGAAATCACAAATATCGTAAGATAGACTCGGAATTTAACAAATAAAGAGCTTATCAGATTTATGTTTATTGGGAGTCGGCTGGTCCAACCGAAGACTTCCCCAGATGCCCAATCTTAAAAAAAATTTCCCTACACACTTAGATCTGAATCTTAGATCGATAGAGATTTAAGAAAACAACATGAGACCTTTGTAGAAAAATCAAAATGTTATTTTATAAACCCAGAAAACTGCATAAGATACCTATATACAGATTAATCCATGAAGGCCATCAACCATAAAATGCAAGAAACCAAGTAGCAGAGTTTAGAGACAATTCACCACATAGATCTGAGAAGGAACATCCAGATTTGTAACCCCAAAGTCTTTATGCTTTATTCCTCAAAAGTTTACAAGAGCTTCTAAGAGCAAGTGCACGATCCTGAGATCGGATCACTCAAAAATGAAAAAGACCTCTAAATTTATAGGACAAGATCTCTAACGGCTAGTTTGGATGATCCTCGTCAAAATAATCTCAACCGTCCAAAAGATTTAATTATCTTTTAATCCGGAGCGTTGAAATTAAAATTTTGGGGGAAAAAACGAATTTATCATTTAATTCAATTTTAATTAACTCAAAAATATTATTTTTGAGTTAATTACCCCAAAATTTTGACTTTGACTTAACCACCAAGGCCCAAAGGTCCAAAACTTCTTAAAATTCTCAATATTCCCTTGGCCTGGGGATTTCAAAATCATTTTCCAAGGACCCACAAATTTTGCCTTTAAAGATTTAATCCTAACTTAGGACCCTAAATTAATTAAATTTCTAGTTTAATATTTTATTAATTAATTGACCAGAAAATTTAATTAATTGACCAAGAGGGGATTATAATTATTTTTCCAACCCTCTTTTACATGAGATAATACATTTACATACATGAAGGGGGAAAACCCATTTGTATAGACCCTCAAATAAATACCCAATTCTGCGACTCAAAATATGATCTAGTAGACCAAGTAGTTCAAACTAATTTTACAAGGACTCGATAGAAACACTAGGACTCACTTAGCATGCTGATGACAAAATCCACCCTAGCTTTGGGGTGAGGCTGGAGGGAAAAACTCTGCCGATCACTTTCGTGAATATGTGAGACAAAAAACCTCCTAGGATAGAGATCATCAACAACATACTAGGCTTACCTAGGTTGTTACATACATTGACGGTCTTACTTAGATCATTTACATCATAACATGCAAAATGGGTTTACATCATTTATAAAAGCTATCGATTGGCGATGAAATCTGGATGACACGAGCCTCGAACATGATAAGTCCCATTTGAAAAAATGGGGGTGTACTGCTATGGGGTCGTTGACAAAATTCTGTCAACATCTGGCTCTACTTGGGGACACGTTGCTTCATCGAAGGAATGTGAGATTCCAGAATCTGCATCCAAGCAACACACAAGATTACATAAGTAGCGTCCATCCAAATATCATCATATAACATTAAGCTCATGAAAGATAGAAACTCCTCTTTTATTTATTATTCTACTTAACATGAAAAGTAAATCTACTCTAACTACAAAATGAAATGCTGAAATAACAAGGTGTATGGTTAGAGATACAATACAGAGGATGCCCTGTGGCATCAGATGTGCTCAATATAGTGTATGCTGAGCATTTGCCTGCTTTCAGGCAAGTCTGTGGGCTGCTTTTTAGATGTGCCATGCCCAATCTTGCTAATTGTGGGACTTTGTCTTATCCGAATGTCAAGCTGCTCTCGACCATCAGACGAATCAAACCGCTTACTTCTTCATTTCTTCTTCTTTCTCTTCGTCTGAGTGGGTTGTGATGTCAGCAATGAGACTACTGTAGATTTCTTGTCCTTATCTTGAAATTCTTTGTACAAAACCTTTGATGAACCTGGAGCGCAACCAATCTTATTCTGGACATACTCTGTCAATGGTGACACATAAGCTTGGTGTTTCTCAATATCCTTTGTAGCCATAGTTAGCTCTTCCTTAATGGGAAAAGTGACCTCCATGTGATGAGATGGAAATTGCTTCAGCAAACTGGGAGGCCTATGATCTGTTGATAAATCTGACCTGGGTTGGAAATCTTGCATGTGTGATCGTTCCATTTTTTCCAACTTCTTCTGTATGGAACTCATCTCCCTGACATGCATTTCTTCAATAGTTGACAAATTGTTTTGAAGAGACATCTGATTAGAATGATTAACTTCCATCATTTTTAGCCTGTTTTCCATGACATTTATTTCCTGTGCATGACTTTCTTCTAAGGCATTTATCTGATTCTGAAGATTGATCTGGTTAGCTTCCATGTTTTGAATCATTTTATCATTATCTGCTTTCATGGCCATGAAGAAATTTTGCATACAGTTCATCTCTTTCTTATGATTTGTTTCCATGATCATCATTTCCTTAACACGTTTTTCTTCCATGGCAATTATTTGATTGGAGTGATTGAATTCCATGATCGCCATCTTCTCCTTTAAGGCTAACAACTTGTTTCGTATAGCATCAATTTCCTTGGTATGATCAGCTGTTAATCTTGCTTGATTAAGTTCCATATTCTTAATGATTTCAGTCTGGTTGGCCTCCATATTCTTGATTACCTGAGCTTGATTTAGCTGTATGTCCTTAACCATCTGAATCAGTTCGCTAACAAGATTCTTATCGTTGTCAACACTGGTTTGACAATTTGTTTTTGTTTCACCACTATCATGGGTTTGTGCTGTCATGGTACAAGTGGATTCATCCTGAGAATTGTCTGGAAATCTTCTGCTGATAGTTGAGTCTTCTACCAGATCAATTTCATCATCTCAGTCATCTTGTTCTACATATTTATCTCTAAAAGCATTGATGATGTCTTGTAAACAATACTCCTCAGGACAATTTCGAAACCAATCGAGAGCATCACCTTTTAAAGAATAGCCAAAGACACGTATCTTAACATCTTCATGATTATATTGTGAAGGACGACAATATTTATGTATAAAAAAGGTGACCATCCTTAGATGTATAAAAGCAGTGCCTGGATCACCACCTGAGAAAAAAGACAATTTTGAAGTGGCCTCTTCCGACATGCCATGAAAGGTGTCATCCATGATGAGCTGCTTAAAACTTAAGAAATAGATCCATGTTCAAGGATAATCAAAAGGTCCTCAAGAAGCGAACTTCTTAGCAAGAACTCTTGTAAGAAATGAAAGAAATGGAGTCGCCACTTGAACATGAAACTAATACTAAAATAGGAGAAACAATTGAGAGATAGCAGACGGATATCAGGGGGGGATTCTTGTCTGGGAATAAAAAGATGAATAAGTGGAGTCGCCACCCAAACAAGAAGCCAACTGAAATGTCCAGGTGCTAAAGATGAAAAGATTAGATGATGAAGAGATGAAAGAACTCCAAAAAATGTGATCCCTTGCGACAGGCTAATGAATGGCGAAAGAAGATCTGAAGATTATAAAATGTCGCTAAGACCAAGGACAGAAAAAACTCTATTCCCCGGCAACGACGCCAAAAAATGTTGTCGCACAGATTGTCCAGGGCACCGCGACAACGGCTCAGATTGGGGGCTGTCACTCTTATCCCCAATCTCTCTATTTGAGTTGTCTCCTTGCAAGCTAAGGGAGGTAGACCCTATTATAAATGAGGATGACAAATCTAGGAGACACAGCTAAAACATCAAATACTTGATAGAATGAACGAGATTCCACAGATCTAAATCAGATTTCACATTTATAACCAGTGCCTTATGGAGTCAAACAAGATCTCGTTATGCAATTATAAACCAGTAAGTGACGATTAACTGCTGCTTATCAAAACACGATTGATCAATGATATTCAATAAAAAAAAAAAAAAAAAAACACCACAACCATGAACAATAATAACATGAAAATGCCAGATGTTTGAAAGATTTCCATATTTATGATGCTTCAATTAACTTCGATCCAGAAAATATTTCTATAGTCAAAACTTTAGATAGAAAAATTTAAGCACATTTGACTATGGAAAATTTGAAAATTTTTTATATTTTTGTATTTTCTATTTTTTTAAAGATTTTTGTATTTTATATTTTATATTATTTTATTTTTTGAATCTAGAATTAAAAAAAAAAATTTAAATCTAAATTAAAACTAAAAGAAATTATAACCAAACTTAAACTAAATAAAAATTAAAACTAAACTTAAAAAAGGTTAGATCTAAATAAAAGCTAAACTAAACCACCACTAAAATGGAGATCAACCTAACGTCTACGTTCTAAAACTAATTTAAAAAAAAAATAAAAAATCCAAATGTAAAAATTTAAAACTAAACAAATCGACTTTAGAATCTAAAATTAAACTTGCGCTATCTAAAAAAATCGAATCCTAACTAAAGTGAAATTAAAATGAAAATCTAATTAAAATAACTCTACACACATTAAATCAAAATCTTCTTAAACCTTTCGAGCCAAAATGAAAACGATCGATTTTATGTGTGCGTGCATTGTTTTTTCATTGTGTTCGCGATTCTGCGGTGACGAGCGGAAGGGTAGGTCGAAGGGATGAGGTTCGATGAGACGGGCTGAAGCGGATCGAGAATAAGATTAACCCGGCAAGGGAAAAGTCGATGGTTTAGAGAGCGGTGCCCCCGGATGCAGCCAGGTCGACGATGTGGAGGACGGCGTGCCGAACGGAGACACAAGCTCGACGGAGGACGCAAAGGGACGTGTCTTTGTTTGGATAGAGCAGAAAGGTTGATGGGGAGGACGGGATGCTTGGACGGAGGTTAGTGTGAGGAAAATTTTGGACGCGAGGGCAAAAGAAATCTTTGGCTTGGGATTTGACTGAGCAGAAATGGAGTGAGGGCATGCGTTAAGAAGAAAATCGTGGAAAATTCGAAATGCTGGGCAAAGGATGGACGCAGCTGAAGGCAGATTGAAGGGACGTCAAGGTTGAGGACGACAGAATCAATGAAGACAACAAATGGTGTGAAAGAAATGGAAATCGAGGGTTCCAGTGGAGACGCAGGAAAAATGTAAAGGTTGAGGTCGATTGACAGCAGACAGAGGGAAAAACGATTTGGCTGGAAGAGAGCAGAGATGGATCAACAGCAGTGAGGACGCCTTATGCAGATGTACATGATGTGAAATGACAACAGTTTGCAGAAGAAAACCCAGTACACACAAATACATTAACCTCAGATTTTAAAATTTCTTCATTTATGCCCAGATTTCATGCTCCTTTAAAAATAACGCCCGGATTTGCCCACAGTGGGGTTTCTGAGGCCAGATCTGGCCTTTGGAGGCTAGATCTGCCTTAGATCTAAAAAAGAATTTCCGATTTAACCTGTAACCTGCAACAATCAGTCAGATCTGAAGACACACGTCAAGAAACATTAAACCCTTACAGATAAATTACAAATTTACAACTAGTTTACAATTTAAAACCCTCATGGTCAAATTTGAAATCCAGTTTAGCACAATTTTCAGAGATTTAGAGTTTTAGTGAGAGGCACAAGCCTTCGAAACCCTGCGAAATCGCAAATATCGTAAGATAGACTCGGAATTTAACAAATAAAGAGCTTATCAGATTTATGTTTATTGGGAGTCGGCTGGTCCAACCGAAGACTTCCCCAAACGCCCAATCTTAAAAAAAATTTCCCGGCACACTTAGATCTGAATCTTAGATCGATAGAGATTTAAGAAAACAACATGAGACCTTTGCAGAAAAATCAGAATGTTATTTTATAAACCCAGAAAACTACATAAGATACCCATATGCAGATTAATCCATGAAGGCCATCAACCATAAAATGCAAGAAACCAAGTAGCAGAGTTTAGAGACAATTCACCACATAGATCTGAGAAGGAACATCCAAATTTGTAACCCCAAAGTCTTTATGCTTTATTCCTCAAAAGTTTACAAGAGCTTCTAAGAGCAAGTGCACGATCCTGAGATCGGATGACTCAAGAATGACAAAGACTTCTAAATTTATAGGACAAAATCTCTAACGGCTAGTTTGGATGATCCTCGTCAAAATAATCTCAACCGTCCAAAAGATTTAATTATCTTTTAATCCGGAGCGTTGAAATTAAAATTTTGGGGAAAAAAACGAATTTATCATTTAATTCAATTTTAATTAACTCAAAAATATTATTTTTGAGTTAATTACCCCAAAATTTTGACCTTGACTTAACCACCAAGGCCCAAGGGTCCAATATTTCTTAAAATTTTCAATATTCCCTTGGCCTGGGGTTTTCAAAATCATTTTCCAAGGACCCACAAATTTTGCCTTTAAAGATTTAATCCTAACTTAGGACCCTAAATTAATTAAATTTCTGGTTTAAGATTTTATTAATTAATTGACCAGAAAATTTAATTAATTGACTAAGAGGGGATTATAATTATTTTTTCAACCCTCTTTTACATGAGATAATACATTTACATACATGAAGGGAGAAAACCCATTTGTATAGACCCTCAAATAAATACCCAATTTTGCGACTCAAAATATGATCTAGTAGACCAAGTAGTTCAAACTACTTTTACAAGGACTCGATAGAACACTAGGACTCACTTAGTACGCTGATGATAAAATCCACCCTAGCTTTGGGGTGAGGCTGGAGGGAAAAACTCTGCCGATCACTTTCGTGAATCACTGAGACAAAAAACCTCCTAGGATAGAGATCATCAACAACATACTAGGCTTACCTAGGTTGTTACATACATTGACGGTCTTACTTAGATCATTTACATCATAACATGCAGAATGGGTTTACATCATTTATAAAAGCTATTGATTGGCGATGAAATCTGGATGACACGAGCCTCGAACATGATAAGTCCCATTTGAAAAAATGGGGGTGTACTGCTATGGGGTCGTTGACAAAATGTGGTCAACAGCGTCAAAACCAAATGCCTCTCATCATCCAATGGAGGCAACTCAATTGCTGCTATGACCTGCTACCCCAACGCTTTTTTCAGGGATGAGACATGAAAGACGTTGTGGATCCGACTCTTTGAAAGCAGCTCCAACTCATAAGCCACCTCTCCAACCCTCCTGACTGTTGAGATTTTGGATAGCATCGGATGTGCTCTAGCTTCGAAATTTTGTGGAGGGGCTAGAACACGAGATCTCCAAGATCTAGAAATCATTTGGATGAATTCCACCAAGTGTAAAAGTTATTCAAATAACTAAATTTTTTAATGGGGACCCTAAGTCCAACTTAGGGAAATTGAAAAATGAAAGTGAATTAATTTACACATGTGGGGAGAATGTCTTAAGTGACATGGATCAAGCTTTCTCTAATCTTAGTTGTTGATTAGTGATTAGATCACGACCATTGATTTCTCAACGAGAAAAGTGTTAAAGGAAGGCTTGGGGTCAGTTGGAGACATACACACATTGTAGTAGCACTTGAGCTAAATCGAAATTCTGGGGCGCAGTTTGCTGAGAATTTTCAACTGAGCTTACAGTGCTGGTGAGGGGCATATCAGCAAGGGATGTTTTGATCCAAGGCCGAGAATACATACATCAGAGAGGCAGTTCCGTACCAGGCAGCACAGAGGGTAACAGGAGGGACACAGCCCAGCCAGGCTGACGCAGAGGCAGCGCAAAGGCCAGCAGGAGGGGCGCAACCTACCCAGGCTAACGCAGAGGTTTCAGGGTGACGCAGAGGCAGCGTAGAGCCCAAAAGGGTGATGCAGGGGCAGCATGTGCTGCGCAAAGGCCACACTGGGCAGGAGAGGCTGACGCAGAGGCTGGAGGGACAGCGCTGGGGTTGCAGTAGGCCAAAAAGGGCTCGTATTCAGTAATTCCTTAAGGGTTTGAATCAACCATATTTTTTGTCTCCGAGTGATAAGATACAACTGCCGTGAAATTCTCTGTCAGGAAAACCACTACTGGTGCCCTTGATGTATTCAGATTCTGCTTAATAATAAAACCCTCAAAGAACTGTTGCATCGGTTTTCCCGCATTGGGTTTTTCCAAGGACATTTGTCCGCAAAATCATGTGTCCTTTGTCATATGTGCACCATGTTTCAGTAAATGATCTGTATATGTGTAGGCTGCAAATTGTGTTTACTTTGATGTTTTTCTGAATATTTCAGTTAAATAATTTGTGTATAATAAAACAAGTAGGAGAAGTAAATCAATATTTTGCAGTAGGGTTTTTGTGTTCATAAATAGTCACATGGTATCAGAGAGATTGTGGATTAAGCTGAAGCCATCAACATGAGGCTGAAGAATTTTCATTGCAGGAGGGCAGCTGAAGCTGATAGATCCAAGACGAGAAAGCGCAGCACCAGAGGGACAACACATACCCAACACAAGGGTGACACAGAGTCAGTCTGCTCACACAGTGTTGACGTAGGCCCTAGTGGGTGATGCAGAGCCTGTCATGCTTATGCTAGGATGACGCAGACCCTAGAGGGTGACACAGTCCAAGTTGGAGTGGCATTGTGCCGGTTGTCGGGATTGGAAGTGCAGCTTTTGATCTTCAAAGTTGTTGGTGGGGCATCGGTTCTATCGGTGCAGAACAATGCCTAGAAAAGTTGTCAAAGTAAGGGGAAACAGTCCCTTAGCATATTTTTTTGCCAAGAAATTTGAGATTCGATCAGGAGGGTGATCGTAGAGGGCTGATTCGACATAATTGGCGGAGGATTTCTGGGAGGGAAATCATTTGTTAGAGGGAGCAGATTCTCTAGAGGATTTCTATCGCCAAGAAACCCAGATCCGATTTTCTGTTGAGTGCAGCAGCAGTAGAAGGGAGAAGAGAACTTGTTTCGACTTGTTTGACCAGAGATGGCCCCGTACAGATTGAGAGATCAGGATAGGTTTGACAGTGTGTCTAACTTTGCTATCTGGAAAGCCCAAATCTGTCACTGCCTCATCCGATAGAAGATCAAGTGAAAAGAATCAAGATCTTGTAGCCATGTCTAGTAAGAAAGGAAGATTTGGTAAATTTGGTCCTCAGAATAAAAGGAGAAATACAGACAAGGTACGATGCTTTGGATGTAATGAAATTGGGCATTATAAAAGGGATTGTCCTAAATCTGGAAAGGACAAGATGAAAAAGGAAGAAGCCCATGTCACAGAAGAAAAGGAAGAACCTGATGCAAAGAATTTTAATAAAGAAGAAGCAAAAGATCTCTACTACAATTGAGATCATCTTCCTCTTTAAGTGATTTCTGTCGGTTGTAAAATAGTATGTTAGGAAACATTGTACATTAATGGCATCATGATAGAAGCATGGAAGGAGCACTTGTCATAGGAAGATGTTCGCAATACATCTATGAAAGAAGTAGCTCTTGGAAATCCATTGATAACAACATTGATGGAAGGCAGTCATCGAGATCAAGGATCATCATTCAATAATCAATATGGAAACAGGTGTTGACATTTTCTAATGGAGTCCTCTCTAGATTCACTGGTTAGGAAGAAAGCAAAAGGTTTCATTAGAAATTCTATCTTACAGAATTATGGGATTAAGATATGATGACATATTGATGAAGCAAGTCAAGGGAATGAAGTTCTTCATTCTAAGGAAATTGTTGCAGGATGACTCAAAAAGAAAAAGATGAGGTACATATATTTATATGCTAACACTGGATGCTATGGAGTCATGTCTTATGGTTGCAGGTGATGGACTTATACCTTTAGAAGTATTATCAAAGAAAGGAGGATCTCTTTCGTTACACAAGTTGTCATTAATAGATGAAATCAACATAGTATGTCCTCATATGGAATATGAGGTGGTTGTATACAAACAATGTATACAAGGAACTGGATACTGGAAGTTCTTGGGAATGAAGTTGTGTGGAGAAAGAAAGGAAGAGATCATGAAGTGCAACCATGTCAAGAGGCGGTTATTATCCGAAAGCCAAGAAAATGTGACTAGGAGATCTCTTGGGAAGATATGTAGACTCTGATAGAAGGCTGGTAAAGAAGAAGACACTTGACAATACATATATTTAGGAGATGTGTCAATCTGAATAAAGGATGTCGATGCCTACAGGAATATGTCATGGTGAAAGATCATCACTGAGGTAACTTTTCTTATGTATGTGTTTATCTGAATAAGTTTATGCATGGCTGCCAACCATGTGGAAAGATGTAAGATCCTTGGGAGATGGTTCGAAGGAAAGCAACATGGCATAAAGGTGGATCAGATGAGAAAGACTAATGAATCACTTTCTGCTAGATGACATGACTCATGGATGAAAGTGACGGATGATCTGTGCCCTATGAAGCTAAAGTTGAAGATTCCTTAAGATTGAAATCCATGACATTGAGGGGAGGAATTCTTCATGAGCAATTGGGTGTCTCACCATTGCTGCTACAAGTCCCTGGTTAAGAGGGAGCCTGGTGGTAAGTTTCTTACTTGGAAGAAACTAGGTAATTCCTAAGAATGAGTTTAGGTACATTCCTTGTATAGGAATGAGTACATTCCCTTGTGGAATAGGTCCTCCCTGGCTGAGAGGGAGAGATCGACACATCATTCTGGTCTTCATCTAGGAAGACAGAATGGAAGATTGGGTAATCATCTGGCATCCGATACTCTTTGAGAATGAGATAGGGCATTCAAGGTAAGAGTAGTCGTGGACCGATATTCTTTGAGGGCTAGCTAGCCAAGAGAAGAATAGTCCAAGAAGGTCATACTTTGGGAACACTCGGGTGGAGTATGTACCTTGGAGAGACAATGACGATGGTGTCTATAAGTCATATGTCTCGCCAGCATTGTAGCCCATTGTCTCATGGAGAGATGGGGTTGTTAGTCAAGGCCTTGCACTAGGACAATGTTGGTTGATATGATGCAATACAGATGCGTTTACCAATCCGATTCTTCTTATGAGATTCTTCAAATTGAAAGAAACCATGTACCATTATGAATACCTCCCTAGTTAAGAGGGAATGTTGGAAAGTGTAACCAGGTTCAATCTTCATAATGACTATGTAATTATGTATTTATGTAATGAAGAAGACAAAGATATAAAATATATTTCTTGTTATCCTTGCTTCATGGGTTTCATGAGCAAGGGATTTTATTAGAGGTCAAAGAATTCTTCTTGATGTCTTTTAGGATTTGTCATCTTGTCATAAATGTACAAATTAGAGTCATGTACACGAAGCAATGTTACGCTTATAAAGTGTCAAAGGAACAATGTAAAAAAATGCTCAACGCCCTTGCCACCTTGCTGAAAAAGTACTCCTTGAAGTCGGCCTCACAACAACTGGTCAAGTCGGCTTGAAAACACTGCTAATGAACCGTCACACTCCTTCATGGTCAAGTCTGCTTAATTACAAGTTGAGACAACTATATATACCCATCTATGCTACGCAAAACAGAGAAAATTATAATTTGGATTGTCTAAGATTTTCGGACATATATTACAATGACAAAGTCTGTGGTGATACAAAAAAGATTGGGTCTTCAATTAAGCGAAGATCGGATCTGCTATAGAGCAAAGGAAAAGTTAAGTATCACAGTAAAGAAGCAAGGAAGACGAGACATATTACAGTGAAGAACAGGTCTGTAACACAGTACTAAAAAGAAATGAAGTGAAGACCTATTAGAGCGAAGGAGAGGCTTGTCATCCCATGCGTAACACAGTGCTGAAGGAGGAGGAGATATAATGCAGAGGAGTATAATATCTTTGTGTTGGGACAACAACATATATCTGAATAGGGTCAAAGATTTTCTACAATACTAAGGGAGGATTATCATAGTGTTAAAAGGGATCTCAGATTCAAGCATAAAGGATACAATGAGAAGATCAAGGAGGAGTTCTGAGGAAGCCAAGGCTATATCAATATAAGCCTAAGGAGAAGCACATTGTTTAAGGATATTGGACAAGGGACCGAGCTTCCCTTGTACAAGTGTAGAATGGTGCAGAAATGACTGTTGTAATAGGGAGCCAAGAAGAACAGGTGACAAGGGTGTTGGAGGTATACTAAAGTCAAGGGTCTGTGTCATGGTTATGGTCATGGTACTTGTCAAGTGGAAGTCTATAAGAAGAATTACTTGCGGGTTTTCCTCTCCAAGAGAGAGAGGTTTTGGCCCTGGCTTGAAGAGCCTAAACTTTGTGTCTCTTGTGTTTTGATAATTGACTTGATGAAAAACCTGATAAGTTAATAAAGAGAAGACATAAGTAAGAGAAATAAGCTCACAAGTAATTGCCAAATAGAGAATAGAATTAAACTAAGCCCTACCAAATTCTCAACAACATGGACAAGAGCACGAAAATCAATTGAATCCTAAGTGTGAAACATTAAACTTAAACAATGAAGAAGGTGTTGAATCCATTTCATGTGCCACTAAGATAAACAATTTGAAATAGAAAGTGATCTAATAAGCAATGTTTATTAATATGTGAACAAAGCATTATCGCCTTGACAAGGAGATGTCATCCCAAGGGCCATACACTAGATTAGGCCATAGTTTTAAAAACCGGCCGGTTTGAACCGGTAACCGGCCAAACCGGCCGGCCAGCTAAGTCACCGGGTGGAACCGGCCCTGCAACCGGGTTCCAGGAGGCATCTCACCAAAAAATCCCGGTTAACCGGACCTAACCGGCCGGTTAGGTGTCCCATGCTCAAGTTTGTGCTACCATTTCAGGAGGGCAAGGGGGGCTTCACTTGAATTTGTCTCCCCTCTCATTTTCTTGACCCATCCTCTTGGCAATTAATGGTAATGTTAAATTCTTAAAGTAAAAGTGACATTTCCTTTATTTTTCATTTTCATCCTTTTACTTAAATTTTTAACATTACCATGAAATGACTCAGGATGTTTAAGAGTGGTTTCGTCCTCATTGGATTTCATATGGAGAAACTAAAATTTTAGGTTTCACTCAAAATTCAGTAGACTTAATGGTTTTCAGGGTTTCATGGTTTGGGGGTTTGCAATGTTTCTATTTGTTTCTATCATGTGTAAGGGTATGAGATTGGCATTTGATCAAGAGCATGAAGTCATTTAAGAACCTTGATGTTGGTGGCATTGATTGTTGAACTTTGTTGATGTTGGTGGTATTGATTGTTGAACTCCCCTACCGTGGCCTTAACAAGAATTTACCCTTCACTGAAAGGAAAACAACTGCTTAGGCATGCTAATCTTTTTCTACCGCATTTTAAGGTTGAGGAGATGAACCCTTCACTCAAACCAAAATCATTGGTTAGGCATGTTAAACTTTTTCAATTTCTATCATGTTATAAGGTTGAGTAATCCAAGTCTGAAGACTTTGAGCTAGATGATGTTTATGTATCTCTT
Source organism: Pinus albicaulis (assembly GCA_034641835.2). Taxonomy (NCBI): domain Eukaryota; kingdom Viridiplantae; phylum Streptophyta; class Pinopsida; order Pinales; family Pinaceae; genus Pinus; species Pinus albicaulis. The sequence continues at coordinate 278,715,953 of CM076573.1, forward strand.
GTTGATGATCCCATTTCTAGTAGCGATGAATCAATGATGAGTTTCATGAGAGACCATGTTGCTCAGTGATTTGTAGTTTTGATGTCTATTTTTGTTACTACTACTACTACTAAAGTTGTAGAGGAGTTTTAGGAGTCCTCAAACTTTGAGCCATATTATTTATGTAGCTCATGTTGATGATCCCTTGTCTAGTAGTGGTGATGATTTTGATCATGATGAGGAGTGATCATGTTATTGATCACTAATATGTAGTCTTGTATTAGGCCAATGGCCTCATAGCTTGTAGCATTGTTTTTGGACTTTATGGGCCATTTGGAGCCTCATTGCTTATGTATTTTTTGATGATATGTATTGCACTCGGTGCCATTTTGATATATTCACCTTTGCATGGTATATAAATGAACAATCTTTGCATATTTTGTCTCTATTGGCTTGGAATCATGGTTGCAAATCTTAAAAATAGTTTTTTTTATTAAAAAATAATTATTTAATGTATTTTTTTTAAAACCGGTTCATTGAGATCTAACCGCTCCCAGTTAGACCGGTTCCGGTTAGAAACCCGGTTCATTAGGTCCACCGGTCCAGTCACCGGTTCCGGTTTTTAAAACTATGGATTAGGCCTTGTTCGAAATTTTTTCCTCCCCTATTTATAATTGAACTAGGTGAAACAATCCCCATAATCAAATCCTTTTTTTTCTAGTTGGGATTGTTGAGCTGAATTGTTGACTTACACCACACCCAAGCTTGCTTCTCTGCACCACTAATCACAGTAACAATGCCACCACATAATCACTATCTGACTCAACCATGTTAAAGTCAGTACTGACAATCCATTATGCATCCATTAATGAACATTAGGGGAATTTTGAGGTAAAAAATCGGCCTAGAAACAAAAAATGTACTAACAAAATCAACTTTGAAAGAGCCAATAAGATTCAAGATGATGATGTCATCCCTATAAATATTTTTGAAGGGAAACGAAGAAAACTATTTTTTTTATTGTGTTTTTTACTTATCTCTTCATGGATTTACTCAAATGTCAAGGGTAGATACCCGTTGGATGCGGAATTGAATTTCACATCCAATGAGTACCCACTTTGCATACCTTTGAGTATAACCACATCGGAAAAAGTTGAAAATACATGAAAAACATGTTTTTCAATTTTTTTCAATGTAGTTCTACTCAAAGATATGTAAAATTGGATGTGGAATTCAATTCTGCATCCAACGAAGTAAACCTATAAAGAGATTAAACCAGATAAACTAAAAACATAATAAAAAAAATAGTTTTATTTTTTTTCCTTTAAAAATTAATAACTTTTATTTTATTATTTTAACTATTATTTATTATTTTCCTTAGAAAACCCATTTTAGACCCCAAAATTCCCCTAATGGAAACCATTCAATCACATTCACGACTCTTCTCTGTAGCAAGATTTGGTTCATATAATGGAGAGAACTCGAAAAATCAATCTCGATTCAAAATAACAATTTATATACATTGATTGTCACACATATGATCCACAACATCACTGCTAAATTTTTTTTTCTTTTGTTCTTTCCATTTTCTTTGTATGTTTCTCAACTATTGTTTCAAGTATCTATAACCTATAACAAAACCCCAAAGTGGTATTTTATCTATTTTTTTTGTTATTATCTCTACTTAAGCAGAGGATATTGAATTAAGTTTTTGGTCAAACCTATATTATTTGTGAGTTTGACCAAAAGAATTTGCATAAATTTCCATAGTTCAACCTTGCACATTAAAACTCAATATTGTTTTACAATATTTTAATTTATTTTTCTCAAACCTAATTGGCTATAAAAATGAACATGTTATTGCTCAATGTCAAGCCAAGGATACATATTTCACATTGTAAGTTATGGCCTGACTGAAAGCAAGGTATGGTCTGACGGTATGCGTGATATCCATTGTTGTATGTTTTGTGGTAGGTAATTATGATATATTAACAAATAAGTTATTGGCAAAGTACGCTTGCATAGTACTTGGGTAGTTATAAACCTGTGGCCATTTGTCAAAGCCCTCGTGAGAAAGGGGAAGCGGGGCATCCCATGGATAGTAGTCATTAGATCTGTTGTGTTTGCTTTGCCTTTGTGCACTGCTTTCGCATAGATTTAATGGTGTGAAGGGCTTATTTTAATTATTTCACTGTTACAACTTCGAAGTTCATATAGTGTTGACAGAAAGATTTTTTAAGAAATTATATCTAGTGGGGAAATTGAACCACGAACATGGTCAGTGAGACTTATTTATATATACTGGACTATTGGCTAAATTTTTCTACAGCAAAGGTAAACGAATTTTAAGAGTTTGGTTTTGTCACGTAGCAAGTAAAATTTTCATACTTCAAAATTATACAGTGATTGTCATGTGTTTTGAATATTTTTTCCAAGTTGGTACCGCACGGGCGAAATTTGTTCACAAGGATCTTGCAATCTGTGACCATGAGTTATACATTTGCTCACCCTTGTGCACTCATGTGAAAACAACGATGACCTACTTCAAAACCTGAGCGACTCATTAGATGAGCTACTTTCACCTTCTGTTAACATTATATGGAACAACGAATTTATCCATGGTCTCATAAATAAAATGGCCTGAATAGTTTTGAGTTCAATCCCTGCAGGCTGCACCTATTGTATGAATAAAATGTACTTTCAATGTATGCACCGCTGTAACGAGCCATAGGTACAATACGGAAGACATATTTCATAAATTTCCATGCAGAATGATCCAATCCTAAAATGTGATATTAATATTGATTGATGGAGCAGCATAATTTCTATTTTCATCGTCATAACTTCGTGCAATTTTGATTGATTTTGTTGAGTATTGATTAAAAAGATAAAGAATACAAAATTTGATGAAATTTGTGCCCACTAGTTTTTAAATAAGGCTTAAAAGGATAAAAAATTCTTGCTAAATGTTGGAAATAACCCCAACTGCAACCTGAGCAGAAGGAGGACAAACATCAATTTTGATGGGAAACTGAAGGACACCACAACAGCAATTTCCAGTTTTGTTTTGGCACTCAATCATGCATTAAATATCTGGGTTTAATTTACCCTGCAAAACCAAATTTGTTTACAGGCCGTAGCCCTCTCTAGATTCACCAAATCGTGGTTTGACCACATTACCTCCGCCATTAAATCTTCTGCACCCACGCGCCATTAAAACCTCACACCAACCACTGTATCTCCCGCGCATCATTTGAATTTAAAACACTCCATGTCACCATCTTCCGCAACCAATGGATGCTCATCGTAGCGGCACCTACGCGATTTGTGGAACTCGCCAGTCCACGACATCCAACTCTTCGTCCATATCAGCGCGCGTGATCATCGTTGATCTCAGATCAACGATAACCCGCGGGCACAAGAAACCCATTGTTTAAACCAAAGGGTGCTTCCGCTATTGACTTCGCCCGACATCCTTTGATCGAAGATCAACGACAAATATCCACTGCGGGAGCAAAACACAGATGTTCGAACTAGACCATGAGGTCCCTCTGCAGTGACGTATTGCGCGAAAAGTTAACACGGCTTGCATGGCGATTAATGAATGCATGGGTCATTTTGACAAGCCAAGTACAGAGTTGTTGAACAGCCATTGAATGGCATTGAATTAAATTAAGTTTTTTTTTTGCTACAACCATATTTCATATAACGAATGTAATTTCAATTTTTAAAGTGCAGTGTGTTGGGTATGCAAAGAAGCATATAATGTGTAGACTGTGTGTGAGAGAGCTGTGTCCAACAGATAGCAGAGGAGCAATGTCTTGTAAATCCAGAACAACGGTTCTGATAATCATGTAACAGTAGAATTTTTTTTATGAAAAGGATAGTGTTTTGTTTCCCACTGTGTATGTTTTTTTTGCTCCATCTGCAAGCTTTGTATATGATCTCTGTGTTGGAAGAGGAAATATTATTCCTCACTGGTTTTTAAGGAATTCTCAGAAATTCCAACATGGTATCGGAGCTAGTCCAGGCTCTCAGCAGTTGTTGAAGATGCTGAAGGAAGAAGAAGATTGTTGAAATTTTCTCCGGCAAAGTGAAAGTTCAGCAAACCAGGTATTTATCAAAACAGAGTTGTTTGTTTTAAAGAATATAGTCCAGAGAACTGTAAAATGAAGTCTTTTAGAGACAGAGTTTATCTCTCAGCAGTGAGAAAGTTTGTTTGAAACACAGTCAAGTTTTAGCATAGTTCTGTAAGGCTAGCTATGGCAGGAGCCAGCACAAGCACGAGTATGGGAAATACTCAACTCCCACAGTTCAATGGGAAGAACTATGACTATTGGGCAATCACAATGAGAGCCCTGTTTGCTTTTCAAGATTTATGGTTGCTAGTTGAAGATGGTTTAGAAGAACCAGCAGATGAACAAGCATTTAATGCCTTAACACAGGCAAAGAAAGATTTGTTGAAGAGTAATAGAAATGACTCAAAATCCCTCTTCTATCTCTATCAGATAGTGCATGAAAGCATATTTCCAAGAATTGTAGCAGCAAAGAAGACCAAGGATGCATGGGATACCCTCCAGACAGCCTACCAAGGAATGGAGAAAGTAAAGACAACAAAGCTTCAATTAATGAGAAGAGATTTTGAAGTCATTTGCATGAAAGAGTCTGATACAATAGACTCATTCTTCACATTGTTGATTGGGTTGGTTACCCAAATGAGATCTCATGGAGAAACAATAGAAGAAAGAAGAATAGTGGAGAAAGTATTGAGGAGCTTACTCTCAAGATTTGATGTGATAGTAATAACCATTGAAGAGACATAGGATCTCTCAATGTTTATTGTTGATGAGCTTCATGCATCATTGATGACACATGAACAAAGATTGAGCGGAACAACAAACTCATCTTTGGAGCATGCCTTCAAGACCCAAATGTCCTTTAGAAGAGGAAGAGGTCAAGGCAGATCAAACTACAGAGGAAAAGGTAGAGGCAGAAGCCAAAATAGAGAAAGAAACAACCCTACAAGTACAAGTGGAAGGGGCAGCAGTCAAAGTCAGAATCAAAGCCAAGGCAGCAGCAAACAAGGTGGACAAAATCAAGCACAAGGACAAAGGTATGATAAATCCCAAGTCCAATGTCATTACTATAAGAAGTATGGGAATTATGCCAATGAATGTAGGAAGAAACAGAGTGACATGGGTAGTAGACCCAGTGCTAGCTTTACTAAAGAAACTCTGAGTTAAGAGAATTTATTTTTAGCATGTAATATGGCTGAAGAGAAGAATGAAAATATATGGTTTCTAGATTCAGGATGTAGCAACCATATGACTGGAAATATTTCTATGTTTTCCATGTTAGATGAAAATATGAAGTCTCAAGTAACATTGGGGACAGATAGTAAGGTCTCTATCATGGGAAAAGACAGAGTAAGTGTTTTAACAAAGAAATGAGAAAAGAAGACCATATTAGATGTATACTCTGTACCTGATATGAAGTGTAACATTTTGAGCATTGAACAACTCATTCAGAAAGACTACAATGTATTCTTTGAAGATGATGTATGTACCATCATGGACATACCACCAAGCAAACAGAGGATTGCACAAGTGAAGATGACAAGAAACATAATGTTTCCTCTTATGACGAGAGCAGACTTGAAGAAAGGAGCTGCAATGGCAACAGTGACACAAGAGACATTCCAAAGAGAAGCAAAAGATGAAAACTGATTATGGCACTTGAGATTTGGACATCTCAACTTTGGAGGTCTGAATTTGTTGCACAGAAAAGGAATGGTAAAGAGATTACCATTATTTGAAAAACCAGACAACCTATGTGAAGGCTACATCTTGGGCAAATAACATAGAGAAAGCTTTCCATTAGGAAAGAGCATAAGGGCAAAGACATCCTTAGAAATAGTCCATTCTGATTTGTGTGGACCAATGCAAACACCATCATTAGCAGGCAGCCACTATATGCTGACCTTTATTGATGATTACACAAGAAAAACATGGGTTTATTTCTTGAAGTTGAAGAGTGAAGTGTTTGAGAAATTCTGCCACTTTAAAGCTCTTGTTGAGAATCAAAGTGGGCAACACATAAAAGTCTTAAGGACGGACAAAGGAGGAGAATATATCTCCAAAGAATTTCTACGTTTTTGCAAAGAAAATGGAATTCATAAGCAATTTACGGCAAAGTATACACCACAGCAAAATGGAGTTGTTGAAATGAAAAACATAACCATTATGGGTATGGTAAGAAGCATGTTGAAGGCAAAAAAATTGCCAATTGAATATTGGGCTGAAGCTGTACATTGTGCAGCATATGTCTTGAATAGATGCCCAACAAAGGGTGTGATGAACAGAGTTCCGAAATAAGCATGGAGTGGCATAAAACAGTTTGTCACCCACATGAGAGTATTTGGTTGTGTGGCTTATGCATACCTTCCAGATCAGCTGAGAAAGAAGTTGGACAGTAAGGGGGAGAAGTGCATATTTGTTGGATACAGTGAAGAATCAAAGGCATATAGACTGTATAACCCATCCACCAAGAAATTTATGATAAGAAAAGATGTGCAATTTATTGAGGAAAAAGCTTGGGATGGAAGCATTGAGAAAACAATGAATGTAAAAACCTGTATGTCTCAGGATGAAGATGAGGAAGAAATGGCTGAAAGACATCCCTTATTAGCAACACCACCTCCACCAACACAAGGACAGCAAGGGACACCACAAGCAGGTATGAGAACATCCTTGAGAAGTGATGACAGTGCTTCTTCAAGCACATCACAAGGAGCAAATTTGAGTGCTTCTACAAGCACAAGTTCAACAAGTGAAATAGGAACCGGATTCAGAAGTCTGAATGAAATTTATGAGCAAGAAGAAGGTATGAACTCTTTATTTGTATTATATTGTCATATAGAAAATCCTATTCATTTTGAAGAAGCAGTAAAAGATAAGAAATGGATAGATGTTATGGATGAAGAGATAAATGCAATAGAGAAGAACAAAACATGAGAATTAGTTGATCTCCCAAAACGCAAGGAAGTGATTGGAGTAAAATGGGTCTACAAGACCAAAAGCAATGTTGAAGGTAAGATTGAAAGGCACAAGGCCAGACTTGTTGTCAAAGACTACAAGCAACAACAAGGAAGATATTATGAAGAAACTTTTGCACCAGTTGCAAGAATGGAAACAGTAAAAGCAGTGTTGTTCATAGCAACACAACACAAGTGGAAAGTTTACCAAATGGATGTGAAATGAACATTCCTAAATGGAGTATTGATGGAAGAGGTTTATGTTGAACAACCTCTGAGATATGAGAAAGAAGGCCAAGAGCACAAGGTATGCAAATCGAAGAAAGCTTTGTATGGGCTGAAACAAGCACCAGGAGCATGTTACAGTAGGATAGATGTCTATCTACTGGAAAATGGGTTTGAAAAATGTGAAGGAAAACCCACATTATACATCAAAGAAAAGGATGGTAAGATGCTCATTGTTGTTTTATATGTTGATGATGTGATATTCACAGGTAATGATGCTTACCTTATTGAAAATTTTAAGACAATCATGAAAGAAGAATTTGGGATGACTAATATGAGATTGCTGAGATACTTCTTAGGAATAGAAGTAGAGAAAAATGAAAATAAAATTTTTATTTTTCAAGCAAAATATGTGAAATTTTTTTTGGAAAGATTTAACATGCAGGATTGCAAAGCAGCAATTACTCCTACAGTGATGGGATTGAAGTTAAGCAAAGAAGACAGCAGCAATGATTTTGATCCAAGTTTGTATAAGAGCATAGTTGGCAGCCTCATGTATTTGACTGCAACTAGGCCAGATATTATGCATGCTGTAAGTTTAATTTCCAGATTTATGGACAGGCCAAAGGAGGCACATTGGCAAGCAGCAAAAAGAATTCTAAGGTATGTGAAAGGAACAAAGAGGTATGGTATTTTATACAACTCTTCAGAAAATTTTGAGCTAATTGGATATACTGACAGTGATTGGGCTAGAAGTATAGATGACAGGAAAAACACCTATGGATATGTTTTTTCATATGGGATCAGGAGCCATCTCATGGGCTTCTAAGAAACAACCAATTGTGGCTTTATCAACAGTAGAGACGGAGTATGTGGCAGCTATAGCTGCAGCGTGTCAAGCAGTATGGATGAGGAGAATGTTAAGAAGTTTGTGTCATGAACAGGTAAAAGGCACAACAACATATTGTGATAGTAGCTCAGCTATAGCTTTATCCAAGAATTTAGTGTTCCATAAAAAGACAAAACACATTGATGCAAAGTATCACTACATCAGAGAATTAGTGAACAATGGAGAAATTGTTCTGAAACATTGCAAAACAGAAGAGTAGTTTGCTGATATTTTAACAAAACCATTGGGGCAAAAAAGTTTTAATTTTCTCAAAAAATGTCTGGGAATGTATGAAAGCAACAGTTGTGATTAAGGGGGAGTGTTGGAAATAACCCCAATTGCAAGTTGAGCAGAAGAATGATAAACATCAATTTTGATGGGAAACTGAAGGACACCGCAACAGCAATTTCCAGTTTTGTTTTGGCACTCAATCGTGCATTAAATCTCTGGGTTTAATTAAGCCTACAAAACCAAATTTGTTTACAGGCCGTAGCCCTCTCCAAATTCACCAAATCGTGGTTTGACCACGTTACCTCCGCCATTAAATCTTCTGCACCCATCGCCATTAAAACCTCACAACAACCATCGTATCTCCCGCGCATTCATTTGAATTTAAAACACTCAACGTCACCATCTCCCGCAACTAATGGACGCTCATCGCACCGACACCTATGTGATTTGTGGACCCTACCATTCCACGACATCCAACCCTTCGTCCATATCAGCGCACGCGATCATCTGATCTCAGATCAACGATAACCCACGGGCACAAGCAGCCCACTGTTTAACCCAAAGGGTGCTTCCACTATTGACTTCGCCCGACGTCCTTTGACCGAAGATCAACGACAGATATCCACTGCGGGAGTACAACGCAGATGTTCGAACTAGACCATGAGATTCCTACGTAGTGACATATTGCACGAGAAGTTAACACGCCCTGCATGGCGATTAATGAATGCATGGGTCATTTTGACAAGCCAAGTACAGAGTTGTTGAACAACCATTGAATGGCATTGAATTAGATTAAGTTTTTTTTTGGCTACAACCATATTTCATATAACAAATGTAATTTCAATTTTTAAAGTGCAGTGTGCTGGGTATGCGGAGAAGCATATAGTGTGTAGATTGTGTGTGAGAGAGTTGTGTCCAACAGACAACAAAGGAGCAACGTCATGTAAATCCAGAACAGTGGTTCTGATGATCATGTAACAGTAGAATTCTTTTTTATGAAAAAGACTGTTTTGTTTCCCATTGTGCATGTTTTTTTTGCTCCATCTGCAAGCTTTGTTTATGATTTCTCTGTGTTGGAAGAAGAAACATTATTCCTCACTGGTTGTTAAGGAATTTTCAGAAATTCCAACACTAAATACAATATAGTTGTTCTCGCTCAGGGATTGTGTATCTATTTGTTCTCGCAGAGATAAAGTATTTAATGATTTACTAGCTCCATGTGATTATATTAGGATCATAACGAGATAAACCTTCAAGAAACACTGAAATGCCACTTGGCTTTAAATTGACATGATGTTGAATGGAACCAATTTGATGTTAAAGTAAACCAAACCAATATACGAACACGATGTTGGTTTCAATATATGAATTTCGTTCGCAGGAAATATTTTCCTTAACAATTATTTTAAATTTTTTTATTATAATTCTTAAATAGTTTTTAAAAACATAAATTTATAAGATATTAAAGTTTAACTTTTTTATAAATTATTTTAAAATGAAATTATATATATATATATATATATATATATATATAGTTATAGTGGAATAAAAACACGATGCTGGTTTCAATACATGAATTTCGTTCGCAGGAAATATTTTCCTTAAATTTATCTTATAATTTATATACTAAATATTAAATTTTAATTTTGTTTATAAAATATTTAAAAAAAAAAAAATATATATATATATATATATATATATATATATATATGGATTAACCATTATCATCAAAAATATATATATATATATATATATATTTTTGTTATAGTGGAATAAAAATTATATCTATAAAGTGTTTTAAATATTATTATTATGCTTTTAAATTACAATTTGTTTGGTTATCAAAAATATATATTTTTTCAAATTTATTGGATGCTTTTAAATTGCTATTTTTAATAGTGATTCTGTTCATAATTAATTCTTAAATAATAAAATCGGCAAAATAGATTCATCCCATTACAACAATTTAACTAAAACATTATTTTCATAAATTATTTCAATTTTATGTCACTATGTTATGATATTATGTTATAATTTATTTTAGTAGTAATAGGTTAAGATATTATTTATATTTTAATATATCTTATTTGATATTACTCAATGCTTCTAAATTTCTATTTCTAATAGTAATTATGGTTATAGTTAATTCTTAAGTAATAAAATTGACAAAATAGATTCATCCCATTACAACAATTTAACTAAAAACATTATTTTCACAAATTCTTTTAATTTTATATCAGTATGTTATGATATATTATGTTATAATTTATTTTAATAATAATAGGTTAAATATTATTTATATTTTAATATATCATATAAATTAATTTATATTAAAATATTACCAAAATAATTTTACTTTAAAATGTTTATCACATAAGGTAAGAGAGTTGTTTTTATTTTTAATATAAAATGAATATAGATTAATTGTATCTTTATCAAATATTTTGATTTGAAAACAAATATTCACAGACACACGAGTTTTTTTTTCCTATTAAAAACTAGTATCGTAACAATTAATTTATTTCCTGTGAATCTATGAACTTTTTTTCCTATTAAAGAGTACTATCCTAACAATTATTTATTTGTCCAGTGAATCTATGAACTATTCATGTAAGACATTTACCAAATCTAAGGCCAAATTAATACAAGGCTTTACATGAGACTCTGTCTTTGTTTAGTATATTTAAACTAAACAGCAAAAAGTAGCTACTATGTAACACTTGTTTACTTTTGGATTGTGTTTTCTATAATTTTGAGAATGCATGTTTTGTAAAGTGAACACATTTGACATTTCAGGCATTTTAGAATACAATGCCTTATATGAAACTTTGTCCTTTTTAGTATATTTAAACTAAACTGACGGAGAGTAGCTACTTTGTAGGTTTACTTTTGAGTTGCGTTTTCTGTAATTTTGAGGGTGCATGTTTTGTGAAGTGAACGCATTTGACATTTTAGGCCATCATCGTAAATCATTTGTCTTTAAAATGGTAATTGCTCAATTGATGACGGGGGTATTGGGCCATATTGTTCCTTTGTTAGAAAGGAGGGTTATCTATGCAAAGATAGCAAAATGGAAGCTGGTTATTTGGAAAGGAATTTTATTGATGGCCATCGATGACAACAAGTCATTTAAACATAACCATGTACGTGCTAGATGTTGGTGCAATGTGAGAGGTCTTTTGAACGTTCTTTACAAGATTCGGAGAACTAATTGGCATCATGCTTTATTGCAGTTTAAGTGAACTAGAACGGAAGCTGGTTCAGTCAAGTCACATGTGTATTGTTACTCATGCCTGGATTGAAGAATGCATACGAGTTGGAAAGAGGTTGGATTCAGCCCTTTACAGTCTCAGGTAATTCATATACAATTTTTGGCATTATCTAAAATGTACTTCAAAAGGATTATGTTGTGTAACCAGTTATCATATAAAATTTAAATAGATTCTAATTGTATGTAGTAAATCTGGCCACTCGAGATTAATGGACGTGTAGTTTATCTGAAGTGGCATAAAATAAATATAAATGTTGCTTCACATTGTAGTTTCATACATTATCCCACGTATTTTATCCTCTAGATACATTCGTCAATTATTGACTAGGATGCAATTTTTTCACTTTCCTGGAGATCGGCAGCTTTGCCACAAATTATAGAGTCGAGGATTATGCATTTTTGTAATAGTTCCTCTGCACACGTGTAAATGTTTCTATCTGGGTAGGGAATGATTGGATAAGATTTTCGAATAGTGACTGACTTTAGGCTTGAATAGGCTAAAGAGACCTGAATTGGTAGTTTTACACGCTTTGATATATGTTTGAATAACTATTTTTCCGTGTAGGAATGAGGAAGATCTTACATCGAATCCTGTTTCAAGCTCTATTGACGTTAATTGTAAACCACGCCACAAAGTTAAGAAGGCACTAATGCAATCAGTACTGCAGAAAAGTTCAGATGGTGAAAATCAAAGCCCTTCCAATAAGAATGATTCCATCTCCGAGAGTTTTCCTATGATTGCATGTGGTGATGAGAGAAAGATACGTTGCTCATTGGTGTCTCAGTCAGAGTCTTCTGAACCGAAAATCATTGATAAGTCTGGCTGTAGTTTTGGACTGTCGAAAGATTGTGCTTCTGATGTTGTGGAGAACATGACCCAGATTTTTCTAGGGGCTCCATTGTCTACTGGGCTTGTGCAGAGCTGTCGTCCATTCCCTTCAAATTGGGAAGAAGCCACAGAGTATAATTGTCCAGCACTCAAAAAGAAGAGATTCAAGTGAATGAATATTGGTTTTCTTTCCAGACTGCAATCCTCGCCGTCAGAGGTATTATAGTAGTATCTCATTCTACACTGAAATAAGACTTGGGAAAAGGTCTAAGGTATGTTCCAAGATGCAGGTTTACGTGATGATTTTTCTGATTTACTTTGCTAATTAGGCAAAGGAGCTTTGAGAATTCATCAGTGTCTTGTTTGGCTGGCATTGACCAAGTCTTTCCAATTAATAAATAAAAAGAGTTTATGGGAACAATGAAAATGGCTATTTCAAAATTATGCATGGTTGAAAGATCTTGGAGAATAATATGGGGTAAAACATCCAGTTGTTCCTTCATGTGTCAAACCCCAACTTTCTGGGGCGGTGATAGCTGAAAGTGGCTTGTTTTCCTTGAAAATCCAGCATTTTGATCCATTTCCTCATCTCCGACTCAGTCATGGCCAGCAAGAAATAATTATCAATAGTGCTTGTCATTTCCAGCCAGAAATAATAATCAATAGTGCTTGTAATGGAAGATGGAAAGGATTTGGAGACTAATTACAGGAATTTTCAGAAAATCCTGAAGTTTCAAGCTTTGGCATGCAGCGTAACTTGAAGTTAAATTTGTATTTCATTCTTTATGAGAATGACATGGAAGTTTGTCTAGTGAAAGAACCATTAGATATAAGAATGCATGGCCATCAATAAAATTTCATGGTCATTCATGGACATTAATAAAATTCCATTCTCCCTATTTGTTTGTGATGTAACTGCACTTAGTCGCGTCCAGCAAAGAAATAAATTATGAAGAGTGCTTGTAATGGAAGATGGAAAAGATTTTAAAGAATAATTACAAGAAGCTTCATAAAATCCTGAAGTTTCAAGCTTTGGGATATAACGTAACTTGAAGTTAAATTTGCATTCCCTTCTTTATAAAAATGACATGGACGTTTGTCCAATGAAGGAATTATTATTTTTAAGACTGATTGGCCATTAATATTTTGTAAAAAGTAATATAAAAGGTACAGTTTATACCAATTTCTATAAAATTATTGTGCTTAGTAAATTTTACAAACGCATTCCATAATGCTGCTGATGATAGTTTCTACGTATTATGTCCAAATAATATGAAAGGTAGAGTTGATACCAATTTCTATAAAATTAGTGTGCTTTTTAAATTTTCTTTAAAAGAAATGCTGCCTTTTTTGTGAGATATGTCTGTATTTACAAACGCATTCCATAATGTTGCTGATGATATTTTCTACATATTTTTATATTTTTATGGTTATTAAATTCAATGGTTTTTTTTTTCATGGAAAAAAAATGCCTAGTTTATATTAATGTACCAGTGCAAAAAACTTCATCTATTACATAGGTATAGCACGATCTTTATCAGATTGTTTCTTATCAGAAAAAAAACATATTATATTTCTACTCATTGGTTCATGTAAAAGCATGGAATCTAAATTTTGCCATGTCTGACAATTTATCAAAAAACATGTTATAACTTAACATTTTCTTTCCTTTTTCTTGTTTTCATGAATTTAAATCCTAACTGATTGTGTTGTTTCCTGTCATTGTCATAAGGACATGCCTTAAAAATTTGTCAATTTATGTTCATTCTTTTCATATGAACTTGACCATAACCCTTTTGCCAATACCTGTAGAGTCGCTAAACTCATAGTGAATCTACCCAAAGTTACCCTAAAGACCTTTTTTGGATAGTCTGTCTGCCTGTGAATTTTTTTCTCTGTAGATGTGCTTGAAAATGATGGTGGAGAATGATGATCTGAGTTCTTTAATTCTGTCCAGCCATGCACTAAGGTGTCCCGGATTGAGAGCGGTGCCCTTGTTTAGGTGTTCCAAGAGAACCTGTGAGTCCCCAAAAATCTAAATTTTGTCCAGATAAAGTTGTGTTGTGAACCACATTAATCCCCATAGGGCCAGTATTTCAACTCTCATATTGGTCCCCATACCACCGTACTAGTGAATTGTGTAGTGGCATGTGGGAGATATCATCAGCCAAGCCCCGCAACCGCACCTCGCATGTTGGGATGCCCCATCAAAAAAACCAACTGGGTAGTGGATTTCGAAAGGTCTCATTCTCTTCAATAAATCCGGTGGTGGCTTTTGTGTAATTTTTAATTTCCCCCACAAGTTAATGATCTTGGTAACAATATTTTTTGGGCTGCTGATGACCTCAAAAATCCATTTGTTTCTGTTGTTCCAGAGACACTAGTGATATAAAACAGGGATGTTTTTTATATTCTTGTCCTTCTTCAGCCACCATTTGATGAAATATTTTGTCTTCGTATGCTCCATATACTGAATGTTGAAGTGTTTACATATACCCTTGATGACCTCCCATGAGAATTTGCATGAGTAAAACAAGTGTGCATTATCCTCATTTGCATTCATGCACAGTTTGCATATCCCTGGTCTAACTTTCCCTCTCTTTTGTAAATTTGTCCATGTCAATTTTTTTTCCTCCATGTCAACCACGATAAGATTATCATTTTAATCGGTGCATTTACTTTCCATTCATCTTTAAACCAGCAGCATCTGTTTTGATCATGTTGTTTTGTTATTAGCATTTTATAATTTTCACTTGCTAAAATTTGTCCATTTTTTATAGATCCACTCCAAGTTACTTGATCACCCTTGTACCTCTGCATTAAACCCAAACTTCTCAGATATGTAGTATATTGATCCCACTATGTTTTCAATTCATCTTGCAAATTCATTTGGATGGATGTCTTCCATCTTGGGATGCCCTGAATGAATTCACTTATAATCTAGCCCATATAAAAAATTCCTTTTCCATTCAAATAAGAGTGCAGAATTTCATTTATGGCTGGATTTAAAGAATTTCCCCATAATCCCAGGTGGCCAATCAATATTTTCCCACTGCGTCCGAATGACCATCAGAAATTTTCATAAAAAAGTCCCTAGATCTTTTTAAAACCTCTCCAAATATATGATTTTACTTTGCCTTCTCTCTAGCCTTTAAGAAATAAATCCACCATACTAGAATCTTTTGAATATTTATATCTTATAATATCACTCCATATGCCTTTAGAATTTATCACCCTCCACAGAGACTTCATTTGGAGTGCTTTTCCAAACTGATCTAGATCCAAAATACCCCAGCCTCCCAGTGCCTTTGGTTTCATGATCATCTCCCATTCAGTGAAGTGGTATTTCCCTTTTTCCTTTCCCCCGTTCCATATGAAGTTTATCCCCACATATTTGATCTTTGAAATGATTTTCTTTGGGATAGAGAATAAATGTGCCCAATAGACAGTAAATTGTTGTAGTACAGCTTGTGCGAGAATTAGTCTTCCACCTTTTGATAACCATATCAAAGACCAGCCATGAATCCTTTTGTTGTATTTTTTTATCAACCAAGACTATTCTTTTGTTTTCTAATTGGTTGGTTTCATATGAAAACCAAGGTATTTGAACCCATTATCCAGTTTCTTTGTCCTAAAGTTGAACAATTTACCAATCTCTTCATATAAATCCCTGTATTTTTCAGTGTGATATAAGCATGGCTTATCTTCATTTGCCAACATCCCCATGGCTGTGCAAAACTTTGTGAAATTGTCGTGTATGGCCATCCCAACATTTTTTATGAACATACCAAACAACATAATGTTGTCCACAAAGAGGTTGTGAGACATCTCCCTCCTGTGGGTGATTTTGATACCCTTGATTTTTCCTGCATCCGCCGCTTTGTTAATTTTAAGGCTTAACGCATCCTTAATTAAAATGAAGAGTAATGGTGATAAGGCACAACCCTGTCGAAGCCCTCTACCAGGCTTGAAAAATTTAGATGCCACACCATTAACAATAATAGCCATGCAAGAATTTGTTACACACCTCGTAATCCAGTTTAGTAATGAGTTGTCAAGGCCAATCTTATATAAAACCAATCTGAGGAAGCTCCAATCCACCCTGTCATAAGCTTTACTGAGATCGACCTTCATCACTCCATCATGTATCTTCCTTGTGTGAATAGAGTGTATAATTTCTTGTGTAGCTGCCACGACATCATGTATGCTTCTATCTTTTAAAAATCCTGATTGTTCAAGGGATATGTACCTGGATAAGATCGACTTCATTCTCTCTGCAATGGTCTTTGATATCACCTTGTAAAGGGTGTTACATAGTGAGATTGGTCTAAAATCATCAAATGAATATGCTTCTTTTTTCTTTGGAATCATTGCCAAAAAAATCGAGTTTAAAGCTCTTCTCATTTGACTCATTCTTTTTTATTCCTCAACCATTTATGTAATGTCGCTGATAAAATATTCAGAGAAGTATAGGAAAAATTTCGGGGTCCAGCCATCTGGTCGTAGACTCTTATCAGTCTTCAAAGACTTAAGTCCCGTCAACACCTCCTCCGGTCATACATTTTTCTTCATGTTTATAATAGACTCTTCATCAAACATGATTGGATAGTCATTCATAGCCCACATATACTCTTCATGCACCCAATCTTTTCTTGCCATATATAAGCTCGAAAAATGTTTTACTACTTCGTTTTGGATTTTCTCAGTTGTGTAAATAGAATCCCTATTCGCATTTGTAATGAATAAAATAATGTAAATATTGATTAATTAGTTAATTAGTAATTACGTTGAAAGACCATGTTTGATAAGACATGACCTTTCGTGAAGAGGTGCCTGCATAGGTATATAAGCAGGCATCATTTGTAACATTCAATCATCTATCTCATTCATCATACTATCTAATATAATATTTGTATCCTCATGGGTACCTTTGTATTCCAAGTCTTTCGAAGCATTTAACTTGAGAAGGAACTTTGTTCGCTTCATTTGGTATCGGAGTAGTCGATCTTCTGGCTGCTCATGCTGCACAGAGGCGCGCTCTTCGATCCAAGTCCTTGACCATCAAAATTCGTCAACGTTGTTGCCATAGAAGTGTTTCACTACCAATCTTGAGTTTCTCCATTTTCACCAGTAGGCCTTTGGCTGGAATTAAAAATTTGAAGATAGGCCTTTAGCCAGAATTAAAAATTTGAAGAAAAAAAAAGAGGGAAA
Source organism: Pinus albicaulis (assembly GCA_034641835.2). Lineage (NCBI taxonomy): Eukaryota > Viridiplantae > Streptophyta > Pinopsida > Pinales > Pinaceae > Pinus > Pinus albicaulis. The sequence continues at coordinate 278,733,621 of CM076573.1, forward strand.
TTTTGTGGAAAAAAAAAAGAAAGGAAGAAATATTAAAAAGAAAGAAAGAAAAGAGAATATATACCATAAGAAAAGAAAATAGATATCTGCTCAGACATTTTGAGGAAATCCCGTGCATTCTCGCAAAATCGCTACAGAAATCCCGTGCATTTTGGCAGTGTTTTGGTTCCTTTTCCATTGGAGCTACAGAAATTCAGTGGTTCAAATTGTGGTGCCGAAATTCATTTTCAAATGGATTGAAATTGCAGATCAATTCATGGCTTTTCTGATGCTTTCTTTCAAAGTGTTGTATACCCGTACACTTGCCACTTGCAAACTTAGTGACAAAGAAGTGGTCGCCCAAAATATATATATATATATATATATATATATATATATATATATATATATATATATATATAAACCTGTTCGCAGCAATAACAACAAATAAATAAAAAAAACGACCAGAAACCATTCGGCCACCCCGCCACCATGTGTCGTCATTCATTGTCGTTGCAAACCCCTCCACGTCCTTGGTTGCTTCGTTAACATCCGCCACTCATCGTTTTCCCTTGTTGTCAAGACATCCTTGTCGCTATCTATATTAACTCTCGATCCCCCTTTCACTCTCTCTGTTTCTATGCCCCTGTTTTTACCGCAATCGACCTCGGACTAGTGTCCTTGCTTTTCCGTAGGCCCCCATCTATGTTGCAGAAACCAGACATTGCCTTCCCATCGAGCCTCCATCCACGTCATCTGCAACCACACTACGTTGCACACCATCCGCCATCAACTGCTTCCACAAACCCTTCTTCTGCCTAAAATACGCCTGGTCGCCACATTTTCCAGCAGTTTCATTGCCATCAAATTCAAGGTTTGGGTTTTGGTTAGTCAAAAATTATTAAATTGTGAAGGGTCCTTAACATCATAAGACGCGACGTTTGAACTAGACATGGTTGCAACGTTATAAGGTAGGCCGAAAATTGATTAACATAGTTTAAAACTATATGAAATATATATATTTTACATAATTTATAATTACATAAGATATATATTTTATAATTATATATTCTATATCAAATATATAAATAAAGAGGAAGAATTTATATTAAAAAAAAAAAAAAAAAAGCCAGAGTATAGTGAAAAAAGTATTAAAGAGAATTAGTTAAAAAATATATATTTGAAGTTAAATACATTATAATAAAAAAGGAAGGGAAAGCTAAAAAAGAAAAGAAAAGAAGACTAAAGAAGTATAAAAAGGTGAATTTGAAGAAAAGTCATATTGACAAGGAAGGGAAACAATAATTTTTAGAAAAGGCGAAAGTTAGATTTGAAGGTTATAGCAAAAATTGTTGAAATTTAAAAATTATATATATTCAAAATATATATATAAAGTTCAAGTTAAAGTCAAAGTTTATGTAATTGAAGTGATAAAGAAATCGTAAAGTTATTTTATAAAGGATCTGAAGGTTGTAGAGAATATATTAATTAATTTAATTAATTAAAATTATTTAATTAATTAAATTTAAAATATATATAATTTGAAGGAATAATAAGTTTCATTAAAAAGAAGAAGAGAAAGTTAGGAAGGGTTACCTTAAAAACCCTAAAAACTGAGTTCAACAAACAAAAAGGAATCAATCATTGATGAAAAGGAAATTGAATCTAATTCGGAAAGGAAAGAAGGAAGATTTCCTGAAAATTATAGTATGTTTGTCCGTACGCTAATTAGAATCAAAGGGTCACTTGTGGGAAATGAAGTTCTCATATCTATCGATCTTAATCAAAAGGATAATTGTGTTAGTACTGAATGTGCTAACCAATTAGTGATCCCTGAATCAAATATAATTGAAACAAATTCAATTAACGCAAATGAAAAACAATACGACATAAGGAATCTACACCTAAGTATTGGGGAGTATTCCTTGGTCTCGCAATTTACCGTTAAAACCTTATTTTGTAAAAATAGTAATATAATTTTGGGTTCGCTCTGGATGGAATCACTAGGGTCATTCATCCTTAATACAAAAAAGAAGTTTTTAACATTCTCCTACAAAAAAAAGAAAATAACGATACAGGTCGTTAACTTAAAGCTAAATTCAGTGACACTTGAAGACATTCAAGAAATTTCAAAAGTAATTTCTCAAGAAAGTAAAAAGGCAATCCACATTAGGGGAATTTTGAGGTCTAAAATGGGCCTCCTAAAGATATTATAAAATAATAGTGGAAAAAATCAAATAAGATTTGATAACATCATCAAATTTTAGAGGGAAAAATGAAAAAACTACTTTTTCAACTCATATATTCAACTTATCTCCCAAAGTTTTTACTCAAATTTCGAGCAGGAGTACTCGTTGGATGCGAAATTTAATTTCTCATCCAAGGAGTATCCATGTTGCATACTTTCGATGGGTCCTACTACACGAAAAATGAGAAATACATAAAAAAACGTGATTACAATCACGTTTTTTTATGTATTTCTCATTTTTCGTGTAGTAGAGTTCATCAAAAGTATGCATCATGGGTACTCCTTAGATGAGGAATTAAATTTTGCATCCAATGAGTACTCCCACTCGAAATTTGAGTAAAAAAATTGGGATATAAGTTGAAAATACGAGTTGAAAAAGTAGTTTTATTATTTTATTATTTTTTAATATTTTTACCCTTTTATTTAAAAAATGGTAAATCATCCCCCATGGTTGACATCATCATCTTGAATCCTATTGGTTGTTATAAAGTTTATTTTTGTTGTACATTTTTCTTAGGAGGCGCATTTTAGACCTCAAAATTCCCCTAATGAAATATGCAAAAGGAAATTGAAAAAATCACAACTAACAAGAATGAAGAAGTTGCTCACCTCAAGGATCACAACAATAAATTACTAACGCAAATTAAGAAATTGAAGAAGGATAAGAAGTCGTTGGAAAACAAGGTGCAACAACTTGTCGAAAAAGAGTCGTCGAAACCGACAAATGTAGAAGTTCAAGTTGCAGGAAAAACGAACATTGATTCAGTAAATGTCACAACTTAAGAAAAAGACAAGCAAGTTGCAAAAGATACAAACTTCGATGTTGCAGTTCAAACGAGGAACATACTAAGTGAAGGTTATGTAACCTGCTCAATAACATCCTCGCCAAAAGGAAATCAAAGTCACACCAAAAAAGTTCCCTATCGACATCCAAATCACAGGAATAGACAGCTCAACCAAGATATGTATTCAGAACAGAAACAAGCTGATATTCCAAAGAATACTAACGAATCATCACAAGTTGCCAGTCATCGTAAGATTTCGCAGAAGATTGATTTAGGATGGTCCGATCCATTCTCAGTGCGACAATTTTGTTTGTCACTTAGAGGATCATATCAGCTTGTATCGACAAGGATCACTACCCCGAGACGAGAAGATGTTCGTATCAAGAAAAGAAATCGAGATCTTTCATCGGCAAGCTTTGAGGACAAAGATTTTTGAGGCGAAGGCAATGTAATGAATAAAATAATTTAAATAGTGATTAATTAGTTAATTAATAATTAGGTTGAAAGACCATGTCTAATAAGACATGACCTTTCGTGAAGAGGCATCTGCGTAGGTATATAAGCAGGCCTCATTTGTAACATTCAATCATCTATCTCATTCATCATACTATCTAATATAATATTTGTATCCTCATGGATATCTTTGTATTCCAAGTCTGTGTTTGCGTTTTTTCTCCCAAAAGCATAAGCGTGGAATTATTTAATGTTTTTATCCCCTTCTTTCAACCATGTAGCCCGAATTTTTAAAAGCCAAGTCTACTCCTCAATAAGAAGGATTTTCCTTTTTTCAGTCTCAATTTCCTTCAGCCTGTTCTATAAATCCGTGGATTGTGCACACTTCTCCATTTCTTTAAATATTTGGGATGATTTTGTTTCATATTTTTTGAGTCTGTCAGCTAACCTTGATTTTTGTGACTTCTCCCATTTTCGAACTATCATCTTTAATCCCTGAAGGGAAATTGTGAGGTGATCCATTGCCACCATATTTACTATTCTTCTGTGTGACTCCATATAATCTCGAACCAATTTATTAAAATGCCTGTCCTCCAACCAGAACCTGTTCAATTTGAAAGGGACACCGCCTGGAGTCCTTTCAAATTTCCATTCCATGGTTATTGGCCTATGGTCTGAGAGGACAATCGCCTCAGCTTGAGCACTCAAATATTCCATCTGAGTAAGAAGATTGGACCTCACCTTAAACCTGTCAATTCTCTTCCCAATGTATTCAGATCCCCTTCTGTCGTTACACCAAGTTGGGCAGTTGACTTCCAAGTTGATGTCACAGATATGAGAAGTGTGAAACATCTTATGTAGTGATCCAGCAATGGGATCATGTCTTCCTTTAGCACCCCAAACCTCCTCGTCATCAAGAGAAGCATTAAAGTCACTAGCTATGATCACAATGTTGTCAGAATTAGAATTGGAAAAAACCAAGCTACCTTTGTGCTCAACAAAACAAATTAGATAAACACAAGTTAAGAAACAATTTCCAATACATAAAATCTATAGAAAAAACAATTTATCCATTAATTCATTTCATCAAATATGATAATATAAAATGGATTAGGTTTTGGGCAAGTTTTTGAATGATGGTGAGTTTCTCAAATGGTTCGAATTTGAATTTTTTAATGAAATTCATGTGAGGTTTGCCATTATATATATATATATATATATATATATATATATATATATATATATATCTCTTTGTGTGTGTGTGTGAGTTTTATTTAATTTTAAAATGAAATATAATATAAAATAGGAAGAATTTAACATTAATAAACATAAAAAAATGTTATCATAGATTTGGAAACTACGAGGATAAATCATGTAGCGCGTCTTTACTTGAATAACTTGAAGGATTGAATGAATGAATGAATGATATTTTAACGTCCACGAGACTAAAAATAATTTATGGGACCACCAGTCTCCTTGCTTTTCACCTTTTGCAATTCAATCATTTTCTTACTCAAATTAATGATGAGCTGACCCAACCTTCTAACAATTCCCTAAGTGAAAAGATAATGCCAAGGAACCAATGTTTAACATATTGTCATAAGTGGCTGATGTCTCTGAAAACATCACATTCCAAAATGAAATGTTTTTTTGATTCCATTGCCCCAAAAGTGAAAAATGTACACATTTGTTCTTCCCAAGCTTCTTTAGGTCTTTACCATTGTCATTTTTCGCATTGGAGTTGATGCGAGTTAGTTCTTAATTGAGCAATAAGAAACTTTGCTCTCTAGGGAATACTAGCTCTAATGTACTCTTTTTGTTGGAGATCACAAGTGGGGTTGAATTCCCATATACGCTTATGGAACTTCTCCATAACAAATTGTTTAACTCCTTGCTATTTGTGGGACATGCATTGAGGTAAATTTTCCATTTTTGCATTCACTCATGCCTTCGTTGAAGACAACTTTAAGCCATCTAACTACTCCCTTTTGCTCAATTCTTTTTAGGTACCTTATGAGACCCACCATAGCAATTGCTTCGATGGGAGTTGCTTTTGTTTCATTTCAACATTATCTCATAAGGAACCAAACTTTTTATTTTGAACTTGCTCATGATGAAGCATTTTTGGATTTTCTCAATTTGCTTCCATTTTGAGACAAGGATGTTGCTAGCCCATAATTCATACCCACATAATATCACTAGACAAACTAGGAGTCCAAAAATAACTTTAATCGTTTTCCAATTCCATAACTCTGCCTCTCTACATATGTTTTGAAGAGCATATAATGTTTCCACCCTCCTACATTCTATTCTTTATGTAGTCATCCCAATTAAGCTTGTTGTTGAAATCAATTCTAAGGTACTTGTATTCATTTAATTATTTAAGAATGTTTCCTTCAAAGAAGAACATATGTTGGCTCTACTTCCTTTTAGAGAAAATCATTATTTTGGTCTTCCTGGTATTGACTTGCATCCCCGGTGCTTTACAAAAATACTCAAAGGCATATAGGTGCATCTGCAATCCATGGGTCGATTTAGCAATCAATACAAGTTCATGAGCATATAAAAGAAGCTCTATCACAAACTCCCCTAATCAAACACCATCCCCACCTTGCAAATTTAGCCACTCTTCCAATTTATCAATATATAAACCAAAAAGAGTTGGGGATAAAGGGCATCATTGCTTGACTCAAATGTCACTTCTAAAGCTTCCTGAAATATCTGCTGAAGTTCTAATTTTGACTTTCACCTCTTCATAAAGCCTATGGAAAACGACCCTATAATGCAAAGGAATTTAAAGTTCTTCCATTCTACTCCACAACTTATCTCTAGGGACTGTGTCTGTCAAATGCCTTTTTGAAATCAACAAAGCAACAAAATACTTCTTCTTTATCCCCCTAAACCTTTTCAATAACATGTCTCAACATGATACCATGATCTACTGTAGAATGTTTTGGCCTAAAACCTGCTTGCCCTTTTTCCCTCTCTTCTTTTACTTTTGCCCACTTAACGATTCTATTTTCTACCATGTCACTAAAAAGCTTTGCAAACAAAGGATTGATCATAATGGTTTTATTGTCGGAAGGATTATTAATGTCTCCACTTTTAAAAAGGGGTATTACTAGACTAGTTGTCCAATATCTTGGGAATCTTTATGGAATGACATTGTTGAATATTTCCATGATGTGTGGTGCAAGAATGTTCATTCCCCACTTTAGATATTCTGCTTGAAGTTCAACCAAGTCCTTTTCCTTTGTTGTTTTTGACTTCTTAATTCGTGCCTCCACTTCTTGTAATGTGAAAAGCTTTGTAATTGTGATGATCCTAGGAAGAGGATCAACCTCTAATACTTTCTCATAGAGTTGTCTTGCATAGTCAAACCATTGATTGGTTGTGATATTATTTTCAGCGTGCTTATTCCTTGGTTGAAATTCCTGCCAAAAAAGCTTTGGGTTATTCTTGCTTTTAGATATATTAACTCTTCTCACCTTGTTTGCATGAACTGATATTTTTTTCCTTTTTAAAAGATGCTTATATAACTTTACATTCATCTTCACATTGCCTTCCTTTTTCAAGGCTCTCCTTACCATTTTGCATTCCTCATCAAACCAACATTTACAGGAAAACAATTTGATTTTGTTTTCCTACTTTTTGCTCTTTTGCACTTCTCAAGTGCACCTTGAATTATATTTGTTAACTCATGACTGTTGATTCTTTGGGAACCATTTTTCTCCTGAATTGATTTCTCCATCATTGTTTTGAAGTAGTGCAATTTTCTTGTGTTAGAAGAAATTTTCCCCTTGATATCGCTTGTCAAAGACATTTGGTTTTCCTCCTATGATGTATTTCTTCTAACCACGATAGTTTTATATAAATTGGGTTATGGTTTAATTTTGAAGTCCCAAATATGCTCTCCAATCTTAGCTTCATCTATCCTTTCTATTAAGCTTTGTGAACAAATAACATAGTCAATGACACTTGTTCCATTGTATGTGTTGCAAGTGAAGTTCTCAGACCTTTTCCATATATCTAGATCATTGCATATAATTAAGTTGAAAGCACCACACAATGTAAGCAACTCTACAAAATGATTGCTAACTTTGTCATTTTCTGAACATCTCAACCATTGGGGATTCTCCTCTTCATGAGCCAGATAGGATTGTGATCCTCTTTGCAACAAAGAATACTAGTTTGTTGATTTATTGTTCTAACATTGAAATATCCCACTAAAATAACTTCTCCTTGTTGAGAATATGCAACAATATCTTTCTTTAAAGTTGCATATGGATCTTTTTTGTCTAGCCCCTTATTTTTTTAAGTTTGTGAGACTTGAAGTGCAAAATAGTATGTTGCAATTCTTATGCCATTCTCATTCTATGCTATTTTGAACCATAAATATTGTTTATTTGTATCTTCTTTCACTAACTGAATGTGACAACCTTCTTTTTCTTTCACTAAAACTAGTATTCCTTCGTACCCTTTGCCCTTTTTTGTTGCCTCGTTCCAAATTGCTAACTTCAAAAAACCATCAAACATCTTGTTCATAAATTTTCATGAGACAAATTATGTCTCCACCTTCTGCAATAGGCCCTATCCCAGGGTCCCTCCTCCAAGGGTAACCTCTATAGTTCCAACAAACCAGACTTAGGTAGACTTGGGTAGGTTTTGATTGCTACGCGGTTTGGCACACAAGACTCAAATTTGAGTCTGGACCCCTTTTCATCCATGTTGATCTTGTTGTTTTCCTCCCTATTATAGAATTAACTATTTTTTCTTTATTACCAGCTTGCGTCCCTGTTTTTTCATGAGGCCCAAACACTACAATAATCGCTTTACCATTGTACAATTATGCTCTTTTCCCTTTGTTTCTTCCTATTCTAATTTTCTCCACTTAACTTCTCTCCTCTTGTTGTTTGCTAGTTAAATCTTCATCTAGGAAGTGTGAGTCTTACAAGAGTTTATTTTTGTTAAATCTTCATCTAGGAAGTGTGAGTCTTACAAGAGTTTATTTTTGCTTAAGAGACAATGTTTGTCTTGCACACTTGCCATGATGACTTTTATGGGTCAAAGTCTCTCTTCACATATCTTTCCCACCCTCCTTGCTTGGAAAATCTTCCTTCTCTAATGTAATTTCTCTTTCAAAAAGTCTCTTGTCAATTTGAGAGTGCTTTCATTATTTCCATAGTCTCTTATTCCCCTGATAATAAAGTTTGTTTCCTTATCTTTTCTTTCTTTGTGTTTTCTTTCCTGTGCTCTACGAGCACTTACATCTTTTTCCTCGATCCTTATCTAACCATTACTATCCTTAGCTTAGTTTTGATTTCTTTCGGAATGTTTGTCCTCTTGTTCTCTTTTGCCTTCTTTTTGGAAAGGAGTACTTGTTGAGATATTTGTGTATCTACTTGAGTTTCTTTAGAGATTATCACTTCCTTGTTTGTTGTTATTGATTCGTTCATAATTTCCCATGTTGTCTTCACGTTTTCCCATTCCTGTTTTCCTGCCTCTAAAGCCTCTCAGAGCATTGTTAGTTGTTCTTTTAAAATTCTATTACCTTTGCAAATGTGATCTCTAAAATTTTGCGGTCCCTTTCCTATTCTTTGGCTTCCAGAATTTCCAGCCTTGCCCTGGCCTTCATTGGTTCTTGGACATAGAGATCTAATGACCAAGTAAGAGATGTAGATGTGGGACTGTAAAAATTTATGAATCTAAACCAGAAATCCTATTGCTGTAAATTTGATTTGCATTACCTACTTTCCTTATTTAAATTACAAGTTATTTTTTTGAATCTTCAATAAAAATACTAATGCAAATAATTTGCAGCCTACACAATTATATAGATCAAGTACTGAAAAATAAGTGACACATTCAGACAAAGGACACGTATTTTTCGAACAAATGTCCCCATAAAAAGCCAATGCGGGAAAACCTATGCAACAATTATGAGAGTTTATATTATTGTGTAGATTTCTAAATACAATCTAGGGTGCCAAATCCGGCTTACCCAACAGAGAAAATCCTCGGCATAAGTACCTCTATCTGGAGACAAATATTTTGGTTTATCCAGCAGCAGAATGAAGAAACCCCAAGGTGACTGCATTGTCCCTAGTGCTGCGCAGTGATGGATGCAACAAGCTTTGCATTGAGACTGTATCACCTCCTTTAGTGGTTGTGTCACTCTCCTCGTGGGCCCTCTTAGCTCAAAAATCGATCTGCTAAATGGTTTCTCGAACTGCCTCATAGAAACCCCAGCACAGCTACTCAAGTGACTGTGTCACCCCCTATGGCTTTGTGCCACCCTTCTAGCTCTGCATGAACCTTGTTGGCTCTACATCACCCTCTCCTGGGCTGCGTTGTCTATCCAGGTGTTGATTTGCCTCTCTGTGCTTGTATTATAGACCTTGGACAGAAGTCTCGCTACCAAAATGCCCCTCACTGCACTGAATCACTCAAATTTGATCTTTGTCTGAGCACTGCTTCGTGAGAAGAATTCAATCTCTAAATTCAGTCTCTTTGTGTACTCTCCAACTGACCCTCAAGCCTTCCTTTATACTTTTCCTGTTGATGAATCAATGGTCGTGATCTAATCTCTAATCGACGACTAAGATAAAATCAGACTTTATCTTCGTCAGTTAGAATCTTCTCACCCACATGTTAAATTAATGCACTTTAATTATTTAAATTCCCTAAGTTTTAGCTTAGGCTCCATTTAAAATAATTAATTATTTGAATAACTTAAGTTCCATGTGGAATTTCTCCAAACTATTTTTGGGTCTTGGAGATCTCATGTGTTCTAGCCCCTCCACAAAGTTTCAAAGCTAGAGCACATCTGTTGCTACCCAAAAATCAACACTCCCTCTTAGCTAGGAATGTGCTCTAGTAACACTTCAATACAAGAAGCATCACCCTGATCCATGGCATTGGTCCTCTATGATGCTGATACTCGATTGTTACCCTCATCCACTGCTCAGTTGTTGCCCCTCATCCACTGCGTTGTTGCCTTCTGTACTGCTGCCCATGACACTGCCACTTGTCACTACCTCATTTGTACTGCAACTCCCTCTCAAATGTTACATCATGCTTCCCATAACGATGCCATTGCTAACTGTTTCACTGCAACTCAGTTATTGAGAGTTAAGCAACTGAAAATCTACCCAAAAAATTTACATAATAGTCAGTTTGGATGCATCTCAATGGTGAAGCTCCCTCTATTGTTAACCTTCGCTGACCCCCTGATGTTATGCACAGCGTAAGCACTGCTTTGCACTGCGTTGTTGAAGTCCATCAACCATTGTGGTGCTACTGTTGTTCTTGCCTCTGCTCTGCGTTGCTTTAGACTTCAGCATCCTAGCTCTACCATTGTTGCTCCATCTTCCTTGCACCAACTTACTCCAATCATTTTGCTACTCTCATTAACGGATCATGTAGCTCGTATGTGATCCAAGAGTTTGGGCACCTCAAGGATCTTGCCCCTCTCCACTGAAGCTCAAAAGAGCTATAGATCTATGTCGCCCCACCTCTTCTCTTGAGGCACATGAGCACTCATCACAACATCGTCATCATCCCCATCATCATCCTTCGCTACAGCTGCCTTCGAGTCAGATTCTTCTTTACCCTTCTTCTTCTTAGGGCATTGTGTGGCGAAATTTCCTAATTCTCCACACCTGAAGCATCTGACCTTCGAGAGGTCCTTCCTCTTCCTTCTCTAATGCCCATGTTGTCCCTTACATGTGAGAGCTGCATCTTCCTCTTCCTCCTTTATTTTGATCCTCGTGTTGTTGCTTTTGCCCTTGGTCAACCTTCTGATCTCTTCTTGTCGAAGAGCCACCTTGCCCAAAATACCTTGGAAAAAGGTCTCCCATCCTTTAGAGACTGTAATCAAGGTAGTCCTGACCATAAGACTATCAACTGGTGTAGCCCCTACATAAGCTATTTGACCTCAGATCGTATACAATATGATAAGGAAGGGGTCAATTTCCTCTCCCTTCTGCATCTGAAACAGTCTAAGTTGATTCTCAAGCAACATCTTACGCTAGACGTAATTTCCCGGGTACATAGTGGTCAAGGAAGTCCACATTTCCCTTGTCGTGTGCTTCTCAGCAATATGTGGGATCACATGATCCTTGACTTTGTCCATGATCAAACATTTTTCCTTCGCTTGAGCTTATTTCAACTTTACCGCATCACATCGCAACCCATTTAACATATCGTGCGAACTCTTAACGGTATCCGCTATTATTTGCGAAATGTGAAATCGTGATTCATCATCCACCATTGATGTCCCACTACTGCTTCTGATATCTAATCTCCACCGTTCATTCTGCCTACACTGATCGCTGTTGACAGAATCACAATCCAATAACACCCGTGTCCTGCCATTTTCGATCAGGACGCAATAACTTCCTCATACGACATAGGTTTTCCGAACCGTTTGCAACGCCAGAATTAGGAAGACGAGATCTACACAACCATCCTAGTTTCAATCCAATCTTGTAACTTTGAATTTTGAGCAAAATTTATGAACTCCTGATCATTCCTCCCCTTTGGGAAGCTTTTTGATCCCAAAATAATTGATTACTTTTTTAATAGATGAAGGTACATCTCCCTCACCTATCCAATCTCCATCCATTTTGTCTTACTTGGTTTAGTGCCTTTGAGCCCAACTCGAAGGTAGTCAACACTTCCCCTCTTTGATGCTCTTGTCCTCCTGTCAAGAATTGTATCTTCTTTGAGCTCATCCAGAAATTCTGGTGAGAAATCTTCAATAGAAGGTGGTTGAACATCACTTCCTTGATCATCGATCAAAGGAGACTCATACAAGAATAAGTTTTTGACATTAACAACTGAATACATTTGCGTGTATGAAGGAAAATCAAGTTGGAATGCATTATTACCAACTTTTTTTTATGATCTTGAAAGGACCATAGCGAATGGCTTTGAGTATTTTACCTTCCCCTTGCATCATTTCTTTGCTAATGTGAAACCATACCTCATCTCCCTCTTGAAACTTATGATCAACCCGGTGTTTGTCATGCCTTTCTTTGTATTTTCTTAGACTTTTCTCAAGTTGTTTTTGAACTTGTTGATGTATCCTCTGAATTTTCTCAATTAACTTTCGAGCCTTATCAATATCACTATGGCCATCAATTGCAATATCCTTCCCAAAGATGAAGTCTAATGGCGATTTTGGTAAATACCCAAAGCATGCTTCAAAAGGTGAGGTTTGTGTTGAAGAGTGCTTTGCCTAGTTGTAAGCGTGCTGAATGTAATGCAGTTGTTCATCCCACAACTTAGGATGTTTGCTGCAATATCCTCTCAATAGATGCACAATTGTTCTGTTCACCACTTCGGTTTTTCCATATGTCTGTGGATGAAAAGCGGTACTCTTTTTCAATTTTGTGTCCATCATTCTCCATAGATTTGACCAAAAATTCCCAATGAACCTGGAATCCCTATCACTAACAATAGAAATGGGCAATCAAAAATGAACCCAAAGATTTTGAAAATAAAGTTCAAAAGTAATGGTCTTCTTACATGGCATAAGTATACACATTTTACTAAATCGATCCACAACTACAAAAAGATAATCATGTTGCTTTCTTGACATAGGTAGACCTCCAACAAAGTCCATGGAGATGCTCTCCCATGGCCTTGATGGTACCGGTAGTGGCATGTACAATCAAAACTTCCTATTACTAAGCTTACTTGTTGCACGCATAGAACAACCTCTTATAAATCGTGACACACTATTTATCATGCGAAGCCAATAACAATACCTCTGTAGATGCGCCACTATTTTTCTTACCCCAAAGTGTCCAGCAATAAGAGAAGAATGAGCCTTTCTCATGGAGTCATGACACTTAGCCTCTCTCCTCGTGGAATACATAGCTTTCCCAAATGAAACAAAAAATTGTTATGCATGTGATAATCTCTTTCTTCAACTTGATTCCCTTCACTCAAACTAGCATACACATCTTTGGAATCAACGTCATGTGCATATTGTTCTATGTAACTCTCATGTACAACAAAATAATTTTTGAGTAAAGTAGAAGCACTAATGATTGGTCTCGAAAGCATATCTGCAACCTTATTGAATATACCTTTTTTGTACCTTATAACCAAATGAAATTGTTGAAGAAATCCCATCCACCTGAAATGTATTGATTGTTGCAATTTTGTTTGTGACTGCAAGTACTGTAATGGTTAGTGATCGGTGTGTACGATAGTCTCTTTACCCATCAAGTAGTATTTCCACTTCTTGACACTTTGTACCAACGCATATAGTTCTTTGTCATATGTAGGATATTTAGTCACAACACCATTAAAAGTTTCTGAATGAAAGGTAATAGGCTTACCTTGCTGAAAAAGGACTACACCCATGGCATAGTCACTAGCATCGGTTTGTATCTCGAATGGTCGTCACAAATTTGATAGTGCAAGGACTGGAGTTGAACTGATCTTGTCTTTTAAAGCTTCAAAAACTTGTTGTTGTTTGCCTCCCCATTGAAATCCTTTCTTCACACTTGTCACTGCATGCAATGGAAAAAACGTTAGTAATAAATTTCCTCCAATATTGAGCTGCACCTAAGAAACTTCTTACCTTGATAACTGTTTTGGGTGTGGGCCAATTCAAAATGGCCTCCACTTTAGAAGGATCAATCCTCAATTCTCCTCCTCCTATAATATGTCCCAAATAGACCAAAGAATACTTTCCAAACTCACATTTTGACATCTTAAGAAACAATTTCTCTTTCTTAAAAATATCAAGCACTCTATTTACATGCAAGACATGATCTTCTCTTGTTTTGGTGAAAATAAAAATGTCATCTAAGTACACAATAACAAATTCATCAAGGAATGGTCGCAAAACATTATCCATCACCCGCATAAAAGTTGTATGTGCATTACATAAACCAAAATGCATAACTAGCCACTCAAAGATTCCTTGTTTGGTTTTGAATGCAGTTTTCCATATATCACTTTCTGCAATTCCTACTTGATGATATCCACTTCGTAAATCTAACTTAGTGATTTTTTATTTTTTTTTCTTTCAGCTGATCAAGAAAATAATTTATTCTTGGGAGTGGGTAACGATTATTTACCGTAATTTTGTTCAAAGCTCAAAAATCTACACACATGTGCCAAGTCCCATCTTTCTTTGGTATCAAGACTATGGGTGAACCGCATGGCGAGGTGTTTGGGCTTATGATACATTTAGCCAACATCTCTTTGATTTTCATCTTTATTTCAACATTCTCCATTATCGACATGTGATACATACCGATGTTTGGAAGAGGACAATCCTGCTGCAACTGAATCTCATGTTGAATTTCCCTTTTTGGAGGCAATCCTGTTGGCTCCTGAACATCTCATGATGCCCATTAACCACACCATAAAATTCTTATTTCAACTTAGGATCACATCCCTCAAAAGATTCATGATTAATACTATCTTTGGGCTTAATCATAAGAAGAACAAAATTCTTACTTGAATTTACCAGCCTTTTTACCTGTCCAACTTTTACCAAAGCAATGTTTGTCTTCTTGCGGTGTGCTCTAACAATAAACTCCTTGCCATCTATAAATAAATGATACTTTTTCTCATGGCGATAGAAGATCACTTTCTTGTCATACAAGTAAGGACTCCCTAATACAATACCAGTTATGTCAAGCGGAACCACATCTAATTCAACTGTGTCAGCAAAGTTTGTAGTGATTGCAAACCTCAATATACATTTCCTTGTAATGTGTAGATTTTCATCCTTACAAATCCAGCCCAATGGATATGGTTTGGATGTGGTATGGTCTCAAGGTTAAGTTTTTTTACCAAATCTTCAGAGATTAAGTTTGCTTGTGACCCACTGTCAAACAATGTGTCAATCTTGGCATGCTTGGAAATGACCCTCACATGAAACAATTCTATTCTTTCTTCTTCATTTGGAGTGTTTATGTGACATTTTGATATAGTGGTACTAGGTTTAGTTTCAATTTATTTTCCCTTCATGTTATTCAATCCCATGGCTGTAATTTTAGTCTCATCACCTGAATCAGACCCTAAGTCATGTTGAGCTGTAGCAACATTTTTCTATTTCACTTTGTTATTGGGTTTCTTTGGTCACAATTCTGGATGTAATTTCCAACAATGAGTTTCATCATGGCCTTCTTTTGAACCATTTTTACAAATTATTTTTTATCCTTCTTTCTTAACAGAAGCATTCTTTTTGTTTTTACCTTTTGTGGTATTTTCCTTGACTTTACCCTTAAAAGGTTTCTTCCTACCCTCTTCAGGAATGTTCTTCCCTCTAGCTTCTAGATGTGTGGCCTGATCACAAACTTCATCTAGACTGGTGGGGTTAAACATGAGAATAGTATGTTTTAGGTAGCTATGTAAGCCTCCTATGTACTTTAGCAAAGTGTCTTGGCTCTGCAAATCCACCCCTAATAAAAGAGCTCTTCTCCTAAATTCCTAGGTGTATTCTTGCACATTTTTTCCCTTTAACTGCCTAAAGTTCTACCAGTTCATGATGGCTTTTTACATATGAGCTAATGGATAAAATTGTCGTTTAATAGCAGAAATAAAATATGACCAGGATAGAATAATCTTACCATGTTTCTTGATTTCCTCCTGTGTCTTGGATTCCCACCAAACAAGTGTTGCATCTTCCATTCTCAAAGAAGCTAACTGAATTTTTGTATCATCATCTTGAAGGTTATGTATTCTTAAATAGACCTCCAATTGTTGAATCCAATTATCTAGCTTGTCTGCATTTACTTCACCATTAAACATTGGCAATTCAAACTTAACATCAAGTTTTAATAAAGGAGATTTACCAGTGCTCTTGGACTTGTGTGGTTGATGTATTGAAGAAGAGGTAGAAAATGATGATGATGAGGGTGAAGATGGTGGCTCTCCATTGCCTCCATTTCCTCCATTTCCCTTCTTTGACTTGTCTTCATCACGTTGACCTCATGAAGATCCTTGACCTTCCTTTTGGAGTTTAGATCCTTCTCCTTCCAGTCTCTCATTCCTTTCTTGATAAAGAATTCTAACCATCTCAGTCATGTCAAAAAATGTTTTCCTAAACACTCTTTCTTCTTTCTTAGGTTCAACTTCGTCATGAATTTCTCCTTCCTCGCGAGGCATGCTTAATAGAAATTTTGCTTCTTTAGGAGGTGAACCAGGTGGTGGAGATTGTGCCAATCTTTCTCTCCTTTTCTTTGGCTCTTTTTGAGACCCTCCTGCTTCCACTAGTTTGTCTTCTCCCCTTTTGAGCTTGAGCGTTGTAAGAATATAAAACTTGCAAACAAATAAACAATTCTTTACACTAAACAACACCAGAGAAAAACTCTATCTCTGATACCATTTGATCTGAAATGACTGTATTAGTTTTTCTTTGCTAAGGGTCTTTCAGTTTTAAAAACATGTGCATAATTGGTTCATTAGTTTGCATAAGTATTAAGGTGTTTTTCCATGAATTATAGATAAAATTTAGTGAATTATAAGCATAAAATAATCCTAAATAACATTGAGCGGCAGTGTAAAACAGAGAAATAAGTCACCACATGAAGTTTACACAACAGGCATGATGAAGCAGTTCACCCCTCCTGAGCTACATCTGTTGGTCCAGCTCCCAATGACTTGTCCATCTTTCATTATGCTCAAAAATTTTCTATTACATGTAGTTACATTTCTCTAGTGGTTGTTTTCTCTGCACCAATGGCTTCAAAATGCTCCGATTAGTCAAAAATGACTCTTCATTCACTCAGAATGGTCGAAAATTGAGCCTCCTGCTCTTTTTCCCAATATCTCCTAGGAAAACTCCACTAAATGTGGAGAACTCCAGTTAACTGGAGTTAAATTAGGGCTAAAACTTATCCACTCCACCTATTAATCCGTGCATTCAGTGTTACGGTTAGGGTGGTGGCCACATGCGCACCCACAACCGTTAAGTGGCTTATACGTTAGCGGAAACAACGAAATACAATTCAGATTTAAATAGCATACATACGTGAAGCGATCAAACAGTACTTATGTTTTAAACAGATCACACATAGCCTTAAACAACTTACATACATGCAGAAAAGGGTTCTCGAGTCCCACAACACGCAACCAATCACAGCGCATCGAAAATTGTTTTTTCGCAAGTTTAACTTGGTACCGATAACGCTGAAACCATAATTTATGCGATGTGTGCTCGTGCCCCCGACACCTGGCTCCCCTCATTGCATCGCATATTTCAACTTTATCGCATCGCATCGCAATGCATTTAACATATCGTGCGAACTCTTAACAATATCCGCTATTATTTGTGAAATGTGAAATCGCGATTCATCATCCACCGTTGATCTTCCACTGCTACTTCTGGTATCTAATCTCCACCATTCATTCTGCCTGCACTAATATCTGTTGACAGAATCACAATTCAATAACACCCCTGTCCTGCCATTTTCAATCAGAACGCAATATCTTCCTCATACAACATCGGTTTTTCAAACCGTTCGCGGCATTGGAATCAAGAAGACGAGATCTACACAACCATCCTAGTTTCAATCCAATCCTATGAATTTGAATTTTGAGCAAAATTTATGAACTCTCGATCCATCCTTGTTAGACATTGTCCTTGATCTTCCTTCCAATTATTAGACTGGTTTTGAAGGAACTTGGCTTTGATACCAATTGTTAGAAACCTGGAAAATAATGAAAGGGGGGTGAATCAATATTTTAACAAATTCAAAAAATATTTTCTCAAAGAAAAAAAACTTAGTAGCACACTAATATACAATAGCACACCAATATGATCAAATATGGACACGAAGTATTACCATGGAAACCCAACTAGGAAAACAACAAATTCTTTTTTACTATGATGCAAAATAAAGCTGCAACTGGAAATTACATCAACTTTTGTGTGGGTTGCAAACTACAGAAGGCTTCAACATTCTCTATAATGAACAAAGTTCGTACTTCGCAATACTCTTCAGAACACTTGGAATACGAAGGAATCCACACACACACACACACACACACACACACACACACACACATATATATATTGAATAGTGTATAAAAGAATTAATATGAGACGAGATGTTACAAATGAGGGCCCGCCTTTATACCTAGGCAAGTGCCCCTTCATGAGCGCTCATGTCGATAGAGACATTTCCTCTTCAATAACTAATTATTTTTTAATTAATCATTATTTATGATTTTTTATTATTTATATAATTTATATAGTTTATATATATATTTTATTCAAAAAATTTCCTTCCTCTTCAGAAAAGCTTTGTCCTCAAAGCTTATTGATGACAAAGTATTTCATTTATTTCTTTTTCTTATAATATATTCATATCTTTCATAGTTCTTCGAGTTGTCATATTTGATGATAAAAGATGATAGGATCCTCTGAGTGATAAGCAAAACTTTCGAACTAAGAAGGGATCTGACCTTCCTAAATTGATCTTTTATGGAATTTTTCAATTACTTTATAGCTGAGATAAATAGTTATCATTGTAGGTTTTAACCCTGTATAGAAATTATCTGCAAACTAATTCTTAAAAAAAAGAAAACAAACAAGAGCTAGAGCATAAAACATAAAAAAAAATATACACAAATACCTTCCCCTAGATCCCAAACCAGGACTACTAGCTTGATTTTTCATTATATTCCTTTTAGTGTTACAACACATATATATACATGTTGAAGCATTCATAAACCCCAATCCATTAACCTTGGATTAGAACATAAGCGTAGTTCCCTTGACCGGATCTACAAAACACCAGGAGCAGAAAACCATCATGCCCCAAAACCATGTGCAAATCCATGCACAAAACTATAGGCGGGTCTGGCCACCTAATATAGGGTCCAAAAAAATTTTTCCAAGGGGGATACCACCCCCCCTCACACCCCCAGCTTCACGCCTGCTTCTAATCATGGAAATAATATAACACACACCCAACATTATCCCACTTGTCGTTTTATTTCCACAAGAGATCTTAGTCATCGGTCCAACCCTGCAACATCCATTTTTTCTCTACACCAAGAGAACTTCTTAGTGCTCCTAGACTTCATCAATGCATTTGCAACATTATTAAAAGTGCCAACTTTACCAGCAACACCTTTTTATCCTCAACCATATCTCTCACAAAGTGGTACTGAATATCAATGTGCTTTTTCTTTGAATGATAAGCAGGTTCTTAGCCAAAAATATTGCACTTTGGCTATCACAGTATGTCCTTATAGCTCGTTGGACCAACCCCATACTTCAACAAAATATCTACAACCAAATTTCTTCCTTGCTTGCATGAGTGGCTGCCATGTATTCTGCCTTTGTAGTTGAAAGAGCCATTACAAATTGTCTTTTACTCATCCAACTGACTGCACCTCCAAACAGGCTAAACACATACCCACTTGTAGATCTTCTTTGGTCCAGATATCCAGCCCAGTCTGCATCAAAAAAACCGTGGATGTCCAAAACTTTTTCCAATCCTGGTCTTCCCTGGTAGCACAAACCATAATCATTAGTGCCACACAAATATCTAAAAACTCACTTCACAATTTTCCAATGTTCCTTCCTTGGTTTTGACACAAACCTACTCAATACTCCCACTACATGTGTAGTGTCTGGTCTTGTACATACCATTGCATACATCAGCCTACCCACTGCACTTGCATATGGAACACGATACATATCCTCCTCTTCTTCTTGTGTCTTGGGACACTGTTCAACAAATATCTTTACACCTACAGTAATAGGAACCTTCACCAATTTATTATCATGCATATTGAACCTCTACAATATTTTCTCGACATAATTTCTAGTTTAACCAGAGCTTCCTCTTTTCCCGATCTCTCTTAATTTCCATGCCAAAAATATAGTTTGCAGCAACAAGATCCTTCATGTTGAAATTGGAGAAAAATTGGGTCTTTAAATCCTAGATAATTTCTTTGTCATTTCCAACCAGTAACATATTATCCACATACAAGACCCAATATATAACACGATCCCCAGTTAATTTAAAATACACACAGTGATCCTCTTTGCTTCTCGTGAAGCCAAGTCCCTGTATATAGGTATCCAATTTCTGATACCACATCCTTGGTGACTATTTTAGCTCACACAGAGACTTTTTTAACCTGCATACCAGTTCTTTCTTACCCTTCACCGCAAAACCTTCAGGTTGCTTCATGTAGATCTCCTCTTCCAAATCCCTGTGAAAAAATGTTGTCTTCACATCCATCTGTTCTACCTAAAAATAAAATGCAACAGCAATAGATAAAAATAATACAATAGAAGTAACCTTGGCAACAGGGGAAAAAAATTCACCAAAATCAATTCCTGGCACCTGAGAATAATGTTTTGCTACCAAATCGAGCTTTGCATTTCTCCACCTTTCCTTATGCATTATTTTTCTTCTTAAACACCCATTTTCTCCCAATGGGCTTCCTTCCAGCTGACATCTCCACTAGATCCCATGCCTCATTTTTGTCCAAGGATTCCATTTCATCAACCATGGCCTCCTTCCGGAGTTTTCCATCCTTTGAATCCACTGCCTGCCTGACAGTTTTGGGATCATCACCGGTGATAGATAAAGAAAATTTTGAATAGAAATAAAAAGGACTATACCTTTATGGATGCCTTATTTCTCGAACTGATATTCTCACAACTAGAGTGTGTGGCTCTTCCTCTTATGAATCTTGTTCTGTTTTGTTGGAAATACTGAGAGGGGGTGTGAATAAGTATTTCTTTCCAATTTTTATTTTTACCAATTAGATCACGTATATTTAGAACACGAAATGAACAATAAGAATAAATGATTTTATTACATTCTTCAATAAAACATATACAGTAAAATATGTAAAATAGTTGTAGGGCTCCAAATGTAGATGAAGACACTAATCTTCAATTTTGCAGGCTCCTACCTATTTCCAAGCACCAACTTGGACTATTGTGAGGCTCTGACCTCTAGGGCTTCAACCCTATCTATCCAAGGCACCAACCTTGTGTTTAGAGGCTCCAACCCTTCTCTAATTCGGGCTACAACCTGGTTTCTTGAGGACACCAATCCTCTAGGGCTCCAACCTGGTTTCTTGAGGACACCAATCCTCTAGGGCTCCAACCCATTGCTTCAAATCTTCAATATGAACTCAATGGTTCTTCAAGGCTCCCAGTGTATTCTTCAATGATCCTTGTCAACAATCTTCAGCAATCCATTCACTTAGTCTTCTTGTCCGTCATTAATGACAACCTTGATCTCTTCTCATGAAGGTGTCTCTGATGTCCTTCATGGTACCCAAAAAATTTCTCCAAGGTTATTCCATCATGAGGGTCTTTAGCAATGCATCATGATTTTTACAAATGCATCCAAGTGAGCTCTCCAAGGTCTTCAATAGGTTTCCCCAAGAAAAGAAGGCTTTTCCAAGGTATGCTCCAAATCTTCAAGAATGTTTCATAAGTCAACAAGTCTTTACAAGTCTTAAAAGAAGCTTCTTAATGTTGGCTTCAGATGATTTTCTCCTATATTTTCCTTCAGATGTCTTTACCTCAGCAAGGTTGCTTCACTAATCTCCCTTGATCTCAAAAAATTGTCTTCTATAAGCTAATCTTCAAGACCTTCTTCAAGAAGTCTTCAAAACAATACTCCAAAGGGTTATATCTACACACTTAAAAAAAAAATGTTTCAACATCAAATCTGCTCTAAGGTGGTTTTAAGGTTGCTCAACAAGACTACTTCAAAATTCCCATGAAATAAGCCCACAAATCTACTCAAGGTAGCTTTAGAATTTTTTCCTCAAAATATGCTTCAAGTAGTAGACTCTTGGAGCTACCTTCAATGGTCCTGCTATATAATGCCAATATTGTGATTCCAAGAGTGATCCAACAAATTCAACATTGTGCCTTCAAAAGCCTGCAAATTTGTGTCACTATTCTACTCCACGGGTATGAAAACAAATGCCACTATACTCCTCAGGCTTGCATAATATGTTTGCGAAAGATCCAAGTCTTTCCAAAAAGAGTAAAATCAAGGAGCCCAAGATTCATTCCAATGTTCTATTCCAACTCATAAATTTTCCATAGATCTGAAGGTCAAGCACTGTCAAAATTTTCAAAGAAAACTTTCTTGTGGTTCAAGGTTTGTTTTCAGTTATTCTTGTCTTAGTGATAGCCACTGATCTAAGATCTATCCTACTTTAGATCTAAACCACATGAATGACTACAAAAGGAGTCAAATTGCAGAAGGGTCTGAATGCAGGTCAGAACCTTTGTCACAGGGCAAACTTATAGTTCTCTAAAAGGCTGAATTTTAAGGCTAATTATAGGTCTGTGATAGGGCCTAAAATACCACTTAGGCCGAAATTACAGTGGCCACAGGGCCAAAATTTCAGGCTTGAAATAGGCCGAAATTTCAGAGACTATCTCTACTAAAAAATGATAGAAATCTAAGCTCTTGTACAGGGTTGAATTGTACATTCTGAAGTCTTTGTCCAAAATAGAAATATCACAAAAATTATTACTCCAAAATTTCAAAGGAAATCAAAAAATGATGCTCCAAAATTTGATTAAAAATTCTGCTTCTTCACTTGTTATCACAAATCCAAATTTAGAATAGAATCTTGAGTTGTAATGAATAACTAAAAATTTTGCCCAAATATTAATTCTATGTCCTCTTCGACCTCGTTCGTATTTCTATGATCCTTCTCTAAATTGATCACTGAGATGATGATGAAGAATAAAGATTTAGCACTATATTTATATTGTTCTTTTCGTGCTTAAACGAAAATACATGTCTCCTTAGGGTAGGCCGACATGAGAAGAAGTTTAGGTTGGTTCACTGTCCAGAAATGATTTTGAACTTGTAAATTCTCATTCTCCCTCACCGTTTGGAGTTTTGGGGCGTGTAAGGGCTCATTAGAAAGGAAAAATTATAGCCTAAAAGGTGGTGTAGGTTTCATAGTGAAATTCTACCTCTAAGGTAGTAAAAAATATTTTTTAACGTGACTGGAAATTTATTGGTGTAGAATTAGAGGTAGGGAATGTAAAATTCTTCATGGATGGGCTTCCCGTTGTTCGGATTCTTCGTCATAGGCTCATGATTTGATGATGTCATCAAATTTTCTTCATGTCATGTTGCCAGACATTGTCCACGTCAAAAAATGGTCCTCCATGTCATCATCAAATGGTCCTCCATCAACCATTTCATCTTGACATTATGTTGGATCCAATACTCTTCATCAAGAATAGGCACATCATCATTAATGACATCCTTATTAACCAAGAATCATGAAATCATCATCTAGAACCAGACATCTCAAGAATATTTACATCTCAGTCAATGTCATATTGACATCAATGAAAACCTTAGACCAACAATCTCCCCCTTTGCCATTGATGGAAATATTTTTGCCCTTCCAAAATTTTCTCTCCCTTTGACATCAATGGAAAATGGGGTACCCAAGAACTCCCCCTATCACCCTGCTTCATGTTGCTCCCCCTGTCATGGTGCTCTTCATTTCGACAATGTGGTTCATGATATATTTGTTTACAGTTCTTCATGTGATGAACCATCTCCCCCTATCTGCACAAATTCCTTTAGCTCATGAAGGATTGCTCGCCTCATGTGATCAAGTAGAAGGCATCATCATAATATCATGTTTTTCTTCAATGGAGTTACTTCCGAGATATGATCTATTAAGATTGTCCATGTGTAACTCATCAATGATTTTATAGGACCCATTCACAGATAGATTCTACAAGAATGCTCAAGAATCACAAAACTCCCTATAATTGTATGCATGGTCTCTTTTCTAGCAGATTCTCATCATCAAATACCTGGAATATCAATGATGGCTTCATCAAATCAACAACATGTCTTGTTGGTTGCAGTGTTCAAGAGAATTTTGGATTCAACTTGCTTCCTTCTCCATATTTGTGTAAATTTCTTCTATGGCTTGGTTGTCATGGTTTTAGGGACCCATGTTGAGTTACACTCACGTGCCATATGTCCAATGCTATGGAAATTGAAGCAATTCATCTTGTTCATGAATGAGTAATCATGGCTTCTTCTTGCAAAATTTCTATTAGAATATTGATGGGGGCCACATGTCCAAAGTTTGTACAAGAATAGAAATAACCAAGAAATATAATTTGGTACCTTGGAGATGAAGAGCTCCTTGAAGTACTTCCAAATTTGTTTTGTCTTGCGATCCTTTGGCCAAATTTATTGTTTATTTCATTTTCAACACCATTTTCATATCCTCTTGGAGCAGGTTTTCTTCTAATGTCATCTTGATTGTTGCCTTTGCTGGAACGTGGAGCATTAACATTTCTTCCAAGATCTTCCACATCCTTGTTGTTTGGAGAATTAGGGTTTGTGTCATCCTTATTTGAGGGTTTACCTACATAATCAAGGCTTGATTTATCAAGGGGGATCTTTGATGACTTAGGATTTAATCTAGGGTTTGAGAGCTGTTCAAGTTCTTATTTAGCGAGACAAATGCCTTTTTAAAAATGACAATTTCTCGTTTCAATTTTTCACAATCTTCATCTTTCATGACTAGTTTCTTCTTCATTTCTTCCATCATCCATGTTGTTTCGTGTGCTTCGATTTTAAGGGATATGATATTTTATTTCATTATGAATATTTCTTCATTCTCATTTTCTATATTGCTCTCCATTTATTATGTGATTCTTGTAGCTTCACATGTTTCGACCTTGAGAAGATTGATGTCTAATATTAGTTTGAATATTTATTCATTTGTTTTTTCTAGTTGGCATATCATGGTGTTTCTCTCCTTTTCTGATTCATCAACTTGTCCTTCTATGAATGCCACAGATTCCATCACCTTCTTAGCTCCTTGTGCTTGTTTCCTTTCTTCTTCTAGTTGAGATATGAGAGAGGATACTTCTTCCTTGTATTAACCAATCTCTGCTTCAAGATTTTTCAAACTCTTAAGTCTTTGTTCAAGGTGGCTTGACAAAATTTCTTCCCTTTTCTTTGCCTTATCCAATTGATTTTTCATAGATATGACTTCCTCATGATTCTTTATTTTGTTTTGATGAAATTCCCCCTTAAGTTTGGCGATATATTCATCTCTTTCTTGAACTTGAAGCTTGACATGGTCGACTTCCTTCCTTGTCTTGTTTTGGTCACCAACTTGTGCTTTCTTCTTAAGTTACTCACTTTCCTTTTTCAACCTGTAAATCTCTTCCATGAAAGCCATAATTTTATTCAAGAGATATTCTTCAAAGTCTTATTTTTTCTCTTCATCTTCTAGGTTTTCTTTAGCCTTCTTGTCATATCTCTTATCTTCAACTTTCTTGATAAATTCTGGACTTATTTCTTGTTTTCCATCATCTTCTTGACTATAGATCATTCTCAATGCTCCTTTTGAGTGAAGATAATGAAGTTTGTCCCATATGACTTTTTCTGATGAACATTTTTCAAAATTGGCCTTCATAGAATCAAGTAGCCCATTCAAGATTGATTTAATTGTTCTTGTATTATACTCCTTGGATTCTCCTTCCATCATGTTATCAGTAATCAATGATTTCCAGACTTCAACACCTTGAGATTTTAAGAAATTCCTCATTCTTGTCTTCCATACATCAAAGTTTCCAATGAAAAATGGAGCGTTCACAAATTGATTGACTTCAATTTCAGTTGTTGAGGAAGACACATCTTTAGAAGGATTGGAGACTTTCCTCCTTGGCTTTTACATTTGTGTTCTAATGATCAACCTTCAATTTGTTAGGCTTTGAATGAAGGTACTGGCTCTGAAACCAATATGGAAATAATGAGAGGGGGAGTGAATCAGTATTTCTTTCCAATTGTTATTTTTACCAGTTAGATCACTTATATTTAAAACAAAAATTGAACAATAAGAATAAATTATTTGATTATATTCTTCAATAAAGAAAATACAATAAGATATGTACAATAGGTGTAGGGCTACAACCCTAGATGAAGACATCGATCTTCAATATTCCAAGCTCCTACATGTTTCCAAGCACCAATTTGGACTATTGTGAGGCTCCGACCTCTAGGGCTTCAACCCTATCTATCCAAGGCACCAAACTTGTGTTTAGAGGCTCCAAACCCAAGGGCACCAACCCTTATCTAGTTCAGGCTCCAACCCACTGCTTCAAATATTCAATATGAATTCAACAGTATTTCAAGTCTCTCAATGTCCTCTTCAACGAGCCTTGTCAACAATCTTCAGCTATCCATTCACTTAGTATTATCGTCATGTCGTCAATGAAAACCTTGATCTCTTCTCATGAAGGTGTCTCCGACATCCTTCATGGTACCCAAACAATTTATCTAAGGTTATTCCATCATGGGAGTCTTTATTAATGCATCATGATATTTACAAATGCATCCAAGTGAGCTTTCTAAGGTCTTCAATAGATTTCCCCAAGAAAAGAAGGCTTCTCCAAGGTATGCTCCAAATCTTCAAGAATGCTTCACAAGTCAACATTTCTTCACAAGTCTTAAAAGAAGTTGCTTGAGGTTGGCTTCAAAGGATGTTCTCCTATATTCTCCTTCAAAGGTCAACAAGGTTGCTTCAATAATCTCCTTTGATCTCAAAACATTGTATTCTATAAGCTACTCTTCAAGACCTTCTTCAAGAAATATTCAAAACAATGCTCCAAAGGGTTAGATCTACACACTTCAAAAAACAATGTTTCAACACCAAATCTACTCTAAGGTGGTTTTAAGGTTTCTCAACAAGACTGCTTCAAAATTCCCATGAAATAATCCCACAAATCTACTCAAGGTGCTTTAGAATTTTGTCCTCAAAATATGCTTCAAGTAGTCTCTTGGAGTTGCCTTCAATGGTCCTGCTATACACTGCCAATATTTTCATTCCAACAGTGATAAAAAAATTCAACATTGTGCCTTCAAAATCTTACAAAGTTGTGTCACTATTCTACTCCACAGGTCTGCAAACATATGCCACTATACTCCTTAGGCTTGCATAATATGTTTGCAAAAGATCCAAGTCTATCCCAAAAGAGTAAAATCAAGGAACCAAGATTCATTCCAATGTTCTGCTCCAAGTCACAACTTTTCCATAGATTTGAAGGTCAAGGATTATCACAGTTTTGAAAGAAACCTTTTTTGTGGTTCGAGGTTTGTTTTTAGCTTGTATTGTCTTAGTGCTAGCTGCAGATATAGGATCTATTCTGCTTCAGATTTGAACTACAAGAATGACTGCAAAAGGAGCTGAATTGTAGAAGGGTCTGAATGCATGTCTAAACCTTTGTCATAGGTCCAACTTACAGGTCTATAAAAGGCTGAATTTCAGGGCTAATTACAAGTCTGTGATAGGGCCAAAAATTTAGACCACTTAGGCCAAAATTACAATGGCCACAAGGCCAAAATTTCAGGCCTGAAATAGGAAAAAATTTTAGAGACTATCTCTGCTCAAAAAAGGTTTAAATCTGACCTCTTCCACTGGGTTGAATTTTACAGTCCGAAGTCTTTGTCCAAAACAAAAATATCACAAAAATTATTACTCTAAAATTTTAGAAAGAACTCAGAAAATTATGCTCCAGAATTTGATTAAAATTATTTCTTCTTCACTTGTTATCACAGATCCGAATTTAGAATAAATCTTGAGCTGCAATGAATAACTAAAAAGGTTTCCTAAACAATGATTCTCTTTCCTCTTTGACCTCCTTCCTATTTCTGTGATCCTTCTCTGAATTAATCACTGAGCTGATGATGAATAATAACGATTGAGAACTATATTTATACTATTCTTTTCATGCTTAAACGAAAATAAATGTTTCCTTAGGGAAGGCCGACATGAGACAAAGTTCAAGTGGGTTCAATGTCCAGAAATGATTTTAAAATTTTAAATTCTCGTTCTCCCTCAACTTTTGGAGTTTTTGGGTATGTAAGGGCTCATTAGAAAGGAAAAATTATACACTAAAAGGTGGTGTAGGTGTCATAGTGAAATTATTCCTCTAAGGTAGTAAAAAATATTTTTAATGTGACTGGTCATTTATTGGTGTAGAATTGGAGGTAGGAAATATAGACTTCTTCATGGATGGGCTTCCTCTTGTTAGGCTTCTTCATCATAGGCTCATGATTTCATGACGTCATCAAGTAATCTTCATGTCATGTCTCCAGAAATTGTCCACGTCATCAAATGGTCCTCCATGTCATCATCAAATGGTCCTCCATCAACCATGTCATCTTGACATCATGCTGGATCCCATCCTCTTCATCAAGATTAGGCACATCATGATTAATGGAATCCTTATTAACAAAGAGGCATGACATCATCATCTGGAAGCAGAAATTGCAAGAGTATTGACATCTCGTTCAATGTCATATTGACATCAATGAAAACCTTAGACCAACATGTTGTAGAGTTAGATTCTTCCTCCTTTAGCTCAAACTTTATCTTCTCAGGCTCCTTTGGTAGGACTTTATTTTTAACAACATCTTTCACTTCTCTAAACACCACATCTCGGTTGTACACAACCTTCCTTATTTTTGGGTTCCAAAGCTTGTAACCTTTTAAACCATCCTTATGCCTAATAAAGATGCAACTTTCAGATTTATTATCCAAATTGGTCCTTTTCTCCTTTGGAACAGGTACATATGCATCACATCCAAATACCCTAAGATATGAAATAGAGGCTTTCTCACCAGTCCATACCTCATGTGGTGTCTTATCCTCCAACGCTGATGAAGGTGATATGTTAACCAGGTAACATGTAGTCTCCACTGCCTCTTCCTAAAATTCTTGTCCTAACTCGGTAACGTTGGGCATGCTTCTTGCCTTTTCCATCATCGTTCTATTCATTATTTCTGCAAATATGTTTTGTTGAGGTGTGTATGGAGTAGTATTCTTTCGTGCGATACCACACTTCTTACAAAACTCTTCAAATTCCTTCGTGCAGAATTCTCCACCAGTATTTGTCCTCGACACCTTAAATTCATTAAATCTATCAAAGATTTCAAATTTCTTCCTCAAGAAATATATCCATGTATTCCTTGATAAGTCATCTATAAATGAAACATAGTCAATATACTTACCCAGTGATGGAACCGACACAGGTCCAAACAAATCACTATGCACAAGCTCTGATATCTTGTTCACACTCTTAGCACTAGAAGGAAAACTCACCTGATTTTGCTTCCCATATACACAATGTTTACAAAAATTGAAATCTAGAGAGGAATTATATGTAGAAATTTCTGAATCTTAATTCTTATGCAGAAATTATTACTGTTAATCCAGTTAAGCTTCTCCTACTTATACAAATTATCAGCTAAATATATTCAAGTTAACATCAAAGAAAAAAACATAACAGATCTATACCAATTTAGATCTAGAATAAGCACATGCACACGTTGACAAAGTGACATAGATATTTCTGGACAAACCATCCCCAGAAAAACCCAAGGTGGGAAAATTAGTCTTTAGTTGTTGGAGGGCTCTATTATTAAGAATATTTCTGAATACACAACTCTGGGTTCCAGATCTGGAAAACCATATAGAGAAAACTCTAGATCTACAACTTCTGGCTGATCTAAGACCAAAAATACTAACGGATCCACACCCTCAAATGGGATTTATAGAACTCATCCAGATCTAGGCCTAGAAACCCTAGATCTACCCCTGAAAGACACTGCGTCAGCCTCTAAAGCCGCGGACAGGCTTAGCGTCAGCCTTGGATGGCCTCCAAACCCTCAGCGTTGCCTCTAGAGGGACTGTGTTACCCCGGACTAGGTGACGCAGTCACTACGCTGCCCCTAAGGGTCTCTGCGTAACCCCTGAAGGGCTTCCTGAAAATCACGTTGTCCTTGCTGCTGTCTTCCTCTGCGTTGTCCTTGTTGATCTCTTCTCTGATTCTTGTGTATTCTAGACCCCGGGATCAAACCATCCCCTTGGTCTAAATTCCCCTCTTTGCAACTGAAACACTTCTGAGAATTCTTAGCAACCCCGCCCTAGAATCTCAGCTTAGCTTTAGTGCTCTGCCTTTGTGTGTTTTACAAATGACCCCAAGCCTTTCCTTTATAATTTTCTCCTTGACAAATCAGCGACCAAGATCAAATCTTTAATCAATGGCTAAGATTAAAAGAAAGCTTGATCCGTGTGACTTAAGATAATTTCATCACATGTTTAATTAAATTCACTTTAATTATTTTATTTTCCTAAGTTTTACCTTAGGAAATACAATAAAATAATTAATTAATTTAATATCTCCTAAACTAGATGAAATTTCCCAAATCCATTTCTAGGTCTTGTAGATCAAATTAACTCTAGACCTTCCTCAAAATTTGGGACCTAGAGCACAACTTATGCTACCCCAAATACACAAAATCTCGACACTCCCTCTTAGCATCAAGGGTGTGCTCTAGCAATACATCACACTTATGCATTACATGATTTTGGGCATTGGTTATGTGCTTCTGAAGCTTGGCCTCCTGCCACTCAACTCTGCACTGTTGCTGCCATTATGTACTGCTGCCCATGACTCTACCACTGCCACTGCAACCACTGTATTGCAGCTCCCTCTCAATATGCTGCATCTGTGCTGCTCATAACACTGTCTCTATTGATCTGTTGCATTGCAACTTCAATTGTTGAGAGAAACAACTGAATCTCCTACCCACTCTTTGATAGACAAGTCATATGGGCTGCATCCTCATCACTGAAGCTCCATAGGCTACAGATCTGTGTTGGCATCTAAAGAATTATGCACAGCTATAGCTCTGTCTGCGTAATCAGACACTCTCTGCAATACTAAATTCACATCAGCTCCTTGTGCTAAAATATATCACACTGCTGCTCCACTGCGCTGTCCCTATGAAGCTCTTTGCGCTGTTGTAGCTCTGCACTACGTAAGAAGTACTGCACTGTGTTTCTGAATTCACATCAACCTCTGCATTGCTACTGCTTCTACGATGTTGCTTCTATGCTCTGTGCTACTCCTCCCAGCCTCCAAATCTACCTATGCTTATGCCTCATATGTGATCTATGCACCCACTGCTCCTCTTGTCCCGCTACTTTCTTAAGGTTGTCGTAGCTTGCTTGTGATGCAAGAGATGAGCTGCTCAAGGATCCCACCTCTACTTTTGTAGCTCCTCTACAAATCCATGTCGCCCCACTTTCGTGGTTCATGAGTGCTCATGGCAACATCATCTCCGGACCCATCATCTGCCACCGCTGCTTTGGAAGAAGATGCTTCCTTGTCCTTCTTCTTTTCTAGACAATGGCTAGAAAAATGTCCCATTTCGCCACACTAGAAGCACTTGATCTTAGAAAGATCCTTCTTCTTCTTCGGCTGCTTCTTCGATGCCAAGGCTGCATCTTCCTCCTCTTCCTTCTTAACCTTTCTCAATGCAGGGTTGTGCTTCTTCTTGGTGAACCTTCGTAGTTCTTCTTGCCGCAGGATTGACCACAAGCTGTCCCAATCTGGGAGGTCTGCTCTGCCCAAGATACTTTGGACAAAGGTTTCCCACTCATTCGTGACTGCATTGAGGGCAGTCCTGACTATCACTACATCATCTACGGTTGCACTCGTTGCAGTCAGCTAATCCCTGATTGACTGCAATCTGAAGAGGAAATTCTCAATGTCTTCTCCCTTGGTCATCATGAATGACCTCATTTGGGCCTCCAACAACGTATTTCTTTGGACTGGTTTTCCCTCATATAGGGAAGTCAAGGCCTTCCACATCTCATTGGTTGTCTTCTTCTTAGCTATGTGTGGTACAATATGGTCCTTGATACTGTCCATTATCAGCCGCTTGGCATGCCTAGCAACTTCTCTATGCTTCCGTAGGATATCTGCATCTGTCGGTGTGGCTAGGGTCTGCTCTGCATGGTCTCTTAGGCCATATGCCTCAAGGATAATCAGGATCCTAGCTTTCCATACCGAAAATTTTGAGAGGCCCTCTAGCCTATCCTGATCACACAGTCCATGAGGAGCCATCTGCTCAGAATGTGTCAGAGCTCCCTTCTCTATGCTAGAGGTATGGATCTAGGATCCTTTTCGAACTAGGCACCCTTTGCTCCCTCTGACACTTGATTTCCCTCCCTGGAAATCTACCAAATCAACTATGATTCAACTTCTTCTTTGATCCTCTGACCAAACTGCAAGTTTCCTTTTGGCAAGAAACTCTCTGAGAAGTTGATCTCTTCCCAATATTTGTCACTTGTGCTAAGGCTAAAGATCCAAAAAATTTAGAAGTTTAACCCCACTAGCTCTTCTGAATTTCTGCAACTTTTCTACAGATTTTTTTGGATCTAACAGATTCAGATCTGAATCACACTGGTTGGCTTCAGACCCAACCAACATTGTTTCTGAGCTACCTCTGCGCAGTAATTATGTGGGTTTTCTAGGACACAGCGTTGGACAACGTCACCCTTCCCTCTGTGTGAATCTGATCCTGAAAACTGTGTTGTCCCTTCAGATCTTCTTTTCTGCTGCCTTTCCAGATGCTTTCTGCAGCTAGACCCTTTAGATTCTTCAGCTGGTGATCCTTCTAGATCTGCAATTTCTCTGATACCACGTAGAAATTTCTGAATCTTAATTCTTATGCAGAAATTATTACTGTTAATCCAGTTAAGCTTCTCCTACTTATACAAGTTATCAACTGAATAAATTCAAGTTAACATCAAAGCAAAACACATAAAAAATCTCTACCAATTTAGATCTAGAATAAGCACATGCACACATTGACAAAGTGACACAGATATTTCTGGACAAACTGTCCCTGGAAAAACACAAGGTGGGAAAATCAGTCTCTGGCTGCTGGAGGGCTCTATTATTAAGAATATTTCTGAATACACAACTCTGGGTTCCAGATCTGGAAAACCCTACAGAGAAAACTCTAGATCTATAGCTTCTGGCTGATCTAAGACCAAAAATACTAACTGATCCACACCCTCAAATAGGATTTATAGAACTCAACCAAATCTAAGCCTAGAAACCCCAGATTTTCCCCTGAAAGACACTGCGTCAGCCTCTAAAGCCGCTGACAAGCTCAACGTCAGCCTTGGATGGCCTCCAAACCCTCAGTGCTGCCTCGGGAAGGGTCTGCATTACCCCAGACTGAGTGACGCAGTTAATACACTGCCCATAAGGGTCTCTGTGTAACCCCTGAAGGGCTTCCTAAAAATCACGTTGTCCTTGCTGCTGTTGCCTTCCTCTGCGTTGTCCTTTCTGATCTCTTCTCTACTTCTAGTGTATTCTAGACCCCGGGATCAGATCATCCCCTTGGTCTAAATTCCCCTCTCTGTAACTGAAACACTTTTGAGAATTCTTAGCAACCCTGCCCTAGAATCTCAGCGTAGCTTCAGTGCTCTACCTCTGTGTGTTTTAAAAATGACCCAAAGCCTTTCCTTTATACTTTTCTCGTCAACAAATAAACGGCCAAGATTGAATCTTTAATCGATGGCTAATATTAAAAGAAAGCTTGATCCGTGTGACTTAAAACAATTTCATCACATGTTTAATTAAATTCACTTTAATTATTTTATTTTCCTAAGTTTTGACTTAGGAAATACATTAAAATAATTAATTGATTTAATATCTCCTAAACCAAATGAAACTTCCCAAATCCATTTCTAGGTCTTGTAGATCAGGTGAGCTCTAGTCCTTCCTCAAAATTTGGGACCTAGAGCACAACTGATGCTACCCCAAATACACAAAATCTCAACATTATATATACCTTCTACCATACCATTACCATGTAGTATCTGAAGGCCCTTCTCTCCAATATGTCCAAGCCCTTGATGCCATAACATTGTCTTTTCTCTAGATACCGCTAAGATTTCTCCTCCACTTTTAGAAACCAAAAAACTGTTGCACCCATCAATAACGTTGCTACCCATAAGCTTGTACAGAGTTCCAATCCAAACTCCCTGCATTAATACCAGTGATCCCCAAACCATTTTGCAGGTATCTTTCTTGAACACTATTTTTACACCTGCATCATCCATCTTGCTTATAGAAATCAGATTTCTGGTCAATGCAGGAATATGCAAAACACCAAGAAGTGTTCTAATTTTTCCACCTTGTAGCTCCAACTTGAATTTTTCACGTCTGAAGATTCTGGCATTCTTATCATCCCTTAAGAATACATCACCACCACCATAATTCTCATGCTCGTAGAACCACTCCCTATGGGGAATTAAGTGAAAGGATATACATGTGTATTTGAAAAAGAAGCCAAATACACATCCCCACCTTCATCTGAGGTGGTTTTCGCCTCTGCAGAAGGAGCATCATCAGATCCCTTTCCTTTCTCAGGAGCTTTATATTTGTAATCTTTTTTGAAGTTCCCTTCCTTTCAATATTTCCAGCACACATTTACATACTTTCCTGGAGATTTAGATCTCCCTCTAGATTTACATCTCCCACTTGAAAACTTATTTTTGTTTCTGTTTTGGGACATTGCTCTTATAGATAAGGCATCCCCATTCTGTCCCTCCATATTTTTCTGTCTCATTTCCTCTGACAACAGGGCTGAGACAATTTCAACAAAATTCAAGGTAGTTGTATTGCTTCCTATTGCAATAACCAGACTATCCCACGAATATGGTAGAGAACCCAACAAATTGATGAACTTATCTTCATCTAAGATTTTAATATCAATAGATGACAATTGAATTACCATGGTATTGAAGGCATTCAAATTCTCTATCATCGATTCTCCATCCTTCATTCTCAGGTTATACAACGTGTTCTGCAGGAACAATTTATTCACCAGAGACTTATAATGGTACAAAGTCCCTAACTTGACCCACAGAGTCTTCATCTTAGATTCCCCAGATACATTCAACAATACCAAATCTGAGACACACAACCGTATTGTGCTCTTTGCCTTCTGATCGAACTTCGCCTAGTCTTCATTTAACATGTCCATTGGTTTAGTATCCCGATCTACCGCGATCCACTGATCTTTATCCACCAGTAGATCCTCCATCTTGAGCTTCCACAACTCAAAACTATGATCATTAAATTTTTCAATCTCTATCTTTCCACTACTCTCCATCTTCTTTAACCATAAGAATCGATCCCACATATATCCCACTGAATAGGGTCTAGCACAGGCCCGAGCAAAAAACCCCTCAGCAGCAAAGGCATCCCCTTGAAGCTGAAACGACTCTTTACAAAATGTAGGTTTTAAACCTGTACATAAACTATCTGCAAACAAATTATTAAAAAAACAGAAAATAAACAATAAAAAGAGAATAAAACATAAAATAGATATACACATATATTTTCCCCTAGATCCCAAAGCAGGACTTCCAGCTTCATTTTTCATTATATTCCTTTTAATGTTACAACACATATATATACATGCTTAAGAATTCATAAACCCCAATCGATTAACCTTGGATTAGAACATAACCATAGTTCCCTTAACAATATTTACAAAATATCAAGAGAAGAAAACCATCATGCCCCAAAACTATGTGCAAACCCATGCACAAAACCATAGGCGGGTCTTCCCACCTAATACAGGGTCCAAAAATAAAAATTTCTTGGGGCACTGCCCTGGACCCTATGCAGGGGAGCTACTACCCCCCTGCAAACCCCCCGACAAGGGGGGTTTCCACCCCCCTTGTGACCACCTTGTTGTGCTCGGCGCAATTGAAAGGGGGCTATCACCCCCCACGCACCCCCCTACTTTGCGCCTGCTTGTAATCGACGAAAGAATCTAACACACACCCAAAAATCATAAGACTGGATTGTGTTGACATCATTTTTCTTCGAAGCATAAGTCTACAGTTTTTGTTCCAATTGATACAAATAAAAAGACTGATTTTGATGTTTTCTCTTATGATTTAGGTGTAGATAAGGAGTTATTGTGATTTTTTTATGCAACCAGCTCACAAAGTAGAAGAAAAAATAGATCACTGACTTAAAAATTATCCTCTTCGAGGGTTAAAACTCTTTTACATTACATAAATGAACAATTATTGGATAGTACAAATGAAAATACCTCCCTTCTATATATAGGAATCTAATGGGTTATAATATAATCAGAGCCTACATAAAAATAATGATGTAAGGGCACAACCCCGGATGCAGGTGGTAACAGTTGACATGATGGGAGGGAGCCTGCGGGACGGTGCATGGCATGGCCACATGGCCACCCGCAGGCTGCAATTAATCAGCCTTGGAGCGATTAATTCTCCAGGTCGTCACCCTGCGCAGCATTTATGCCGGTGGGGAGGCCGAGGTGGTAAGCAATTCAAAATGAATTTGTCTGGTTCTTCGTCCCTGTCTTTCGACTCGGATTTAGGTTTCTTGGCTTGGTCTCGATGCGGCCTAGTGGTCTCCATGCCGATGAAATTCCTGCCTGTTAGCTCCAGTTGCTCTCCGGAGGCTGACTTGCCCAGCTCCCGCACCTCTGTTGGCAGGCGTTGCCATCTGGGTTGTTGTGTCAATTTCCTCCCTGGTTTCCATTTTTCGCATAGCCCCTTCTGCTCCCTGCATTTCGCTTCTCCGCTTGGTCTCAATTCACCTCCCCCCCTCTGTTGCCTCCTATCAATTCCACTTTCTCCTTTCGCCTTAGCGCTACCATGCCGAGACTTAGGCATCGATTGAGATGCTGGCGGGGCAGCTCCAGGGCGCGCACCACTAGTCGACGTCGCTCCCCCTCCTCAAGCTCTCCGTCGTCTTCTTCAGAGAGCCTCCGTGGCCACTATCCCCCAACGCGAAGTCAACGTGGGAGAGGCCGTGGGCATCATCCCCCCTCCTCCCCCAGGCGTGGCACCTCTGTTTCTTTTTTTCCTCCAGAATCCCGTCCTGCTATCTCTGCTTCACTGCATAACCCTTCCACCACCATCTTTCACTACCAGTGCAATTCTAATCGCCCCTTGGTCATTGCGACGGTCTCTATTTCATTCAAGGAAATCCCTGAGGCACTTCCTGACCCTCCTCCTTCTGCACATCCCGTTAATTTGTCGCCCCCCCCCCCAATGTTGTGCTAGCCCCTCAGCCCGTGGACAAAGGCTCTTCCCGCAAAGCTGGCGACTGCAACTCAAGTATCCTCCAGGACATTGGGATGCAGGAAGGGGGACGCGAAGCAGGCGTAGCTGCAATTCAAAGAGGCCCGGTTCCTGACGACAATGATGGCTGTTGGTGTAGAATCGAAGAAGAATCGCCCTCGGGAGACTATGGTCTCTAGTGCAACTTTCTTCACCCAATTAATTATGTTCAGTCTCTATGTCCTTTTTGTTGTTTCTGGTTGTAACAAGTTTTGGTATGTCAAAGCTAGTTTCCTCTATCGAGGCAGCTCTAAAACGTTGCTCGGGTCGGTTTCCCCTTGTGGGCGGCTCAATTTTTTGCTAAGTTTTGGTATGTCAAAGCTGGTTTCCTCTATCGAGGCAGCTCTAAAACAATGCTCGGGTCGGTTTCCCCTTGAGGGCGACTCAATTTTTTTCTATCTTGCTGACTTTATATCGCCTCTAAAGGCCATGAACTAGCTGTACTATATGTTTCATTAATAGATTTAAAATTACTTAGAAAAAAAAATAAAAATAATGTAAGGGCACAAAAATACCAATAGTGGGATTCTATGGGGAACAACAATAACAATATGGGGGCTAATTTAACAATAAAAATATGGGGGATAATTTAAAAATAAAAATAAGGAGACTACATTATTATTATAGAGACCTAACATGCCCCTCTCATTCAAAAAAGTGTTTTCCTCAACAATAAAAATATGGTGGTTCTGATACCAAATGTTATGCAACCAACTCACAAAGCAGAAGAAAAGATAGATCAACGACCTAAAAATTATCCTCTTTGAGGGAGGAACCTCCTTTATATTACATAGATGAACAATTCTTGGATGATACAAATGACAAGACCTCCTTTCTATATATAGGAATCTAAGGAGTCACAATATAATCAGAGCCTACATAACAAAAATAATGTAAGGGAACAACAATAACAATAATTAGATTCTATGGGGAACAATAATAATAATATGGGGGCTACTTTAACAATAACAATAATGGGACTACATTATTATTATAGGGACTTAACATATTTTATTTTCTCTTATCGCAATTTTCTAATTTTCTTCAGATATTGATGTTAAATTAGTTACAGAATATTCACTTGGATTTTCAGTGTCTAAACTACAACATCTAAATATGTTTTTCCTTCAACCGACTTGTCATCTTCTTTATTGGTGATATTTACTAGATCAATATTCGTTCTTTTTTCTTCAACTTGAACTGTTACGTTTGAAGACTTCAATACTTCTTTTATGATAAGTTCTTATAATTTGTTCTTAAATTCTTTATTATCATATTTAAGTTTCTTAATCTAAGCAAGAAGATTTTGATTATTATTTTTGAGATGTAAGAGTTCTTATTTTCTGATTCATCAACCCTATTTTCAATGTTTTGACATTCCATACTTTTATCTTTTAAATCTTTGATTGTTCTAATAACTTTTGATTAAGGTTTTTTAAGCGCAAATTTTCTTCTTCTTTCTCTAGTAGATTTTCAATGAATTTCTTCCCGAGGCATTCATTCTTTATATTTTTTATTCTTCTTCTATTTTTTAATTTTTAGTTTTGGACTTCTTGACCTTCTCAAGTAATTTTTTACTATAGTCTCTTAGACGAAAAATTTCCCTGGTACTTTATGTTGATTCTTCACAATATTGATCTTCAAGATTTTTATATTTCTTCTATGATGCTTTGTTCTTTTGTTGAATTTTTGTGAGTTCTTCCTTTAATATTTTAAATTGTGTCTATATATTACCTTGATATTCTTCTAAAGTAAAAAATTTCTAACATACTGGACAAAATATTGTGCAGTTCTTAAAAATCAATGACTACTCAAATTATGTTCGACAAAAAAAAATATGGTACAAAACGTAGAATTATGATTCATCCATTTTTCATCAACAATCAAATCACTCTTTAATAATTGACTACATATTGCTTCGACAAAAAATACTTTAATATTCCGCTTTTTCTTAGCTTCCTTTAACTTTTTATGAACCTCCTTTAATTGATAATAAGTTTGAATTTTTATTTATATTTTTTTCTAAAATAAATTTGATTATTTTTTTTCTTTCAAATATTCAAATCTTAAAATATATAATATTTTTATAATAGAGAACCTTCCTCTCTATATAGCCTTCGAAAAATCTAAAAGAAATGTGGGAGGAAAGAGTATGTATTTTTTACTCTTCTGGAAAAGTGGAAAAAGAAAAAACATTTCATTTTAGAATGCAAGGCTTTCAAAGATAGTAGGGAAAATTATGTAGGTATTTTGGCAGCTAGCTCTTGGGATAATCTATTCAATGAAGAGTAGCTCCTGGGATAATCTATTCAACTAAGATTTTGTCGAGAAGCTGAGAGCGTTTATTGTAAAACTCTACAAGAAAATGGCCAAATACAAAAGCCAGATGAAGAAACAATCGGTCCCATAGACTATTTTTAGCCTCGTGAACATTACAAATTCTTTACATATATATAGCCTATAAAAAAACAAAGTGACAGTTAAATAATTAAAATTAATCTAATTAAAGAAACTCTTTTATTTTTAAACATGTGGGTAATAAATGAAAAAAAAAAATCAACATATGAATTAAGCTAAAGAGGTGAAAAACAAAAATAAGGGTGATATAGATTTTTTTTTTTTTCATTTATAACCCACATGTTTAAAAATAAAAAAAATTCTTTAAAACCACTCAATATATATATATATATATATATATATATACTCTAAGAAAGCAAAGTGACGGTTCAATAATTAAAATTAATCTATTTTAGTGAGTTGTTTTAAATAGCGATTAAAGAAACACTTTTATTTTTAAACATGTGGGTAATAAAACAAAAACAAAAAAAATGTGATATAGATTTTTTTTTTTTCATTTATAACCCACATGTTTTAAAATAAAAGAGTTTCTTTAAGCAGTAGTCTAATTAGACTGCTTTTTTGTCCTGAAAATTATGGAAATTTTGGTAAGATTTTAAGAAATTCTAATAGTGATTTTTGTAAATCCACGTTATAACTATCAAAATTTAATATTTTGGGTGCCCTTGAGGTTTTTGATAGTGCTGAATCAATTTCTACCATCAAAATCATGATTCAAACACTGTTAATTTCTTAAAAAATTTTGGCTCGGATTCCGACCATTTTGGCTGTCTGGCAATTCCTCCGTTTCGTTAGACAACTCCTTTCTTTAATCGATATTTAAAACCACTCACTAAAATAGATTAATTTTAATTATTGAACAGTCAATTTGCCTCCTTAGACAATTTAGCTATTTTCACGATGTTGGTGTTAGCTCCCTGTAATCAGAAATATTGGCAAAGTCCGACAGCAGGGAGAACACTGTTTCAACCACTTTGGGATTCTAGGATCTAGCCCTCCTGAATCCGGAGAGGGATCTCTCCAATAAGTGTAAAGATGGATTTATCTTTGAGGTTTTGGGTAATGATATTAGGCTAGTTATGAAGGCCGAGGGTTTTTGTTTGTTTTGGATGGTTGAGCATGATTATGGCTTGAGTGAAAAGCTATAAATGAGAAGAGTTTCAAAGGTGAGAAGTTGCAAGAAAATAGAACAAGCTTTGGCCAAAAATATGATAATTGCAGGTTTTAGTCCATTGGGCTATGGAGTCATAATAGGGTTTAATTGAAACAATCAGGTTCAAGAGTAGTCTATGGGGCAAGTCATCTATGTCTAAGGATCTCTTTAAAGTTGATTTATGGAATGAAATGAAACAATAAGAAGGGGAATTAAACAAATGACGAACAAAGAGCTGCCCAGGATCTGGTAAGTACTTTGAAACTAGCCAGCCTTTGACAAACACTTAAGAAAAACATAAAAGCAATCCAGGATCTGGTAAGTACTTCGAAACTAGCCAGCCTTTGATATACTTTCAATAGAAAACATTTAAAACACAAAGGGAAACACAAATGATAACAAAGAATGGTCTAAGATCTGGTAAGTACTTCGAAACTAGCCAGCTTTCAACACATTCCTAGGGAAAATTTCAGTCAGTCTTTTGGGATAAAACTAGGACCGGGGCTCACCATATCTTCCTTAGTTCATCTCTACTTAACATAAACTGAAAATAAAATTCAGAAGCAATATCTAGCTAAGACAGTAGGACGAGGGAACGCCAGCATTCCTAACTTCTCAAACTGAATTAAATCATTCCTAAATAACACAAATTGGAAGAAAACATTTAGATAAAGCTTATCATTCAAAGAAGGGTACTGATATATAGTAAATCCTAACTCTATGCTTGTTGTTCTTTATAAGAGAAGATGAACAAAGTGGAAACAGAAATAAAATAACAATTTACAATAAGAAATAACATCATCATTGACATAGACCAGGATCCCATAAATCAGCTTGTATTGATGCTTCAAACCAATTATAGCTTTAAGTCCAGTGTTTCAGGTCAGCAATCATCTTCACTTCCTAGACTAACTTATCTATCACAAGCAGAGCTTCAAGAGCCAGTGAACACTATTTACAAGTAGAGGTCTCAAGCTCAAGTATATTTCAAAGTTCAGCAACCAACATTTTCTCATCTTCTACAGAAGTATTTATAGAAGAATGAGGAGGTGAGATCTGATAAAAGATCTCCAAGGGTTTTAATACAGTCTTTAAAGCTTCTCAGCCTTTGAGGGGCTCAATGAAGATGCTTACATATGTGTCCTCTGTATTAAATTTTTTACATTAAGAATTAAGCTCGGTGAGAGCTTATGTTGACCTTTAAGGCTCTATGTCATATTGTATTAACTCTGCTGATATTTTGCATTAAGTTCCTTAGCAGAATTAACTATTCAGCTGCGTCGAGGAAAATATCTAATGTTCTGATAATAACTCGGCCTCTGTTTGAATGCTTGTGGCTATAGGTGGCACCGTGGTAGCTAAGAGGAAACAATTTGCCTCTAATGTGGTGGTGGAGGCCTTTCTGTCTGATAAACACTTATGATTTTCTTTAACTGTGTCTTAATTTGGAGGATTAGGCTTTTGATAATCAATCTTAGCCATAATCCCAAACTGTCTTCAATCTTCTGTTCTGCTGTGTTTTGTCTTCGACATTGATACTCTTTTAATTATTTTATGCATTTTTGTGTGTCTTGTTGATGTGCAAGGCCGCACAGGGCTCATATGGCATCAATTCCCATGAAGCATTGATGAAACGTGGAGTAGAGCCTTTGTAGTTTTTTCCCCTTGATAAATAGAAGTCCAGAGGATCCTCACCCTCGTAATTATTTTCCTTATTATTTATGGGAAAAACATTTGAAACCTGCAAAATACACACAATTGTTATGAAATCCTGCGTTTATTGGGTAAACTGCTTCAGAGGGTGTGGGGAGAGAGAGTGGTTGTTGGATGGCAGCATCCAAC
Source organism: Pinus albicaulis (assembly GCA_034641835.2). Classification (NCBI taxonomy): domain Eukaryota; kingdom Viridiplantae; phylum Streptophyta; class Pinopsida; order Pinales; family Pinaceae; genus Pinus; species Pinus albicaulis. The sequence goes on from CM076573.1 coordinate 278,776,462, forward strand.
GGCGAAGATTCACTTGCGAGGTCAAAATGAGGTGGTTAATGAAATGGTGGGGAGTTTTAAGTCAGATCAGTCGATCTCGGATAGATCAACGGTTGAGATTAACCGTGAACTGATAATGTGAAGGGGTCACATTATTGGATATTAGAAGAAAAACCAAAGGAAATGAGCGAAAATCCTTTGGCAGAGGAAAAATGATTTAGAAATCGAATTTGGTTTCAGGAAGAAAAAGGGTCGTCAGATGCGATAAGCCCATGGAGATCAACGACTATGATAGCTCGTTGAAAGTCCTTTGGAAAAGGCGAAGGGTGATAGAAAAATGCAAAAATGGTCTGGGACCGTTGATTTGCAGGGATCGACGATCGAGGAAGAACGCGATAGATCATAGTGCAAATGGGGGAAAAGTTGTTTCGACAAAGAAAACAGCTGTTTTCGCACGATGAAAAGGTGGGCAGGTGGTATTATCTTTTTGAACGCGATATGCGATAGAGGCCGCCACGTGGATTTTAAATACCACCCATATCGCATGATTTTTGGAAATTAACGACCGTGCTGAAAGTTACGCGAAAATGCATATTAGCCGTAAGATCTGGGTCATCAAATCAAATGGTGGGGAGCGAGCGCGATACAGATATGATGCGTGGGTCTTTAGTAGGTGGGGTGGTTTCAATATGGGTCGTCGGATCAAAGATGAACGACGGAGATTAAATCTGGAGGGAAGTAGGACCCACAGGAGGTAGGCCTATTGGCGTTAATATGAACCGTTAGATGTATAGGATCAACGGTGGAGATTTGATTTGGGGTTTAAACAGAAATAACACAAAGCAGAGAATTGGGTTAATGTGGGCCATTGATCTACAGAGATCAACGACTGGGATTGGCCTTTGAAACTTTATATGGTGGTTTACGAAATTAACCAAAGGTTGGGAGAAGCAATCTGGACCGTCCGATCTAGACACGTGGACGGTCCAGATGCAATTAGAGGCATGCGATCGGTGGGGAAAACACTTTCAATGGCGCTGATGCGATTGGCTATGGGCCGTCGATTTGAAAATCAGATCGACGGTGGAGATTTCATCAGGGAATCACCAATCAGGAGGTGGCATAAAATGTCAACGCGCCAATGAAAAATTTCGATGCGATTTTGCGCAGGCCATCGGATTGGCCAACGATCAACGGTGGAGATGGGTTTGGCCAATAAACGAGCGGGACTCCTTATAATATATGAAAGCCAAAAATTTTAAATAAAAAACAAAGGTTCTATATACATCGGGCGGGTTTATATAATGTGGTTTGGCGCCCGTCTGCGGGGCCTTGGTCTATATGGAAAACAAAAGGCTCGAGGCCTAAATATATAAAGGGCCAATCGGGATTGGGCCTTCGGCTTGGGCTTTTCAATCTACCCATTTAAAATCTCCGATGCGAGATCCTTTCGACCATCAATCGGCTTTTTAGATCGACGATCCTTTTCATTGAAATACATTGCACCGGCAGGTTTTAGAGAAAACCTAGGGAAAGTGGGTTTTTGTGTTTTACAAAGAAAATTTTCATTGGAGAGGGTTTATTCACAGTTTTAAGCGCCCGATAAAAACTTATGGTTATGCGAATAAAGCAAAGGATCGGGGCTATAATAAAAAGGGGTTCATCGGCATCGGAGGTTTTATATAGTCAAAAGACTTGTGCTCATTTTGCAAAATTCCGATGCGATAAACGCTTTTGGGTTTAAATTTTGTCTTTTCAAAGAAAACAAAGGATCGGGAGTAATTTTATACAGGAGTTAATCGCATTGGACCTTTTGGTGTGTAATGAAAAGAGTTTCGCTCGTTGGAAGTTCCGATGCGATGAGCGCTTTTGGCCTCAATGTTTGGTTTTAACAAAAAGGCATATGGTGGGGAAGTGGTTTAGGCTTAGCCCAAAGGGGCTGAAGCCTTAATACAAAAAAAATGTATTTTTATGATTTTTTCAGGGTTTTCTGATGGATTTGGGGGTTTCGGCAGAGTTCAAAAAGGAGTTTTAAACTCTGTAAAGGGGATTTCATGAAGGGGAAAATGGAAAAAAGGGAAAATAGAGGAATTTAATGGGAAATAAAGGGGTAAAAAATGAGGTTAGTTTTTTTAGAAGTGGAGGGAGGGAAAAAGAATTTTGCAGCAGTATTTTCTTTATGGAAAACAACAAAAGTTCCGAGAAGAAAAAAGGAAACAACAGTGAAGATTTAACCAAGGGTATGATGTCTTCATGAGTCTTCAAGAGATAACATTTTTATCAATAATCTTGTTTCCTTGAAGACTCCAAAAATGTTTTAGCCACCATTTGATATGACAAATTTTATTGGTGGCTAACAGTGGCTCCACTTGGGGATGGTGCCTTCTTGAAGGCATCAAGAACTTCAGACTTGCATTCTCTAGGAGGCTGATCAGTGCCTTATCCATTGGGTTGCCTTTCCTCACTTGGATGATCTTCTTTTGCTCTGGAAAATATATTGGCAACCATGGAAAACAATGGAACTTCATCAATACAAGCGTTCTACCTACCTACTCCTATTGATCTAACATTTTTTCTTCATTAAAGTGCACTTGGATTGGAAAACTCTTTTCACAACATTTTATTCTTTTGAAAGCAAAAATTTAATCTAATTCTACTCCTTATTTCTCCATGAACTCAGATTAAACTGTTGAGTTCATAAGCTTCTCTACCTAATCTACCAATCTGTTAGGATTAAATAGTCTAACAGATTTTTATTCTCTAAATTCTACAACAGAAATTTAAAAGCATACAAGTTAGGATTGAACAGTCCAACTTGATGTTGATCTATGGCATAAAAAACAAGCTGCACATAGATATTATTTTGCAGAAAATTTTAAAATAAAAATGGAAGGCTTAAGATCTGAAATTTCAAAGCACCTCCTTCATATTTTTTCAGCTCTGTTTTTTGCTTCTTGTTTAAGTTGTTCTTTTTTTATCAACTGGTTCAGATTTTGAGCTGATTAGAACCAGTTTTACCTCTGTTTTGACTCAGAATTTAAAACAGATGTGGAGTCATTCTTGTTTGGAAACTTAGGTTCAGATTTTGAGCATGTTTGAACCTTTAATTTCTAGCCTAATCTAACTACTGATAAGCCAAGATTAAAAAGTTTGACAAATCAAATTCACTATCCTATCAGCAATAAATTTAAAGCTAATTAGTCAAGATTAGGTTGTTTGAATAACTAGAAGTGTGCCTTTCAGGAGTGGCTTTTAAGCTTGCACACTTTCAGAATTTGTTTCTCTTTTTTGGTATGGGGTTGTACCTTTATTGTTTTTTCGATCCTGCCCTCTTTTCTTTCTTCTATTGTTTTTGTATTTTGATTTTTCTAAATTTGAATGCAATGGTGGATGAAATATTTATAATGAAAAAAATATAAAAAGGCTTCAACACATAACATGGATCAAGAGAAGTAATGTTTAAGCATTCTTCCATTGACAAGACTCCCAAACAATTCTGCTCCATTCGACTCTTGTAAGAAAAAGGCATTATTACCAGCAGCTGAATGAATGAAGTAAGAGCCAAGCCATAAGTTGTCAAATTTCCCATGCTTTCCCTTGTCTTCCCTCCTTGAGTCCCACTTTAAAACTTTGTCCCCAATATTGAAATTGCTGGCCTTTGTTCTTCTGTCAAAAATCTTTTTAATGTTGTCCTTCTTCTGCAATGCTTTGTTATAAACCTCCTCTCTGGTTTGCTGAAGGTTGTAGAAATTTGCTGAATAATGAAGATTTATCCACTGAGATTATCCTGGTCACACACTAATTCGAATTCATGCATAACACATAACCTCTTCTACAATTGATCAACAATTTGCGGAAATAGAAACAGTCGCATGCGCACATAAACAAAATATACTGGGGAAAGCTTATAGCTGAAAACCCCAAACTTATACATGTAACAATTCTATAACATTTCCTCACAAGATCATGCGCATCGTCTCCAATTTACACACAACTCAGCCTTCACATCAAGCTGCATGTGTCTAAAACTCATCCACTAATCGTCTGCCTCTATTTAATCAAGTTGGTTCAATGGAGACCAAGTTCAACTCTTGGCTTCAAGTCATAATCTCATGGGTAATTTCCTCCAACGCTGAAAAATCTTCATGCACAACTGCTGTCACAACTAATAGCAAACTCACCCTTTCATCTACCTCCTCCACTGGTCTCCACTGAACTGTCCATGCACTGTAGTGAACTGATGTGTTCTTGAGTTGAATAATGAGTTAATAATTAGTGAATTAAATAATATTTAATTCACTCCACTCATTACTAGTGTATTAGCTAGTTAAACTAAACACAACTAGTTCAATTAAGTTAAACCGAACACAACTCCACCAACTGTCTCATCAACTCCACCAAACTCCGCCACTTGAGTTCTAACTGAACTCAACCATGCATGAGCTAACCAAACCCCTAGGAATAGCGTAATTCCTTCTGTCAGGTGCATGGGCGACATCCGTAGCTCCAACTGAAGTGCTGTAAGAGAATAAACTGAAGTTTATAGTCCAAATAATATTAAGGGCTAATAATATTTGACTGACCTATTTTTAGACAGGCAGTCTAAAAATAGACTTCGACCTGTATGTCTAAAAATAGAGGTCCATCTATTTTTACCAACTCGACCAATCATCCAAGAATAGCATACCGCAACTCCTAGACCATGCTCCATATGTCTAAAAATAGACTTTGCGCCAAAAATAGCTTGCGGGCCCACTTAGTGAAGGCGACTTCATTTCACTAAGCTCCATCATCTTGTTGCATTTTCAACACTCCCTCTCAACAAGATATGGATTATCTGCAACCCCTATCATACCTCTGTGGAATTTGAACTTGCTCCTGGTGAGCGCCTTCGTCAAGATGTCAGCATCCTGATCCTCCATGGGAACATATGAAAGTAACATGATTCTCCGCTGAACACAATCTCTGATATGATGGTACCTGATGTCGATGTGTTTGGATCTATCATGAAATACTGGATTAGATGAGTTTAATGCAACTCTGGTTATCACAATAAATCACAGTAGGCTCCAAGTGTGACCCGAACAATCCGACGATGATCTTCCTCATCCAAATAGCCTCGCATGCAGCCAAGCTTGCTGCCATGTACTCGGCCTCTGCTGAACTGAGTGCCACAGATCTCTGCTTCCTGCTGTACCAGGAAACTCCTATCGACCCGATACTGAAAACTCCTCCAGATGTGCTCTTTCGGTCCGTTGGGCTCCCTGCCCAATCTGCATCAGTGAAGCCGCTAAGCTTCACTCCATCCTCCTGTCTGTATCATAGACCATATCCCGATGTGCCACTAAGATAACGCAATACATGCTTGCCTGCCTTCCAGAAGAGCTTGGTAGGCTTAACCATAGCTTGCGAAAGCTGGTTAACAGCATAGCATATATCGGGTCGTGTATTGACCAGATACATAAGCGACCCCACCAACTGTCGATAGACAGTGGCATCCACTACCTCCGCTGAAGTAGCATCCTCCTTCCTCCAACCACCAGGAAGAGGAGTATCAACAGGCTTGCAGCCATGCATGCCGAACCTCTCCAGAATCTCCCGGGCATACTTACCCTGAGAAACAAACAGTCCTCCACTGCGCTGCCAAATCTCCAATCCCAGGAAATAATGAAGGAGGCCCAAGTCCTTCATCTCGAACTCTCTAGCAAGGTCCTCCTTGCATGAAAGTATCAACATCTCATCACCCGTCAAAATCAGATCATCTACATACAGTACAATGATCAACAGCTTCCCCTCCACCACAATCTGGTACAGGTTAGGATCCGCCTCACTCTTGGAAAATCCAAGCCCGGTGAAATAACTGTCAATCCGTGTGTACCAAGCACGAGGTGCTTACTTCAGCCCGTACAGTGCTCTCTTGAGTCGGCACACATGCGACTCACTGCTGAAGATCTCGAAACCTTCAAGCTGCTCTATGTACACCTCCTCCTCAATGACTTCGTTGAGGAACGCAGTCTTCACATCCATCTGATGGATGTGCCATCCCATCTGCGCTGAGAGAGCAAGGATCGTCCGTATGGAAGAGTACCTTGCGACAGGTACAAAGGTCTCCTCATAATCGATCCCCTCGATCTGTGAGAAGCCACGGGCGACAAATCTCGCCTTGTACTTCTCCACACTCCCGTCAGCCGCCTGCTTCACTTTGTAGATCCATCGCGAACCCACCACTGATTTTCCCACCGGTCTAGGGACAATCTCCCATGCACTGTTCCTGAGGATCGAATCATATTCTTCGATCATGGCATCTACCCATGCGGGTTCCTCCACAATCCTCAAAAGAGGATGGTTCTCACACGATACACTTGACTCATAAGAGACACTTATCCAAAGGTACCGATCCTACTTGAAACTTCGTTCGCGCCGTGTCAGAGGGGGTGGTCCTACAACCTCGCATCTGAGCCGCCGCCGCCCGTAGTGCGCTCGCGCCTCTCGATGGTTGGCGCCGCATGAGTGGTTTCTTCCACTCCATGAACTTCCTCTTGTGGCTGATCCACATCCAGAAGCTCCTTCTTAGGAACTAACAGCTCCTCATCTGCATGCAAGTGTAGCTCCCTCTCAAGCGAACACCGCATGGCTTTCTCCTCCTGAAATTTTATATCCCGTCGCACAACAGTCTTTCGACTGTCTAAAAAATACACCCGATAGTTGTGAGGTGTATCAGTGTACCCCACAAATATTCCAACCTCAGCAGTTGGATCCAGCTTCCTTCTCGCATCCTTCGTCACATGCATGTAGACAGGAGAACCAAAAATCCGCAAATGGGAAATATCAGGCCTCTTGCCAGAATAAGCCTCCTCCGGTGTACTCATGCCAAGAACCTTGTGAGGACAACGGTTCTGCACATACACTTCTGTATTGCATGCCTCAGCCCACAAGTGAAGGGGTAGGCCCTGATCATGCAACATTGCCCGTGCAGCACCCACGATCGTTCTGTTCTTCCGCTCAGCCACCCCGTTCTGCTGTGGGTTATGGGGTGCGATGAGCTCTCTCTGAATCCCTTCTGCGCTGCAAAAGTCTTTGAATTCAGCCGAGATGAATTCACCACCATTGTCGCTCCTAAGAGCCTTCACATGCTTCCCCGATTCCTTCTCAACCAGCGCCTTGAATTCACAAAACTTAGAAAATGTCTCGCTCTTCTTCTGCATGAAGAAGATCCAACACTTCCGAGAGAAATCATCAACAAAGATCACATAGTACTTGTGCTTTGCTGTCGAAGCTACAGAGAAAGGACCACACACGTCTGTGTGAACTCTCTCAAGGATCGTCATGGCGCGACTATCCTTCTCGTGAAAGGTGGCTTTCACATATTTTTCCAAGGTACACCCCTTGCACTGATCTGACTGCGCAAGAGTGCCCTTAGGAAGCCCAGTAGAAATCTGCTACAGTATCTTCAAAGCTCCATGGTGAAGGTGGCCCAATCTCCTGTGCCACAGTTCGCCCTCATCATCCCGGCTCACCACTTCTCCCGCCTTGCATGCCATTGTTGCGCAGCCATCTACTTGCAACTGATAAAGGTTCTTGGTTCGAACCCCTATCTTCCGGGTCTCTCCAGTAGTCTTACTGCGCAGGAAGGCTTTTCCTTCGCCGAAGACCACATCATACCCCTTATCCTCCAACATCGCCACAGAGATCAAGTTCTTCTTCAATCCTGCATGAAAACTTCCTCTAATACGAAGGGTTTACCGTAATTTCTCCTTTCAAAGGAAATGGTACCGATACCACGGTGACTGTATCTACCATCATCGCCCATCTCGATGTGCACTCCAAGATCTTTCTCCTCCAGATCTGAAAACAGATCTCGATCTCCGGTCATGTGAAATGACGCACCGTTGTCCAAGAACCATACTGATCCCATCACACTTGAAACCAAGCATGCGATCAGTGAAAAATCCAGTTCGAATTGAGAAGCCAATGCCTCTCCCGCTGCAGATCCAGTAGCCTTCTTATTTTTCTTCTTCTGCGGACAATTTGTGGCATAGTGTCCGTGCTGATGACAGTGAAAACACTTCACCTTGGACATGTCTTGCTTCTTGCCTTTCGCACCAAACTGAGAAGCCTTCTTGCTCTTCCCCTTCTTTGCTTTGGCATCCAAAGCGCAATTTTCTTCATCAGATACCTTTGATGAAGATCCGTCCCTGGTAGTCCTCCTGATCTCTTCTTGCATGAGATCCGCCCAAAGTCGCTCCCATCCCGGCAACTTCTCCCGACCATTGACAGAGTCCTGATAGGAATGCCAAGCCTTCGGAAGACCAAGGAGAGCCAGGTCCACCAAGTCCTCTTCATCGACAGTCACCCCCACACTTCCCAACTCATCTTTGCATTGAGTGAACTTCGTGAGGTATTTGGCGATACTGTCGCCTTTCTCCATCTCAATGTTTCTGAGTTTATCTTTGAGTGCCAGCTTCCTTTGGTCGCTCTTGCTCTGGAATAGATCTTTCAACGCTTTCCACATCAAATATGGAGAAGCTTTTCCATGCAGGCTGGATACAATGTGATCCTTCACGCCCTCCAACAGAATCCTTCGACATTTCGCCATCTTCTTTTGCCAAGCTTCAACTTCAGCAGGATCAGTAGGCTTTTGGACATCCATATCTATGAACTCCTTCAGCCCATTATCTTCTAATACCGCCTCCATCCGATCTTTCCATGCAACATAATTCGAACTACCTTCAAGGGCATATTCGAGTCGCAAACCGTTGAAAGACATTTCAACTCCGGCACCAAGAAAACTATCTGCTGCAAAATTCGAATTCCAAGCTCAAAACTCAACTGCTTCTGGATCTGTGAGAAGAAATTATTTCTAGCACAGAGATCGACTGTAAGGGCATTTACTGGATATATCACCTTTCAGAGAAAGGATGGATCCAGAGGCTACCTGGCCCGTTACAGACTCTGTCTACCAAAATAATATTGTAATCACTGCAATAGATCCCGATGATTGATTCGCTCCGATACCATGTAGAAATTTGTTGAATAATGAATATTTATCCACCGAGATTATCCTGATCACATACTAATTCGAATTCATATGCAACACATAATCTCTTCTACAATCAATCATCAATTTGTGGAAATAGAAACAGTCGCATGCGCACATAAACACAATATGTAATGGGGAAAGCTTATAGCTGAAAACCCCCAACTATTTTGTATATTATAATAGAAGAGAACATGTAACAATATCAGTACAATACTCCTCACAAGTACTCAGTACTGTCTCCAAAAGTTACACACAAACTAGCTCGGTTTTGAACAAGTCACAGGTTCAAAACTCATCCACTAATTGCCTGCCTCTACTGCGCAATCCAAGTTGGTTCAATGAGAGATCCAAGTTCAAATCTCCTTGGATTCAACTTCGCAATCCTCATTGGAAATCTCCTCCAATGCTTGTGCAAAACTCATGCACAACTCATGTCGCAACTAATAGCAAACTCACCCTTTCATCTACCTCTTCCACTAGTCTTCACTGAACTGTCCATGCATTGTAGTAAACTAATGTGTTCTTGAGTTGAATAATGAGTTAATAATTAGTGAATAATATTTAATTCACTCAACTCATCACTAGTGTATTAGCTAGTTAAACTAAATACAACTAGTTCAACTAAGTTAAACTGAACACAACTCCACCAAACTCCGCCACTTGAGTTCTAACCGAAGTCAACCATGCATGAGATCACCAGACCCTCAGAATAGCGTAATTCCTTCTATCGTGCATGGGCCACATCTCGTAGCTCCAATCAAGTGATGTAAGAGAATAAACCGAAGTTTATAGTCCAAATATTATTAAGGGTTAATAAAGTTCGATCGTTCTATTTTTTGACAAAGTACTCTAAAAATAGACTTCGACCTGTATGTCTAAAAATAGAGGTCCATATATTTCTACCAACTCGACCAATCATCCAAGAATAGCATACTGCAACTCCTAGACCATGCTCCATATGTCTAAAAATAGACATAGTCTAAAAATAGACTTTGTGCCAAAAATAGCCTGCGGGCCCACTTAGTGAAGGCGACTTCATTTCACTAAGCTCCATCATCTTGTTGCATTTTCAAAACTCCCTCTCAACAAGATATGGATTATCTGCAACCCCTATCCTGCCTTTGTGGAATTCGAACTTGCTCCTAGTGAGCGCCTTCGTCAGGATGTCAGCACCCTGATCCTCTGTGGGAATATATGAAAGCATCATGATTCTCCGCTGAACACAATCTCTGATATGATGGTACTTGATGTCGATGTGTTTGGACCTATCATGAAATACCGGATTAGCCGAGAGCTTGATGCAGCTCTGGTTATCACAATAAATCACTGTAGGCTCCAAATGCAACCCGAACAATCCAATGAGGATCTTCCTCATCCAAATAGCCTCGCATGCAGCCAAGCTAGCTGCCATGTACTTACCGCTGAACCGAGTGCCACTGATCTTCTGCCTCTTCGTTGTACCAGAAACTCCCCGGGTTTGACCGACACGAAACTCCTCCGCATGCTCTTTCTGTCCGTTGGGCTCCCTGCCCAATCTGCATCAGTGAAGTCGCTAAGCTTCGCTCCATCCTCCTGTTTGTACCATAGACCATATCTCGATGTGCCACTAAGATAACGCAATACATGCTTGCTTGCCTTCCAGAAGAGCTTGGTAGGCTTAACCATAGCTTGCGAAAGCTGGTTAACAGTATAGCATATATCGGGTCGTGTATTGACCAGATACATAAGCGACCCCACCAACTGTCGATAGACAGTGGCATCCACTACCTCCGCTGAAGTAGCATCCTCCTTCCTCCAACCACCAAGAAGAGGAGTGTCAACAGGCTTGCAAGCATGCATGTTGAACCTCCCCAAAATCTCCTGGGCATACTTGCCCTGAGAAACAAATAGTCCTCCACTGCGCTGCCAAATCTCCAATCCTAGGAAATAATGAAGGAGGCCCAAGTCCTTCATCTCGAACTCTCTAGCAAGGTCCTCCTTGCATGAAAGTATCAACAACTCATCACCCGTCAAAATCAGAACATCTACATACAATATAATGATCAGCAACTTCCCCTCCACCACAATCTGGTACAGGTTAGGATCCGCCTCACTCTTGGAGAATCCAAGTCCAGTGAAATAACTGTCTATCCATGTGTACCAAGCACAAGGTGCTTGCTTCAGCCGATACAGTGCTCTCTTGAGTTGGCAAACATGCGACTCACTGCTGAAGATCTTGAAACCTTTGGGCTGCTCTATGTACACCTCCTCCTCAATGACTCTGTTGAGGAACGCAGTCTTCACATCCATCTGATGGATGTGCCACCCCATCTGCGCTGAGAGAGCTAGGATCGTTCGTATGGAAGAGTACCTTGCGACAGGTGCAAAGGTCTCCTCATAATCGATCCCTTCGATCTGTGAGAAGCCACGGGCGACAAATCTCGCCTTGTACTTCTCCACACTCCCGTCAACCGCCTGCTTCACTTTGTAGATCCATCGTCAACCCACCACTGATTTCCCTTCCGGTCTTGGGACACTCTCCCATGCACTGTTTCTGATGATCGAATCATATTCTTCAATCATGGCATCTACCCATGTGGGTTCCTCCACAGCTTCCTCAAAAGAGGATGGCTTCGTCACGACACATTGACTCATAAGAGCTATGTATCCAGTGTACCGATCCGGTGACTGTCTCTGTCTGCGCTGTGCTGAAGGTGGTCCTACAACTTTCTCTGCATCTCGAGCCAGTCAATCAGCTTCTGTAGTGCGCTTGCGCCCTCTGATGGTTGGCGCTGCATGAGTGGTTTCTTCCACCTCATGAACTTCCTCTTGTGGCTGATCCACATCCAGAAGCTCCTCCTTAGGAACTAATAGCTCCTCATCTGCATGCAAGTGTGGCTCCCTCTCAAGCGAACACTGCATGGCTTTCTCCTCCTGAAATTTGATATCCCGTCACACAACAGTCTTGCGACTGTCTGGCAAATACACCCAATAGTTGTGAGGTGTATCAGTGTACCCCACAAATATTCCAACCTCCGCGGTCGGATCCAGCTTCTTTCTGGCATCCTTCGTCACATGCATGTAGACAGGTGAGCCAAAAATCCTCGATGAGAAATATCAGCCCTTTCCGTAAAAAACGCTCCTGCAAGGTACTCATGCCAAGTATCTTGTGAGAACAACGTTCTCGCACATACATTGCGCATTGCATGCCTCACCCACAAGTGAAGGGGTAGGCCCCATCATGCAACACGCCCGGCAGCACCCACGAATGCTCTGCTCTTCCGCTCAACAACCCTGTTCTCATTGTAATGCGGGGTGCGATGAGCTCTTCCGAATCCCTTCTACGCCGCAAAAGTCTTTGAATCGTAGAGAAGGACCACCACCATTGTCGCCCTAAGAGCCTTCACATGCTCTCCCGATTCCTTCTCCGGCGCCTTGAATTCGCTGCACTTTGAATAGTGTCTCGCTTCTTCTTCGCATGAAGAAGATCCAGAACTTTCGAGAGAAGTCATCAACAAAGATCATGTAGTACTTGCGCTTTGCTGTCGAAGCAACTGAGAAAGGACCACACACGTCTGTGTGAACTCTCTCAAGGATCGTCGTGGTGCGACTATCCTTCTCGTGAAAGGTGGCTTTCACATACTTCCCTAAAGTACACCCCTTGCACTGATCTGACTACGCAAGAGTGCACTTAGGAAGCCCAGTAGAAATCTGCTACAAGATCTTCAAAGCTCCATGGTGAAGGTGGCCCAATCTCCCGTGTCACGCTCGCTCCCTCATCATCACGGTTCACCATTTCTCCGCTTGGGGCTATTGCCGCGTAGCCATCTACTTGCAACTGGTAAAGGTTCTTGACTCGAACCCCTATCTTCCAGGTTTCTCCATTTGTCTTACTGCGCAGGAAAGCTTTTCCTTCGCTGAAGACCACATCATACCCCTTGTCTTCCAACATTTCCATAGAGATCAGATTCTTCATCAATCCTAGAACATGCAATACTTCCTTCAATATTAAGGGTTTACCGGACTCCCTCTCAAAGGAAATGGTATCGATACCGGTCTCACTGTATCTAACATCATCGCCCATCTCGATGTGCACTCCAAGATCTTTCTCCTCCAGATCTGAAATGCATTTGATCTCCCAATATGTGAAATGACACACCGCTGTCCAAGAACCATACCGATCCCATCACACTTGAAACCAAGCATGCGATCAAAGTGAAAAATCCGCTCTCGAATTGAGAAGCCACGTCTTCCCGCCGTGCATCCAAGAGTTCTCTTATTTCTTTCTCTTCTTCTCGCGATACTCAGGGTATATGTCCGTGCCGGTGACAAGGAAACACTTCACCTTGGAGTATGTCTTGCTTCAAGCCTTTGCACCGCATCGAGATGTTCAACATCTCTTCCCCTTCTTTGCTTGCAGCCAAAGCGCAATTATTCATCGAGAACTTGATGAAGATCCCATCCCCGGTAGTCCTCCTGATCTCTTCTTGCATGAGATCCGCCCAAAGTCGCTCCCATCCCGGCAACTTCTCCCGACCATTGACAGAGTCCTGATAGGAATTCCAAGCCTTCGGAAGACCAAGGAGAGCCAGGTCCACCAAGTCCTCTTCATCGACAGTCACCCCCACACTTCCCAACTCCATCTTAATGTTTCTGAGTTTATCTTTGAGCGCCAGCTTCCTTTGGTCACTCTTGCTCTGGAATAGATCTTTCAACGCTTTCCACATCAAATATGGAGAAGCTTTTCCATGCAAGCTGGATACAATGTGATCCTTCACGCCCTCCAACAGAATCCTTCGACATTTCGCCATCTTCTTTTGCCAAGCTTCAACTTCAGCAGGATCAGTAGGCTTTTGGACATCCATATCTACGAACTCCTTCAGCCCATTATCTTCTAATACTGCCTCCATCCGATCTTTCCATGCAACATAATTCGAACTGCCTTCAAGAGCATATTCGAGTCGCAAACCATTGAAAGACATTTCAACTCCGGCACCAAGAAAACAAGCTGCTGCAAAATTCGAATTCCAAACTCAAAAAAACTCAACTGCTTCTGGATCTGTGAGAACAAATTATTTCTAGCACAGAGATCGACTGTAAGGGCATTTACTGGATATATCACCTTTCAAAGAAAGGATGGATCCAGAGGCTACCTGGCCCGTTACAGACTCTGTCTACCGAAATAAAATTGTAATCACTGTAATAGATCCCGATGATCAATTCGCTCTGATACCATGTAGAAATTTGCTTAGTAATGAAGATTTATCCACTGAGATTATCCTGGTCACACACTAATTCGAATTAATGCATAACACATAACCTCTTCTACAATTGATTAACAATTTGCGGAAATAGAAACAGTCGCATGCGCACATAAACACAATATGTAATGGGGAAAGCTTATAGCTGAAAACCCCCAGCTATTTTTTATATTATAATAGAAGAGAACATGTAACAATCTCAGTAAAATACTCCTCACAAGTACTCAGTACTGTCTCCGAAAGTTACACACAAACTAGCTCAGTTTTGAACAAGTCACAAGTTCAAAACTCATCCACTAATTGCCTGCCTCTATTGCGCAATCCAAGTTGGTTCAATGAGAGATCCAAGTTCGAATCTCCTTGGCTTCAACTGCGCAATCCTCATGGGCAATCTCCTCCAATGCTTGTGCAAATCTCATGCACAACTGTTGTCGCAACTAATAGCAAACTCACCCTTTCATCTACCTCTTCCACTGGTCTCCACTGAATTTTCCATGCACTGTAGTGAACTGATGTGTTATTGAGTTGAATAATGAGTTAATAATTAGTGAATTAAATAATATTTAATTCACTCCACTCATTACTAGTGTATTAGCCAGTTAAACTAAACACAACTAGTTCAACTAAGTTAAACCGAACACAACTCCACCAACTGTCTCATCAACTCCACCAAACTCTGCCACTGAAGTCCTAACTGAAGTCAACCATGCATGAGCTCACCAAACCCCTAGGAATAGCATAATTCCTTCTGTCAGGTGCATGGGCCACATCCGTAGCTCCAACTGAAGTGCTGCAAGAGGATAAACTGAAGTTTATAGTCCAAATATTATTAAGGGTTAATAATATTTGACTGACCTATTTTTAGACAGGCAGTCTAAAAATAGACTTCGACCTGTATGTCTAAAAATAGAGGTCCATCTATTTTTACCAACTCGACCAATCATCCAAGAATAGCATACCGCAACTCCTAGACCATGCTCCATATGTCTAAAAATAGACATAGTCTAAAAATAGACTTTGCGCCAAAAATAGCCTGCGGGCCCACTTAGTGAAGGCGACTTCATTTCACTAAGCTCCATCATCTTGTTGCATTTTCAACAAAGGTGAATAGTTTGATTTATCCTTCTTATAATGTCATTATCTTCAGACTGAACCTCTTGAATTAACTTCATAACTGGCATACCAAGGCTGGTTGGAAATATTGCATCAGTACCATACACAAGCTGGAAAGGTGACATTGCAATAGATTTCTTCAAAGTCAATTTATCAGCCCAAAGTGCATGAACTAGCTTTGTGTGCCAAGAATTTTTGTTGTCCTCCAACAACTTCTTGATTATGTTCACTAAACTCTTGTTTGAAGATTCTGCAAGTCCATTACCTTGTGGGTAATAGGCCATGGAATGTCCTGATGTAATTTGATATTTGTGACAAAACTCAACCATCTTCTTTGATCCAAATTCTGCTGCATTATCAGTCATGATCTTGGTAGGACAACCAAATATAGAGAGAATGTTATTCTCCATGAATTTTATGATAACAGAATCATTAGCCTGCCTACAAGGGATGGCTTCTATCCATTTAGTGAAGTAGTTTGTGGAAGTGAGAATCCATCTATGCTGAGCTGAAGATGATGGATGGATTTCACCTATGAAGTCAAGTCCCCACTGTTGAAAAGGGGCTTCAACAATGATTGGATGCAGAGGCAGGGGTAGCAGCTTTATTTTGCCTTCAAAAAGTTGACATTTATGACAGGCAATTATCATCTTGTGTACATCAAGAAAAAGAGTAGGCCAATAGTAAACAACCCTCAAGATTGTGTTGGCTGTTGTCTTCCAGTATAAATGGCCTCCACACTTTCCTTCATGGAGCTCGTGCTTAACCTTCTCTGCATCAAACTCAGGCAAACATTTAAGCAATATACCACTTGCATTTTTCCAATAAAGACATCTATCTATAATGCAATAGTTTACAACTTTTAACTTCAAGAACCTTGCCTTTGTTTTTGTCAAACCAGGAGGTGTGTTCAAATTAAGCAAAACATGAAGAATATCAGCATACCAAGAGGAATTAATAAAATGGTCTTCAACAACGGGAGATGAGATTTCCTCTTGCTCATCCAAAGCATTAATCATATTAATATCAAGAACTTCAAAATTGGATTCAGCCATTAATCTAGCTATACCTTGGCCTTTGATGAGTTTAGTGGGTTTTATCTCTAAATCATATTCAAGAATAACAACAATCCACTTACCTCTCTTACCATCTGGGTCCTGTGTTAGAATTTCCTTCACAACTGAATTTGGGACAAAGGCAATGATGTGTGAGTGTAAGATGTATACTCTGAAGTCTTTTAAAGCTTTAACCAAAGCAAAAGCTTGCTTCTCCATAATGTTATACTTCAGAGGAGCATCCCTCAATGCCTTGCTAAAGAATGCAATAAGCTGCTCTTTTCCTTGTGGATTTTTCTGTAAAAGGACAGAAGCTATTGTATGTTCTGATGAAAATGAAAAAATATAAAAATCTTTTGAAAAATCAGGACTTATTAGAACCGGTGTTTTGGTTAATGCTTGTTTCACCAGTTCAAAGGACTTCTTTGCTTCCAAGGTCCATTTTACCTCTTGCTCCTTCTTCAACATGTTTGTAATATTTCTAAGGAGCTCAGCCAAGTTCGGGATGAACCTTCTCAAAAAGTTAATCTTTCCAATGAAATATTGCAACTCCTTGATTTTTCGAGGATGAGAGATTTTCAATATGGCTGCAATCCTCTTTGGATCTATCTTAATACCCTCTTCTGAAATAATGTGCCCAAGAAGCTTACCTTCTTGGAGACCGAAAAGTGTTTTCTTAGGGTTCAAAGATATCCCAAACTTCCCGCATCTTTCGAAGACTGTTCTTAAATGTGCTAAGTGCTCATCATCTGTCTTTGAAAAAATAGTAACATCATCAAGGTATATAATGATGAAGTAGCCCAGTTCTTCGGAAAATGCTATGTCCATGGCTCTTTGGAAAGTAGCAACAGCATTCATTAAACCAAAGGGCATTTTCACATACATGAAAGTGCCCCAAGGTGTAGTAAACGCTGTCTTTAATTGATCATCAGGGTGAACTAAGATCTGATTGTACCCTGAGTAGCCATCAAGCAAAGAAATTCTTCTAGAGCCTACCACCCTTTGTAAAATATGATCCATCTTGGGTAAAGGGTAGTTGTCTTTCAATGAGGCTTTGTTTAAGTCTCTAAAGTCTATACAAAGCCTGATCTCTCCTATTTTCTTCGTAACTAACACCAGATTAGATACCCACTCAGAATATCTAATAGGGACAATAATACCAGCCTCATACATCTTTTTTATTTCCTTCTCAACCAAAGGCTGCTGAATAGGGTTTATTCTGCGTAGTTTCTGTTTGAATGGTTTTTGGTTTCTTTGAGAGGGATTTTGTGCTATATTATTTCAGTGTCATAGGTTTTAAGATCTTCGTAACTCCACGCAAAAAAATCGGAATATTCTTTAAAAAGCTCTATGTATTTGAGTTTAATGTGAGCTGGTAAAGTTTTAGACAGTTTGATCATCATAGGTTTTAGTTCGCTACCTATATTGCACTCTTCCACTTCAGTCTCTAAAGGCTCCAGTTTTGGCTTCTTGGCCACATCGTTAAAATCGAACAACTCTTCTAAAGGGGCCAGATCCTTAGGCAAACTCTGATCATTAGATTGCAAAGTTTCTAACTCTGTAGTCAGTTCTGTTTTGTTTTCAAGTTTGCTAGACAGAAGATTTATATTGGCAACCTCAGGAGATGGTTCTTCTTCACCAAGAAAATTTTCTTCACTGTTGCAGTCTGTTTCATAATCTGAGTCCGAACTGTTTAGTTCGAATTCATTTATGAATTGCATGAAGTCTTCTATTTTTTGTCTCCGTCAAACACTTGCCAATACTTTTCGTTATCAGGAACGGCTGGTCTGAATTTAATATGAGTTGTAAATTCTTTGGTTTCATATGGCAGTAAGCATGTTCTAACTGCAAAAGCTAAGATGTGGGCCGCGTTATTTATTTTTCTTGGGACAAAAAGCAATTGGGACTCCTCGAAAGTTTTTAAAAAGGTCCACGACATCGTTCCGGTAGGCCCTAAGTCTGGGATGATTAGCATTGTATTCCCTGTTAACTTGCCTAACGATTAATTCCGAATCCCCATGTACTTTAATTCTCTTGGCTCCTAATTTTTTCAATAGATGTAAGCCTAAAAGCAGGGATTCGTATTCCGCTATGTTATTAGAACACTGAAAGTTTAATTTACAGGAAATGCTTTTTGTGTGGTTGTTTTCAGTGTTGAAAATCCAGACACTTGCACCAACGTTAGTTCTAGTGCAGGACCCGTCAAAATACATACTCCACAGAGAACTATTTTCGGTTTCATCTGTTTGGTGGTTGTCCTCTTCAACTAAAATTCTTTCAGATGTTTCTTGGATATCAACACTTAATTGAATTCATTTCAACACCTCATATTTTTCACTGTGTTGAGGGTTGTTTTCTTGACTATCAAGGTTTAAAAGCAAAGGACGCATGACTTGTAGCTCAAGACCTGTGTTGGGTTTGCTAATGTTTTCAAATGTAGCAAACTGTTTTGACACTTCCATTGTGTTTACCTCCTCCTCTCTATCGGCCATTAATTTATTTAAAGTGGCTTGTTCACCAAGAGTTTCATCGTTAAACAGGATAAAAGAATGGAGGCCTGTATTTACAGAGTATAGAGGAGAGTTTTGAGGTCTGTCTTGACTTGTAACCGTGTATTGCATATGGGACTCCCTGTAAAGTCTTCTTGTTTGATTGAAAACAGGGATGGTCGCAAAGGTCATGCCCATCTGCATAGTTCCTTGTAACTTAGCCCCCCAAGATCTTGATAATAACATTCCATACTTGGGGGGCACATCAGCCACAACAATATCCATGACTAAGCATTTGGATGGAATCTGTGCTAAGTTAACGCAGAGGTCTTTGATTAATCCTAAAAATTTTACTCTGCTCGAGTCAAAGGAGTAAAGGTTTGGTGATTTCTAGTCCCTGGCTCTCCATCACAGCTTTAGGCATCAAATTATGGGAAGCCCCGGAATCATGCATAGCGTTGTGCAAAATCTTGTCATGAACATTTAAACTCACATAAAAGGGAGGAACAGGTCCCTCTTGATACTTACCTTCAATCTTTGGACCAAAAATAAGCTCTGTTTGGTCATCGTTAAGATTGACTGTGTCATTATTCTCTTCAATGTTTAAAGCCTTCAAAATTTGGGTCCTATATACATTTTGGGTAGCTAGTTCAGAGAGAGGAACAGAGATTTTAATTTTGGAAATTTCCTGCTCTAGGCTGAAAGGAATTTGACTCTTTGAAGTGCTTGTCTCTGCCTTATTAACTGCCACTCTGTCAGCAAAATCTTTCTACTGATTCGGTCTATTTACATTTGAAAAAATGGTTTTAACAGGAGTACTAGCTGAAGTGTTAGTACTACTAAGGTCTGCACTCAGTTTCGTAACGTTTTGAGTGCCTTTCTCTTTACCTTTATCAGAATTTACAGCTACTATTTTTTCCTTCTGTTTGACAACTTTAGGCTTGGTTGCAGTGTTGTTTTGTGAAGATTTGTCAGAGGTTTTAGTGTTGGGAATTTTTTGATTGGTTTTACTTCTAAGGTCATATTCTCTTTGAGATTCAATGATGACATTTTCCATGTCTTGATAATAATTTTCATCATCATCTCTTTTTTCATCATAAGGTGTGTAAAGACCCTTTTTTCTATCATAATGAATCCCAAAGTCATCATTATCTACTCCCAGCATGTTGATATCATCTTCCTCTGTCATTTCATCTGTTTCCTCAACCTCACTCACATAGTTTTGATGAAAGGGAGGAGTGATCTGTTGATCATCTTCCCTAGGTTTGTTTGGAGGTTGGTTCCTTCTAAAATTCTGATTTTGGTTTTGGTTTCTATTTTGAGCAGTTTGGTTTTGACTTACTTGTGATCTCTCAAATATTCTCATTCTCTTCATCATCTCCTCCATCATTTTTTCCATCTTAGAGCTGGAAGTGGAAGGGGTAGATTCCTCTCTGAAGGATACTCTCTTCTCATTTTTCATTCTTGCTCTCTTCTCATTTAAGTTCATTTCCATAACAAGAGCTCATTTTTGCATCTCTTCAAGGGTTGCAAGGTCTCTCTCTCTCTCAGATGATAGGCCATCTCAGGGTCGAACCCTTCAGGAAACTTGTTTAGAGTTGAGCCTTGCGGAGATTTTAGATCTGGGGAAAGTGCATTATACACACTATTAAATCTGGTGCAGTAAGCTTGGACACTTTCCCTGGTGTTTCTATGGAGGTTCTTATAATCAGAAAGGACTTGGAGAGGATTCTTCTTCACTTCCCATTTGTTTAAGAATGTCTGATGGAAGGCTTGGAGATCATTTATACTATGGGGGGTTAAGCCTTTAAACCATTTTCTTACTTCTCCCCCCAAACTTTGAGAAAATAGTCTTAGTTTGACAGAATCATCATCAATTTCATTTCTTTCAAAGTAGTCATTCATTTTATCCACATGTTGTGATGCGGTAGTAGCATTACTAGCATCATATAATGGAATTTTGGACTGATAGTCATGTGGAAGATTGAATAAGGGAACAGGAAGGACTAAGGGAGCATACCATGCTGCCATGATATGTGGTGGGGGTGGATTTACAAGAGACGGGTTAACAAGAGGGCAAGTGGGTCGAAGTGGAGTGGTTTGGACAGTGGACGTTTGGTGAATAGATGTAGATGGAACAACAGTAGATTGTTGAGCTGATCTTGGATGAGAGACACCTAAATTGTGAAGGAAATGTAAATCAGGAGGTGTGGTTTCTCTACTACCAGGATGTTCACTTGTTTCCGGGTCAAAAATTACTTCATCATTTGGGCCGAGTCAAAATTACTTCAGTGGACAAAATAGGAAAGTGGATTTGGGTAAGTGAAAAAAAATATCAAGGTATTTTAAAGCGCAACTTGCCTACTTTAAATGGGAACAAAGAAGAAGAAAAAAAAGAAGAGAAAAAAAATAAAGAAGAGTCAATCATTTACACTCCCACAACTACACTTCTTACTTGGTCATTAGATATCTATGCCCAAGAACTGGTGAAGGCAAGGGCAAGGTTGGAAATTTCAGAAGCCAACAAACATGAAAGAGACTGCAAAATTTTAGAGATCACACTTGCAAATCAATGTTTAATGGAAGGTAATACAATTTTAAAAGAGGAGGTAGCAATGTTACAAGATGTTGTAGAGGCAGGAAAACGAGAATGGGAAAACATGAAGGAAACATGGAAAAGAAGGAATGACACAATGACAACAAACAAAGATATGATAATCTCTAAAACAATTCAGATAGATACACAAATGGGTCAACAAACAGTCCTTTCCGAAAAGAAGGCAGAAGAGAACAAGAAGACATATGTTCCAAAAGAAAGCAAAACTAGGGTTGAGGACACTAATGGTCGCAGGATAAAGGAAAAAGAGGATGTAAATTCTCGTAGAGCACAGGAAAGAGAACATAAACAAAGAAAAGAGAGAGAAACAAATTGTATTATCAAGGGAATAAGAGACTATGCAAAGAATGGAAACACTTTCAATTTGACATGGGACTGTTTGAGAGAGAAATTACAGCTGAGAGGAAAAATTTGTCAAGCAAGGAGGGTGGGAAATATATGTGAGGAAGGACCTTGAACTATAAAAGTCATCATGGAAATTTTGGAAGAGAAACATCATCTCCTAAGAAAAAATAAACTCTTGAAAGGCTCACACTTCTTCCTAGATGAAGAGTTAACTAGCAAGCAACAAAAAGAGAGAAGAGAAGAAGTGGAGAAAGATAGAGCAGCAAGAAATGAAGGAAAAATAACGTGGTTGTACAAAGGTAAAGAAGCTATTTCAGTATTTGGGCCTCCTGGAAAAACAAGGCAGCAAGCTGAAAATAAAGAAAAAATAGGTAATTCTATAATAGGGAGGAAAACAACATGATCAACATGGATGAAAAGAGGTGAAGACTCAAATTCGAGTCTTGTGCGCCAAACTGCGTAGCAAAAAAATCCTTCCCAGGTCCACTTAAGTATATTTTTTTGGAACTGTAGAGGTTACCCTTGGAGGAGGGGACCTAGGATAGGGCCTATTGCAAAAGGTAGAGACATAATCTGTCTCACAGAAACTCATGAACATGATAGTTGCAAAACTCATATATTTAACGATTATTTGAAGTTAGCAGTTTTGAACGAGGTAGAAAAAAATGCAAAGGGTACAAAGGAATACTGGTTTTAGTGAAAGAAAAAGGTATTCACATTCAGTTAGTGAATGAAGATACAAATAAACAATATTTGTGGTTCAAAATAATAGAGAATGAGAATGACATAAGAATTGCAACATGTTATTTTGCGCCTCAAGTATCAAAAATTTACAAATATAAGGGATTGGAAAACAAAGATCTGTATGAAAATTTAAAGAAAGATATTGTCGCATATTATCAATAGGGAGAAGATATTTTAGTGGGAGATTTCAATGCTAGAACAACAAATCAACAAGTTACTATTATGTGTCCAAAGAGGATCACAATCCTATCTGGCTCATTGAAGAGGAGAATTATCGATGGTTGAAATGTTCAGAAGATGACAACATTAGTAATAATTTTGGAGAGGATTTTCTTATGTTGTGTGGTGCTTTCAACTTAATTATCTGTAATGGTCTAGATAAATAGAAAAAGTCTGGGAACTTCACTTGCACCACATACAATGGGGCAAGTGTCGTTGACTATGTTATTGGTTGACAAAGCCTAATAGAAAGAATAGATTAAGTTAATATTGGAGAGAATATTTGGGACTTAAAATTATATCATAACCCAATTAATATAAAGTTATCATGGTTACAAGAAAGACAGAATAGGAGGAAAACCCAATGTTCTCAACAATCGGCATCAAGGGGCAAAATTCTTCTAATACAAGAAAATTGCACTATATTCAAAACAATGTTGAAGAGAACAATTCAGAAGGAGAAAATTGGTCCCCAAAGCCTCAATAGCCATGAGTTAACAAATATAATCCATGGTGAAATTGAGAAGTGCAAAAGAGCAAAAAATAGGAAATCAGAATCAAATTGTTTTCTTGTGAATGTGTGGTTTGATGAGGAATGAAAAATGGAAAGGAGAAACTTGAAAAAGGAAGGAGAGGGGAAGATGAATGTAAAGTTATATAAGCAAATTTAATACATATATATATATATATATATATATATATATATATATGATTTCATGCAAACAAAGTGGGAAGAGTTGATATATCTAGGCAAGAATAACCCAAAACGTTTTTGGCAGAAAATTCAACCAAGGAAGAAGCAATTTCAAAATAATATTACAGCCAATCAGTGGTTTGAATATACAGGGAAACTCGATGAAAAATAATTATAGTTTGAGCCTCCTCCCAGGATCAACACATCTACAAATCTTTTCAGTGTACATGAGGTGGAGGTAGGAATTAAAAAGTTGAAAAAGGGGAAGGAAAGGATTTGGTTGAATTTCAAGCAGAATATATAAAGTGGGGAATGAAAATTTTGGCACCACACATCATGGAAATATTCAACAACGTCATTCAGCAAGGATTCCCAAGGGATTGGAAAATTGGTCTAGCAATTCCCCTTTTTAAAAGTGGAGACATTAATAATCCTTCCAACTATAGAACCATTATGATCAATCCTTTGTTTGCAAATCTTTTCAGTGGCATGGTGGAAAATAGAATCAGTAAGTGGGCAGAAGTAAAAGAAAAGAGGGCAAAAGGGCAAGCATGTTTTGTTATATAAAATATATATTACAGAGAAATGCAAAACATAAAATATGCGGAGAACACAAACACAGAAAACACATAAAACCAGAGAAGAAAAAATATACGTGGTTCACCCAATTTGGGATACGTCCACCCTGAAGAGCCAGTTCTTCCTTTATATTATCTAGCAAAATGAAGAGACACAACCTACAACAGATCCACTGTAATATCCTATGTTCTCTCTCACAATTTCCCTATTTGTTTCTCGCTCTGAGAATACACATACTATGCACAGTCGCAATACAATACCCTCATACAAAACGAGGGGTTTCCTTCTAGGAAAAAAAACCCTAAATTAAACATAACTTCTACCAGCAGATCATCCGCCTAATGAACAGCCCAGATTGACTAGAAATTACAATACTTTTACAAGACAATTTTACATCTGTTTTTAGCTTTGGGGGCGCTGCCCTCGAAACCCCCCGCTAGGGGGGCCTCCATAAATTTGCAGCCACCCCCACAGGACCCCCCAGGTAGCGTTCAAACGAGTGGCTAAATTTTTTAAAATGGAAGAGTGGCTAGATTTGCAAGGTGGGGGTGGTGTTCAATTGGTGGAGTTTGTGATAAAGCCTCTTCTATATGCTGATGATCTTCTGTTGGTTGCTAAATTGACCCATGGATTGCAGATGCACCTATATGCCCTTGAGGATTTTTGTAAAGCAGTGGGGATGCAACTAATATAATGATTTTCTCTAATCAAAGCAAGCAAAGCCAACATACGTTCTTCTTTGAAGGAAACATTTTTGAAGAAGTAAATGAATACACGTACTTTGGGATTGATTCAACAACAAGCTTAATTGGGAGGATTGCGGAAAGAAAAGAAATTTAGGAGGGTGGAAAGCATTAAATGCACTTAAAAATAGATGTAGAGAGGTAGAGTTATGGGATTGGAACACGATCAAAGTACTTTTTGGAATCCTAGTTTTTCCAGTGCTATTATATGGGTGTGAATTGTGGGCTAGTAGCATCCCTGTTTCAAAATGGAAACAAATTGAAAAATTAAAAAACGCTTGATCATGAACAAGTTCAAAATAAAAATTTCAGTTCCCTATGAGATAATGTTGAGTGAAACAGGGGTAGCTCCCATCGAAGCAATTTTCATGGTGTGTCTTATAAGGTATCTAAAAAGAATTGAGAAAATGGGAGAGGTAGATGGCCGAAAGTTATCTTCAATGGAGTTATGAGTGAAAGAAAGAAATCATGGATGAGACAAAATAACAAATGGATGCAAAAGTGGAATATTTACCTTAATGTGTGTCCCACAAATAGCAAGTAGTTAAAGAATTTTGTGTTGGAGAAGTTCCGTAAGGGTATATGGGGAAAAGAGTTGGGTAGAAAGAAGAAGTATTGTGTTCAGGAATTCAACCCCACTTGTGATCTCCAACAAAAAGAGTACATTGAAGCTAGCATTCCATGGAGAGAAAAGGTTCTTATTGCTCAATTAAGAACTAACTCACATAAACTTCGTTGTGAAACGGGACAGTGGAAGGGACCTAAAGAAGCTTGGGAAGAAAGGTTATGTAATTTTTTCACTTCTGGGGCAGTGGAATCATAAAAACATTTCATTTTGGAATGTGATTCTGTCAGAGACACCAGGGACAGTTACCGTAGTATGTTATCATCAATTCTGTGGCATTGTCTTTTCAGTGAGGGAACTGTTAGAAGGTTGGGTCAGCTCATCATCAATTTGAGTAATAAAAGAATAGAATTTCAGAAGGAAAAAAAACAAGGAAGTTGGTAGTCCCATAGACTATTTTTAGTCTCGTGGACGTTAAAATATCATTCATTCATTCTTCAGAATGACATACAACAACGGTGGCACATGGGGTGTGGCTACGAGTGGATTACTTGCAGTGGAGCAGTATGGTGGCGGAGACAACAGGGATGAGGACTTGTTGTGGCGGTGAAGCAGGCCGACAGTGGTTGTTGCAGGTGTTTTGTCGGTGGCACCATGAGTTGTGGTTGGTATGGTGGTTGAACAACCATAAGTTTTTTTTTTATAGATTTTTTTTTTCCTTTTGTATTTTTTTTTAAACTTATATTTTTTATTTTTTATTTTTAACATTTTTTTAATATATATATATATATATATATATATATATATATATATATATATATATGTTTTTCAAATATATATTCTCTCCTTATATATATATATATATATTTATTTATTTATTTTTTCTTTCTTTCTTAAATGCCAAAGGCTTGATAGCAAAATGGAAAATCTTCAATATTGTGCATGAAAATGCTTCCATCAAAACAGAAATGAAGTTGACAGAGAGTTGATAGCCAAAGGCTGGATCAGAATAACTCTATGCAGTGGTTGAACGCACGAGGATCAAATAACTCTCTCTGCAAGCACCAACTTACCGATTTTTCAGGCGCCAACTCTCTGTTTATCAGCACCAACTGAAAGGAAGCACAACACTGTATTGTGCAAGCACCTACATGCACAACCCTCCATATCCTTCTTTCTTATAATTTTTAAAATCAAATAAAAAAAAAATTTGTCTCATACATTCATAGAAAAATTCTTTGTTTTTCTCATGCTTTCTCTCAAGATACTTCATTCAGATACCTCATATATCTCTTCTCATATACATTCTTTCTCATACTACCCATAAACTTGTTGTAATATTGTTGTTATTTATATAGAATTCGAGAAACTTTTCTATTCAGTTGATTTGTTAACTTTGGGTTTAACAACCAGTTTTACTTTAGTTTTTTTCCTGATGTAATTGTTGTTTATATTATTTTTTTTACTTAGACTGAACATGTTATTATCTTTTATTTCACCATGAGGACTTATTCATAGTTTAACTCTATTATTATGTTCATGCATGCTATTTTGATTTGCAGTCTATCTGCCTATTTTAATTTTGGTGCTAGAACACCAAATTTATAGCGCATAAGACCAAGTTTACAAAGAGTAGTGCACCCTTATCTCCAGTTCTCTTCAGCATGCGATTGCATCTTAGAAACCAATCTCTAAACTGTGAAGGGGATAGTATATCCTTTCCTATTAGTTCTCTCCCCATATTACCTTATGTCAAAACCAATTACTTAAGCATGGGGAGGGCTTATCTACTCCACTGTGGTTCAAACCTCTACTTCCTAAACCTTCAACCTCTTTAGCCTACCTCATGTGTCTGAAACCTAAAAAGTGTGCTTGAATGCACATGAATAAAGTCTAATGGTAATATAGATTGTTAGATCAAGACAATCACAATCATTGGATCCATTTCATTTAGCTAGGTGCACTAAAATCCGCACATGTTGTTCATTCGATATCAATTTGGGTTGTTGGATCAAGTCACTCTCACCCATTAGATCCATCAAGTTGTGGATGCTCCCTTATGCTTCATGATTTTTGATGTATGATAGCATATTTGGACCATCCATACCAAGCACACTTGATCACTCAAAATGGCCCTTTACTCAACCCCATGTCATCCATGTCACCTGCCATGGAATTTTCCACATCATCTGCTAGTTTCTGCGACATGGTAATCTCTAAGTGGCACCACGTGTCAAACAAAAATAGGTCATTTTCCCACCCAATAGTGTCAAAAATACCTACCATGTGTCATGCTCCCGAGGCACCATATCGTCTGAACTCTACCATGTCATTTCCACCTTTTTCCGCATGTCCTCTTGTCATTGATCCTCGGTGTCTTTCTTGTTTCATCAATTCTAGTTGTCATCCACTCGTCATAGGTACGAAGGGATTCTGGGATTTATGTGTTTTTTGTCCATTTTCTTCATTGATTCAAAAACTAGTTATAACACAAAATTCATGTTATTAACTAGACTTCTTGTGCTAGAAAGTTCCTCTGTCTAGCAGACTCTGCCTATCATGGGGTACACCTTGTCTAACACTTATAATCCATAGAGACTTTCGCAACGAGACATGAATTTTAATGTTATATTTCATGCCAAGAATATCTTTGTCTCTCGTAGTCTATCTACTGTGACAATAATCTAATCTCACACCCCCGTGAACCTTTTTACTTTTACTTCGTGGTGAGACTTGAATGTTCACGTTACTTGATGGAGATATTCCCATCTTCGGAAGTCTGTCAACTGCGGCATACTCCTATTTTAAAACCTACATGAACATTTTTTCTCCTATGTTGTGATGACATATCATGCTACGTCATCAACATGCCACATGTCACTTGACGAATGGTGCCACATGTCACTTGGATTTGGACCACTTGGGTACCTGAAAATGCCATATATGCATGCCACGTGTCATCATGCCAACATGTCCTACTAACTTGCTCCCAACCCATCCTCGTCATCCAATCATATTAAGCCATTTTTCACTACGCAAAATCACCAGGTAGGGAAGGAAGGTCCAAGGGTCCTATGTTTTTCATCCAATTTCTTCGCTAAGTTTTCAAAGTCCAGGAGGTTGAATTCACCTGAATTACTAGTTTCACAAAGTCTGTTTAGCACCTTTTGTCTCATAGGTTTTGTCACTTGTAGTTCCTCACTTATCCATGCCAAACATTTCGATGTGTGAACGATAATTTATTTATCTCATGCCAAGAAAAAAATCCTCTTAGTGGACTCTCAATCGTGGTACCGCGACTCTCCATGACAAATCATTTTGAGCCATGTTGTGAAATTTCAATTTAAGTAATAGGAAAAGGTTTGTCTTGAACCTTTTGTCAGCCTTTGTGGAACCATGTTCCCTTTGAACCCTACCAAACTTCATACTCTCATAACTTTTGATGCCTTGGGAGTTTTGCGGAGCGCCATACATCATTGGAAAGGTCTCTTAGAGGGCTATGTAGCAAACCACTTTGCATATAATAAAAAATTAGGCTATAATCATCAAAAATTTTCAACAAAATTGCCTAAACTTGTATTACTTGTTCACTTGACATCGATGACTAGAATTTGACATCAATGACAACATTTTACTCAACATTCCATTCGTTATATCTTGCAAATTAGTCTATCATGATTTCAAATAGGAATAATTGCCTCATTAATTTAAACGTGATTTATCTATCACTTAAATGTGAATTTCCCTATCATTTTTTTCATTGTGAAATCATTAACACTATGAGTTGAAGAAATAAATTTAATGAATGCATGGATATATTGCATTTGTATGTTTGAGATTGAAATATCATTTGCAAGTACATAAACTTAACTAAATGTAAATGGAGATTTGGGTTTTATACATCTTAGGGAGGTTGATGAATACTTCTAGCAAAACTTAAAAGAGACATCTTATTATTATTAATTGAAAATCCTAAGGATGTAGTTAAATCTTGAGTCTAAATTTGAATGTTTCCCTTTGATTTGACCTTATGACATATTGAAATTTTTCATATAATCCTTTACAAATTATTGTTTTCATATGATATAGAAATTGTTAAAATTGTAGAGTAGACATTATTGCACACCAAACTTTATCTCATACTTTGATAATGCAAGTGTCACTAACTGTTAACCTTCATACAAAGGAACAACCATCGATTGGAATGTATGGTTACCTAAAAACTGCAAATTTTGGTCGAGTAGGATATCTTTTCATATGCATGGTTCATCCAACTTCATGATGAACTCGATAGTTTTTGTTGTAAAATGCGAAACATGATCTTTTCTTTAATGGATTATTATCATGGGAGTTTGTGTTCTTGTCAGCTCTGTATGGTTTTGTATCAACCTCTAAAAATGTAGGATGCCCATTAATATGTTTCGCTGAAATATCTAAAGCATGATCTTACTCTGTTGGATTTTATTGTTGATTCTTATTACAAGAGTATTATGTATGCTTGTCAGCTCTGAATGTTTTTGTATCATGTCACCAATGCATGGACCATTTTCTAGGATGTCAGTGGCCATTCAACTGCATAAGTATTTTTGTTTCTTAACAACACTGTTTCTATCTTGTGCAGGTTAAAATAGAAAAGGAGCTTGTAGAGGCTATTAAAAATTCCCTAGGCCCAAAAAAGGAATGCTTATGCTTCATTGAACTTGTTCTAAATAAGAATGACACAAGCAAAGAGTTGCTTGAGTAGGGATCCAGAGTCTCCGTAGCAAACAACAGGTTGCCAAATCCTCGGTAGTGAGGATTTGAAAAGACAAGCAATTAGAAACACTTTCTCAATTCACGTTTGAGATGTCATTTTTTTTTCTCGTCATCTTGTGGGATCATATGTTATAATCATCGTACCTCGTATATATTTAGTTGGTGCCCCTCTTTTTGTTATATAATATTGATGTTTACAGTGGTATTGTATCAAACTCGTTATTAAGGAATGAGAATGTTTATTTTTATTGTGGTATCTAACAGATGTGATCAAATATATGTCAAAATGGTTTTGCATCAAAATTGACAAGGAATGTAGATATTCAACATTGGTGTTCCCATATAATGGATTTAAAAAAAATCAACAGGTTATCTATTAACAATAGGAAAAACAGTTACATAATAATTATATCCATTATATGGCCCATATAATGGATCTAATCAAACAACTGTTACATTGGTTTTCTATCAAACTTGATATTAATGAATGAGGATGTTTGTTGGAATTTTAATCCCAACCACTGCCATGAATAAACAATGACGCATCCCATAGTTTCATCAATTTTTGACAGCAGAGAAGGACAAGGATCAGATCCGAGATTTGGAGGCGTTTTCACGCAACACAACAAATAGAGTACCCGAGCCTTTAACTCTGCATTTATTTCCATCTACCGCATTGACTTACATATTGCCCGCACTTTTCCGCCCACAAATTTTATGGTTTACCCATAAAGCTTTCCGTTGTTAAGTTATTTCCCTGCTGATGCGATATCGGCAGGACCTACCGTACACCCAACCACATTGCAAACCGTGGCAACTCTTTATTATTCCTCAAAACCTTTGATTCGTGCATTTCACACTTACCACAAATTACTGCGTCGTTGCCCGCACTTCACAAGATTTAAGTCTTAACCATAATCCTCACGGCATGTTATGTTAAGTTTTCGCCGATGCAATATTGGTGGGACCCACAACCTCATCGCACTTCACAATTTTTACATTTTACCCTTCTGCTATTTCGCAAGTTGTGTTACTTGTTTTGCGATGTGATATCGTTGTCGCATATCACAATCACAAACTTTTAAGTTTTCCGCCGAACTACCTGCAACATTTGTTACTTTATATGTGATGCGATATGTGCCACGTCACTATCGCACATCGCAAGGTTTATTGTTTACCCGTGTTCGTGCCAGTTAAGTGTTAAGATCGCCGAGCTATGATCTGCGATAAGAAGCCGGATGCGATGAGGACTCAGAGTTGAAATACATAAATTTTTAAATCTGCTAGTATGTGTTTTGAACGCATTCTACGTGTTTTCATGTATAAACAGGAATACGGCCTGTGCGCTGATTTAATGTAGAAATGGGTCATTTTGACAGCCAAGGACAAATGTTTGTTGAAATTTCGTTCAACATTGAATTAGCATTGATAGCATTAGGTTACCAGGCCTTGGCCATTTGTATTAAAACCCAAGTTATTTCATATGTTCAGAGTGATGGAATAGAAAACAACAGTTTGTTCCTCTCTTGTGTATTACACTACCTATGTGTATGACTATTTATTTTTTCCGCAATTGAAGTATTCTTTGTGTTGGGGAAACACATTTCCTCTATTATTGTTGTATTCAGACATTTCAACGTGGTATGAGAGCAGGTCTAGGCTCTCATTAAAATAACAAGCTCTCTTTACTGAAGAAGTTGTAAGATTTGTTTGTAGAAGAAGAAGTATCTAGCAGTGAGAAAGCTTTTACAACAGTGAGAAGGTTTCTCTTTTATACAATCAAGAAGATTGTTTATTTAACATATTCACGATGGCAGCAACATACACAAGCCTGAAAAATCCACAACTACAACAATTTAATGGGAAGAACTATGATTATTGTGCCATTACAATGAGGGCCCTCTTTGCTTCACAAGATATATGGGAGCTGGTGGAACAAGGTTTCCAAGAACTAGCAGACGCAACAACAATGGCTGCTTTGACAACAAAAGAAAGAGAATTTTTGAGAGATAACAGGAAGAAGGACTCCAAAGCCCTCTTCTATCTCTATCAAGTAGTACACGAGAGTATATTCCCAAGAATTGCAGCAGCAACAAAGTCTAAGGAGGTGTGGGATATTCTCAAGACAGCCGATCAAGGCATGGAGAAAGTGAAGACATCAAAATTGCAAATGTTGAGGAGAGATTTTGAAACTCTCTGTATGAAATATTCTGATAACATAGACTCATTATTCACTCATATGATTGGGTTGGTTACCCAGATAAGGTCTCATGGAGAGACACTTGAGGAAAGAATAATAGTGGAGAAAATCTTGAGAAGTCTACCCTCAAGATTTGATGCCATAGTAGTGGCAATAGAAGAGACAAAGGATCTCTCACAATTTTCAATGGATGAGCTTCATGCATCCCTGATGTCTCATGAACATAGACTAAACATAACAGTGAACTCCTCATTGGGGCATGTTTTCAAGGCACAAATGTCCTTTGGTCGAGGTAGAGGTCAAGGAAGATCAAACTACCAAGGAAAAGGAAGAAGCCCACAGAGAGGTGGAAGAAACAGTCCTGTAAGCACAAGCAGAAGGGGCAACAACCAGAACTCAAGTGAAGGATCAAGCCAACACCAAGCACAATGACAAAGGTATGACAAATACCAAGTCCAATTTCATTATTGTAAAAAGTATGGGCATTATGACAATGAATGTAGAAAGAAACAAAATGGCATGAATAATAGGTAAAATGTTAATTTTGAAAAAGAAAGTCAAAACCAGAGTAATGTGATTCTAACATTTAATGTAGCACAATAAAAACATGAAGATATATGGTTCTTAGACTCAGGTTGTAGTAACCACATGACTGGAAACATAGCAATTTTTGTCAATCTGGATGAGAATGTGAAGTCTTAAGTGATAACGGGGACTGATAGTAGAGTCTCTGTCAAGGGGAAAGGAAGAGTATCAATACTGACAAGGAAGGGAGAAAAGAAATTTGTGCTAGATGTCTATTATGTACCTGGCCTGAAATGTAACCTTATGAGCATTGGACAGCTCGTGAACAAGGGCTACAATGTGTTTTTTAAGAATGATGTGTGTACAATCATGGACATACCTCCAAGTAAGAGGGTCATTGCAGAAGTGCATATGAAAAAGAATAGGATGTTTCCTCTCAAGCTCAGAACAGACTTGAAGGAAGGAGTTGTGGTAGCAGCAGTCACACAAGAGGTCTTTCAAGAAGAAGTGAAAGACAAAAACTAGTTATGGCATTTGAGATTTGGACATCTCAATTTTGGAGGTTTGAACCTCTGGCATAGAAAAGGAATGGTAAAAGGATTATTACTCATAGAGAAACCAGATAGCCTATGTGAAGGCTGCATCTTGGGCAAACAACACAGAGAATCACTTCCAGTAAGAAAGAGTATAAGGGAAAAGGCACCCTTAGAGATTGTCCACTCAGATTTGTGTGGACCAATGCAAATGCCATCTTTAGCTGGAAGTCTTTATGTTTTGACATTTATAGATGATTATACAAGAAATACATGGGTTTATTTCTTAAAACTGAAGAGTGAAGTGTTTGAACAGTTCTACCACTTCAAAGCTCTTGTTGAGAAGCAGAGTGGTCACTACATAAAAGTGTTGAGAACTGACAGAGGTGGAGAATATATCTCCAAAGATTTCCTATGTTTATGTAGGGAGAATGGCACACAAAAGCAGTTTACCACAAGATATACACCACAAAAAAAAGGTGTAGCAGAAAGGAAGAACAGGACCATCATGGACATGGTCAAAAGTATGTTGAAGGAAAAAAAATTTCCAAATGAGTATTGAGCTGAAGCTTTCAATTGTGCAGCGTATATTTTGAATAGATGCCCAACCAAATTTATTATGAACATAGTTCCGGAAGAAGCATGCAGTGGAACAAAATAGTTTGTCACTCACATGAAAGTATTCGGATGTGTGTCATATGCACATGTCACATATCAGCTAAGAAAGAAGTTGGAAAACAAGGGGGAGAAGTGTATCTTTGTTGGATACAGTGATGAGTCCAAGGCATTTAAACTCTATAATCCATCCACCAACAAAGTTACAATCAGCAGATATGTGCAGTTGATTGAAGAAGAAGCTTGGGATGGAAGCTTAGAGAAGATAGTGAATGTGAAGACATGTTTGTCTCACGAAGAACAAGAGGAATGTACTGTAGCAAATAATTCCTCCACAGTGGCTCCTCCTCCAACTACACAAGTGTTACACCATTTTTTGGTCATCTAACCTATAATCATTAGATGGACACAAGTACATCATGTAAGACCAATTTTACTCCA
Organism: Pinus albicaulis; assembly: GCA_034641835.2. Lineage (NCBI taxonomy): Eukaryota > Viridiplantae > Streptophyta > Pinopsida > Pinales > Pinaceae > Pinus > Pinus albicaulis. The sequence continues at coordinate 278,810,953 of CM076573.1, forward strand.
AGTAAAATTTCTTTCACTATGAAAATAACTTAGTAAATCACCTTTATTAAGTTGTTTATGGTCTAAACAGGAAACCCCATAAGGAAATATTAAATAAATATACATTTGCTTGATTTTCCTCAAGAAATAATTAGTTAAACAGAAGTTTAATTAATATTTCTGGTTATATTTAACCCAAAACAAGGAAATTAATTAGATAAATCATTATTTATCTTATTATTTTCTAAAGAATAATTGTTTAAATATTATTTAAATAATATTATTTGTTAAATATGACTAATTCACCCTTAAATAATTAAATAAATCATTATTTATTTGATTATTGCTCAACCATATCCTTAAAATGATAAATAAATGATTTATTTATTTATTATTACTTAATCACATCCTTAAAATAATAAATAAATCATTTATTTATTTATTATTTACAAATAAAGGGATCGAATTCAAGTCAAATACCTTTTCCCTCAAACAAATATAATAAAATATTCCATAAAAGTTGGATCTAGATTTGGTTAATAATATTTTAATTATGCACCAATCTCTAGACTAACTCAATATTTTGTTATAAATAGAAAGGTTTTCCCATTCATTGGTCACCTTTTATTGCCTAAAGATCACTCTGGATCTCAACACTTGGTCTAGCTATTGATCCATAATCATAGCTATACTTTTCCATTTGTGTTTGGGTTTTACACCATCAAGAGAGAGTAGAAGTTATAAATTTGAGGCCGAGGACTCACAAGAACCCATCCCATTGAGGAGAATAGGGAACACCCTTCGTGTTTTCTCCTGTGCCATTAACAAAATTATTCATCGGATATATTCTTGTTCCCCGTCTATTGATCTACTGGGAGACCTTATTTTTACACCGTTTAATGTCTTCTAATGCATAGATCTAGATTTTTGCGCATTTGTCTCGACTGTTCAATTGCATTTTGAAGATATTAGCGCTCGCTCGTTGTTAGGGCTATAAGTTATGCGTAGCTAAAGTGTTCTTTTTTCGTACACTTTGAATAAAGATTCATACTAACAACTGGCGACTACACACGGGTTTACCATTACGACCGCTATTGTTTTTCTGATCCTTGCATATCCATCTAATTCAAGCCCTAGGATTTCTCTTCAGCCCCTTGTTTTTCTTATTCTTGATGTTGTTTTTAATCCATAAAACCCTAATCAATAAAAATTCTAACTTCCGCGTGTTTTCGGACCCATTGCGCAGGTGAACGACATCAGCCACAGCTGAGACGACAATTTTTTCTGAAACCTGCCGTTGAGAGTGCCGAAAGTGCAGGTCGCACTTTTCTGCCCAAAACCTACGACCTGGACCTCCAGGACGCACTTTACAGCCAAAAAAGTACAACCTCTACTGAAAACAGGCCAAAAACTACGACTTGGACTTTCTACAGGGATTTTTTCTGAAAGTTTTCTGGGTTTTACTGAGCCTCTGTTCAGGGTTGTCTGACCTCCGTCTCCACCCATTTTGGACCTGTACTTGTTCTGTTTGGCTCAACTAAGCGGGAACCTAGCCCCCTAGGGCTTCAGTACCCTCCACTTTTTGTGGAAGAGTGTTTGTTGTTCCAGGTTGTTTGAAATTTCAGAGTCTTCAGCCATTTTTTCAGATCTGATACCTCATTTTCAGATCCACTTCAAATCAGCTTTTTATCCATCCAAATCTTCCCATTTAGCTTTGTTTGGGTTTTCCATTAGGGGGCACTCTGCTTCCCTCCTGGAGATAGCCTTTCGCCACCTCTTTTTACAACAATTTTCCTCTGATTTGTTGTTGTTTTCAGCACCACTTTCTAGCAGATTTTGTGTTTTAGATCTCTGTCCCTCTTGACCCAAGATCTATTAGCCCTTTTTAGTGTGTTTAGATTAGTTTTTTACTCACCTATAGACTAGTTTTTGAGAGGCCCACCTTCTTGGGTTTATATTATTGCATTATTAGCTGTTTATTTTCTGTTTTGCAGGCCTATATACTGTCATTTGCAGGTTTATTTACAGCTATACAACAACACTTTTTCTTTTTCTCTACAAATGTTTAGGTTTAAAAATTAAAATTTACACACTTTTACACACACACCCTAAGCAAAAAAGGGCTTGGTTAACACCGCCAAGCAAAAACTCTAAAACATTGAAATCAATTGATCATGCACCTCTCTGCCCTTATTTCAACATTGTAATCAGTTGATCTTGCACCTCCCTGCCCTTTTCAGTCTCTTTTTCCTTGGTGTCGTGTCTGTGTCATCATTTCTCAACCTCCCATGGGCTCTGATTTCCCTCAGGGGGGGGCCAACACCTCCTGCACATCTTCCCCTCTTGGTAGCACGTATCCAGGGTACAGCATGCCTCCTCTCTTTGCCCAATCTCCTGCATACCACACTGTTGCCCAAAATTTTCTATCTGGTACCCCCCATGACTAGATTCTCATGATGAAATCCGATCAACATTCAACCGCAGACATCAATATTCAAACTTGGTCCCGTCGGTACAACAAGGCTCCTGCTACATCTGTCCCCGAGCCACTTCCTTCGATATCTACAGAGCCTCTTTCAACACCTAATGGCCCCTTGAAGATCCCTCAGCCTAGGGCAGAGGTTCATACCAAGATCCCTAAGGGACCACTACGCCGAAATGCTGCTTCTGGAAAATTCGCCCATTCGTATAGTATAGTCGATGATTTGGCACAATCCCCTGCTGCCATTTCAATGTTGGAACTCCTCCAGTCATGCCCTTCACAATGAAAAGCTCTTATGTCTGTCGTAGGCACTGTAGACACTTCTGACGATTGATTAATTGTATTTGATGTTGATCGGTTAGAACATCCTCCTCTCCCTGCTTCGGTCGCTTTCCAAATCCCAGTCAAGATTCGAAACACCAACGTTTGTCAGTGCATTATTGATGAGGGGGCATCCACCTGTGTGATGTCCGCTTCAGCTTGGAAACAACTTGGACCTCCTGAGTTGGCCCCTTCCACGATCACTCTCTAAGCATGGGATGGCCACGCCTCCAAGCCCATTGGCTTGTTCCATAATTTTCCTATCACTCTTGCGGGCAAGACGGTTTGTGTTGACGTAGAAGTCATAGATGCTCCCTTGGATTACAACATTATTTTGGGTCGTAGCTACACTTATGCGATGTCAGTTGTCCCTTCCATGGTTCACCGCAAGATGTTCTTCCCCCATAACGGAAAGATAGTCACCATTTACCAGTTGACATATTACGAGCCAAAGACTCAGACCTCCCCTGAGTCCACTATCTCTTTCATGGCCAACAAGAAAACCATCGACCCTTTGACCAGTGTCTCACCTGGCGTCTACAAGGACTCCTCCTTGCTTGGTACTTTCCCTGGTCTTCCTCCTCCTATCTCTGATCCCAGCTCATCGAATGTTTTCATGATGCACTTGTCTTAGGCTTCTCTCAAGAGGCCCGACTCAACTAGTCAGCAGCACCCCCACCCTCAACAGCCATCTCCTAGCCCTTCAATGCAACCTCTTGGACCTCCTCCTCCTAGCCCTTTAGTTGGTACTCATGAGCCTTTTTATCCTCCTAGGTTGGTTCCTTCATGCCTTAACCATTTAGGAGCCGTCCCACCTGGCCATTACCCCTCTGGTCAGATACCGTTCCTAGTCCCTCCACCAGGCATATATACGGCACCTGTCATGGCCACCCTCTCTCTGCCTAACTTGACCATTGGGCTCCCGTTTTGGTACCTTTATCCTCCAACAGCCACCCCGCCAGGTCAACCTAAACCTTATCTTGCTTTGACCTCGGTTCAACCGGTCCCCCTAACTTCTCTCATTGCCATAGTGCCTCAACCACCTCAACAGGAACCGCCTCATATTGCGACCGCTTCGGGTAAGAAGGGAAAAGCTCTCAAAAGGGCCTCAAAGGAAAAAGCGGCCTCGACTGACCCTGCACCTCCTCCGGCTCCAAAGCCCTACCCTTTGTGTTATGTCATCGGCCATGCCATCCATACTTGTCCCGAGTTGCCCCGCATCAAGCCCATGATTAATGTCACGTTCCCTGAGTCAATGGTCCTTGAAACCTCTGCTTCGTCATCGACTGTTACCAAGAACAACAGGACTATTCACACCAAACACCCTTGTGCTTTGTGTAGTCTCCATGGCCATTACTCTCATCATTGTCCCCGCCTGATGCATTACCGTGCCTCTTTAGAGGTAGTTCAGGAATACGAGATTGAACAGAACCAATCCGCTTCTCCCATACTTGCACAGTATGTTGCAAGCTAGACCGAGGACTTACTCGCTCCTATTGACATTCCCCCGCTGATGTTGACATGATGGAGTGTGCGGCCACCATCCTCTACCTTTCATCATCCTTGAGATCCTCAAGGCACTTCCTTGAATCTTCTCCTCGTTGTTTTCCCCAGAAAAAGACTTTTTCCCCGACCTTTCAAAGAATAACCCCAAGCTTAATATCAAAATGATCAAAAGATCCTTTATCTTCTTGTTCTTACGTCATCTCCTGCGATGATGCACATGTGAGTCTTTCTTCTCATGATGATGAGTCTATTAACCCCGCCGCGTCATGTGGTCTCCCTTCCTCCTGTCTTTCCACCTCCTGTTGTGAAAATGACATCATGGAAGCTACGTCCACCCCTGACTTCATCTTTCCTTCCCATAAACTGGATGCCATCATCCATATCGTTGGTGACTTATGCAGCCTGAGCTCAATCTACGTCTCCCGTAGCTCTCACATTTTCCCTCATCAGCAGCATGTGGGAAGTAGACATCCTACCCATATCACTCCCTTTTGCAGAGTGCATTCAATTTCTACTATGCGCTCAGGTTGCCAGCATTTTTCTTTACTATCCCATTTATTGTCTTGTGGCACCTTTTAGAGGGACCCCCCGTTGACACCTTATATCAGTTTTGCCGATGGTGCAAGTTGCTACTCCCAGAATTTAGCCTCGGCAAGTTGGGCCATTTTTACCCCTTTGCATGCACTTGTTCTTTCAAACGGTGTATGCATTGGTACTGCTACCAATAATCCGGCCAAATATGATGCTATGCGAGGTTTATTAGTCGATTCCCTTTCACATCGCATCCTCCACCTTCATGTTCGTTTAGATTCCCTGCTTCTTGTCATGCAATTGAATGGTGTATATCGTGTGCATAATCCTATCCTTTTCAGAAGATATTTACAAGTGAAGCTTTTGATGCGTGAATTGAAATCATTACTTTCAGTCATGTACCTAGAGCACAAAACCACTACATAGATAGAATTGCAAACCATATTCTAGATTGGCATTTAACACACACATTTAACACAAGACAATAACATAAAAATATCAAAATGATGCATATCCATAGTATGTGTCGTATAAAATGTTTTAGATTTCATCAACTCTGATACATATGATATGCCCATAGCATGTTACCAAAAACTCAAAAATGGGGGCACCACATGCCCCTACACACTAATCGCTATCTAGAGGATCCCGAGCCAATGGCTCTGCCCCCGCAGTTCGTAGATCACAAACACTCTGTCTGGCCATCGCCATGGGTCGCATGACCCCTCGCCATTCTGAAGGTAAACCAATACATGGATCTAGGTATTGGTCATCTAAGTCTTGCCATCCGTGCTCCAAAACACCATTCAGAAGCCTCTCACATTTATTACAGATGTCCTCCAGAAGGGCTGTTGCGTCCTCATTTTGCTACGCCCTTGGTCCACTAGATCCTGCAGCCCCTGATACTGCAGGACGCCCCATGTACCCGGCCGGTTTTACCAGTGCTGAATCTGCATACCAAAAGTAAAAGAATCAATACTACATACAATATTCTAAAAACTTTACATGCACATAAAAGATTAGCAATGTGGCACTTACCATCTGGTCCCCATATACGACTAGGTGGAAGTGGCAGATCCGGGTCCCCACGATAACTCATCCCACTATAGGGATAGTCCTCTATATATAGCGGCATCTGATCCCAATGAACAAAGAAATCAGGATGAAACACTCATCTAACTGCTCCACCTCCTCCTCTGCATAGTAGTCGCCCCCACCAGCGCATCCTAGGCTCTCTCGGGCCCCCATCTAGGAGTTGTATGTGAGGTTGAAGTGTCGAGATCTTCTCAAAGAAGAAAGAGCACAAAACTGTACCATACACACAGTCGTGGTTCACTTTCCGCTTACATAGCGACAACTGTCATTTCAATGACGACAGCATCATCTGGGCCCACCCATAGTAGGTCCCACTCAAAACACTCTCCACCAACATCATCTATCCCCCCGTAATGTGATGGAGTGCCTGGTTTCCCAGGATCCGCAACACTGTTGCGGCCACAATATGGGTCTCTAACCTCTCCAAATCCCCGATGGGTATCCGAGTCCCCTTGACTTGGAGACCTAGACGACAATGGTGCTCTACAAACTCTATGATATTCCACCCATGCGGTAATACTAGCTGAGTATTCCCTACCATCCAAAGTGGTGGGAGACCAGTCAGGAAATATATATCCTGGACCGTCAACTCGATCTGGTGCCCCTGCACTATAAAGACCTCATGTCCCGCGTCCCAGTAGCTGACAATCCGGGCCAATAAGGGCTCCCTAGCTATTATCAAAGGGTTCTCCACAAACTTCAAAACCCCAAACCTGGAAAAAGCACTGCGGACACCCTGATCCTCCCGGACCTCCGAATGCAATGCGCCCAGGTCTCTCTCTCTCCAGTTGATCCGTAATTCTGCCATACCTGCACAAAACCATCATATCAATCAGCATGAATATAGGAAAGACTGTTTCTCATCAAAAAACCCTAGTGCTCAGCCAAAAAATTGCACCGAAACTCCACTCCTGGACAGGTCGCACTTTTCAGGCCCTAACCTAGGACAGGTCGCACTTATCTGGCCAAAACCTGCTACCCAGGTCGCAGTTTTTGCCACAAAAAGTGTGACCCGGCCGTGAGGAGGAGTAGAGGGCTTTTACTGAGCATTAAGAACCTAATCTGAACTTTTAATCCACTGAAAAGAAAGAGTATGGTTAGGCCTCTTACCTGCAAGTGACAGCTCCTGATTCCAACAGTCAGTTTGTCTGCTACGATCACCGCAAGATTTAGGGCCTTCTCTCCTCTCCACATTCACCACAGCTCAACATGAAAATGAATGAATTTGGAGGGAAAATGCCTTATTAAAAGAGAAACCCCTGTTTCTTCTTTCGCTTTCCATGATCCAACCATAGCTCTGTTTACCAAACCGTCCACACCGTTAGAAAGCTCTCACTGAGCCCTCAAATGGGTATCTATTAGTTTTTAGTGATTTGATACTTCATCGGGACACATTTTCCCAAGAAGTGTCACTTCACCCTTCCTCAAAAATCGAATTTCTTCACTTGCAACACTTGTACCGGGGGCACCATGTTGCCTCCATACTTGTCCATGATCGTGTCGAGTTTCTTCATGAGTTACCATCTGGTACTCTTGCTTTTAAGGTCCCCATTGGACCCTTTACATCTGTGGCAGCAACATCGAGTCACCCTTGTTTAGAGCATCCGAGCTGAGTCATCATTACATTCATGGAGTCTATCCCCCATTGCATCCCGCTATAGTCCTCTATAATTCACTACTTGGTCCCTCTCTCGTGCCGCATCTTATGGCCTTCAGTCCCATTGTCCCCTATCCCTCATGATGTTGTGTCAGTCACTGCTAGGTCATCCATGCCCTTTATGCTCTAACAAGGGAAGTTGTCCGTTCACTACTCAGTTCCCCCCATTTCATCATCATCATTGGTGTCAGTCTGTCAGTCACTCTACTATTTTCTCTCGTGCCCTAGTTGAGGATCCCTTATTGCCTCACCTATGGCAGACCTCCTTCTGTCGACATCAGCTCATTCATTCCAGAAGAGAGGTCTAGAGGGCGGTGTACCTTGGTTCCAGCTTACACTTTGGTTTGGTGCCTCGGATCAAGCAAAGGGACTCCTTATTGCCCTTTGACTTGAATTTTTCTCAGCTCCAGCTCCTTTCAGCATGATCGAGATCCGTATACTCGATGGTTTAGTGATGCAGCAGTTAACATTGATGAATCCCGAGTATGTGTGAGATGTCTCAGCCCTCTTGAGGGGGTGGCCCTACAGGTAGCCCCCCACACACTTGGATGACCTCTTCATCACAACCTTCGATGCAGCTCCATACATTTGATGATGTCGGCATCAGCCGCTTATAGCACTGTTTTGTTTGCATGTACCAGTCAGAGTTTTAGAGCCCTTTCCTATTTTCAGGGGCATCTGGGTTGTATTTATATCTCATGTACTCAGATATTATTGTACAAAGTCCTGGCTGTTATCCCAGGCACAATATGTATGTGGGATCCATTATCGTATTATTTATCTGGCTCATGTTTAAGCCAGCATATGCTTTATTATTGCGTTTCGTGGTTTTCCGGGCGCCTTATTGTTTGTACTATTGCCTCGGCGGGCATAGGTATGCCTCTCCCGCCACCTATAGCAGGTACTCACTCATCAAAAAGACTCGTTGCACCTTCAAGTCGCCTCCTCAGGGTCTAGTTCTTTCAGCACTTTGGTTTACGTTATACTTCTCTCTCTTTGACTTCCCCTTCGATTTCTAGTGATTGAGTTCTTACAACGTACTTCGGTCATACGATTAGCTCCTAACGCTCACACGCTGGGGGGGAATATGTTACACGATCATCTAACCTATTATCATTAGATGGACCCAAGTACATCATGTAAGACCAATTTTACTCCAAGTAAAATTTCTTTCACTATGAAAATAACTTAGTAAATCACCTTTATTAAGTTGTTTATGGTCTAAACAGGAAACCCCATAAGGAAATATTAAACAAATATACATTTGTTTGATTTTCCTCAAGAAATAATTAGTTAAACAATAGTTTAATTAATATTTTTGGTTATATTTAACCCAAAACAAGGAAATTAATTAGATAAATCATTATTTATCGTATTATTTTCTAAGAATAATTGTTTAAATCTTATTTAAATAATATTCTTTGTTAAATATGACTAATTCACCCTTAAATAATTAAATAAATCATTATTTATTTGATTATTACTCAACCATATCCTTAAAATAATAAATAAATCATTTATTTATTTATTATTACTTAATCACATCCTTAAAATGATAAATAAATCATTTATTTATTTATTATTTACAAATAAGGGGATTTGACTCAAGTCAAATTTCTTTTCCCTCCAACAAATATAATAAAATATTCCATTAAAGTTGGATCTAGATTTGATTAATAATATTTTAATTATGCACCAATCTCTAGACTAACTCAATATTTTGTTATAAATAGAAGGGTTTTCCCATTCATTTGTCACCTTTTGTTGCCTAAAGATCACTCTGGATCTCAACACTTGGTTTGGCTATTGATCCATAATCATAGCCATATTTTTCCATTTGTGTCTGGGTTTTCTACACCATCAAGAGAGAGAAGTTATAAATTTTAAGTGCTGAGGACTCACAAGAACCCATCCCATTGAGGAGAACAGGGAACACCCTCTTGTGTTTTCCTCCCAGGTGCCATTAATAAAATTATTCATTGGATATATTCTTGTCTTGTCTATTGGATCTATGGAGTAAATATTATTTTTCTACTGTTTAATGTCTTCTAATGCATAGATCTAGATTTTTGCAGCATTTGTCTTGATCATCTAATTGCAGATCTGAAGATATTAGCAGTCATTTCTGCTGTTAGGGCTATAAGTTATGCGTAGCTAAAGTGGTCTTTTTTCGTACACTTCGAATAAAGATTCATACTAACAAAAAGCACAACAAATCACACCACAAGCTAGAAACAAAAAAGCCTTGAGAAATCAAGGAAGTGCTTCTTCAAGCACACCACAAGGATTAGAAACTCCCTCGAGTTCAAGTGGAACTCCAAGCACACCAAGAAGACCAAGATTTAGAAATTTGAGTGAAATTTATGAGCAAGAAGATGATAATAATAATGGTACAAATTCTTTATTTTCTTTATTGTGTCATGTTGATGACCCAATCCATTTTGAATATGCAGTAAAAGAAGAAAAATGGATTGAAGAAATGAATGAAATGATTGGTGTGATAAAAAAGAATGACACATGGGAGTTAGTGGACCTCCCAAAAGGTAAAGAAGTCATTGGAGTAAAATGGGTCTATAAGACCAAGAGCTATGATGAAGGAAAAATAGAAATGAATAAAGCAAGACTTGTTGTCAAAGGCTACAAGCAGCAACAAGGAATAGATTATGAAGAAACCTTTGCACCAGTTGCAAGGATGGAGACAGTGAGAACAGTGTTGTCCATAGCAACATAGAAGAAGTGGAAAGTCTACCAAATGGATATGAAATTAACATTTCTGAATGGAGTGTTGAAAGAGGAGGTATATGTTGAACAACCTCCACGCTATGAGATTGAAGGGCAAGAGCACAAAGTGTGCAAGTTGAAGAAATCTCTTTATGGGCTTAAACAAGCACCAAGAGCATGGTACAGCAGGATTGATGCTTACCTGATGGATAATGGGTTCGAAAAGTGTGATGGTGAAACCACACTCTAAATAAAATAAAATTATGGTAAGATCCTTATCGTTGTTTTATATGTAGATGGTTTATTTTTCACAGGCAACAAAGATTCTCTCATTTCTGATTTTAAAGAAGTCATTAAAAGTGAATTTGAAATGACTGATTTGGGTTTATTAAGATACTTCTTGGGTCTAGAAGTAAAGCAAAATGAAAAGGGAATTTTTATTTTCCAAGAAAAATATGTTGCAGAAGTTTTAAAGAGATTTACCATGCAGCACAGTAAAGCAGCAGTAGCTCCAACTGTCATGGGGTTAAAATTAAGCAAAGACGATTGCAGCAAGAATGTTGATCCGACATTGTAAAAGAGCATAGTTGGCAGTCTAATGTATTTGACTGCAACTAGGCCTGATATTATGTATGCTGTAAGTTTAATTTACAGATTCATGGAAACACCAAAGGAGACTTATTTTCAAGCAGCCAAGATAATTCTGAGGTATGTGAATGGAACAAAGGTGTATGGTGTTCTATACTCCTCAATTGATAATTTTAAATTGATTGGTTACACTAACAGTGATTGGGCTGGAAGTGTAGATGATAGAAAGAGCACATATGGGTATGTGTTTCATTTGGGATCGGGAGCCATTTCATTGGCTTCTAAGAAGCAACCAATTGTTGCTTTATCAACAACAGAAGTAGAGTATGTAGCAGCGACAACAACAGCTTGTCAAGTTATTTGGATGAGAAGGATGTTGAGAGATTTGTGTCATGAGCAAGACAAAGGAACCAAAATTTATTGTGATAATAGTTCAGGAATAGCATTTTCAAAGAATCATGTTCTCCACAAGAGAACAAAGCACATAGATGAAAAATATCATTTTATAAGAGAATTGGTTAATAATGGTGAGATTGTTTTGCAGCATTGTAGGATAGAGGAACAGTTTGCTGATATCCTCACAAAGCCATTAGCATAGAAGAGTTTTGAGTATCTCAGAAAATGTCTGGGAGTGACTGATGGCGGAAGTTATGATTAAGGGGGAGTGTTGAAATTTTACTCCCAACCATTGCCACGAATAAACAGTGACGCAACCCACAAATTCATCAATTTTTTACAGCAGAGAAGGACAAGGAGCAAATCCTAGATCTGGAGGCGTTTTCACGCAACACAGCAAATAGAGTACCCGAGCCTTTAACTCTGCGTTTATTTCCATCTACTGCATTGACTTACCTTTTTCCCACACTTCACTGCCCCCAAATTTTATGGTTTACCTATAAGGCTTTCCGTTGTTAAGTTATTTCTATGCTAATGCGATATCGGCGGGACCTACCGTACACCCAACCACATTGCCAACCATCGTAATTCTTTTTTATTCTGCAAAAGCTTTGATTCGTGCATTTTTCACTTACCACAACTTACCACATCGCCACCCGAATTTCGTAAGATTTAAGTCTTAACCATAAGCTTCACTGCATGTTATGTTAACTTTCTGCTGATGCGATTTCGGTGGGACCCACAACCTCATCGCACTTCGCAAGTTTTACATTTTACCCTTCCGCCATTTTGCAAGTACATTATTTGTTTTGCGATGCGATATCGCCGTCACATATCGCAATCGCAAACTTTTAAGTTTTATGCCAAACCACCTGCAACATATGTTATTTGATATGCGATGCAATATGTGCCATGTCACTATCACACATCGCAGCTCGCAACATTTTAAGTTTACTTTCCGCCGCCTGCAAGATAAGTTATTTTTGATGCGATGCGACAAGCGCATTTCGCACATCGCAAGATTTAGCGTTTACCTATGTTCGTGCCAGTTAAGTGTTAAGATCGTCGTTCTGCGATTTGCGATAAGAAGTCGGATGCGATGAGGACTCAGATCTGAAATACATAAATTTTGAAATCCTCTAGTATGCGTTTTGAACATATTCTACGTGTTTTCATGTATAAATAGGAATACGACCTGTGTGCCGATTTAATGTAGAAATGCGTCATTTGGACGACCAAGGACACTGTTTGTTGAACTTCTGTTCAACATTGAATTAGCATTGATAGCATTAGGTTACCAGGCTTCGACCATTTGTATTAAAACCCATGTAATTTCATATGTTCAGAGTGATGGAATGGAAAATAGCAGTTTGTTCCTCTCCTGTGTATTATGCTGCATGTGTGTATGACTGTTTATTTTTTCCGCATTTGAAGTATTCTCTGTGTTGGGGGAAACACATTTCCTCTGTTATTTTTGTATTCAGAAATTTCAACAATGTTCAATGTTGGTTCAAGTATATAACTAAACAATTGAATCACTGTTACTATGTTATAGTGGTTTTGAATTGAAACTTCGTATTTGAAATGAGGTTTTTCAATGTTGGTTTTGCTATGTTCTGGTGGTATGCTAGTGGGAGACCACAATGATAGCCTGAATTTGACCCCAAATCATTGTTTGGAGACTACCTAAGGGTTCCTTACATGAAAACATGATGTTTAATGAGATAGGTTATAAAATTTCTTTATACAAAATGGGTTGAATGTATTTTTTCAACCTAATATGAAATAATAATAATGTAGACTTAGGGATCACAAAATTATTTTTTGAAGGATAACATGGCTATCAAAATTTTGACATTTTATATAAAATAGAGATGTGGAAATTGTTGAACACCTAATCCTCCATGGGTAAGTATGGAAGGCGAAGAGTCACAAAGGAGTCCAAGTGACCTTGAAAGATGAATTCAAGAGTCACACCATTATATTATAAATGTACATCTATGTGTAATAAAGAAGCAACGAATGCCTATCTTTCTATTGTGTGTGTTGTGTGTGTTTATCCTTCCTCATACACCATGTGTGTGTTTAACATGGTATCAGAGCTGATACGTTCATAACCAGCTCAACCTTGAGTGAGCCATTTATTTTTGTGGCCTATGTATATCTACAAAAATTCTGGTCATTTTTGCAGCACTCAGAGATTTTCTGCAGCAGTGATTTTTCCAACATTCATCAAATCTTTTGTAGCATTCACAAATTAGTTTTGAGAAGAGCAGTGTTGTGCATCTTAAACTCTGTAGGTTTTCTCACTTCTCCTTCCAATTTTGCAAATTTTCCTGCAATTACTGTTGCCTACTTTTATTTCTGCACATTGGAGAGCTGCTGGAAAAATATTGTTTAAAGTGGGTTTCCAAAAAAAAAAAAAAAAATGGGGTTTTTGTTGAAAATTCTGCAATTTTGCTGCACATTTTTCCTAATTTCGTTTCTGCACACCATTGTACAATTTCTGCTGCTGGAAAAAATATTTTCTACTGGAAAAATTTCTGAGTTTTGACTTACAGTTTCCTGCAAATTCTTCTGCTGAAAATTTCCTGAAAAAATATGCAATTTCCCTCACCCTCTGCAATTCTCCACTGTATATTTTACTGCTCTTTCAAAAAAAAAAAAAAAAATTCTAGGCACTTCAACCTCGGTCCTCACCTCACTACTCACAAGGACCCCCCTCTCACGGCCCTGCACTCTCCTTCCCCTCACCCCCAACCTACCCCCTCTCCCAACCCATGGCTACACCTCCCAACGCTCACCCCAACTCTCAAACTCCGCCTGCTCACCCAACTCCCAAAATCCGCTACCCCCTCTACCTGACGCCCTCACTCCCTCTCAGCCCTCGAGCCCTGCCCCCTCTGTACCCACCCCCGGCCATCCCCCTCAGCCATTTCCCACACCCCTCACCACCCTCATCACTCCTCTCCCATAACCTGTCCCCCCTTATCACCATCCTCACCACCCTCCTCTCCGCACTCGACCTCTCGCCTCCTCACTCCGCTCCCCATCTCCCCGCACTTGACCTCTCACCTCCTCACTCCGCTCCCCATTTCCATCTCCCCTTATGGCTCTCCCTCCCATCCTAGTCCCCACCTTCACAGCTCCCCCTTCCCTCTTCGGTCGTGCCCTCCCCTTGCCTAACCCCTCTACCCACCCTGCACCCCGTCCCTCACCCGTACTCTCCTCACTCCCCAACGCACCCCCCTCTCCGCCCTCTCTACCCCGACTCACGACCATCTCCCTCCCCAACCATCCCCCTGACCCCTGCTCACTCGACCCTCCCCTCCCCCTCACTCGGCTACGCCTCTTTCCCACCCACCCACTTTTAATTAATTCCCTCCCATTTTCAAATTAATTCCCTCCCCATTTTTAAATTACTTCCCTCCCATTTTTTTTAATTAATTATCTCCTATTTTTTATCTGTAAATGATTTTTTTTTTTTAATTTTTGTTTTAAAAATAAACCTTCCCCAGTTAAAACCTCCCTCAGTAATCACCTCCCCCAGTAAAAACCTTCCCTAGTTAAACCCCCCCCCAGTAAACACCTCCCCCAGTTAATACTTATGTTTTCCCTAAAAAAAAAAAAAAATTCAAAAAAAAAAACAACAGAGAGAGAGGAAATGGCATATGAGTAGGTGGATTGTCTACATAGTAGAAAAGTGAAGTTTGTGGTGTATGATTTGTGGCATATATAGAAGGGTGACTCTCTCAAAGAGATTGACAATGTGAAGACAATTTGTAAATTGGTCATCATTCTCAAAACAACAGTGGCACTCACTCATAGTTTGGCCACACAAAGTTTCTGATTTTTGGACTTTCTCTTAGTCTTTATTGTGAAGCAGTACAGCAAGGTCAAACATCAAAGTTTTTGAATCTCCTTCTTTTGTTGAGTTGAGTTGTTGTTGGTGTAAAACAACTCTTTGAAGAAGAGAGAAAATAATCTTCCTTAAAGGGTTATTGCACAGTAGTTTTTGCTGCACATTTACAAAATATTTGCAGAATTGTACTAACATTGAGAGTGGATATTGATTCTTCATTCATAGTTGCAATTAGTGTTTGAAGTGTAACTTTGAGTTGCTGAGAAATTGTTGATGTAAGTCATTGTTGCTTGCTGGTTAGACAACTAAGTCTATACCTTGAGGTCCTCCATAATTTGAGCAACAGAGTTTGTTCTTGGGGAATTCCATAATTGGAAGTTCTTTGAAGTCACTTGTATTATTTTGAAAGTAAGTTGAATCACATTGTAAACGGGTGCATTATCGGTTGAAGCCGACACCCTTTATTTCTTGAGCCTAAGTTGTTGAGAAAAATGGCTAAAATTAGTGATGCATTAGAATTGTTGAATAACCTCATTCATTCCAGTGTTCATGATATGGTAAAAATGAGCAAGAATGCTCTTTGTAATATTCAAAGTTGTTTGCAAGATGCACAAGACAAGATTGAGTTTTTTCAGTTAGAATCTCAGCTTCAGCAAGATGAACTTCAACAAAAGGGTCATCATTATGAACCTGTTTCTGTTCAGAAGATTGAGAAGGACTCCCATCAGCAGCAAGAATATAAAGTTGCAGTTGATTCACATTCAGTTCCTTGTACAAGAGCAGATTTACATGCAAATGAAGCAGCTCAGCTTGCACTTCCCAAGGCCATCATCAGACCTTGGGAAGAGATTTTCCACAACAAGCACAGAAAAGGTCTTGGATATGATAAGGATGTGTCCTTTCATATTCTAGACTACTCGAAACCCATCAAATTTCAGAGTGCCGGATTTCTTTATGACAGTTCACCTGCAGCTATTCCAGATTCTGCTTCTCTTCCACAACAACAACAGCAACATATTGTAAAATGCCAACACTGTGATCAAGTTGGCCATATGAAATATCACTGTTTCGATCTTCATCCATGCAAGCACTGTGGTCGGCACACCCATTCTTCACACAGATGCTTCATAAACAAGCCTCTTGTAAGGACAAAGATTCATCTTGGATGGATCGCTTCTTGGCAATGGGCATCAGTAGCCAAGAAGATGTTTAAGTCACATTTCAGAACTTGTTCTCGAATATTGAACAAACTTGTAGTTGAGTTTTCGCCATCATCTCACCTTGTACCTGACAGGGGGGAAAATGGTGGTCCTCTACAAGCTTCGACGCTACATCAAGTGAGCTTGAGCCAAAATCTCTCATTCCATATTCAGAGTTGTAGCCAGAGACACAGCAGTTCAAGCGAGCCTGAGCCACAATTCGTCATTCCAGATTCAGAGTTGTAGCCAAAGACACGGATGCCCATGAGTATGCATTTGGTTGATGGATAGCCTTAAACCATCTATGTGAGGTTGATATTCTTCCTCTTTCGGAACACTTCCTCTAGCAGAAGACTTCAGCTTCTTGCCAGTTTTGGTTGAGTTCCAGGAAATGCATTAAGCATTCCAATGTTGGTGGTCATCCTTAAACCATCACAGGTTGTAGACTTCCCTTCTTTTAGGTTGAAGGTCTCCCTTTAAATATGAGGGACAATTGCTCTAGCAAAAGCCCTTAGCTTCTTGCTAGTTTTGGAAGAGTTCCGGGAACTGCAATTAGCATTGTGTTCCAGTGTTGGTGGTCATCCTTAAACCACCTCTTTTTTACAACATTTCAGAGAGCTGATCCAGCCTAAGTGCTGCCATACATACTTTGCAGATTTGTAGTACAACTCTCTTCTTGGACTCACACATACCCCTTTGGATTAAGGGGGGAATGTTGAACACCTAATCCTCCATGGGTAGGTGTGGAAGGCGAAGAGTCACAAAGGAGTCCAAGTGACCTTGTAAGATGAATCCAAGAGTCACACCATTGTATTATAAATGTACATCTATGTGTAATAAAGAAGCAACAAATGCCTATCTTTCTATTGTGTGCGTTTATCCTTCCTCATACACCATGTGTATGTTTAACAGAAATATATATTTTATATAAAATAGAGATGTGAAGATAGATATTTTATATAAAATAGAGATGCTGAGATATATATAAGTTGTGATATTTTATGTAAAATAAAGATGTGGAAGGAAGAAATAATATGATGGGAAAGTAGAAAAATTTGATAGATTAGGGATTAGAAGAACACTTGAACTACATACTAGGGCTTTAACAAACTTGGGGTTTGATTTCATCACCATGGAAAAACCAAGAAGGAAAGGAGGGTAAGTGGGGTGAGCCCTTTACGCAAAATGAAAGTAAGGAACTCGAATGTGTGCCAGAGTCAATTACATGGGAAGAGAATAACCTCAAGGGAAGGATAATCAGAAAATTGACATATGTACAAACCAACAAGGCCATATCAAGATAGAGCACCCATATGTGTTTACAAACATTCCTTAGGCTAAACACGTTCTAAAATGATTGTAGAAAATACCTAATTTATGCAGGACCGCACATTAATAAGAAAGTCTTACGAACATAGCCAAAAAACAAAGCTCTAGTATGGTGGATTGAGAAATTCTAAAAATCAAAGGGTTGTGTTGATTTGAATTAGGCTCAAACGTATTTCTCACGGAAATTTTTAACAACTTGGAGGAGAAAGAAAGGATCTTCCAGAATGGACCATATTTATTCAAATCAGCTAGTTTGTATCTTGGATTCTGGAGAAAATGCTTCGACCCCAACAAATTAGATTGCATAGTAGCTCCTATTTGGATCTAGTTGCACTCCCTTCCATAGGAGTTTTGGGAAAATGAAATATAGGAGGGCATTGGCAATACCTTATGAATATACATTGCGTCCTTGGATGTTACAAAACATGGAAGGTATACCTAGTATGCTAGAATTTGTGCATACATGGATATATATATACCCCTTCTAGTGCCAATATGCCTCACCTATGAGGACAATAAGTGGATGCAAAAAATATATTATGAGAACATCCCATTTAGGTGTTGGAAATTCCATGAATGTGGCCACTTATTCAAAGATTTCCCACTCAACCACATCCAAAAACAAACCAAAGGCAAAATGCACAAAGATGCACAGGGGTTTGAAAAAGTGACAATTATGATAATAGCTAACATACGACCCAACTCCAACCCTAAAGTAGTTGGACCAAGATCACAAAATGAATATCCATCTGTGCATGAGAAAGAAGAGGAAAATCAAAGCAACATCCAAAGAAATACCGAAAAACAACTATAAGCCAACCCATAAGAACAAAATGAAAAACTAAATATCATAAGGAAAAGGAATATTGAAACAACAACTTAAGGAGAATGAAAGATAACACAAGGAGTATATAATTTCTCATATTCAGAGGAAGGGGAAGACACAAAACTAGAAGATCTGGTCTTATAGGCACTTAGCAACAAACAAGAAATCCTAAGATCTAAAGTCCATCTTAGAGTAGTGGATTCAATAAATAACAAAGGTCTACATAAAAAAAATGACAAATAAAAAAGGTGAAAGGTATGCACAATCCTCATGAACCACTAGGTATCACAGTTAATACTCCAAAGGAAAACCAAAAAGGGAAAAAAGAGGAAAATAAGTAAGGGTGTAACAAAGTTTTTAGGAACTAGGAGAGCTACCTATAAACTCAGGAAGAGTATCCCTAGTGGCATAGAAATTCCAACTCTCCGCATCCAATCCTCAAAGAAAATAATATCATGGAATATGAGGAGCCTTAATGGAAAATCAAAGTAGAAGCTCCTAGAATAAAAAATAAAATTGATTCAAATAACTATCATCATGATTCAAGAAACCAAATTATAGCAACCCCACCTTAATAACACCTGTTTTTGTATATGTGTTCATAACTGTAAATGCCAATGTGGCAGCCATGATTGGCTAAGATAAATCAAGTAAATAATTCAAGTGTTAACAATTTTCTTGAAAATAATAAAAACATAAAATTTTGGCCTAAAGAGAGGGAAATATGGAGCGAAGTTAGAGGGAGAACATAGACATGGGAGAGTGGTAGATAGTGGCTTAACAAACTGGGCCACCAATTTACACATGGAGAAGACATGATTGGATGCAGGAAAGTGCAAACATTTTTTCCCACAATGTGAAGGAAGGCAAAGTTGGTAGTCTCACATGAAATAAAGGGCCTCGAGGAAAAATAAGAGGCAAGGAGGAAAATGAGAAAGGAGAGATAAAAATAGAGAAAGAAGTGCAAAATTATGGACATGGAGCAAAAGAGCATTGTTGTAGGTGAAACTGGGCCATGTGCTTTGGAATTGGGGTGTCTTCCTTTGAATTGTTGTGTTGAGGCCACTAGAATGTGTGTGTCAAAGCCAGACTATCCAGTAGGAGGCTTAAAGGATGACTACACCACGAGTTCTTGCTGAGAAGGATGATAAGCCTCTAATTGCTTGTTGAGAAGCTTGATAAACCACTTAGTGTATGTTAAATGGGTTGATAAACCACTTGGGTGCTTACTCTAAAGATGATAAAACACTAGGAAAGGTGAACTGAGCCACTATGGTGCTTGTTGTGAGCTGATAAACCACTTGGAGAATAGGCTATAGATTCCTATAGTGGTTACTTTGAAAATAAAATTAATAAACCACCTAGATAGTGGATTTAGACTCTTGGCACTGAGTAATGCCCCAACTTAGCCTTGGGTGAATTCCTTAATCAAACATCCCCTTAGACTTTTGATCTAACTTAGAGGTGGTTAGCTACAAGAAATAATACAATGTAGCTACCCTATGGTTGAATCTGGAGAGTTGAAGTTCCTCCTTCAGTTGCCAACCATTACAAATTATTCATATAAACATGATGAGTTATGCATGAATGAACTATGGGTGATAAAATTTTCCAATATATTTTGGAAAATTTATTGTTCAACATTACTCATGGAAGGTTGTTGAATTCATTGCATGTTCATGCTGAATAAATTGTCTCATATGTCTTTATGGATATTTTGAGCCTTTGGCATTATGTGATGGCTATTATTTTCATGAATTGCAAGGTTGTTATATGATTATATATTATTGTATGAGGTCTCTCTGTGCACTTTTTATTACAAGTGTTTTCCAACCATCTGATGTGTTTATGAATTGAATGGATCATTGCCATATTTAATATTATCTGTCATGATGAGAACATAACCTATGTACTAGATGTTAAATGATAATTCAGCTTGTTTTTATAGTCACTTGGTTTAGGATTGATGCAATGATTTTATAGTTTAGGCATAATTGTGTATTGTTGAGAAATATTGATATTCTCTAATCAAAGCTTGGTCTAAATCTCTCTTTTGAAATATGGCCTTTGGATCCACTTATTTATTTTTCTTAAAATACATTGTAAGTTGGTAATGTTGGTATCCTATAGTTCCTGTTGAAATGGGATACTGCATCTGAAGGTTGTTCCTCAGGATTAGGCCATTGTTCCAGAGATATAGTGTTTTAGGCATAAGTCATTGTCTTTAAGAAATTATGGTAAATGTCCTTAAGTTTTCCTTCTTTGCAAGCCTAAGTAGAAATCCATAACTCATCTGGGGCCAGATAGAAGAGCTCCATCACACCATGGCTATCCATAAATGGAAAGGAAAGGTCGAAACCAATGTCACACCTGAAAAATCCCATGCTAATGACAACAAGAGAGCCAAATACAAATGCATGCACCATGCATTCACAAACCAACTAGGAAACCACACATGCAACCTGTTAGCTGCAAAATACTCCTGTTGAAGCTGCTTGATCCAACCTTCCTTGCTTGTCCTTTGCTTGTACTTTTCCTTCATATTATTTCCTTATCTTTCATTTTATTGCTTTCTTTCTCCTCTTCGTGCTCTTCTAATGCAGCCAAAAGGTTGCTTTACCCACATAAAAAATAAAATTTTAATAAGTCTGTTGTTCCCAAGATCCAATACTCATAAAAGAGTATTCACTTTAATTTATGCATGGAAATAAAGTTTATGGGAACCAAAACCAATCCTTTAGTCTTGCGCTTTTACCTTTAAAAGCCTTCAACTTACCTTTATTTCCTTTCTTCGTGTCTGTACGTGATCACTTCACGTGAACCGAGTACTCCCCTTCAGTTATGGACCCACACAAATGGTGACCAATCACACTGAATCACACTTCACACTTCTTAAAACTTACCTCCCCGTAGATTCACTACTTAACTATTTTCGCGATATTGCGATTTTGCAATTCACAAAATATATCACTTTGCACTTTGCCCAACTTAACATTTCGCATGTCGCGCCTTTTAAATCCCTCAATTAATCTTTATCCTGTGTGATATGAGATCACATCGCATCACACCAAACATAACTTACCGTGCGAACTCTTAACAACAACCACAAAAAACTGCGATGTGCGATATGCGTTTCATCTCTATGCCGACACGTGGCTCCCCTTCACCGCATCGCAACTTTCAATCCTCACCGCATCACAACTTAATTCATTTACCTTGCGTTGTCATTAACAATAAACACTAAAACCTTCGATGTGTGATATGCGCTTGAGCGCTGGGTGACACGTGGCTCTTCCCTTTATCGCATCGCAAGTTAATTTTTTTAACTTGCGAAGTCCTTAACACATAAACTCAATAATCGCCGACTTGCGATATGTGCTTGGCTGCTCCGCCCGACACGTGTCCACTTAGCAAATTCCCCAATTTAACTTGAGAATTCAATCTAGACCGTTAGTCTTGCTCGGATCTTTGTGATTTAATCCTTGCTGTTCATTTCCCTTCCTTTGGAAATCTTCTAAAGGATTTTTGGCCTTAGTCTTTTCTCTGTTTTCTTCGACCACTGCTACTCTACATCTCTGCTATAATTCCTGGGCTTTATTAAGTTTTTAAAAGCATTGATCTCTCCCGAGCTTATTCTTCTGGTTATTCATATAACCATTTCACTTCTTCAGCCGAACACAAAACACCCTCTGCATTTGCTTCTCCAAATCTCAATTTGGATTTCTTCTCGTTCTCGGTCTGCATAAAATTATTATCTGCACTTGTTTGTTTTCACACAGCATCGAAAAATTAACCCCCAAAATGGAATAATGCAGATTCTACCCAACCATTATGTCTTCTTCACTGAGAAGACTTATTCATTCATTGAGCATTCATACAATATTGTTTTATATATAGAAACCATATTTGTTCATTACAAATCACTCAGCTCGTAACACAGACACAGTACAACCATATCAATTCAATTTCTCATTTATTAACAAATGTACATATACATTAAAACTTCTTACTGATCTGAAATGGGTGGATAACTTATTATGCTTTGCAAGCACCTCCCATTTAGTTAAACAAATTAATATCTAACTTATACTTGACTGTGCAGAATTGAATTCTTGATACAGGTGTAAGTGTTTTAAACTGTTTTAAGTATTTACGTGTGAGGAATTAAACATTTGTTTTTTTCTGATATTAAGCATGTACAACAACCATAAAGTGAAGAAATAAGCATCAACACATAGCATCAAATTTAATAAAGGATTTCACTTGAATATCATGCGCTACGTCTCCTTGAGCCCTTGTTAACTGACTTGTCTCTTTGGGATTATGATGGAAAAATTATTTTACAAGTAACTACTCAGCTCCAATGGTTATTTAAATTTCACCAATGGGTTTAGAATACCATCATACCCTTGGAATGGTTGCTATCTCTCTAAAAATTGATCTAGGTTCCCTTGGACTTGACCTCTTATGTCGGTGCCCTTAAGCTTCCCTGAGCTTCTCTGTGGAAATAACTCCTTGAGAAATCCTTTTATGTACCTAAAACCTTTTCTATTTTCTCCACCATATATCATACATCCAAAATAGACTGATCATTTTCTCCAAATGAGCTCCGGCTCCCAAATCTAGGCCTCCAACCCCTGTTGGCCCTAGGCTGGCCAAAACTTCCATGTGGCTTCTTCGGCTCTAGAAGTCTCCAAATGGCTCTGAAAATCCTTCCATTGGATTTATAATTTCCAAAATAGTCATAATATATTATTCACTTGCTGAAAAAGGCCTCTGGCTGCTTTGGTTACGCCCCCAACACCTGATGGCACCCCTGGCTCTCGGCTCACTGAAAACTTCCCTGAAGCATATTGGCTTTTAGAAATATTCAAACGCTTCTACAAATCCTTCCATTGGATTCATAAGATTCAAAATAGTCAGAATAGACTATTTTTTTTCTGAGAATGGTCACTAGTTTCCCTAGCTAGGCCTCATTCTCCTGCTGGCCCCTGGTGGCCTTGGTGGCCCTTGGAACTTCTCTGAAGAAACTAGACCTTCAAAATTTCTCGATTGGCTCTGAAAACCTCACCAATGTCTCCATAATGTCTGAAACATCCAAAAATGACTATTTTTTTGCTGAGCAAGGCCTCTAGCTACCCTGGCTAAGCCTCTTTCTATTGCTGGCTCTTGGTGGCCCTATTGGCCCTTGGAACTTATCTAAAGAAAAATCTCACTCAGAAGTTCTCTGATGACTCTGAAATCCTCACCAACAGCTCTGGAATGTCCAAGAAATTCGAAATTGACTATTCACACTCACAGAATGGTCTAATAATGCTCAAGATAGAGCATAATCGATTTTGTCCAGTAACCCCTAGGAAAACTCCACTAAATCTGGGGCACTCAAGTTAATTGGAGATAAACTTGGCCAACTCTGCACAAAAATAGCGCGCTCCATAATCTACGCCAGTCTAACCACCGAGAAATCCGCTATAATTTAAGTTAGTGGTTGGGCACATGACCCCAAACCACACGGTTACGGTGACCATTGGGCAGAACCCAAGGCACAAACCACAGTAGATAAGGATTGAACTGGAGTTTAAAACACGGGTTAGCGAAACCGTTAGATGAATAACCATGGAAATGTGACAAGGTTGCATAGTCTATAGTTATGAGAAATTTATTTTTTTCCAACGGTCGAAGATTACCTTAATATAACGTTTTGTCATGTGATCAATACGATAAACGCTGGCGGTTTTACAATTGTGTCATGGTTTAGCCCTTGGGCATGGGCTGTGGCCATATGGAGAGGGGGCTGGCCCACAGGGCTGGCCCCCTCCAACCCCAAAAGACGAATTCACCAAAACTTAAATACATTCCACAAACTGATATGGTTAAGAACCACATACGGTCGAACCCTATAGACCTCAACAAAATTTTGGCACGCAGTTCAAGGGCCACGTGGCAGCCTCAAGGCTAGCCACATGGCGCCTTCTCATTGGCTCATCCAAAATCCACCAAATAAAACTACACCACTTTTCAACTTGTGAATGGCCTAGGTGGAATATTCTTTTTGATGACTGTACCTTTGACCAGTCAACCTTGGTCAAATGCCAAAATTTGCAGTTTACTGGAATTTTCAAATTGCGATAACTTCTTCATACGGTGTCGGTTTTTCGAACCGTTCATGGCGCCGAAATTAGGAAGATGAGATCTATCTGGTCACTCAGGTTCGACACACTTTTGAACACTTTGAAATTTGAGTTATCACTTAGGTCCTTGATCCAAATCTGATCACTCCTCCCCATTAGGAATATTTTGGACCCCAAAAGATTGATTATCTATTCAGTAGATGAGAGTACAACACCCTCATATTTCCAGCCTCCATACACTTTTCCTTGCTTGGCTTAATGCCTTTGAGCCCAAACTCGAAGGTAGTCAACACTTCCCCTCTTTGATACTCTTGTCCTCCTATCAAGAATCGTATCCTCTTTGAGCTCATCCAGAAATTTATGGCGATAAATCTTTAATAGAAGGTAGTTGAACATCATGTCCTTGATCATTGATCAAAGGTGGCTCAAACAAACATAATTTTTCAACATAAATGCATACATGACTGAAATTTGTATATGTACAAATGAATGTATGTCTTACTGAGTTAAGAAGTCAAACCACTTCTTACCAAGCCACTTTGATGGCGATTTTTGCTGAAAATATTCTTCTTGTGAAACATCTGTTCTCACATCGATGATGGAAACTTTGGTTACATTTTCACCAATCTTTTTATCCTCTTGCTTCAAATGCTTGGGATGATTGGTTAGATGCAATGTCCAACATTGGGCAATTAAATGTCCCATCTTTTGGAAATGTGTGCAAGTCCTTTGCATCTTCTGTGCAAGTTTCCTTTGCTTCAACTGTTTCCTGTATGCCTTCAATCTCTTCCAGCATTTTGAAACTTCATGGTTACAAAAACCACAGTAGGAACAACAACTCTTTCTTCCATTCAAGCATGCAGATTTTCCATGCTTATCATAAACATAATCAACTTGACTATGGGAAGAACTATACCTCAAATGTTTCTTTTCATGTCCATCTTTCTTCCTTCCTGAGGAGATGAAGTTGAAGATGTTCCAACTTTCTTTTGAAGACCAACATTAGTGTTCATGTCTTGATAGCTGTCAAAAATCTCTTTCTCGCCATAAGCTGCATGTCTACAAACATCCTGCTGCAACATAGGCTTCAAACAATGGCAATCAACTTGAACAAAAACTTGACATGTTTGTGGTTTATAACTTGCAACAAAAGTTATTTTTTGAGTTGTCTCAAATGCTTTGATGGTTGTAGAGTTTTCTCCATAAGATTGAACATAGCCTATACCAAAATTCTTAGGCCTTTCCTCGACCATAATAGGCTCTATCATGCCTTGTGCATGTTTTCCTAAACCCTTGCCTTCATAGCCCATTTTTAGCATCAATTTGGACCCTATACCTCTAGTGTGCTTTTCAAATGAGCCTACACATCTATCTGAAGAGGAATTTGAAGACAAATTTGAGTGATTTACCTCTGCTTCAAGCATGTGTTTGGTTAAGGCCTCCTGGGAATAATGGAGCTGCATCTCCATCTCATGCATTCTTTGAAGAATTCCTTCTTTATCTTGCTTCATAGCAACCAATTGCTCATGAAGTCTAGTACTTTCTCTTCCATCTTCATACAAAATTTGCACCATATCCTTCAGGATGTAGAAGTCTCGCTTCATCTTTCATCGAAGAGCCTTGTAAAAGAGGATTTAGAAACCTCACTTGATGATTGTCATATCTATGTAAATTAACTAAATAACTTCAAAAAAAAGTCACAAAGCTTCAAAATAATTGACAAAGCTTCTTAACAATTTGATTGTAGATTCAAGCTCTTCTCTGCAGCTTGTATCTCTTTTTCAAGAAGCCTCTTTTGCAAACAATCCCTCTTGTCCTTCAAGGGTTGCCTTGAGTTTCTTTGGGTAAGGATAATGCTTTCAGCCTTATTCCTTCTTTTCCTCTTCTGGAATTAGCTAGCAATAGCTCCCCTTCACCTCTTAGCAAACTCAAAATTGTAAGCAACACTAAATTTTCAAAAAGTTAAATTCTTTCCACTGTTAAACACCTTTCAAGTCAAACAAGCAACATAGTGCTCTGTCAAGCAAGAAACCTAGTGCTATGATACCACCTGATCTGAAAGGGATGGATAAATTGTTATGCTTTGCA
The DNA here is from genome assembly GCA_034641835.2 of Pinus albicaulis. Classification (NCBI taxonomy): domain Eukaryota; kingdom Viridiplantae; phylum Streptophyta; class Pinopsida; order Pinales; family Pinaceae; genus Pinus; species Pinus albicaulis. The sequence goes on from CM076573.1 coordinate 278,837,664, forward strand.
AGCACCTCCCATTCAGTTAAAAAAATCAAGATCAAGCTTATACTTGACTATGTGGAATTGAATTCTTGATATAGGTGTATGTGTTTTAAACTGTTTTAAGTCTTTATGTGTGAGGAATTAAACATTTGTTTTTGCTGATATTAAGCATGTACAACAACCATAAAGTGAAGCAAATAAGCATCAACACATAGCAACAAATTTAATAAAGGAGTTCACCCGAATATCGTGGGCTGCGTCTCTTTGAGCCCTTGTCAACTGACTTGGCTCTTTGGGATTATGATGGAAAAAATATTTTACAAGTAACTACTCAACTCTAATGGTTATTTGGACTATACCATTAGGTTTAGGATACCATCATACCCCTGGAATGGCTTCTATATCTCTGGGAATTGATCTAGGCTCACTTGGACATGGCATATTCTATCAGTGCCCTTAAGCTTCCCTGAGCTTCTCTATGGCACTAACCCCTTAAGAAATCTTTTTATTTCCCTAATTTTTTTTTTTACTGTCTCCATCATATATCATACATCCAAAATAGATTTATCATTTTCTCCAAATGAGCTCTGGCTCCCTAATCTAGGCCTCCAACCCCTGTTGGCCCTAAGTTGCCTGAAACTTCCCTGTGGATTCTTCGTCTCTATAAGTCTCCAAATGGCTTTGAAAATCCTTCCATTGGATTAATAATGTCAAAAATAGTCAAAATAGACTATTCACTTGCTGAAAAGGCCTCTGGCTGCTTTGGTTACGCCCCTAACACCTGGTGGCACCTCTTGGCTCTTGGCTCACTGAAAACTTCTGTGAAGCATATCGGCCTTCATAAGTCTTCAAAATATTATAAAAATCCTTCCATTGGATTCATAAGATTCAAAATAGTCATAATATACTATTTTTGCTGAGAATGGTCACTGGTTTCCCTGGATAGGCCTCATTCTCCTGCTGGTCCCTGGTGGCCCTTGGAACTTATCTAAAGAAAATCGGCCTTCAAAAGTCCTCTAATAGCTTTGAAAACCTCACCAATGGCTCCAAAATGTTTTAAACATCCAAAAATGACTATTGGTTTCCTCAGTAAGGCCTCTAACTGCCCTGGCTAAGCCTCTTTCTGTTGTTGTCCCCTGGTGGCCCCTGGAACTTCTCTGAAGAAAATTCTCGCTCAGACATTCTCTTATGGCTCTGAAATCCTCACCAACAGCTCTGGAATGTCCAAGAAAGTCAAAATTGACTATTCACACTCCCAAAATGGTTCAATAATACTCAATATAGACCATAATCAATTTTGTCCAGTAACCCCTTAGGAAAACTCCACTAAATCTGGGGCACTAAAGTTAATTCGAGATTAACTTGGCCAACTCTGCACAAAAATAGTGCACTCCATAATCTATGCCAGTTTAACTGTCGAGCAATCTGCTAGCATTTAAGTTAGTGGTTGGGCACATGACCCCAAACCACACGGTTACGGTGACCGTTGGGCGGAACCCAAGGCACAAACCACGGTAGATGAGTATTGAACTGGAGTTTAAAATGTTGGTTAGCGAAACTGTCGGATGAATAACCATGGAAATGTGACAAGGTTGCGGAGTCTGCAGTTATGATAAATGTCGTGTTTGCCAACAGTCGGAGGTTATGTTAATATAATGTTTTGTCATGTGATCAATACGATAAATGCTAGCGGTTTTACAACTGTGCCGTGGTTTGGCCCTTGGGCACGGGCTAAGGCCATATGGAGAGGGGGTTGGCCCCCTTCATCTCCCAAATATGAATTCACCAAAACTTAAATACATGTTGCAAACTGATATGGTTAAGAGCCACATATAGCCCGATTGGTGGAGACCTATGCGCACATGCCAGAGGTCGCAGGGTCGAACCCTGCGGACCTCAACAATATTTTGGCATGTAGTTCAAGGGCCACGTGGCAACCTCAGGGCTAGCCACGTGGCACCTTCTCATTGGCTCATCCAAACTCCACCGAATAAAACTGTGCCACTTGTCAACCTATGAATGGCCCGAGAGGAATATTCCATGGAATATTTTGATGAATATTCCAGGGAATATTCTGATGAATATTCTAGGAATATTCCTTGGAATATTAATTTTGCTGACTATACCTTTGACTAGTCAACCCTAGTCAAATGCCAAAATTTTCAGTTTACTGGACTTTTCAAATCGTGATAACTTCTTCATACGATGTCAACTTTTCAAACCGTTCGCGGCACCGGAATCAGGAAGACGATATCTATCCAGTCGCTAAGGTTCGACACACTTTCAAACACTTTGAAATTTGAGCTATCACTTAGGTCCTTGATCCAAATTTGATCACTTACAATCAAACTTTGCACGCTGTTATTTTACATGGCCCTCATCTCTTCAACAGAACCCTCTTGGTTCTAGGGATTATCCTCTCTACAGAACCCTCTCTGCTCTCTCTTCTCTCTCCTCTCTTTCTCTCTTGGCCTAATCTTCTTTTTTTATTGGGCCTCTCCTCTTGGCTCTCACCTCTCTCTCTAGGCCCAATCTTCTTCTTTAATTTGGCCTCTCTGGGCTCTTGCCCCTCTCTCTAGGCCTAATATTCTTTCTTTTAGATTGGCCTCCTTTCCTTCAAAGCTTACAATTTGATTTATAATTCAATTTAGAGCTTATCTGGCCCTTACTCAACTCCTATAAACTTGTCACTGATTCCTATTCTAAGGAAATCCTAATTTATCAATCTCCTATCTTCTTAGCATAAACAACAATTATTATCTCTAATATCCCATTTCTTAAGGGGATTTTTTACATTAACTCATCACTCATTGACACCTAATGACTAAGCATATTCCTCACCTATGCTTGCTAAGAATTACAAGATAATATTACAATATTCACAATTTGACCCCTCCTTAGGCTAATCAACAATTTAAATTTAATTTGAGTCCTAATGCTCCTGCATCATCTTCTCTCTTTGAAACTAATTCCAAACCCAAACTGACAAAAGGATATGACCTTACTGAGCAGGGATTCAATATTTGAAATATGGACTCTATGATCCATAGTTTCTAAAAATATATATTTCGGTGATAATCACATAGCAAATAATTTGGTCGACACGTATCGAACCAACTAGTGTGGTTCATCTTGTGGCCCGATGAGAAATAAAATCATGGCATTCCACTATCAATAGATGAGGAGAAGGGTAAATTAGTCGTTGGAAGGAAACAACTAGTTTGACCCAAAATAAGACCCATTTAATCTTCTTTTGGTTAAAACTAGCTATTTCCTTCCAACGGCTAATTTACCCTTCTCCTCATCTATTTATAATGGAATGCCATGATCTGATTTCTCATCGGTCATGATCTGATTTCTCATCAGTCCTGAAGAGCGCTAATGCTCCTGCATCAGACTCCCAAAGTAGAAAAAAATCATGATCTCCAGATCATGTGTTCCAATCATTTTCTTCTTTGATCCCACACTTTGCTCTGTAATGATCCACTGTCTTTGGTTGTTGCTGTTCTCCAGGTCTCCATACTTTATGCTGCATTTTCCCACTCGCTATCCTTTCAAATTATTCTATTTTCTTCTTCTTGCTATTGTTTCTTTTCTTTCTTGTTGTTGTCTTCTTCCGAGACACCTTCACCATAAACCTTCTATCTCTTTCATTTTCCATTTCCAACTTATCTTCTAACTGGTACTCACTCTGCCAATTATCTTCAAACTGTTATTTGTTATCTTCTCTCTGAAGTTGTTGGATTCTTACTACCGCCCTTACATCCTTACCCTCTTGTTGCTTCTGAAATTTCATCTCATCTCCAATCAACCTCTGTTCAATATATTTGATAAAACCATCATACTCAGATGCTTTCAACAATTCACTTTCTATCTGATTCCTTTCAAACACTTCATCATTATGTTGTTCATCAATTCCAGCATATCTTTATTCCTTTTCCTTGACAAATCTCAGTGATTTTTCTTCAATTATTTGACTAATCCTGGTAATCAGTTCACCTTCCTTCAGTTCTAAGACTGGTTCCTTTTTAGCATGAGACATTCATGTCTCACCTTTACCCAATTTCATTTGGACATTTAGAATATTCATTCTCTGACTTGCTAGTCTATCCTCTAAAAGACTTAGCTCATACCAAAAATATATCATCTCACTTGGAACTACTCCCAAATACTCTATACAATCCTCACTATCTCCTTATTTGTCACAAGTCCAATTTCTTGGTGACACTACCTCTTCATTCTTCATCAGAATAAAATTATGATCGTCTATCTCTGTGACATCTTTAGATATTTGTCCAAGATTCTTCCTTTGGTCAATCAGATAAGCCAATTATTCCACTTCCTCAACAATAACAGGTTCCTCATCATCAAACATAACTGTCTCATCTCCCTTGGAGATAATTTCTTCACTAAGAAAGGAGTTTATGAACTCCTTCTTCTGTAATAAATCAACTTGATCTTCATCTCAAAGAAAATCATCATCATAATTTTATTGAAAATTCTCAACTTCATTCAAGACAATTCCAAGAGATGGATTGCCTTCTGCAACACTTGCCAACACAGTCAAATTATCAATCTCAAAATCACAAGACCCAATGGTCTCATTTGATGATCCAGTCACCAAATCTTCCTCTTGTTGTTCTAAGTCCTCTACATGACTCAGAAAATCTTCAATGGTATTCTTATCAACCTTCTCAAGCATATCAGTTAAATAATTGACATCCTCCTTTGCTTCTTTCTATTCTTTGCCATCATCACAAGCCAAATATTTTCTATTTTCAGCCTTCCTAGTATGCTGAAAAACATCACCTTCACTCAACTGTACATGTGCATGTACATGAGACTCAAATATCTCATCTTCTTTAAAAACAGAATTAAGTTTATGTTTATCTTTTTCCTTTTTCATGACAACATCAAAAAATTGTATTTCTTTACCTATTTCACCTGCAAACATATAGAAGATGTTAGTTTTAAAACATTGAGACCTCTTGGCCTCACTTAAAGTTTCAGTCTTCAAGTCTTCTCCCAGATACCCACTTATTCTGAGTATTTCTTCCTTCATTCGAGCATTTATCATTTGCTCTTTCCTCTTCTGTAGCTTATGCCACATCATCTTTCTTCTCATGAGGAAACCACATCTTTGGTCTTCCTCCTCCTTTTGTAACAACTCCATCATGACTCCCAGATGGAATTCTATCTCAGCTTTCTTTCTCTCATATTCTTCATTACTCATCTGTCTCCATATGCCATTTTCTTTGGCATCTTTTTTCTTCACTTTGTGGCTGCTTCTTGAACCTCTTCTATGACTATCCGTAGTCATCTTTTCCTCTATCTTCATGAGTTCCTCACTCACTATGAGTTGTACTTAAACCTTTGCAAATAGAAAGTCCTCCTTGCTACAACTTATCTCACCAATATTTTCTCTGTACTTGGTCACTTATCCCCTCTCTGGAACTTTCTTTGAGAATTTCTCTACCCTTTTTAGGCTCAACTCATCTGCACTTTTAAGAACACAATTTTCCTCTTATATTTCAATCACAATGAAATACTAGGTTCTAACCACACTCTTCTTTCGCTTAGAAACTTTACCAACTTCTTTCATCACTGCTTCTAAAGGCTTGATTTTCTTTTTTTGAGATGTATTCACTTGTGCTGCTACCACTTACATGCAGTCACTCCTCCCAAAGTGGTTATCACTGTATAACTTACTATTTAGAGTACAAGCCTCTTCTTCACTTACATACAACTCTTCTTCCTTACAGACTACTATTGGCATGTATCCTTCCTTTCACTGAACACGGTATTGTTCTTTGGTGTTCTCTTTCCTTTACTAGAGTAAAATTACTCTCTTCCTTCTCTAACTTTCTCTCAAAAGAGCTTTATCCTGCAAAACTCAAATCAGAGTTAAACAAATAAATACCTGCATGATTTCACAAGTAGTCTCCATCCACTCTTCTCATTCAAGTGAATCTCCATTCTCCATAAGAAAACAACCATCATTGTGCTTTCTTTATGCTTCTACAATATCTTCTTAAGTTCACGCTAAACCTTATTATTTTCTACTACCAAATGTCTTTTGCATTGTTTAGCTGTGCACTCTTCATTTATAATAACTTTTTCATTAACCTGCTCTGATAACAAAAATGATGCAGCCAAAAGGCCACTTTAGCCACATATGCAGAAACTTTTAATAAGTGTACCCATTCCCAAGATCCAATACTCGTAAAAGAGTATTCACTTTAATTTATGCGCAAAAATAAACTTTATGGGAACCCAAACCAATCCTTTAGTTATGTGCTTTTACCTTTAAAAGCCTTCAACTTACCTTTATTTCCTTTCTTCGTGTCTGTATGTGATCGCTTCATGTGAACAAAGGACTCCCCATCGGTTATGGACCCACACAAATGGTGACCAATCACATTGAATCGCACTTCGCACTTCTTATAACTTACCTCCTCGCAGATTCACCGCTTAACTATTTTCACGATATTGCGATTTCACAATTCGCAACATATATCACTTCATACTTCGCCCAACTTAACATTTCGCATGTCGCGCTTTTTAACTCCCCCGGTTAACCTTTATCATGTGCGATATGATATCACATCGCATCACACCAAACATAACTTACCATGTGAACTCTTAATAACAACCACAAAAAACTGTGATGTGTGATATGCGCTTCATCGCTATTCCGACACGTGGTTCCCCTTCACCGCATCGCAACTTTCAATCCTTACCGCATCACAACTTAAGTCATTTACCTTGCGATGTCCTTAAAAATAAACACTAAAATCGCCGATGTGCGATATGTGCTTGAGCGTTGGGCCGACACGTGGCTCTTCCCTTTATCGCATCATAAGTTAATTTGTTTAACTTGAAAAGTCCTTAGACTCAATAATTGCCGATTTGTGATATGTGCTTGGCTGCTCCGCCCGACACATGTCCACTTCGCAAATTCCCCAATTTAACTTGTGAATTAAATCTGGACTCTTGGTCTTTCTCTTATCTTTGTGATTTAATTCTCATTGTTCGTTTCCCTTCCTTTGGAAATCTTCTAAAGGCTTTTCTCTGTTTTCTTTGACCACCAGTACTCTGCATCTCCGCTATCCTTCCTAAGCTTTATTCAGTTTTAAAAGCATTGGAAGTGTTTATTGTAAATAAGATTTCTTAAAAAAAATTGGCCCGAATTCCGGCCAATTTTGGCCATCCGGCAATTCCTCTGTCTTGTTAGACAACTCCTTTCTTTAATCAATATTTAAAACCACTCACTAAACTAAATTAATTTTAATTATTGAACAGTCAATTTGCCTCCTTGGACAATTCAGCCATTTTCACGATGTTGGAAATGTGACCTTTCAATGGTGGTTGAGATGAATTGGTGGTTGGACGAACGCATTTTTACGGTTCGGTACATCATTGTTATTTTCTACAATTGATTTAATATTCTATTGGCAATTGGTACAATAAAGTGATATGTAGAATGAATCACTGAGTTCTCCCGTAAAAATGTTCAAACATGGTCTTTCAGTTTGATGTTTGTTGTGCAGAGTGACGGCAGGGCAGTAGGGCATGGTTGACGACAGTAGATGTGGAGATTGTTTTCAGGTGACTGCGTACAGCCGTGGATAAGTTGACTTCCAGAATGGGATCGGGAGCTTCCAGGAGCGCAAATATTCAGGCACGAGGATATTCAGGGGTGCACATAGTCACGAATTTGTCACAGTTTTACGCAAATTTGGTCGCAGTGTAAGGGCCAAGTTTAAAAAAAAGCTGTAGTCACAAGTGCGACTAGACCAACGGTCGAATCGTCTCCACGTCATCTGTTCGGAGCATCAAAGGTTCAGAGTACTGTTGGAAGGGAGGCGTGAAGGGAATTGCAGAAGCGTTGGAAGCGAGGCATGAAAGGAAAGAAAGTTCAATCTGCAAAAGAGGACCAGGATCTCTCCAACAACCCGTAAGTGGACGGCGACGACTGTTCCTCATAAACCTTGAAGTTCCATTTTGAAAAACGTTTATGGGCAAACACTTCCTATGAAAATTTTGACGAGAATTGTGACAGATTCACTTTGATATTTTTGGTTTTTTTTTTGGGTTGAAATTCTAAAATGGAAAACCAATTAATAGTAAATGTTAAAAATGGCAAGGAAATCTCAGATTTTTTGGAAACAAATCATTTGGGTCAAGTCAAAATTACCTCAGTAGACAAAATAGGGAAGTGGATTTGGGTAAATGTGAAACAATATCAAGGTATTTTAAAGTACATACTTGCCCGCTTTAAATGGGAACAAAGAAGAAGAAAAAAAAGAAGAGCAAAAAAAATAAAGAAGAGTCAATCGTTTACCCGCAACTACACCTCTTACTTGGTCATCAGATCTCTATGCCCAAGAACTGGTGAAGGCAAGGGCAAGGCTGGAAATTTTAGAAGCCAACGAACATGAAAGAGATTGCAAAATTTCAGAGATCACACTTGCAAATCAATGTTTAATGGAAGGTAATACAATTTTGAAAGAGCGGGTAGCAATGTTACAAGATGTTGTAGAGGCAGGAAAATGAGAATGGAAAACATGAAGGAAACATGGCAAAGTAGGAATGATGCAATGAAAACAAACAAAGATATGATAATCTCTAAAACAACTCAGGTAGATACACAAATGGGTCAGCAAATAGTTCTTTCCGAAAAGAAGGCGGAAGAGAACAAGAAGACATACGTTCCAAAAGAAATCAAAACTAGGGTTGAGGACACTAATGGTCATAGGATAGAGGAAAAAGAGGATGTAAGTTCTCGTAGAGCACGGGAAAGAGAACATAAAGAAAGAAAAGCAAGAGAAACAAACTTTATTACCAAGGGAATAAGAGACTATGCAAATAATGGAAACACTTTCAATTTGACATGGGACTGTTTGAGAGAGAAATTATAGCGGAGAGGGAAAATTTGTCAAGCAAGGAGGGTGGGAAAGATATGTGAGGAAATACCTTGACCTATAAAAGTCATCATGGCAATTTTGGAAGAGAAAAATCATCTCTTAAGAAAAAATAAACTCTTGAAAGGCTCACACTTCTTTCTAAATGAAGAGTTAACTAGCAAGCAACAAGAAGAGAGAAGAGAAGAAGTGGGGAAAGTTAGAGCAGCAAGAAACGAAGGGAAAAGAGCATGGTTGTACAATGGTAAAGCAGCTATTGCAGTATTTGGGCCTCATGGTAAAACAAGGCAGCAAGCTGAAAATAAAGAAAAAACAGGAAATTCTATAATAGGGAGGAAAACAACAGGATCAACATGGATGAAAAGGGGTGAAGACTCAAATTCGAGTCTTGTGCACCAAACCGCGTAGCAACAAAATCCTACCCAGGTCTACTTAAGTATATTTTTTTGGAACTGTAGAGGTTACCCTTGGAGGAGGGGACCTAGGATAGGGCCTATTGAAAAAGGTAGAGACACAATCTGTCTCACAGAAACTCATGAACATGATAGTTTCAAAACTCATATGTTTAACGATTATTTGAAGTTAGTAGTTTGAAATGAGGCAGCAGAAAATGCAAAGGGTACAAAGGAACACTGATTTTAGTGAAAGAAAAAGAAGGTCGTCACATTCAGTTAGTGAAATAATATACAAATAAACAATATTTATGGTTCAAAATAATAGAGAATGAGAACGACATAAGAATTGCAACATGTTATTTTGCGCCTCAAGTATCAAAAACTTACAAAAATAAGGGATTGGACAGCAAAGGTCTGTATGAAAATTTAAAGAAATATATTGTCGCATATTCTCAACAGGGAGAAGATCTTTTAGTGGGAGATTTCAACACTAGAACAACAAATTAAGAAGTTAGTATTATGTGTTGCAAAGAGGATCACAATCCTATCTGGCTCATTGAAGAGGAGAATTATCGATGGTTGAGATGTTCAGAAGATGACAAAGTTAGTAATAATTTTGGAGAGGAGTTTCTTATGTTGTGTGGTGCTTCCTACTTAATTATCTGCAATGTCTAGATAAATAGAAAAATTCTGGGAACTTCACTTGCACCACATACAATGGGGCAAGGGTCGTTGACTATGTTATTGGTTCACAAAGCCTAATAGAAAGAATAGATGAAGTTAATATTGGAGAGCATATTTGGGACTAAAAATTATATCATAACCCAATTAATATAAAGTTATCCTGGTTAGAAGAAAGACAGAATAGGAGGAAAACCCAATGTTCTCAATAATCGGCATCAACAGGAAAAATTCTTCTAACACAAGAAAATTGCAATATATTCAAAACAATGTTGAAGAGATCAATTCAGAAGGAGAAAATTGGTCCCCAAAGCCTCAATAGCCATGAGTTAACAAATATAATCCATGGTGCAATTGAGAAGTGCAAAAGAGCTAAAAATAGGAAATCAGAATCAAATTGTTTTCTTGTGAATGTGTAGTTTGATGAGGAATGAAAAATGGAAAGGAGAACCTTGAAAAAGGAAGGAGAGGGGAAGATGAATGTAAAGTTATATAAGCAAATTTAAATATATATATATGATTTCATGCAAACAAGGTGAGAAGAGCTGATATATCTAGGCAATAATAACCCAAAACGTTTTTGGCAGAAACTTCAACCAAGGAAGAAGCAATTTGAAAATAATATAACAGTCAAACAGTGGTTTGAATATACAAGGCAACTCGATGAAAAAGAATTATAGGTTGAGCCTCCTCCCAGGATCAACACATCTACAAATCTTTTCAGTGTACATGAGGTGGAGGCAGGAATTAAAAAGTTGAAAACGGGGAAGACAAAGGATTTGGTTGGATTTCAAGCAGAATATCTAAAGTGGGGAATGAAAATTTTGGCACCGCACATCATGGAAATATTCAACAACGTCATTCAGCAAGGATTCCCAAGGTATTGGACAATTGGTCTAGCAATTCCCCTTTTTAAAAGTGGAGACATTAATAATCCTTCCAACTATAGACCCATTATGATCAATCCTTTGTTTAAATCTTTTCAGTGGCATGGTGGAAAATAGAATCAGTAAGTGGGCAGAAGTAAAAAAAAAAAGAGGGAAAAAGGGCAAGCAGGTTTTGTTAGAAAAAATATATATTATAGAGCAATGCAAAACATAAAATATGTGGAAAACACAAACACAGAAAACACATAAAACCAGAGAAGCACAAATATACGTGGTTCACCCAATTTGGGCTACATCCACCCCGAATAGCCAGTCCTTCCTTTATATTATCCAGCAAAATGAAGAGACACAACCTACAACAGATCCACTATAATATCCTATGTTCTCTCTCACAGTCTCCCTATTTGTTTCTCGCTCTGAGAATACACATACTATGCACAGTCACAATACAATACCCTCATACAAAACGAGGGGTTTCCTTCTAGGAAAAAAAACCCTAATTTAAACATAACTTCTACCGGCAGATCATCCGTCTAATGAACGGCCCAGATTGACTAGAAATTACAATACTTTTACAAGGAAATTTTACATCTATTTTTAGCTTTGGGGGCAATTCCATCGAAACCCCCCGCTAGGGGGGCCTCCATAAATTTGTAGCCACCCCCACTGGACCCCCCAGGCAAAGTTCAAACGAGTGGCTAAATTTGCAAGGTGGGGGTGGTGTTCAATTGGGGGAGTTTGTGATAAAGCTTCTTCTATATGCCGATGATCTTGTGTTGGTTGCTAAATCGACCCATGGATTGCAGATGCACCTATATGCCCTTGAGAATTCTTGTAAAGCAGTGGGGATGCAAGTTAATACTAGTAAGACCAATATAATGATTTTCTCTAATAAAAGCAAGCAAAGCCAACATACGTTCTTCTTTGAAGACAACATTCTTGAAGAAGTAAATGAATACAAGTACTTGGGGATCGATTCAACAACAAGCTTAATTGGGAGGATTACAAAAAGAAAAGAAATTTGGGAGGGTGGAAAGCATTAAATGCACTTAAAAATAAATGTAGAGAGGCAGAGTTATGGGATTGGAACATGATCAAAGTACTTTTTGGAATCCTAGTTTTTCCAATGCTATTATATGGGTGTGAATTGTGGGCTAGCAGCATCCCTGTTTCAAAATGGAAACAAATTGAAAAATTCAAAAATGCTTGATCATGACCAAGTTCAAAATAAAAATTTCAGTTCCCTATGAGATAATGTTGAGTGAAACAGGGGCAGCTCCCATCGAAGAAATTTTCATGGTGTGTCTTATAAGGTATCTAAAAAGAATTGAGCAAATGGGAGGAGGTAGATGGCTGAAAGTTATCTTCAATGGAGGTATGAGTGAAAGAAAGAAATTGTGTATGAGACAAAATAACAAATGGATGCAAAAATGGAATATTTACCTTAATGCGTGTCCCACAAATAGAAAGTAGTTAAATAATTTTGTGTTGGAGAAAAAAAAAAGGTATATGGGGAAAAGAGTTGGGTAGAAAGAAGAAGTATTATGTTCAGGAATTCAACCCCACTTGTGATCTCCAACAAAAAGAGTACATTGAAGCTAGCATTACATGGAGAGGAAAGGTTCTTATTGCTCAATTAAGAACTAACTCACATCAACTTCGGTGTGAACGGGACAATGGAAGGGACCTAAAGAAACTTGGGAAGAAAGGTTATGTACTTTTTTCACTTCTGGGGCAGTGGAATCATAAAAACATTTCATTTTAGAATTTGATTCTGTCAGAGACATCAGAGACAGTTACCGTAGTATGTTAGCATCAATTTTGTGGCATTGTCTTTTTAGTGAGGGAACTATTAGAAGGTTGGGTCAGCTCATCATCAATTTGAGTAATAAAAGGATAGAATTACAGAAGGCAAAAAAAAAGGAAGTTGGTAGTCCCATAGACTATTTTTAGTCTTGTGGAAGTTAAAATATCATTCATTCATTCTTTAGAATGACATACAACAACGGTGGCACATGGGGTGTGGCCATGGGTGGATTACTTGCAGTGGAGCAATATGGTGGCGGAGACAACAGGGATGAGGACTTGTTGTGGCGGCAAAGCAGGCCGACGGTGGTTGTGGCAGGTGTTTTGTCAGTGGCACCGTGAGTTCTGGTTGGTATGGTGGCTGAACAACCGCAAGTTTTTTTTATAGATATTTTTTTCCTTTTGTATTTTTTTTTAAACTTATATTTTTTATTTTTAACATTGTTTTAATATATATATATATATAAGGAGAGAATATATATTTGAAAAGCATATATAAAATATATATATATATATATATTTGTTTATATATGTTTTTCAAATATATATTCTCTCCTTATATATATATATATATATATATATATATATATATTTCTTTCTTTCTTAAATGCCAAAGGCTTGATAGCAAAATGGAAAATCTTCAATATTGTGTATGAAAATGCTTCAATCACAACAGAAACGAAGTTGACAGAGAGTTGATAGCCAAAGGCTGGATCAGACTAACTCTATGCAGTGGTTGAACGCATGAGGATCAAATAACTCTCTCTGCAAGCACCAACTTACCAATTTTTCAGGCACCAACTCTCTGTTTATCAGCACCAACTGAAAATAAGCACAGCACTTTGTTGTGCAAGAACCTACATGCACAACCCTCCATATGCTTCTTTCTTATAATTTATAAAATCAGATAAAAAAACGTTTTTGTCTCATACATTCATAGAAAAATTCTTTGTTTTTGTCATGCTTTCTCTCAAGATAATTCATTTAGATACCTCATATATCTCTTCTCATATACATTCTTTCTCATACTACCCATAAACTTTTTGTAATATTGTTGTTATTTATATAGATTTCGAGCAAATTTTCTATTCAGTTGATTTGTTAACTTTGGGTTTAACAACCAGTTTTACTTTAGTTTTTTTCCTGATGTAATTGTTGTTTATATTATTTTTTTATTTAGACTGAACATGTTATTATCTTTTATTTCACCACAAGGACTTATTCATAGTTTAACTCTATTATTATGTTTATGCATGCTATTTTGATTTGCAGTCTATCTGTCTATTTTAATTTTGGTGCTAGAAGACCAAATTTATAGCGCATAACACCAAGTTTACAAAGAGTAGCACACCCTTATCTCCATTTCTCTTCAGCATGTGATTTCATCCTAGAAACCAATCTCTAAACCGTGAAGGGGAGAGTATATCCTTTCCTATTAGTTCTCTCCCCTTACTTAAGCATGGGGAGGGCTTATCTACTCCACTGTGGTTCAAACCTCTGCTTCTGAAACCTTCAACCTCTTTAGCCTACCTCATGTGTCTGAAACCTCAAAAGTGTGCTTGAATGCACATGAATAAAGTCTAATGGTAATATAGATTGTTAGATCAAGACAATCACAATCATTGGATCCATTTCATTTAGGTAGGTGCACTAAAATCCGCACATGTTGTTCATTCGATATCAATTTGGGTTTTTGGATCAAGTCACTCTCACCCATTAGATCCATCAGGTTGTGGATGCTCCCTTATGCTTCATGCTTGTTGATGTATGATAGCATATTGGGACCATCCATACCAAGCACACTTGATCACTCAAAATGGCCCTTTACTCAACCCCATGTCATCCATGTCACCTGCCATGGCATTTTCCATATCAGCTGCTAGTTTATGCCACATGGTAATCTCTAAGTGGCACCATGTGTCAAAAAAAAATAGGCCATTTTCCCACCCAATAGTGTCAAAAATACCTACCACGTGTCATGCTCCCGAGGCACCATATCATCTAAACTCTACCATGTCATTTCCACCTTTTTCCACATGTCCTCTCGTCATTGATCCACGGTGTCTTTCTTGTTTCATCAATGCTAGTTGTCATCCACTCATCATAGGTACAAAGGGATTCTGGGTTTTATGTGTTTTTTGTCCATTTTCTTCATTGATTTAAAAACTAGATATAACACAAAATTCATGTTATTAACTAGACTTCTTGTGCTATAAAGTTCCTTTGTCTAGCGGACTCTGCCTATCGTGGGGTACTCATTGTCTAACACTTATAATCCATAGAGGCTTTCACAACGAGACATGAATTTTCATGTTATATGTCATGCCAAGAATATCTTTGTCTCTTGTAGTTTGTCTACTGTGACAATCGTCTAATCTCACACCCCTGTGAACCTTTTTATTTTTACTCCGCCGTGAGACTTGAATGTTCACGTTACTTGATGGATATGTTCCCATCTTCGGAAGTCTGTGAACTGCGGCATAATCCTATTGTAAAACCTACACGAACATTTTTTCTCCTATGTCGTGATGACATATCATGCTACGTCATCAACATGCAACATGTCACTTGACCAACGGGGCCACATGTCACTTGGATTTGGACCACTTGGGTACCTGAAAATGCCAAATACGCATGCCACATGTCATCATGCCAACATGTCCTACCAACTTGCTCCCAACCCATCCTCGTCATCCAATCATATTATACCATTTTTCACTACGCAAAATCACCAGGTATGGAAGGAAGGTCCAAGGTTCCTATGTTTTTCATCCAATTTCTTCACTAAGTTTTCAAATTCCAGGAGGTTGAATTCACCTGAATTACTAGTTTCACAAAGTCTGTCTAGCACCTTTTGTCTCATAGGTTTTGTAACTTGTAGTTCCTCACTTATCCATGCCAAACATTTCAATGTGTGAACGATAATTTATTTATCTCATGCCAAGAAAAAAATCCTCTTAGTGGACTCTCAATCGTGGTACCGCAACTGTCCATGACAAATCATTTTGAGCCATGTTGTGAAATTTTAAGTTAAGTAACAGGAAAAGGTTTGTCTTGAACCTTTTGTCAGCCTTTGTGGAACCATGTTCCCTTTGAACCCTACCAAACTTCATACTCTCATAACTTCTGATGCCTTGGCAGTTTTGTGGAGCGCCATACATCATTGGAAAGGTCTCTTAGAGGGCTATGTAGCTAACCACTTTGCATCTAATAAAAAATTAGGCTATAATCATCAAAAAAATTCAACAAACTTTGCCTAAACTTGTATTACTTGTTCACTTGACATCGATGACTAGAATTTGACATCAATGACAACACTTTACTCAACATTCCATTCATTATATCTTACAAATTAGTCTATCATGATTTCAAATAGGAATCATTGCCTCATTAATTTAAACGTGATTTATCTATCACTTAAATGTGAATTTCCCTATCATGTTTTTCATTGTGAAATCATTAACACTATGAATTGAAGAACTAAATTTAATGAATGCATGGATATATTGCATTTGTATGCTTTATATTGAGATATCATTTGCAAGTACATCAACTTAACTAAATTTAAATGGAGATTTGGGTTTTATACATCTTAGGGATGTTGATGAATACTTCTAGAAAAACCTAAAAGAGACATATTATTATTAATTGAAAATCCTAAGGATGTAGTTAAATCTTGAGTCTAAATTTAAATGTTTCCCTTTGATTTGACCTTATGACATATTAAAAATTTTCATATAATACTTTACAAATTATTGTTTTCATATGATATAGAAATTGTTAAAATTGTAGAGTAGACATTATTGCACACCAAAATTGTATTGAGTTTTGTACATTAACCAATGTAATAAGACATATAAATACATAAAATATTTTTCAAGATAGACAACTTGCTAAATTAATCAAAATATCAATTAGTTGAGAAAATCTCTCAACCTTGCACTAATCTAGGGAATATATTTTTGGAGAGAAATTTTCACATCTAACTCATTCCAACAATCTCCTACAAACTAGGAATAAATTCTCTACATAGAGATGAACTCTACTTAATTGTGAATAATAATATAAACAAACGCAAATGTAGTCACACAGAAGAAAAGTAGGAGCTATATACTCCAACACTACCCCTTAACAACTACTTGTCTTAATCTTCATTTGTTGAGGTCTTCAACGTCTTGTTTTCTGTAGCAAATTCCTCACTATGACTTCAAGAACCTCCTCAATAATGAAGTCCATATCTTGTCCATCCTAAAACTTTATTTCATACTTTGATAATGCAAGCATCACTAACAGTTAACCTTCATACAAAGGAACAACCATCGATTGGAATGTATGGTTACCTAACAATTGAAAATTTTGGTCTAGTAGGATGTCTTTTCATATGCATGGTTCATCCAACTTCATGATGAACTCAACAGTTTTTGTTGTAAAATGCAAAACATGATCTTTTCTTTAATGGATTATTATCATGGCAGTTTGTGTTCTTGTTAGCTCTGCATCGTTTTGTAACAACCTCATAAAATGTAGGATGCCCATTAATATGTTTTGCTGAAATATCTCAAGCATGATCTTACTCTGTTGGATTTTATTGTTGATTCTTATTACAGGAGTATTATGTATGCTTGTCAGCTCTGAATGTTTTTGTATCATGTCACCAATGCATGGACCATTTTCTAGGATGTCATAGGCCATTCAACTGCATAAGTATTTTTGTTTTCACTTAACAACATTGTTTTTATCTTGTGCGGGTTAAAATAGAAAAGGAGCTTGTAGAGGTTATTAAAAATTCCCTAGGCCCCAAAAAGGATTTCTTATGCTTCATTGAACTTGTTCTACATAAGAATGACACAAGCAAATAGTTTCTTGAGTGGGGATCCAGAGTCTCCGTAGCAAACAACAGGCCGCCAAATCCTCGGTAGTGAGGATTTGAAAAGACAAGCAATTAGAAACACTTTCTCAATTCACGTTTGAGATGTCATTTTTTTTCTCGTCATCTTGTGGGATCATATGTTATAATCATCGTACCTAGTATATATTTAGTTGGTGCCCCTCTTTTCGTTATATAAAACTAATTTTTATAGTGGTATTGTATCAAAATTGTTATTAAGGAATGAGAATGTTTATTTTTATTGTGGTATCTAACAGATGTGATCAAATATATGTCAAAATGGTTTTGCATCAAACCTGACAAGGAATGCAGATATTTAACATTGGTGTTCCCATAGAATGGATTTAAAAAAAATCGACAGGTTATCTATTAACAATAGGAAAACCAGTTACATAATGATTATATCCATTATATGGCCCATATAATGGATCTAATTAAACAACTGTTACAATGTTTTTCTATAAAAATTGATATTAACGAATGAGGATGTTTGTTGGAGTTTTAATCCCAGCCACTGTCATGAATCAATAGTGATGCATCCCACAACTTCATCAATTTTTTACAGCAGAGAAGGACAAGGAGTAGTTCCGAGATCTGGAGGCATTTTCATGCAACACAACAAATAGAGTAATCGAGCATTTAACTTTGTGTTTATTTCCATCTAGCGCATTGACTTACCTATTGCCCACACTTCGCCGCCCGTAACTTTTATGGTTTACCCATAAGGCTTTTCGTTGTTAAGTTATTTCCTCACTGATGCGATATCGGCGGGACCTACCGTAAACCCAACCACATTGCAAACCGTCGTAACTCTTTGTTATTCCTCAAAAGATTTGATTCTTGCATTTCACACTTACCACAACTTACTGCGTCGTCGCCCGCACTTCGCAAGATTTAAGTCTTAACCATAAGCCTGACTGCATGTTATGTTAATTTTCCGTCGATGCGATATCGGTGGGACCCACAAACGCATCACACTTCGCAATTTTTACATATTACCCTTCCGCTATTTCGCAAGTTATGTTACTTGTTTTGCAATGCGATATCGTTGTTGCATATTGCAATCACAAACTTTTAAGTTTTCTGTTGAACCGCCCGCAACATTTTTTATCTTATATGTGATGCGATATGTGCCACGTCACTATCGCACATCGCAAGATTTATTGTTTACCCATGTTCGTGCCAGTTAAGTGTTAAGATCTCCGATCTGCGATCTGTGATACGAAGCCGGATGTGATGAGGACTCAAAGCTGAAATACATAAATTTTTAAATCTGCCAGTATGTGTTTTGAACGTGTTCTACAAGTTTTCATGTATAAACAGGAATATGGCCTGTGCACCAATTTAATGTAGAAATGGGTCATTTTGACGGCCAAGGACAAATGTTTGTTGAACATTCATTCAGCATTGAATTAACATTTATAGCATTAGGTTACCAGGCTTCGGCCATTTTTATTAAAACCCATGTAATTTCATATGTTCTAAGTGATGGAATAGAAAACAACAGTTTGTTCCTCTCCTGTGTATTATGCTACCTGTGTGTATGACTGTTTATTTTTTCCGCATTTGAAGTATTCTTTATGTTGGGGGAAACACATTTCCTCTATTATTGTTGTATTTAGAAATTTCAACGTGGTATCAGAGCAGGTCTAGGATCTCAGTAAAAGAACAAGCTCTCTCTACTGAAGAAGTTGTCAGATTTGTTTGTAGAAGCAAAATTCTCCAACAGTGAGAAAGCTTTTACAACAGTGAGAAGGTTTCTCTTTTATACAGTCAAGAAGATTGTTTGTTTAACATATTCATGATGGCAGCAGCATGCAAAATCCTGAAAAATCCACAACTACCACAATTTACAATGAGGGCCATTACAATAAGGGCCCTTTTTGCTTCACAAGATATATGGGAGCTGGTGGAACAAGGTTTCCAAGAACCAGCAGACGCAATAGCGATGGCTGCTCTGACAACAACAGAAAGAGACCTTTTGAGAGATAACAGGAAGAAGGACTCCAAAGCCCTCTTCTATCTCTATCAAGCAGTACATGAGAGTATATTCCCAAGAATTGCAGCAGCAAAAAAGTCTAAAGAGGCGTGGGATATTCTTAAGACAGCCTATCAAGGCATGGAGAAAGTGAAGACATCAAAATTGCAAATGTTGAGGAGAGATTTTTAAACTCTCTATATGAAAGAGTCTGATAACATAGACTCATTCTTCACTCATATGATTGGGTTGGTTACCCAGATAAGGTCTCATGGAGAGACACTTGAGGAAATAATAATAGTGGAGAAAATCTTGAGAAGTCTACCCTCAAGATTTGATGCCATAGTAGTGGCAATATAAGAGACAAAGGATCTCTCACAATTTTTAGTGGATGAGCTTCATGCATCCATGATGTCTCATGAATGTAGACTAAACAGAACAACGAACTCCTCATTGGGGCATGCTTTCAAGACACAAATGTCTTTTGGTCGAGGTAGATGTCAAGGAAGATCAAACTACCGAGGAAAAGGAAGAAGCCCAGAGAGAGGTGGAAGAAACAACCCTGTAAGCACAAGCAGAAGGGGCAGCAACCAGAACTCAAGCGAAGGATCAAGCCAACACCAAGCACAAGGACAAAGGTATGACAAATACCAAGTCCAATGTCATTATTGTAAAAAGTATGGGCATTATGCCAATGAATGTAGAAAGAAACAAAATGGCATGAATAATAGGTTAAATGTTAATTTTGAAAAAGAAAGTAAAAAACATAGTAATGTGCTTCTAACATGTAATGTAGCACAATAAAAACATGAAGATATATGGTTCTTAGACTCAGGTTGTAGTAACCACATGATTGGAAACATAGCAATGTTTGCCAATCTGGATGAGAATGTGAAGTCTTAAGTGATAATGGGGATGGATAGTAGAGTCTTTGCCAAGGGGAAAGGAAGAGTATCAATACTGACAAGGAAGGGAGAAAAGAAATTTGTGCTAGATGTCTATTATGTACCTAGCCTAAAATGTAACCTTATGAGCATTGGGCAGCTCGTGAACAAGGGCTACAATGTGGTTTTTAAGAATGACGTGTGTACAATCATGGACATACCTCCAAGTAAGAGGGTCATTGCAGAAGTGCATATGAAAAAGAATAGGATGTTTCCTCTCAAGCTCAGAACAAACTTGAAGGAAGGAGGTGTGGTAGCAGCAGCCACACAAGACGTCTTTCAAGAAGTGAAAGACTAAAACTGGTTATGGAATTTGAGATTTGGACATCTCAATTTTGGAGGTTTGAACCTCTTGCATAGAAAAGGAATGGTAAAAGGATTACCACTCATATAGAAACCAGACAGCCTATGTGAAGGCTGCATCTTGGGAAAACAACACAGAGAATCATTTCCAGTAAGAAATATTATAAGGGCAAAGGCACCCTTAGAGATTGTCCACTCAGATTTGTGTGGACCATTGCAAACGCCATCTTTAGCTGGAAGTCTATATGTTTTGACATTTATAGATGATTATACAAGAAATACATGGGTTTATTTCTTAAAAATCAAGAGTGAAGTGTTTGAACAGTTCTACCACTTCAAATCTCTTGTTGAGAAGCAGAGTGGGCACTACATAAAAGTGTTGAGAACTAACAGAGGTGGAGAATATATCTCCAAATATTTCCTATGTTTATGTAGGGAGAATGGCATACACAAGAATTTTACCACAAGATATACACCACAAAAAAACGGTGTAGCAGAAAGGAAGAACAGGACCATCATGGACATGGTCAAAAGTATGTTGAAGGCAAAAAAATTGCCAAATGAGTATTGGACTGAAGCTGTCAATTTTGTAGCGTATATTTTGAATAGATTCCCAACCAAAGTTGTTATGAACATAGTTCCGAAAGAAGCATGGAGTGGAAAAAAACAGTTTTTCACTCACATGAAAGTATTCGGATGTGTGGCATATGCACATGTCCCATATAAGATAAGAAAGAAGTTGGACAACAAGGGGGAGAAGTGTATCTTTGTTGGATACAGTGATGAGTCCAAGGCATACAAACTCTATAATCCATCCACCAAGAAAGTTATAATCAGCAGAGATGTGCAGTTCATTGAAGAAGAAGCTTGGGATGGAAGCTTAGAGAAGACAGTGAATGTGAAGACATGTCTGTCTCAAGAAGAACAAGAGGAATGCACTGCAACAAATAATTCCTCCACGGTGGCTCCTCCTCCACCTACACAAGCACAACAAATCACACCACAAGCTAGAAACAAAACAGCCTTGAGAAATCAAGGAAGTGCTTCTTCAAGCACACCACAGGGATTAGAAACTCCCTCGAGTTCAAGTGGAACTCCAAGCACACCAAGAAGACCAAGATTCAGAAATTTGAGTGAAATTTATGAGCAAGAAGATGATAATAATAATGGTCTAAATTCTTTATTTTATTTTTTTGTCATGTTGATGACCCAATCCATTTTGAAGATGCAGTAAAAGAAGAAAAATGGATTGAAGCAATGAATGAAGTGATTGGTGTGATAGAAAAGAATGACACATGGGAGTTAGTGGACCTCCCAAAAGGTAAAGAAGTCATTGGAGTAAAATGGGTCTATAAGACCAAGAGCAATGTTGAAGGAAAAATATAAATGCATAAAGCAAGACTTGTTGTCAAAGGATACAAGCAGCAACAAGGAATAGATTATGAAGAAACCTTTGCACCAGTTGCAAGGATGGAGACAGTGAGAACAATGTTGTCCATAGCAACACAGAAGAAGTGGAAATTCTACCAAATGGATGTGAAATAAACATTTCTGAATGGATTGTTGAAAGAGGAGGTATATGTTGAACAACCTCCAGGATATGAGATTGAAGGGAAAGAGCACAAAGTGTGCAAGTTGAAGAAATCTCTTTATGGGCTTAAACAAGCACTAAGAGCACGGTACATCAGGCTTGATGCTTACCTGATGGATAATGGGTTTGAAAAGTGTGATGGTGAAACCACACTCTACATAAAAGAAAATGATGGTAAGATCCTTATCGTTTTTTTATATGTAGATGATTTATTTTTCACAGGCAACGAAGTTTCTCTCATTGCTTATTTTAAAGAAGTCATTAAAAGTGAATTTGAAATGACTGATTTGGGTTTATTAAGATAATTCTTGGGCATAGAAGTAAAGCAAAATGAAAAGGGAATTTTAATTTTCCAAGAAAAATATGTTACATAAGTTTTAAAGAAATTTAACATGTAGCACAACAAAGCAGTAGTAGCTCCAACTATCATGGGGTTAAAATTAAGCAAAGAAGATTGTAGCAAGAATGTTGATCCGACATTGTAAAAGAGCATAGTTGCAGGCTAATGTATTTGACTGCAACTAGGCCTGATATTATGTATGCTGTAAGTTTAATTTCCAGATTCATGGAAACACCAAAGTAGACTCATTGGCAAGCAGCCAAGATAATTCTAAGATATGTGAATGGAACAAAGGAGTATGGTGTTTTATACTCCTCAATTGATAATTTTAAATTGATTGGTTACACTGATAGTGATTGGGCTGGAAGTGTAGATGATAGAAAGAGCACAAATGGGTATGTGTTTCATTTGGGATCGGGAGCCATTTCATTGGCTTCCAAGAAGCAACCAATAGCTGCTTTATCAATAGCAGAAGTAGAGTATGTAGCAGCAATAGCAACAGCTTGTCAAGTTATTTGGATGAGAAGGATGTTGAGAGATTTGTGTCATGAGCAAGACAAAGGAACCAAAATTTATTGTGATAATAGCTCAGGAATAGCATTTTCAAAGAATTATGTTTTCCACAAGAGAACAAAGCACATAGATGCAAAATATAATTTTATAAGAGAATTGGTTAATAATGGTGAGATTGTTTTGCAACATTGTAGGACAGAGGAACAATTTGCTAATATCCTCACAAAGCCATTAGCACATAAGATTTTTGAGTATCTCAGAAAATGTCTGGGAGTGACCGATGGTGGAAGCTATGATTAAGGGCGAGTGTTGGAATTTTACTCCCAACCACCGCCATGAATAAACAGTGACGTAGCCCACAACTTCATCAATTTTTGACAGCAAAGAAGGACAAGGAGCAAATCTGAGATCTGGAGGCATTTTCACATAACACAGAAAATAGAGTACCCGAGCCTTTAACTCTGTGTTTATTTCCATCTACTGCATTGACTTACCTTTTTCCCGCACTTTGCTACCTTCAACTTTTATGATTTACCCATAAGGATTTCCATTGTTAAGTTATTTCTGTGCCAATGCGATATCGACGGGACCTACCGTACACCCAACCACATTGCCAACCATCGTAACTCTTTGTTATTCCGCAAAACCTTTGATTCGTGAATTTCGTACTTATCACAACTTACCGCGTCGCCGCCCGCACTTCGCAAGATTTAATTCTTAACCATAAGCTTGACCACATGTTATGTTAACTTTCCGCTGATGTGATATCAGTGGGACCCACAACCTCATCGCACTTCGCAGTTTTTACATTTTACCCTTCCGCCATTTCGCAAGTTACGTCATTTGTTTTGCGATGCGATATCGCTGTCACGTATCGCAATCGAAAACTTTTAAGTTTTATGCCGAACCACCCGCAACATATGTTATTTGATATGCGATGCAATATGTGCCATGTCACTATCACACATCGCAGCTTGCAACATTTTAATTTTACCTTCCGCCGCCCGCAAGATAATTTATTTGTGATGGGATGCAACAAGCGCATTTTGCACATCGCAAGGTTTAGTGTTTACTCGTGTTCGCGCTAGTTAAGTGTTAAGATTTTCGATCTATGATCTGCGATAAGAAGCCGGATGCGATGAGGACTCAGAGCTAAAATACATAAATTTTGAAATCCTCCAGTACGCGTTTTGAACACATTCTACGTGTTTTCATGTCTAAACAGGAATACAACCTGTGTGCCAATTTAATGTAGAAATGGGTCATTTGGACGGCCAAGGAAAAATGTTTGTTGAACGTCCGTTCAACATTGAATTATCATTGATAGCATTAGGTTACCAGGCTTCGGCCATTTGTATTAAAACCCATGTAATTTCATATGTTCAGAGTGATGGAATGGAAAATAGTAGTTTGTTCCTCTCCTGTGTATTGCGCTGCATGTGTGTATGACTGTTTATTTTTTCCGCATTTGAAGTATTCTCTATGTTGAGGGAAACACATTTCCTCTGTTATTGTTGTATTCAGAAATTTCAACAATGTTCAATGTTGGTTCGAGTATATAACTGGGCAATTGAATCACTGTTACTATGTTATATTAGTGGTTTTGTATTGAAACTTCATATTTGAAATGAGGTTGTTCAATGCTGGTTCTGCTATGTTCTGGTGGTATGCTAGTGGGAGACCACAATGATAGCCAAAATTTGACCCCAACTCATTGTTTGGAGACTACCCAAGGGTTCCATACATGAAAACATGATGTTTAATGAGATAGGTTATAAAATTTCTTTATACAAAATGGGTTGAATGTATTTTTTAAACCTAATATGAAATAATAATAATGTAGACTTAGGGATCACAAAATTATTTTTTGAAGGATAACATGGCTATCAAAATTTTGACATTTTATATAGAGATGTGGAAATATATATTTTATATAAAATAGAGATGTGGAGATATATATTTTATATAAAATAGAGATGTTGAGATATAAATAAGTTGTGATATTTTATGTAAAAGAGAGATGTGGAAGGAATAAATAATATGATGGGAAAGTAGACAAATTTGATAAATTAGGGATTAGAAAAACACTTGAACTACATACTAGGGCTTTAACAAACTTGGGGTTTGATTTCATCACCATGGCGAAACCAGGAAGGAAAGGAGGGTAAGGGGGGTGAGCCCTTTACGCAAAATGAAAGTAAGGAACTCGAATGTGTGCCAGAGTCAAGTACATGGGAAGAGAACAACCTCAAGGGAAGGATAATCAGAAAATTGACATATGAACAAACCAACAAGGCCATATCAGGATAGAGCACCCATATGTGTTTACAAACATTCCTTAGGCTAAACACATTCTAAAATGATTGTAGACAATATCTAATTTATGCAGGACCACACATTAATAAGAAAGTCTTAGGAATATAACCAAAAAAAAAGGCTCTAGTATGGTGGATTGAGAAATTCTAAAAATCAAAGGGTCGTGTTGATTTGAATTAGGCTCAAACTGATTTCTCACGGAAATTTTTAGCAACTTGGAGGACAAAGAAAGGATCTTCCAGAATGGACCATATTTATTAAAATCATCTTGTTTGTATCTTGGATTCTAGAGAAAATGCTTCGACCCCAAAAAATTAGATTGCATAGTAGCTCCTATTTGGATCTAGTTGCACTCCCTTCCATAGGAGTTTTAGGAAGATGAAATATAGGAGGGCATTGGAAATACCTTATGAATATACATTGCATCCTTGGATGTTACAAAACATGGAAGGTATACCTAGTATGCTAGAATTTGTGCATACATGGATACATATATACCCCTTCTAGTGCCAATATGCCTCACCTATGAGGACAATAAGTGGATGCAAAAAATATATTATGAGCACATCCCATTTAGGTGTTGTAAATTCCATGAATATGGCCACTTATTCAAATATTTCCCACTCAACCACATCCAAAAACAAACCAAAGGCCAAATGCACAAAGATGCAGAGGGGTTTGAAAAAGTGACAATTATGAGAATAGCTAACATACGACCCAACTCCAATCCTAAAGTAGTTGGACCAAGATCACAAAATTAATATCCATCTGTGCATGAGAAAGAAGAGGAAAATCAAAGCAACATCCCAAGAAATACCAAAAAAGAACAAAATGACAAACTAAATATCATAAGGAAAAGGAATATTGAAACAACAACTTAAGGAGAATGAAAGATAACACAAGGAGTAGATAATTGCTCATATTCAGAGGAAGGGGAAGAGACAAAACTAGAAGATATGGTCTTATAGGCACTTAGCAACAAACAAGAAATCCTAAGATCTCAAGTCCATCTTAGAGTAGTGGATTCAATAAATAACAAAGGTCTACATAAAAAATAAAAAATAAATGACAAATAAAAAAGGTGAAAGGTATGCACAATCCTCTTGAACCACCAGGTATCAAAGTTAATACTCCAAAGGAAAACCAGAAAGGAAAAAAAGAGGAAAATAAGTAAGGGTGTAACAAAGTTTTTATGAACTAGGAGAGCTACCTATAAACTTAGGAAGTGTATCCCTAATGGCATAGAAATTCCAACGATCCCCATCCAATCCTCAAAGAAAATAATATCATGGAATATGAGGAGCCTTAATGGAAAATCAAAGTAGAAGCTCCTAGAATAAAAAATCAAATTCATTCAAATAACTGTCATCATTATTCAAGAAACCAAATTATAGCAACCCCACCTTTATAACACATGTTTTTGTATATGTGTTCATAACTATAAATGCCAATGTGATAGCCATGATTGGCTAAGATAAATCATGTAAATAATTCAAGTGTTAACTATTTTCTTGAAAATAATAAAAACATAAAATGTTGGCCTAAAGAGAGGGAAATATGGAGCGAAGTTAGAGGGAGAATGTAGACATGGGAGAGTGGTAGCTAGTGGCTTAACAAACTGGGCCACCAATTTACACATGGAGAAGACATGATTGGATACAGGAAAGTGCAAACATTTTTTCCTAGAATGTGAAGGAAGGCAAAGTTGGCAGTCTCACATGAAATAAAGGGCGTCGAGGAAAAATAAGAGGCAAGGAGGAAAAATGAGAAAGGAGAGATCAAAATAGAGAAAGAAGTGCAAAATGATGGACATGGAGAAAAAGAGCATTGTTATAGGTGAACTGGGCCATGTGCTTTGGAATTAGGGTGTCTTCCTTTGTATTTTTGTGTTGAGGCCACTGGAATGTGTGTATCAAAGCCAGACTTTCCAGTAGGAGGCTTAAAGGATGACTACACCACGAGTTCTTGTTGAGTAGGATGATAAGCCTCTAATTTCTTGTTGAGAAGTTTGATAAACCACCTAGTGTATGTTAAATGGGTTGATAAACCACTTGGGTACTTACTCTAAAGATGATAAAACACTAGGAAAGGTGAACTGAGCCACTGTGGTGCTTGTTGTGAGGCTGATAAACCACTTGGACAATAGGCTATAGATTCCTATAGTGCTTACTTTGAAAATAAAATTAATAAACCACCTAGATAGTGGATTTAGACTCTTGGCACTGAGAAATGCCCCAACTTAGCCTTGGGTGACTTCCTTAATCAAACATCCCCTTAGACTTTTGATCTGACTCAGAGGTGGTTAGTTGCAAGAAATAATACGGTGTAGCTAACCTATGGTTGAATCTGGAGAGTTGAAGTTCCTCCTTCAGTTGCCAACCATTACAAATTATTCATATAAACATGATGAGTTATGCATGAATGAACTATGGGTGATAAAATTTTCCAATATATTTTGGAAAATTTATTGTTCAACATTACTCATGGAAGGTTGTTGAATTCATTACATGTTCATGCTAAATGAATTGTCTCATATGTATTTATGGATATTTTGACCCTTTGGCATTATGTGATGGCTATTATTTTCATGAATTGCAAGGTTGTTTTATGATTATATATTATTGTATGAGGTCTCTCTGTGAACTTGTTATTACAAGTGTTTTCCAAGCATCTGATGTGTTTATGAATTGAATGGATCGTTGCCATATTTAATATTATCTATCATGATGAGAACATAACCTATGTGCTAGATGTTAAATGATAATTCAGCTTGTTCTGATAGTCACTTTGTTTAGGATTGATGCAATGATTTTATAGTTTAGGCATAATTGTGTATTGTTGAGAAATCTTGATATTCTCTTATCAACGCTCGGTCTAAATATCTCTTTTGAAATATGGCCTTTGGATCCACTTCTTTATTTTGCTTAAAATACATTATAAGTTGGTAATGTTGGTATCCTATAGTTCCTGTTGAAATGGGATACTGCATCTGAAGGTTGTTCCTCAGGATTAGGCCATTGTTCCAGAGATATAGTGTTTTAGGCATAAGTCATTGTCTTCAAGAAATTATGGTAAATTTCCTTAAGTTTTCCTTCTTTGCAAGCCTGAGTAGAAATCCATAACTCATCTGGGGCCAGATAGAAGAGCTCCATCACACCATGGCTATCCATAAATGGAAAGGAAAGGTCGAAACCAATGTCACACCTGACAAATCCCATGCTAATGACGACAAGAGAGCCAAATACAAATGCATGCACCATGCATTCACAAACCAGCTAGGAAACCACCCATGCAACCTGTTAGCTGCAAAATCCTCCTATTGAAGCTGCTTGATCCAACCTTCCTTGCTTGTCCTTTTCTTGTACTTTTCCTTCATTTTCTTTCCTTATCTTTCGTTTTCTTGCTTTCTTTCTCCTCTTCATGCTCTTCTAATGTAGCCAAAAGGTTGCTTTACCCACATACGCATAAAATTTTAATAAGTTTGTTGTTCCCAAGATCCAATAATCGTAAAAGAGTATTCATTGTAATTTATGCGTGGAAATAAAATTTATGGGAACCCAAACCAATCCTTTAGTCACGCGCTTTTACCTTTAAAACCCTTCAACTTACCTTTATTTCCTTTCTTCGTGTCTGTACATGATCACTTCACATGAACCGATTACTCCCCTTCGGTTATGGACCCACATAAATGGTGACCAATCACACTGAATCACACTTCACACTTCTTATAACTTACCTCCCCGTAGATTCACCACATAACTATTTTTGTGATATTGTGATTTCTTAATTCACAACATATATCACTTCGCACTTCGCTCAACTTAAAATTTCACATGTCGTGCCTTTTAACTCCCCCAGTTAATATTTATCTTGTGTGACATGCGATCAAAACGCATCGCACCAAACATAACTTACCGTGTGAAATCTTAACAACAACCACAAAAAACTGCAATGTGCGATATGCGCTTCATCTCTATGCCGACACGTGGCTCCCCTTCACCGCATTGCAACTTCCAATCCTTACCGCATCACAACTTAATTAATTTACCTTGTGTTGTCATTAACAATAAACACTAAAACCTCCAAAGTGCGATATGTGCTTGAGTGCTAGGCCGACACGTTGCTCTTCCCTTTATTGCATCACAAGTTAATTTGTTTAACTTGCGAAGTCCTTAACACATAAACTCAATAATCGCCGATTTGTGATATGCACTTGGCTGCTCCTCCCGACACGTGTCCACTTCGAAAATTCCCCAATTTAACTTGCGAATTCAATCTGGACCATTAGTCTTGCTCGGATCTTTGTGATTTAATCCTTGTCATTCATTTCCCTTCCTTCGGAAATCTTCTAAAGGCTTTTTGGCCTTAGTTTTTTCTTTGTTTTCTTCGACCACTACTACTCTACATCTCTGCTATACTTCCTTAGCTTTATTAAGTTTTTAAAAGCGCTGATCTCTCCTGAGCTTATTATTCTGGTTATTCATATAACCATTTCACTTCTTCCGCCCGAATACAGAACACCCTCTGTATTTGCTCCAAATCTCAATTTTGATTTCCTCTCGTTCTCGGTCTGCATACAATTATTATCTGTACTTGTTTGTTTTCACACAACATCGACAAATTAACCCCCAGAATGGAATCATACAGATTCTATCCAACCATTATGTCTTATTCACTCACAAGACTTATTCATTCATTGAGCATTCATACAACAGTGTTTTATATACATAAACCAGATTTGTTCGTTACAAATCACTCAGCTCGTAACACAGACACAGTAAAACCATATGAATTCAATTTCTCATTTATTAACAAATGTGCATATAAATTAAAACTTCTTACTGATCTGAAATGCGTGGATAACTTATTATTCTTTGCAAGCACCTCCCATTCTGTTAAACAAATTAAGATCTAACTTATCCTTGACTGTGCGGAATTGAATTCTTGGTACAGGTGTATGTGTTTTAAACTGTTTTAAGTCTTTATGTGTGAGGAATTAAAAAATTGTTTTGTTTTTTATATTAAGCATGTACAAAAACCATAAATTAAAGAAAATAAGCATCAACACATATCATCAAATTTAATAAGGGATTTCACCTGAATATCATGTGATACGTCTCCTTGAGCCCTTGCCAACTGAATTGTCTCTTTGGGATTATGATGGAAAATTTCTTTTAAAAGTAACTACTCAACTCAAATGGTTATTCAAACTATACCATTGGGTTTAGAATACCATCATACCCCTGGAATGGTTTCTATCTCTCTAGAAATTGATCTAGACTCCCTTGGACTTGACCTCTTCTGTCGGTGCCCTTAAGCTTCCCTGAGCTTCTTTGTGGCAATAACTCCTAAAGAAATCATTTTATGTCCCTGAAACCTTTTCTACTATCTCCACCATATATCATAAATCCAAAATAGACTGATCATTTTCTCCAAATGAGCTCTGGCTCCCAAATCTAGGCCTCCAACCCCTGTTGGCCCTAGGCTGGCCAAAACTTCCATGTGGCTTCTTCAGCTCTAGAAGTCTCCAAATGGCTCTTAAAATCCTTCCTTTGGATTTATAATTTCCAGAATAGTCAGAATATATTATTCACTTTCTGAAAAAGGCCTCTGGCTGCTCTGGTTACGCCCCCAACACATGATGGCACCCCTGGCTCTCGGCTCACTGAAAACTTCCTTGAACCATCTCAGCCTTTAGAAGTCTTCAAAAGCTTCTAGAAATCCTTCCATTTGATTCAAAATATTCAAAATATTTATAATAGACTAATTTTTTTCTAAGAATGGTCACTGGTTTCCGTGGCTAGGCCTCATTCTCTTGTTGGCCCCTGGTGGCCTTGGTGGCCCTTGGAACTTCTCTGAAGCAACTAGAACTTCAGAAGTTCTCTATTTTCTCTGAAAACCTCACCAATGTCTCCATAATGTCTGAAACATCCAAAAATGACTATTTTTTTGCTGAGTAAGGCCTCTAGCTGCCCTGGCTAAGCCTCTTTCTGTTGCTGGCCCCTGGTGGCCCTATTGGCCCTTGGAAATTATCTAAAGAAAAATCTCACTCAAAAGTTATATGATGGCTCTAAAATCCTCACCAACAGCTTTGGAATGTCCAAGAAAGTCGAAATTGACTATTCACATTCCCAGAATGGTCCAATAATGCTCAAGATATAGCATAATCGATTTTTTCCAGTAACCCCCTAGGAAAACTCCACTAAATTTGGGGCACTCAAGTTAACTAGAGATAAACTTGGCCAAATCCGCACAAAAATAGCGTGCTCCATAATCTACACCAGTCTAACCACCGAGAAATCCACTAGAATTTAAGTTAGTGGTTGGGCACATGACCCCAAACCACACGGTTACAGTGACCGTTGGGAAGAACCCAAGGCATAAACCACGATAGATAAGGATTGAACTGGAGTTTAAAATGCAGGTTAGCGAAACTGTCAAATGAATAACCGTGGCAATTTGAAAAGGTTACGTAGTCTGCAGTTATGAGAAATTTCTTGTTTGCCAACGGTCGAAGGTTACGCTAATATAATGTTTTGTCATGTGATCAATATGATAAACGTTGGCGGTTTTACAACTGTGTTGTGGTTTAGCCCTTGGGCATGGGCTAAGTCCATATGGAGAGGGGGCTGGCCCCCTCCAACCCCCAAATATTAATTCACCAAAACTTAAATACATTCCACAAATTGATATGGTTAAGAACCACATACAGTCGAACCCTACAAACCTCAAAAAAAATTTGGCACGCAGTTTAAGGGCCACGTGGTGGCCTCAAGGCTAGCCACATGGCGCCTTCTCATTGGCTCATCCAAAATCCACTGAATAAAACTATGCCACTTGTCAACTTGTGAATGGCCTGGGTGGAATATTCTTTTTGATGGCTGTACCTTTGACCAGTCAACCTTGGTCAAATGCCAACATTTGCAGTTTACTGTACTTTTCAAATTGCGATAACTTCTTCATACGGTGTCGATTTTTTGAACCGTTCATGGCGCCGAAATCAGGAAGACGAGATCTATCCGGTCGCTTAGGTTTGACACACTTTTGAACACTTTGAAATTTGAGTTATCACTTAGGTCCTTAATCCAAATCTCATCACTCCTCCCCATCAGAAATCTTTTGGACCCCAAAAGACTAATTATCTGTTCATTAGATGAGATTACAACACCCTCACATTTCCAGCCTCCATAAAATTTTCCTTGCTTGGCTTAATTCCTTTGAGCCCAAACTCGAAGGTAGTCAACACTTCCCCTCTTTGATACTCTTGTCCTCCTATCAAGAATCATATCCTCTTTGAGCTCATCTAGAAATTTATGGCGAGGAATATTTAATAGAAGGTAGTTGAACATCATGTCCTTGATCATTGATCAAAGGTGGCTCAAACAAACATAAGTTTCCAACATAAATTCATACATGACTGAAATTTGCATATGTACAAATGAATGTATGTCTTACTGAGTTAAGAATTCAAACCACTTCTTACCAAGCCACTTCGATGGTGATTTTTGCTGAAAATATTCTTCTTGTGAAACATTTGTTCTCACATCGATGATGAAAACTTTGGTTCCATTTTCACCAATATTTTAATCCTCTTGCTTCAAATGCTTGGGATGATTGGTTAGATGCAATGTCCAACATTGGGCGATTAAATGTCCCCTCTTTTGGAAATGTGTGCAAGTCCTTTGCATCTTCTGTGCAAGTTTCCTTCACTTCAATTATTTCCTGTATGCCTTCAATCTCTTCTAGCATTTTGAAACTTCATGGTTACACAAACCATGTTGAGATTCAACAAGATGATGAGCTTAGTGAAAAGAGTCGCCTTCACTAAGTGGGCCCGCAGGCTATTTTTGGCACAAGTATATTTTTAGACATGATGATCATATTTCAGAAGTTGCAGGATGCTATTTGTGGATGGTTGATCAAGTTGGAAAAATAGATGAAATTCTATTTTTAGAATATTGGGCAAAGTCTTTTTATAGATCGTCAATCTAAAAATAGATGCATGTCAATTATTATTAGCTCTTAATAATAATCAGACACAAAACAACAACTTATTCTCTTGGAGCACTTCAGTTTAGTGCACATATGTGGCACATCAGTGGACTGAGGGAAATACGCAATTCCCAAGGGTTTACTGGAGCTAATGCATGGAGGACTCAGTTAGAACTCAAGTGGCAGAGTTATGACACAGTTGGAAGAAGTAGTTATGGAGTTGTATTTAGTTTAACTCAGTTAGACTCAGTTGAGCTAGTTGTATCTAGTCTAACTGATTGATACACTAGTGAGAGTGGAGTTAATTAATTAGTTAATTAATTCACAAATAATAACTCATTAATCAACTAAACAATATAGCAGTTAACTACAGTGCATGGTAGTTTTAGTGGAGACCCAGTGGAGAGGTAGGTGAAAGGGCAAGATAGACTATCTGTTGTGACTATAGTGATGCATTGATTGCATCACACACACATTGGAGTTGCCAATGAGGATTGTGTAGTCAAGGCAAGGGTAATTCAAATTCATTCAGAGCTATTCTTCAGCAGGGATTGCATAGTGGAGGCAGGCTAGCATGAGGCAAAGATCGGTGCATGGATTTGCAAGATTGGTCCTGATCAGTGTATGACGACTGTACTGTACTGAGAGCTTGTGATAAGCTTTGTATGAGATTTTCATATGATCTCCATGTTACATAATATATAGTTGGGGTTTTCAACTTCAGGCTTTCCCGGTTAAAAATTGTGTTATGTGCGATTGATTATTTTTTTTTATGCTTCACATGTGTGTGTAATTAATTTTTCCGCAAAAGATTAACAAGTGGAATTGATTCAGTATTTTGCATAAAGTTAAATAGTGTGAGATCAGGTGAATCAAGGACATATGCATGCTTAGTGCATATAATTTCTACATGGTATCTGAGGATTTTTTATTGAATATTGCAATTGTGAAGTGAGTTTGTGCTGGTGGACAATTCGAATTTGCTGCAGAAGAATCTTGGTGCAGAAGTTGAGTATACATTGAAATGGCTTTCAATGGGTTGCGATTGGAGTATGCCCTTGATGGGAGCTCTAATTACATAGCCTGGAAGGATAGGATGGAGGCAGTGTTGGTGGATAATGGACTGAAGGAGTTCATCGATAGCGATGTTCCTAAGCCAGAATCTAGCGATGCTGCATTACTTGACGCATGGCAAAAGAAGACAGCAAAGGTGAGGAGGATTCTGTTGGAAGGTGTGAAGTACCATATTGTGTCCAGAATTCATGGGAAAGCCACTCCATTCTTAATGTGGAAGGATTTGACAAACTTTTTCCAAAGCAGAAGTGACCAGAGGAAGTTGGCGCTAAAAGACAAGCTCAGAAAAATAAAAATGGAGAAGGGCGACAATATTCCAAAAAACCTCACGAAGTTTGTCCACTGCAAGGATGAACTGGGAAGTGTAAGGGTTACTGTTGATGATGAAGACTTGGTGAGCTTGGATCTTCTTGGGCTTACGAAGAGTTGGCATAGCTATGAAGACTTTGTCAATGGATGGGAGAAACTGCCAGGATGGGAGCAACTTTGGTCGGATCTTGTGCAGGAGGAGATAAGGTAGGGTACCAGGGATGGATCTTCATCGAAGAATGAATATGAAGAGAATTTCACTTTGGCTGCCAAAGCAAGGAAAGGGAAGGGGAAGAAAAATCCTTCAAAATCCGGTGCTAAATGCAAGAAGAGGGATTTGTCCAAAGTGAAGTGTTTTCACTATCACGAGCATGGACATTTCGCCACTAACTCTCCACAGAAGAAGAAGAACAAGAAGGTTGCTGGATATGTAGCTGGAGAGGCCTTAGCCTCGCAATTTGAGCTTTCTCCTTGATCGCTTGCTTGGTTTCAAGCTGCATGGGATCGGTGTGGTATCTTGATAGTGGTGTGTCTTTCCATATGACGGGAGACAACGAGTTGTTTAGTGACTTGGAGGAGAAGGACCTCCATATGCATATAGAGATGTGCGACGATGGTCGGTACAGTGTGACTGACATTGGGACCATTACCTTTGAGAGGGAGTCTGGTAATCCATTCTTGTTGAAGAATGTCATGCATGTTCCAGGTCTGAAGAAGAACTTGGTCTTAGTTTCAATGCTGGAAGACAGAGGTTATGATGTTGTTTTCAGTGAGGGAAAAGCCTTCCTTCGACATAAAACAACAGGTCAAACCAAGAAGATAGGGGTTTGAATTAAGAATCTCTACAAGCTGGAGGTAGATGGTTGTGTTGCAATGGTGGGCAAAGCAGAAGAAGTGGTGAGTCGGGATGAGGGCGAATTATGGCACAGGAGATTGGGCCATCTTCACCATGGCGCTTTTAATATTTTGCAGCAAATTTATACTGGACTTCCCAAGGGTACTCTTGCGCAGTCAAATTAGTGCAAGGGATGTACTATAGGTAAGTTTGTGAATACCACCTTTCATGAGAAGGAGAACCATGCTTCGGTGATTTTGGAGAGAATTCACACAGACATGTGTGGACCTTTCTTGGTTGCTTCAACAGAAAAACACAGGTATTATGTGATATTTTTTATGGCTATTCTCATAGATGCTAGATCTTCTTCATGCAAAAGAAGAGCGAAAATTTCTCAAAGTTTTGTGAGTTCAAGGCATTGGTGGAGAAGGAGTCGGGGAAGCAAGTAAAATCTCTACGTAGTGATAATGGTGGTGAATACATCTCTAGCGAATTCAAAGACTTCTGTAGCAAAGAAGGAATTCGAAGAGAACTCATAGCGCCTCATAACCCACAACAGAATGGGGTCACAGAGAGAAAGAACAGAATGATTGTGGGTGTTGCACGAGTGATGCTGCATGACCAGGGCCTACCGATGCA
Organism: Pinus albicaulis; assembly: GCA_034641835.2. Classification (NCBI taxonomy): domain Eukaryota; kingdom Viridiplantae; phylum Streptophyta; class Pinopsida; order Pinales; family Pinaceae; genus Pinus; species Pinus albicaulis. The sequence goes on from CM076573.1 coordinate 278,874,055, forward strand.
CTTGTGGGCGGAAGCATGCAACACTGTGGTTTATGTTCAAAACCGTTGTCCTCATAGAGTACTTGGCATGAGTACACTCAAAGAAGCTTTTACTGGTAAGAAGCCTGATATTTCTCATTTGAAGATTTTTGGCTCACCTGTTTACATTCATGTGAGAAAGGACGCCAGGAAGAAGCTGGAGCCGACTGCAGAAGTTGAGATATTTGTGGGGTACACAGAAACACCCCATAACTATCGTGTGTATTTTCCAAACAGTCGGATGACTCTTGTGTGACAGGATATAAAATTCAATGAGGTGAAAGCCATGAATTTTTCGCTTGAGAGGGAGCTACACTTGCATGTGGAGGAGGAAATTCTTGTTCCCAAAGATGAGCCTCTGGATGTGGATCAGCCATAGGAGGAGATTCATGGAGTGGAGGAGTCAACTCATGCATAACCAAACATCAGAAAAGGAATAAAGCGTACCACAGAAGCTGAGAGACTAAAGCTTGATGTGGCACAGAATGTAGGAGTCCCTACATCACATCGCAGACAGAGACAATCACTTGACCGATATACTGGATACATGGCTCTCTTGAGCAAGTGTATCATGACAGAGCCATCTTGTTTTGAAGAAGCAGTGCAGGAGCCCACATGGGTAGATGCCATGGTGGAGGAGTATGACTCCAATGTCAGAAACAATGCTTGGGATATTGTTCCAAGACCAGTGGGAAAATCAGTTGTAGGATCAAGATGGATCTACAAGGTAAAGTAAGCTACTGATGGGAGTGTCGAGAAGTATAAGGCAAGATTTGTTGCCCGAGGCTTCTCATAGATTGAGGGGATTGACTATGAAGAAAATTTTGCACCTGTCACATGGTATTCTTCCATACAGACCATCCTTTCTCTCTCAACGTAGATGGGTTGGCAAATTCATTAGATGGATGTGAAGATTGCATTCCTTAATGGGATCATTGAGGAAGAGGTGTACATTGATCAGCCTGAAGGATTTGAGATCTTCAGCAGTGAGTCGCATGTGTGTAGGCTCAAAAGAGTGTTGTAAGGGTTGAAACAAGCACCCCATGCTTGGTACACTCTGATCGACAGCTATTTCACTAGACTTGGCTTCACCAAGAGTGAGGCGAATGCAAACCTGTACCAAATTGTGGTTGAGGGTAAGATTTTAATCATTGTACTTTATGTTGATGATTTAATACTAACAGGTGATGAGAAATTGATACACTCATGCAAGGCAGATCTTGCAAAGGAGTTTGAGATGAAGGATTTGGGCCTCCTTCATTATTTCCTTGGATTGGAAATATGGCAGTGGGAAGTTGAACTGCTTATGTCTCAAGGCAAGTATGCCCAAGAGATATTGGAGAAGTTTCACATGCAAGGCTGCAAGCCTATCAACACTCCTCTTCCAGGAAATTAGAAGAAAGAGGATGCTACATCGACAGAGGTAGTGGATGCCACTGTTTATTGACAGTTGGTGAGTTCGCTCATGTATTTAGTCAATACAATACCGAACATATGATATGCGGTGAACCAGCTTTCACAAGCGATGGTTAAGCCTACCAAGCTCTTTTGGAAGGTGTGCTACGCTTGTGGTCACTATGCAAGCAACTGGCATGGTTTATGGTACAGATAGACGGATGAGGTGAAGTTGCATGGCTTCACGGATGCAGATTGGGCAGGAAGCCCAATAGACAAAAAGAGCACATCAGGAGGAATTTTTAGTATCGGATCTACGGAAGTTTCTTGGTACAGCAGAAAACAAATATCTGTGGCACTCAGTTTAGCAGAAGCGGAATACATGGCAGCAAGTCAAGCTGCATGTGAGGCTATCTGGATGAGGAAGATCCTAGTTGGTTTGTTCGGTTCACATTTAGATCCCACTGTGATACATTGTGATAATCAAAGTTGCATTAAACTCTCGGTTAATCCTGTGTTTCATGATAGGTCTAAACATATTGATATCCGGTATCATCATATCAGAGATTGTGTGCAGCGGAAGATCATGTTGCTTCAGTACATTCCTATGGAGGATCAGGATGCAGATATTCTGACGAAGGCGCTCACCAGGAGCAAATTCGAATACCATAGAGGCAGGATTAGGGTGAAGGATAATATTTATCTTGTTGAGAGGGAGTGTTGAGATTCAACAAGATGATGAGCTTAGTGAAAAGAGTTGCCTTCACTAAGTGGGCCCACATGCTATTTTTGGTGCAAGTCTATTTTTAGACTATGTCTATTTTTAGACATGATGATCATATTTCAGAAGTTGCAGGATGCTATTTGTGGATGGTTGATCAAGTTGGAAAAATAGATGAAATTATATTTTTATAATATTGGGCGAAGTCTATTTATAGATCGTTAATCTAAAAATAGATGCATGTCGATTATTATTAGCTCTTAATAATAATCAGACACTAAACAACAACTTATTCTCTTGGAGCACTTCAGTTTAGTGCATAGACGTGGCACATTAGTGGACTGAGGGAATTATGAAATTCCCAAGGGTTTACTGGAGCTAATGCATGGAGGACTTAGTAAGAACTCAAGTAGCAGAGTTATGACACAGTTGGAAGAAGTAGTTATGGAGTTGTATTTAGTTTAACTCAGTTAGACTCAGTTGAGCTAGTTGTATCTAGTTTAACTGAATGATACACTAGTGAGAGTGGATTGAATTAATTATTTAATTAATTCACAAATAATAACTCATTAATCAACTGAACAATATAGCAGTTAACTACAGTGCATGGCACTTTCAGTGGAGACCCAGTGGAGAGGTAGGTGAAAGGGCCAGATAGACTATCTGTTGTGACTATATTGATGCATTGATTGCATCACACAGACATTGGAGTTTCCAATGAGGATTGTGCAGTCAAGGCAAGGGTAATTCAAATTCATTCAGAGCTATTCTTCAACAGGGATTGCGCAGTGGAGGCAGGCTAGCTGGAGGCAAAGATCGGTGCATGGATTTGCAAGATTGGTCCTGATTAGTGTATGACGATTGTATTGTACTGAGAGCTTGTGATAAGCTTTGTATGATATTTTCATATGATCTCCATGTTACATAATATATAGTTGGGGTTTTCAGCTTCAAGCTTTCCCGGTGAAAAACTGTGTTATGTGCGATTGATTATTTTTGTTTATACTTCACATGTGTGTGAAATTAATTTTTCCGCAAAAGATTAACAAGTGGAATTGATTCAGTATTTTGCATAAAATTAAATAGTGTGAGATCAGGTGAATCGAGGACATATGCATGTTTAGTGCATATAATTTCTACAAACCACATTAGGAACAACAACTCTTTCTTCCATTCAAGCATGCATATTTTCCATGCTTATCCTAAACATAATCAACTTGACTATGGGAATAATTATACCTCAAATGTTTCTTTGCATGTCCATCTTTTTTACCTTCCTGAGGAGATGAACTTGAAGATGTTCCAACTTTCTTTTGAAGACCAACATTAGTGTTCATGTCTTGATAGCTGTCATAAATCTCTTGCTCGCCATAAGTTGCATGTATACAAACATCCTGCTGCAACATAGGCTTCAAACAATGGCAATCAACTTGAAAACAAACTTGACATGTTTGTGGTTTAGAACTTGCAACAAAAGTTATTTTTGGAGTTGTCTCAAATGCTTTGATGGTTGTAGAGTTTTCGCCATCATATTGAACATAGCCTATACCAAAATTCTTAGGCCTTTCCTCAACCATAATAGGCTCTATCATGCCTTGTGCATGTTTTCTTAAACCCTTGCCTTCATAGCCCATTTTTAGCATCAACTTGGACCCTAAACCTCTAGTGTGCTTTTAAAATGAGCCTACACATCTATCTGAAGAGGAATTTGAAGACAAATTTGAGTGATTTACCTCTGCTTCAAGCATGTGTTTGGTTAAGGCCTCCTGGGAATAATGGAGTTGCATCTCCATCTCATGCATTCTTTGAAGAATTCCTTCTTTCTCTTGCTTCATAGCAACCAATTTCTCATGAAATCTAGTGCTGTCTCTTCCATCTTCATACGAAATTTGCACCATATCCTTCAGGATGTAGAAGTCTCGCTTCATCTTTCATCGAAGAGCCTTGTAAAAGAGGATTTAGAAACCTCACTTGATGAAGTTGTCATCTCTATGTAGATTAACTAAATAACTTCAATAAAAAGTCACAAAGCTTCAAAATAATTGAAAAATCTTCTTAACAATTTGGCTGTAGATTCAAGCTCTTCTCTATTGCTTGTATCTCTTTTTCAAGAAGCCTCTTTTGCAAACAATCCCTCTTGTCCTTCAAGGGTTGCCTTGAGGTCCTTTGGGTAAGGATAATGCTTTCAGCCTTATTCCTTCTTGTCCTCTTCTGGACTTAGCTAGCAATAACTCCCCTTCACCTCTTAGCAAACTCAAACTTGTAAGCAACAGTCAATTTTCAAATAGTTAAATTATTTCCACTGTTAAACACCTTCCAAGTCAAACAGGCAACATAGTGCTCTATCAAGCAAGAAACCTAGTGCTCTGATACCACCTGATCTAAAATGGGTGGATAAATTGTTATGTTTTGCAAGCACCTCCCATTCAATTAAAAAAATTAAGATCTAGCTTACACTTAACTGTGTGGAATTGAATTCTTGATACAAGTGTATGTGTTTTAAATTGTTTTAAGTCTTTATGTGTGAGGAATTAAACATTTCTTTTTGCTTATATTAAGCATGTACAACAACCATAAAGTGCATAAAATAAGCATCAACACATAGCAAGAATTTTAATAAAGGAGTTCACCCGAATATCATGGGCTGCGTCTCTTTGAGCCCTTGTCAACTGACTTGGCTCTTTGGGATTATGATGGAACAATTATTTTACAAGTAACTACTCAAATCCAATGGTTATTTGTACTGTACCATTGGGTTTAGAATACCATCATACCCCTGGAATGGTTGCTATCTCTCTGGGAATTGATCTAGGCTCACTTGGACATGACATCCTCTATCGGTGCCCTTAAGCTTCCTTGAGCTTCTCTGTGGCACTAAATCCTTAAGAAATCCTTTTCTTTCCCTCAAAATTTTTTTATTGTCTCCATCATATATCACACATCCAAAATATACTGATCATTTGCTCCAAATGAGCTCTAGCTCCCCAGTCTAGGCCTCCAACCCCTATTGGCCCCGAGCTGCCTGAAACTTCCCTATGGCTTCTTCGACTCTAGAAGTCTCCAAATGGATTTTAAAATCCTTCCATTGGATTAATAATGTCAAAAATAGTCAGAATAGATTATTCACTTTCTGAAAATGCCTCTGGCTACTTTGGTTACGCCCCCAACACTTGGTGGCACCCCCTGGCTCTTCACTCATTGAAAACTTCCCTGAAACATATCAGCCTTCATAAGTCTTCAAAATATTATAAAAATCCTTCCATTGGATTCATAAGATTCAAAATAGTCATAATAGACTATTGTTTTTCTTAGAATGGTCACTAGTTTCCCTGGCTAGGCCTCATTCTCCTGCAGGTCCCTGGTGGACCTTGGAACTTATCTAAAGAAAATCGGCCTTCCAGAGTCTTATACTAGCTTTAAGAACCTCACCAATGGCTCCAGAATGTTTTAAACATCCAAAAATGACTATTGGTTTCCTGAGTAAGGCCTCTAGCTACCCTGGCTAAGCCTCTTTCTGTTTTTGTCCCCTGGTGGCCCTAGTGGCCCTTGGAACTTCTCTGAAGAAAAATCTCGCTTAGACGTTATCTTATGGCTCTGCAACCCTCACCAACAACTCTGGAATGTCCAAGAAAGTCAAAATTGACTATTCACACTTCCAAAATAGTCCAATAATGCTCAATATAGAGCATAATCAATTTTGTCTAGTAACCCCTTAGGAAAACTCCACTAAATCTGGTGCACTCAAGTTAACTGGAGATAAACTTGGCCAACTTCGCACAAAAATAGCGTGCTCCATAATCTACGCCAGTTTAACTGTCGAGCAATCTGCTAGCATTTAAGTTAGTGGTTGGGCACATGACCCCAAACCACACGGTTACGGTGATTGTTGGGCAGAACCCAAGGCACAAACCACGATAGATAAGGATTGAACTGGAGTTTAAAACGTAGGTTAGCGAAACCGTCAGATGAATAACCATGGAAATGTGACAAGGTTGTGGAGTCTGCGGTTATAAGAAATGTCGTGTTTGCCAACAATCAGAGGTTCCATTAATATAATGTTTTGTCATGTGATCAATACAATAAACGTTGGCAGTTTTATAACTGTGTCATGGTTTTGCCCTTGGGCATGGGCTAAGGCCATATGGAGAGCGGGTTGGCCCCGTTCAACTCCCAAATATGAATTCACCAAAACTTAAATACATGTTTCAAACTGATATGGTTAATAACCACATATAGCTCGGTTGGTGGAGACCTATGCGCGTAGGCCGGAGGTCGCAGGGTCGAACCCTGCGGACCTCGACAAAATTTTGGCATGTATTTCAAGGGCCACGTGGCAACCTCAGGGCTAGCCACATGGCACCTTCTCATTGGCTCATCCAAACTCCACCGAATAAAACTGTGCCACTTTTCAACCTACGAATGGCCCGAGAGGAATATTCCAGGGAATATTTCGATGAATATTCTAGGACTATTCCCTAGAATATTAATTTTTCTTACTGTACCTTTGACCAGTCAACCCTGGTCAAATGCCAAAATTTGTAGTTTAATGGACTTTTCAAATCGTGATAACTTTTTCATACGATGTCCGCTTTTCAAACCGTTCGCGGCGCCGGAATCAGGGAGACGAGATCTATCCAGTCACTAAGGTTCGACACACTTTCAAACACTTTGAAATTTGAGCTATCACTTAGGTCCTTGATCCAAATCTGATCACTTACAATCAAACATTTCACGTTGTGCTTTTACATGGCCCTCATCTCTTCAACATAACCCTCTTAGTTCTCGGGTTTCTCCTCTCTACAGAACCCTCTCTACTCTCAACTCTCTCTTCCCTCTCTCTCTCTTGGCCTAATATTCTTTATTTATTTGGCCTCTCCTATTGGCTCTCACCTCTCTCTCTAGGCTCGATCTTCTTATTTAATTTGGCCTTTCTCGGCTCTCGCCCCTCTCTCTAGGCCAAATATTCTTTCTTTTAAATTGGCCTCCTTTCCTTCAAAGCTTACAATTTGATTTATAATTCAATTTAGAGCTTATCCGGTCCTTACTCAACTCCTATAAACTTGTAACTGATTCCTATTCTAAGGAAATCCTAATTTATCAATCTCCTATATTCTTAGCGTAAACAACAATTATTCTCTCTAATATCCCATTTCTTAAGGGGATTTTTTACATTAAATCATCACTCTTTGACACCTAACAACTAAGCATATTCCTCACCTATGCTTGCTAAGAATTACAAGATAATATTACAATATTCACAATTTGACCCCTCCTTGGGCTAATCAACAATTTAAATTTAATTTGGTGCTAATGCTCCTGCATCATCTTCTCTCTCTGAAACTAATTCCAAATCCAAACTGACAAAAGTCTATGACCTTACTGAGCAGGGATTCAATATTTGAAATATGGATTCTGTGATCCATAGTTTGTACAAATATATATTTCGGTGATAATCACATAGCAAATAATTTGATCGACACATTTCGAACCAACTAGTGTGGTTCATCTTGTGGCCTGATGAGAAATCAGATCATGGAATTCCACTATAAATAGATGAGGAGAAGGGTAAAATAGCTATTGGAAGGAAACAACTAGTTTGACCCAAAATAATATCCACTTAATCTTCTTTTGGTTCAAACTAGCTATTTCCTTCCAACGATTAATTTACACTTCTCCTCATCTATTTATAGTGGAATGCCATGATCTTATTTCTCATCGTTCATGATCTGATTTCTCATCGGTCCTGAAGAGTGCTAATGCTCCTGCATCACACTCCCAAAGTAGAAAATAATGATGATCTCTAGATCATGTGTTCCAATCATTTTCTTCTTGGATCCCACACTTTTCTCTGTAATGATCCACTGTCTTTGGTTGTTGTTGTTTTTGTTTGTTGTTGTTCTCCAGGTCTCCATACTTTATGCTACATTTTCCCACTGGCTATGCTTTCACATTATTATGTTTTCTTATTCTTCTTCTTCTTGCTTTTCTTTCTTGTTGTTGTCTTCTTCCAAGACACCTTCACCATCAACCTTCTATCTCTTTCAATTTCCATGTCCAACTTATCTTCTAACTAGTACTCACTCTACCAATTATCTTCAAACTATTGTTTGTTATCTTCTCTTTGAAGTTGTTGGATTCTTACTACCTCCCTTACATCCTTAACCTCTTGTTGCTTCTGAACTTTCATCTCATCTCCTATCAACCTCTATTCAATATATTTGATAAAACCATCATACTCAGATGCTATCAACAATTCACTTTCTAACTGATTCCTTTCAAACACTTCATCATTATGTTGTTCATCAATTCCAGCATATCTTTATTCCTTTTCCTTGACAACTGTCAGTGATTGTTCTTCAATTCTTTGACTAATCCTGGTAATCAGTTCACCTTCCTTCAGTTCTAAGACTGGTTCCTTTTTAGCATGAGACCTACCTGTCTCACATTTACCCAATTTCATTTGTACATTTAGAATATTCATACTTTGACTTGCTAGTCTATCCTCCAAAAGACTTAGCTCATACCAAAATTATGTCATCTCACTTGGAACTACTCCCAAATACTCTATACAATCATCATTATCTCCTTCTTTGTCACAAGTCCAATTTCTTGGTGACACTACTTCTTCATTCTTCATCAGAATAAAATTATGATCGTCTATCTCTGTGAAAGATTTAGATATTTGTCCAAGAGTCTTCCTTTGGTCAATCAGATAAGCCAATTCTTCCCTGTCCTCAACAATAGCAGGTTCCTCATCATCAAACATAACTGTCTCATCTTCCTTGGAGATACTTTCTTCACTAAGCAAGGATTTTATGAACTCCTTCTTCTGTAATAACTCAACTTGATCTTCATCTGAAAGACAGTCATCATCATACTTTGCTTGAAAATTCTCAACTTCATTCAAGACAATTCCAAGAGATGGATTTCCTTCTACAACACCTTCCAACACAGTCAAATTATCAATCTCAAAATCACAAGACCCAATGGTCTCATTTGATGATCCAATCACCAAATCTTCCTCTTGCTGTTCTAAGTCCTCTACATGACTCATAAAATCTTCAATGGTCTTCTTATCAACCTTCTCAAGCATATCAGTTAAATAATTGACATCCTCCTTTGCTTCTTTCTATTCTTGGCCATCATCACAAGCCAAATATTTTCTATTTCCAGCCTTCCCAGTATGCTGAAAAACATCACCTTCACTCAACTGTACATGTGCATGTACATGAGACTCAAATATCTCATCTTCTTTCAAAACCGAATTAATTTTATGTCTAACTTTTTCCTCCTTCATGACAACATCAAAAAATTGTATTTCTTTACCTATTTCACCTGCAAACATACAAAATATTTTAGTTTTAAAACATTGAGACCTCTTGGCCTCACTTGAAGTTTCAGTCTTCAAGTCTTCTCCCAGATACCCACTTATTCTGAGTATTTCTTCCTTCATTCAAGCATTTATCATTTTCTCTTTCCTCTTCTGTAGCTTATGCCACATCATCTTTCCTCTCATGAGGAAACCACATATTTGGTCTTCCTCCTCCTTTTGTAACAACTCCATCATGACTCCCAGATGGACTTCTATCTCAGCTTTCTTTCTCTCATATTCTTAATCACTCATCTGTTTCCATATGCCATTTTCTTTGGCATCTTCTTTCTTCATTTTGTGGCTGCTTCCTGAACCTCTTCTATGACTATCCGTAGTCATCTTTTCCTCTATCTTCATGAGTTCCTCACTCACTATGAGCTGTACTTAAACCTTTTCAAATAGCAATTCCTCCTTGCTACAACTTATCTCACCAAGATTTCCTCTGTGCTTGGTCACTTATCCCCTCTCTGGAACTTTCTTTGAGCATTCCTCTGCCCTTTTTAGGCTCAACTCATCTGCACTTTTAAGAACACAATTTTCCTCTTGTATTTCAATCACAATGAAATACTAGGTTCTGGCCACACTTTTATTTCACTCAGAAACTTTACCAACTTCTTTCATCACTGCTTCTAAAGGCTTGATTTTATTTTTTTGAGATGTATTCACTTCTGCTGCTACAAATTACATGCAATCACTCCTCCCAAAGTGGTTATCACTGTATAACTTACTATTTAGAGTACAAGCCTCTTCTTCAATTGCATACAACTCTTCTTCCTTACAGACTACTACTGGCCTGTCTCCTTCCTTTCACCGAACACTGTATTATTCTTTGGTGTTCTCTTTCCTTTACTACAGTAAAATTACTCTCTTCCTGCTCTAACTTTCTCTCAAAAGAGCTTTATCCTACAAAACTTAAATTAGAGTTAAACAAATAAATACCTGCATGATTTCACAAGCAGTCTCCATCCACTCTTCTCATTTGAGTGAATCTCCATTCTCCATAAGAAAACAACCATAACTGTGCTTTCTTTATGCTTCTACAATATCTTCTTAAGTTCACACTGAACCTTATTATTTTCTACTACCAAATTTATTTTGCATTGTTTATCTGTGCAATCTTCATTTATAATAACTTTTTCATTAACCTTCTCTGATACCAAAAATGATGCAGCCAAAAGGTCGCTTTACCCACATACGCATAAACTTTTAATAAGTGTACCCATTCCCAAGATCCAATACTCGTAAAAGAGTATTCACTTTAATTTATGCGCGAAAATAAACTTTATGGGAACCCAAACCAATCCTTTAGTTATGCGCTTTTACCTTTAAAAGCCTTCAACTTACCTTTATTTCCTTTCTTCGTGTCTGTATGTGATCGCTTCATGTGAACCAAGGACTCCCCTTCGGTTATGGACCCACACAAATGGTGACCAATCACATTGAATCACACTTCGCACTTCTTATAACTTACCTCCCCGCAAATTCACTGCTTAACTATTTTCACGATATTGCGATTTCACAATTCGCAACATATATCACTTCATACTTCACCCAACTTAACATTTCGCATGTCGTGCCTTTTAACTCCCCCGGTTAACCTTTATCATGTGCGATATGATATTACATCGCATCACACCAAACATAACTTACCGTGTGAACTCTTAACAACAACCACAAAAAACTGTGATGTGCGATATGCGCTTCATCGCTATGCCGACACGTGGCTCCCCTTCACCGCATTGTAACTTTCAATCCTTACGACATCACAAATTAGGTCATTTACCTTGCGATGTCCTTAAAAATAAACACTAAAACCGCCGATGTGCGATATGTGCTTGAGCGCTGGGCCGACACATGGCTCTTCCCGCATCATAAGTTAATTTGTTTAACTTGCAAATTCCTTAGACTCAATAATCGTCAATTTGTGATATGTTCTTGGCTGCTCTGCCCTGCACATGTCCACTTCGCAAATTCCCCAATGTAACTTGTGAATTCAATCTGGACTGTTGGTCTTTCTCGTATCTTTGCGATTTAATCCTCGTTGTTCATTTCCCTTCCTTTGGAAATATTCTAAAGGCTTTTCTTCCTTAGTATTTTCTGTATTTTCTTTGACCACCGATACTCTTCATCTCCGCTATCCTTCCTAAGATTTATTCAGTTTTAAAAGCGATGATCTCTCCTGAGCTTGTTCTTCTAGTTATTCATAAGACCATTTCACTTCTTCAGCCCGAATATAGAACACCCTTTGTATTTGGTTCTTTAAAACTCAATTTGTACTTCTTCTCATTCTCGGCATGCATACAATTATTATCTGCACTTGTTTGTTTTCACACAGCATAAACAAATTAACTCCCAGACTGGAATCATAAAGATTTTACCCAGCCATTAAGTCTTATTCACTCAGAAGACTTATTCATTCATTGAGAATTCATACAATAGTGGTTTATACACAGAAACCAGATTTGTTCATTACAGACCACTCAACTCATAACAAAGACATAATACAACCATATGAATTCATTTCTCATTAATTAACAAATGTATAGATACATTAAAACTACTTAAAATCAAACTTTGCATGATGTGATTTTACATGGCCCGCATCTCTTCAACTGCACCCTCTTGGTTCTTGAGCTTCTCCTCTCTACAGAACCCGCTTTTCTCTCGGCTCTCTCCTCCCTCTCTCTCTCTTGGCCTAATCTTCTTTGTTTAATTGGCCTCTCCTCTTGGCTCTCGCCTCTCTCTCTAGGCCTAATATTCTTCTTTAATTTAGCCTCCTCTCGGCTCTCACCCCTCTCTCCAGCCCTAATATTCTTTCTTTTAAATTGGCCTCCTTTCCTTCGAAGCTTAAAATTTAATTTATAATTCAATTCAGAGCTTATCTGACCCTTACTCAACTCCTATAAACTTGTAATTGATTCCTATTCTAAGGAAATCCTAATTTATGACTCTCCTATCTTCTTAGCATAAACAACAAATATTCTCTCTAATATCCCATTTCTTAAGGGGTTTTGTTACATTAACTCATCACTCATTGACACCTAACAACTAAGAATATTCCTCACCTATGCTTGCTAAGAATTACAAGAGAATATTACACTATTCACAATTTGACCCCTCCTTGGGCTAATCAACAATTTAAATTTAATTTGAGTGTTAATGCTCTTGTATCATCTTCTCTCTCTGAAACTAATTCCAAAGCCAAACTGACAAAAGGCTATGACCTTACTGAGCAGGGATTCAATATTTGAAATATGGCTTCTGTGATCCATAGTTTGTACAAATATATATTTCAGTGATAATCACATAGCAATTAATTTGGTCGACGTGTTTCGAACCAACTAGTGTGGTTCATCTTGTGGCCCGATGAGAAATAAAATCATGGCATTCCACTATAAATTGATGAGGAGAAGGGTAAATTAGCCGTTGGAAGGAAACAACTAGTTTGACCCAAAATAAGACCCACTTAATCTTCTTTTGGTTCAAACTAGTTATTTCCTTCCAACGGCTAATTTACCCTTCTCCTCATCTATTTATAGTGGAATGCCATGATCTGATTTCTCATCGGTCCTGAAGATGAGCCACACTTGTTGGTTTGAAACACATCAACCAAATTATTCGCTATGTGATTATCACCGAAATATATCTTTGTACAAAAGGCTATGAAATGATCCTCATAAACCTTTTATCATCAAGGCCTTTAATTTCTTCATTTTCCTTGTTTTTTCCTTAAATTTATCTCTCATGCAAGCTTGTGACCCTGCATCTCCCTTTTCTCCTATTTTCCTTCGTTTTCATAAAAAAAAGCCAATTAATACCTATATGTATTTTCCAATTTACTTAGCCATAAATGAAAAAAAAGTGACACCCACTAGGGTTTTTTTCTCAACATTCATCTTGGAATACACGTCCCATGACCTTGGTCTTATAATTTTTACATGAAAAATTAACCAGGGGTTGTTACAGATAGCTCTTAGAAAAAAATGAAAAAAAAAATGAATATGATGTAATATTTATTTTTGGAGGGAAAGGAATTTGGCTTTATGTTAAGTGATTTTGGAATACATTTCAGTCTTTTGGGCCTCTCTTTCTTTGATTTCATTAAGAATTTTACAAAATGATGCCAGGATACTGGGTTAAATCAGATCCTAGCATATAAAACCTTGTGTGCTTCCTTCGTCATTAAAATTCTCATAAAAAAATCTTCATTAAACACACATTTGCAATTTCTCAAAGTGTACATAAATAAAAGAGAGCTTATAAAAACACAAATATATTGATATATGAATACACAAGAAATTCCTTGGCCAAATATTTCAGTGGATGGCCTTTCAGCTCTTGGCCCTTTACAAAAAGCTCTCAACCCATTTCTCACTCTCTCTGAATTCCCCACTTGTCTCAGTTATTTTTCATCCTCATACAACCCTCCTATTTATACATAAATATGAATTTATTTTATTCCATAAATTCCTCCACACAAATCTCAACTAAAATCTAAATTAGATTTATCCTTTTTTTGGACTCAACTAAGTCCCGTTTATGGAATTCCTAATCCCTAGATTATCTACCTAATTCAACTCCACTAATATCCTTAATTATTTAAGGAATATTTACAATAATCCTCACATTTATATTTTCTCTCTTAATTTATTAAAATTGAGAAAAATAATTAATAAAATAATTAAAACACCTCACCCCCTAAATTACACAAATGAATAATGAAAATTTATCTTGGATGCTCCTGCATCACAAAAAATTGCAAAAACTTATACGAACTTTTCTCTAGGTAGGAAGGGAAGAAAAAAAATACCTTTTCCTACATATATTTAACATCTATTTCCTTCCTTAAGGATCACTATGGGTGAGGCTTAAATAAACTATTTTTTTTCTAAAAATCCCGTGTTGTCAAAGGGGAATGGAATATCATTCAAGGAGGGGGTCTATGGACATATGTCACACAACAAAAAATATATTAGTCCACTATCCACACTGGAGTGGATCAAATCCACCCATAAATTTACAAAAAAAAAAAATGATAAATTATATGGAAACAAATAATAAAAAACTTCCCTATATTCGATGAATACCTATATTGGAAGGTTGGAAAAGAAACTCATGTCAAAGTAGGAAGGGAACCATGGATTAGTAGTCAAAATTGGTTCAAACTATTGGATCCCATTATAAACTTCCTTAATGAAGAGGGATGACACACATTGAATCAGGAAGAGATAGGCCTAACCCTCTTTTGGAATCAAGAATGGGCCTCTGTAAATAATATACAAATATAAAGAAAATATGTGGAATCATAGGAAACCTACATTTAAGGACTAAAATTATCCAATGTCTCTACTTCATACCTTGAAGAAAAATTAACATGGACTACAAATCCCAGGGGGTTTATATTCCAATGTCTAGATACTTGACATTAATAGGTACATATGCCCCCATCGATCTCCCCTAGTGGAGGAAAAACATTGGATACTAAACTCCTCTCACAAATCTATTATGTTTATGCAGCTTTTGATAAAATACAAGGCACTTACCTGGGACAATTTGCATAAATGGGCCTTTCTGGGTCCTAATATTTGTCCATTATGTAAATTTGAATATGAATGAGTCTTTAATTTATTCATTCATTGTTATTTCTCCAAATAAATTTGGAAGGAAATAATCTAAATGGAAAAAAAAAACACTTTTCCTGGGAAGCCAACTCTATGGAATAAAAGTTTAAAAACTAGTTTCAAATCACAAAAATTCCAAAAGACAAGGCCCTCCCTCTTATGGTAGCCTGTAATATTTGGCTTGAAATAAATAACATAATATTTGAAGACAGAAGCACAATTCCAATCAAAGAAACTATAAACAATTTATTTAGAGCATGAGACATCAAACAAATCATGAGTGAAAAGGACAACTCCCTCATCCAGGAAGTGAGCATCAAAATGGTGCATCTCAAGGTTATCCCTCTCAGAGGATATGGTGGAATTTGAAATATGAATTCCAACATATCTTTCAGCATATTATCTAACATTTTTCCAACCACAAACAATTTTGTAGAATTATTGTTTTAAAACTAATTTTACAGTCGGAAAAGGAAAAATAACTTCAAAATTTACATATTTATGGGGACTCAATGACTGTAATCAATTGGATGATGAGAATAACTCAATTACAAAATTACTCTCTTCTTCCTTTGTTCCAAAGAAAATGTAATTTTAAGACAATTTTTCATGAGATCTCTCTTGACCATGTCTAGAGACATGTGAACATGAAAGTTAACTCCCTCTCGAAGATTGGACTGCACTTGGACTAATGCACATGTAAGATCACAAAAAAAGAGGCAAGACAGTTACAAGAATACATTCACGACCCAAATTTTGTTATCTTTTTTTTTTTTTTTCTTAATTCAAAATCAATGAATTTTAGGGAAATGTGGTTATACGAAAGTGTCAATTTCATTTTTAGATAATTCCTAAATTTTGGAAGATTGTATAATTATGTATCTAAATGTACATGAAAGTATCTAGTTCATGGAAGGGTGTGGACTTCCTTTTTCTTATGAGTTTCTAATGGGCCTTCCTCTAGGTTACATATTCATTAGAATGTTTAATCCATATGTTCATGTAATTGTGTTTAATTCTCATAAACAAAATTACAAATTTTTTTTTTCTTTCACGAGAATAAAATATAGAAATATTCTTATTTTAAATTTTAATATAACTCTGTCTATAGGTTCTTGTATAGACGGTAATCCAGTGCTCTGTTAAGATACTCCTTGATGTGAATATGTTCTCGAATATCATGTTTACTAATACGAATTATGATTATTATTTAATTAATTTTATTGTGTTGTGTATATTATGATTTTTTATTACAATACACAAATTGAACTCATTTATTATTTCTATTATTTTTAATTTAGTCTAATTCTTTATTTTATTATTATTATTATTATTTTGATCTAACATCTTATGTTACATGTCATTAGACATTTTCTCCATAATGTGTGTTGTAGAGCACCTCTCAACACGACCAACCAAACATAGTGAGAGTGGGAAATAACATAGTGAGAGTGGGGTTATTGATGTTTTATAATGATTTTAATTAAAACTATCCAAATATGTATATTTATTTTTATTTTTATTATAGGCTACAATTTTGTTTGGATTGAAGAATGATCTACCCATAATATAATTCTATCACTAATATTTTGCTTGGATTCCCCTGGGGATAGTTTAATTCTCCAAAAGTGGTTGGAATCATGTTAACTCGAGGTTAAGCACAAAAGGAATCACAAATATCCCTCATAGTGAGCTCATGCGCCTCTAAATGCAATGCCAACATAGATCCATCTTAACTCCAAATCTACCAAGTGTCTAGAGGGATCATTTCTCTCAAGATGCAACTCTCTTTTTGAGTGAAAAACATGAGGAAATGCTTGCACCTAGAGACATTGATTCATGTAGGAGCTTGATAGATCCATATTCAATATAGATATAAAAATATTCTTATTTTAAATTAAATTAATAAAACCTTTATAATACATGTAATTGCATATATGTGCACTTGACTTTTTTTATTTTACATTTCTAATAATTGTTTTAATTCGATTTTTTAATGTGATATGCATCTCTCTCTCTCTCTCTCTCTCTCTCTATATATATATATATATATATATATATATATATATATATATATATATATATATATATATATATATATATATATATATATATATATATATATATATATATATATATATATATATATATTCTACTAGAGGAAGATACATACTCATATAGGTGCCTACTCATGCCCCTCCCACAAACATGTGTATCACGAGGATTTAAACCTCCAACCTCCCAGTACATAACACTTCATTTTCATGATCATCACCAATTGAGCAGCCCCTAAGGGGCATATATATAAAAAAATATTCTTATTCCTAATTATATGTCTATTATTTAAATTTGTAAGTTTTTACATGTTTATTAATTATATATTCTAAAATATCATGATTACGGATATGGATCATTATTATTTAAATTTATTTAAATTTGATATCTATATTATGATTTACCTTTTATAAATTGAGCATATATATAAATATATATATATATATATATATATATAAATATATATATATATATATATATATATATATATATATATATATATATGGATCATTATTATTTAGATTTATTTAAATTTGATATCTATATTATGATTTACTTTTAAAATTGAGTATATATATATATAATCTCACTCATATTAAGCTATAAAACATGTTTCCATACAAAAATATACTAATAGTAATATTATAGTTTTAATATAATAATAGTATTAATATATCATCTATTAATAATATTATACTTGTATTACTATTATTACACTAATGTTACTACTATACTTGTATTACTATTATTACAATAATGTTACTACTATAGTAGTACTCTTATTATCATTATCATATTATTATTATTAATTATAAATGATAAAATAAATATATTAATATAAAATAAACACAATAATAATATTAATATAGTAATGCAATTATTTTGATTGTAATGATGTTCTTAAAATAATATTAGATAGGGTCCAATAAATATAAAGTGAAAAACAATTAAAGATTCAAGAAAATTGCATCTAAAGAGATGAGATTAAAGAATTAACAAAAAAAACTAAATAATAGTTCGCCCTTAAGTAGCACAAAGAATAAACTAGATATCAAACCCATCAAAAAGGATATGAACAAAAAAATTGAACTAGATCATGAGTGTCATAAAAGAGCCCCAAACCTTATAATTTCTAGTACAAAAGAGAAAAGAAGATGAGGACACATTAAAAATAGTAAAGGAGCAATTTAAAACTAAGTCATAGGTTTAAAAAACTGATGTCAGATTCTGCCTGACCTGCAACAAGATTAATGGTTGACGTGCAAAAAAAAAAACATTAACTAATTTATACTTTCAATCTAATTCCCATTCACGACATCTTCAACAAATGTCTAACATATTTTAATTTTCTTCCTTCTGAAAATCGTGGAAACTGAGTACATACATTCAGATAATCAAATCTCTAATTCCTCCTCTATCATTACTAAAATTACTACAATTTAGATGAGTTGGAATTTCCAAAAAGGATTCCAAACTCCCTGTTTTTCTCCAAAAAGTCTTAGCTTTCTTCATATTTTTTCCTTCTACAAATCTAATCTATTTTTTTAAACTTAGTAAAAAACTACTTACACCTCTATCCACGAAAGCGGATGAGGTTTTTTATTTTTCCTAACATCATTCCTATCCAAAATTTTTGATATTTAAACTAAAACAAAACTAATTTACTAATAAAATAAAGGAATCCAATTCCTTCTACATTTCAATTTTTCTTTTCCAATTTCAAGTGTAAGATGCTCCTGCATCAGAATCCTAAGGAAATAAAATGTCCATGATCTCTTGAACATTTGTGCAATGCTCGGACATCTCTGCAACAGTAATCCAAGTAGCATCCTCCAATGGTTGATTTCTCCACTTCACCAAATAATGAAAGTACTCTTTTCCTCTAGTTTTCTTCACCACTTTTCGATCTAATAGACCTTCAATTTCCTTTGGAGTTTCTTTGGGCAGTGGCTACTTCCATTCAATAATTTGATCTAATTCACTGGAAGACTCATCATATGAAACATTTCCTGCTCCCTCAAAGGAATACAAATTAGAAACATTAAAAATTGGGGAAATACCAACATTGCTTGGAAGCTCCACTTCATAAGCATTTGAGGAAAATTTCCTTAAAATTTTGCAAGGTCCGATCATTTTTAGTTTTAACTTGCTGTAAGTTCCTTTAGGAAATATTTCTTTCCTCAAATGTACCATGACTAAATCACTTATCTCAAAGTTTTGTTTCCTTCTCTTTGAATCAACCCTTTGTTTGTGTTTTCTGTTGCTTTCCAGTAGTTGTTGCTTAACTATTTCTTGCAGTTCTTGTATGCTCACTGCAAATTATTCACCCTATGCATTTCTTATATCTTGTTTTCCCAAATTCCTAAATTAATGGATGCATTCCATACAAAATATGGAAGGGACTCATTCATGTACTTCTATTGGGTGTATCGTCATTAGGGGAATTTTGAGGTCTAAAATGGGCCTCCTAAGAAAAATGTACAACCAAAATAAATTTTATAAGAACCAATAGGATTCAAGATGATGATGTCAACCATGGGGGATGATTCACCATTTTTTAATTAAAAGGGTAAAAAGATTAAAAAATAATAAAATAATAAAACTACTTTTTCAACTCGTATTTTCAACTTATCTCCCAAATTTTTTACTCAAATTTCAAGCGAGAGTGCTCGTTAGATGAAAAATTTAATTCCTCATCCAAGGAGTACCCATGTTGCATACTTTCTATGGACCCTGCTAAGTGAAAAACGAGAAATACATGAAAAAACATGATTGCAATCATGCTTTTCATGTATTTCTAATTTTTCACTTACCAGGGTCCATTTAAGGTATGCAACATGGGTAATCCTTGGATGAGGAATTAAATTTTGCATCCAACGAGTACTCCTGCTCGAAATTTGAGTAAAAATGTTGGGAGATAAGTTGAAAAAGTAGTTTTTTCTTTTTTCCCTCTAAAATTTGATGATGTCATCAAATCTTATTTTATTATTTCCACTATTTTTTTATAATTTCCTTAGAAGGCCCATTTTAGATGTCAAAATTCCCCTAATGTGTATGCAAATTCAACCTAGGCAAGAACTTGATCCCATTGTTTGGGAGTTTCACTTACCAAGCTTCTTAGGATGTTTCCCAAGCTCCTATTCACAACCTCTATTTTCCCATCAGTTTGTGGGTGATACGGTGAGATAAAATTAAGGTTAGTACCCAACTTCTTTCATAATGTTCTCCAAAAATGACCAACAGACCTTGTGTCTCTATCAGATACGATACTTCTAGGAAATCCATGCAACATTACCACCTCTTTAAAGAAAAAATTGGAAGCATTAGTGGCATCACTGGTTTTTCTATAAGATATAAAATGTGTCATTTTAGAGAATATATCAACCACAAAATAGATATTCATTACCTCTTTTATTCCTTGGCAATCCCAATATAAAGTCCATGCTCACTGAATCCCATGGCCTAGTAGGAATCGGTAATTGCTGATATAAACTTGTATTTTTACTTATTCCCTCTGCATGCTGGAAGATCCTACATTTTGCAACAAACCTTTTCACATTAGCTTGAATGCCTCGCCAAAAATAAAAAGCATTGAAATAAGCAAAAGTTTTATCTTGTCCAAAATTTTTTGATAATCCTCTACTATGCTTTTCCCTGATAATATTTTTTCTCATAGAACATTTGGGTATGCACAATCTGTTATCTTTAAATAACAATCCTTCCTACAACATAAAGCTCAACCATGGAGTTATATTGCCAATAAATATATTTTTACAAGCAACGTATGCATCTTTAAAATCAACATCTTCCTTATACATCTCTTTCATTTCATCAAATCCTAAAGTGTTTTTTTGAAACTCATGCAAAATCAAATTTATTCCACTGAATGCATCAACAACCTTATTTGATTTACCACTTGTATTCTTGATTACACATGTGAAATTTTGCAAGAACTCTACCCATTTAGCATGTCTCTGATTCAATTTGGCTTGATTGTTGATATATTGTAGAGCATGGTTATAATTATACCGAACAAACTCTTTGGGCATAAGTTAATGCCTCCATTTTTTTAGAGCTTGAATTATAAGATAGAACTTTTTATCATAAGAGGAATATTTATTCTTTGTTTCATTTAATTTTTCACTGAAATATGCATTTTCCCTTCCTTCTTGACTTAGGAAAACTCCAATAGCATCTCCACTTGCATCTATCTCAACTTGAAAAGAATTGTTAAAATATGGTAAGGCTAATACAGGTTGTTCAATTATCCTTTGCTTCATCATTTTAAATTTCTATCAGCTGCTACAATCCATTTAAATGGCTGCTTATTCTCCTTGATTGTGTCAACAATGGGTGCACACAAACTACTGAAATTCTTTATAAAATTTCGGTAGAAACTTGCAATACCATGAAAGATTCTTACCTAAAAAACATTTCTTGGAATAGGCCAATTAATGATTTCCTTCACTTTATCTAGATCCACCTTCAATCCTTCTTTCGAAATCACAAATCCTAAGTACACCAACTCATTCTTCATGAAGCAACATTTCTTTAAATTTATCAACAACTTTTCTTGTTGCAGGGTACTCAAAACTAATTTGAGATGCTTGAGATGCCTTCTTTTGTTTGTCTAAACACTAAAATATCATCCAGATACACATTAAAAAATTTACATGTAAATTCTTTCAACACTTCATTCATTAATCTTATAAATGTGCTAGGTGCATTGGTAAGGACAAAAGGCATTACCAACCACTCATACAACCCATTGTTTGTTTTGAAAGTTGTTTTCCATTCATCCCCCTCTCTAATTCTAATCTGGTGATAACTGCTCTTGAAATCAATTTTAGAAAAATACTTAACACCACTCAAACAATCAATCAGATCTTCAATACGGGGAAGTGGAAATCTATACATGATTGTAATTTTATTGATGGCCCTTGTATCAATACACATTCTCCATCCACCATATTTCTTTTGGATGAGCACCGTGGGAACAACACATCTACTAAAGCTCTCCTCTATTAATCCTTTGTCTAGCAACTCCTGCACATGTTTCATTATCTCTTCATTTTCTTGTGGAGTCATGCGATATGTTGCTTTATTTGGAAGAATTGCCCCCAGAATTAGATCTATATGATGACCAATTCTTTGAAAAGGAGGAAAATTGTTGGCAACCCATAAAAAATTATGTTTGCAAACTCATCCAACATAACCTTGACTTCTTCAGGTAAATCATTTAAACTTGTGCTAGTAAGAGATTACCTTGGGTTTACCAATCAAAGAAAAATGAATTTCTTCTTTCATTTTGAGCTCTTGCATCAGTTCATTCTCATCCATAAGTAGCACACTAGGTACAACTTCCTCTTTCAGATCCTTATCCTCTAAAGGCAATAGTAGATGTTTTTGGCCATTTTTCTCAAGAGTGTAGGTGTTCCGCATTCCATCATGAATGGATTTCCTGTCATACTTCCATGGTATTCCAAACAACACATGACACACATGCATTGGCATTATATCACATAATACCTCATCCTTGTAACTACCGATCCGGAACTCCACTTTACACTACTAATTCACCAATATATGATGGCATTTTTGCAGCCAAGATAACTTGTAAGGTGTGGGATGTGCTATTCTATGCAGCCCCAACTTCTCTACCATATCTGTGGAGACCAAATTATATTAGCTACCACTATCAATCACCACTTTGCAACACTTGCCTCTTGATTTGCATATGGTTCTAAATATTATTTTTCTTTGTGTTGGTTCCTTAACTTCCTTGTCAAACTTAATCAAGGTTCTCTTCATCAATAATTATTCTCCTACCTCTGGTGTTTCTTCATGGACAACTGCAGCTACATTTTCTTCTTGTGCTTCTATCATATTTTCTCCTCTTTGGTTTGAAGGATTATTTTCTGGACAATCCCATGACATATGTTCCAATTTCCCATATTTGTAACATTGAACTTGGTAGCCTCTTCCTCGACCACATCCTCTTGATAAAGGCCTTCTTCCTCTTGATTCACCTCCTCTTGATGGTTGATTGCTTGTACTACCTTCGCCTTCCTTGAGAGAATGATTTTTTTCCCAGTAGCTAGTTTGTCCTCTTCCCCTTACAAAAATCCTGCCTTTATTCATTTGGATTTGCTTTCTAGCCAATTTTTCCTTTGCTTTCAAGGAAAATTGGTAAGAATATTCTATAGTCCTAGGAGAAAATAAACTAAACTCATCTTGAATCTCTAACTGCAACCCATTTATATATCTAGCAACCTTTTCAGGTGTTTTTTCGATGTATCCTACTATAATATTCACCTTGTAAAATTCTTCATTATACTCTTTAATAGTCAATAAACTTTGTTTCAAATTTTTCATTTTCCTAAATAAAGATAACTGATAATATTTGAGCCAAAATTTACCTTTCAGCTTTGCCACCATTCTGCTCCAACTTTTGATATTCTCTTTGTTCTTTCTTCTCCTCTCTTCTTGAAATCTGTCCCACCAAAGAGCTGTGTGTCCTTTCAATCTGGTAACAACAAAGTTCACCTATTTATCTTCAACTACCTCCCCGTACTCAAAATTATTATCTAAATCACTGATCCAATCTATTAATTTTTCAAGTTCCAAGCTACCACTGTAGGTAGGTATCTTTGTTTTAGGCCTAGAAATAGCCCCAATCATTGATCTCATAAATTTAATTTCTGCAGGCTCTCTGTCATGTTCCTCATCTTCCACTAGATACTCTCCCTCAGATTCATTGATGTCTCCAGTCTCTGGATCTCTTTTCCTGTTCATCTCTAAGGCTTGTATCCTTTCTTGGACACGTCTCATGTCCTCCCTATCTCGAGCATCGATTTTTGGTCTTCCCCTTCGACCTCCTCTTCCCCATCGAGCGTGAAATGCCATTTCACACTTTCTTTCTTTTTCTCTATGTCGTATCTCTTTATAAATGAGGATATTATTCTTTAAACCCAAGCTAAACTAAGAAAATAGGTTTGAAAAGGTAAAGAAGGCAAGAAGGGAAGGAAAATGGGAAATCCTTTGAAATAAGAAATCTATTATCATAGATAGAGACCAAAATAAGAGTGATAAATAAGAATTGGGAACAATTTGAATCATATTCTGGAACTATCGTGGTTTTCCATGACAGTCCTATTATTATAATATTATTTTTTTCCTTTAAATGAAATAAGTATGAAAGTTTTATTAAAAGAGAAATTTGAGATCTAGCCTAGAATTGTTACATATATTCAAAGTTACAAAGATTAAGTATGACGAGTCAATCCAATCCCTCAAGCGATTACCCCATGATACAAAAATTTCAGTTGCATTCCAGCTATAATTTTTCTAGAATACACCCAAGATCCAAATAGCTTTACATTCTATTTTGCACTACTTTTTGATTTGATTTTCATTGACTTCTTGTTTTCCTTGGGGAAATATTTTTGTCCTTCCTCCCCACTTGAATCCAACCCATGTTTTCTGCTACATCCGATCGAACATCCTTTGGTGAGTGAGAGTTGTTATCTTTAATTTCTTCCTCATCTGCTTGCTCTGCACAAGAAATTGTTTTTCCATCTTTATTCCTTGAGGATTTGATGGATGATCTTTCTTTCACCAAGGTTTATTTCATTTCAAATGACGTTTAATCCAGAGGATCCTGGTTTACATGCACTTCCTTTTTATTGATTTTTTTCCTTTGGTGGATTTTCTTTGGAAATAACTTCTTCCTGTTGAAATCCATATCCACACATATTCAAGCATAAGTGGTCTTAAAAAAAATTACATTTTTTGGGTTGCGAGAATAAAACTTTCCTAATTCATTTCTAATAGAAGATAATGGCGAGATATTCCAGAGATGGAGGGGAAGGCTCAAAATCCATGCCCATATTGGAGTTGTGGAGATTGGCGTCATAAAAAGATCAAAGGTGGGAGACCAGGGTTGCATGAAAAGAACAAAACTACCCTAAAACTAGGGAATGGATTCACAAATGGAATTCTAATCCTCGATATTTAAAAAATAAAAAATAAAAATAAAAAAATAATAAAAATAAAAAAATCTTGAGCAAGAGGTTAAATATTCAGTTCATTAGTCAGAAAAGGTTTCAGAAATCCACTTGTGGAGATCAACTAACCGTGACCAAAACCAATTAAATATGTAGACCAACTCGTAATCTGTTTAAAAAAAAAATCAGAGCTAAAGGCTTCCTCATCTAAAGGAACATTAAAGGAATGAGCTTCTTGAACTAATGGAAGAAAATATACGGATTTCAGCATGGCACTCTATTAAATTGTTGCTTGAGTTTCTTGAAAGGAATAGTTTGTCGAATTAACTACCATTCTTACAAAAAAATATTGTCTCACTATAAGGAAAATACCCTCTAGCAGACATTTTTGAGGAACCCCTTATAAAAATATCCTAGATATCTGTTTGTAGTGGAAGTCTCTAGAGGAGGTTGGCGAGTAGAGGTTTTTGCGGATGTTTTTTTTGTGGTGTGTTTCTCATCATAAACCACACACCGAGACATCGTGCTCTCCATACAAACCTGCGCGGTGCGTCTAAGTACTCTAGCACACCAATGCTCTATGTATAAACAGGCCCAATGCATCTTTGTAATCTAGCACACCGTAACAACGTGCAGTGCACCATCTATAATACCGTCCGATGTGTCTCAAAAAATCGTGCACGATAAAGAAATACGCACTGATACTGGTGCGTGACTATTTTTTGGGCATAACGATTGTTTTTTTTCTTTTCAATATATATATATACACACATTTCTCATTTAATAAAAAAAATGTATTTAATATGTGAAACATTCAGCGACGTCAACGAAGAGAACAAAGGGAACACCAAGAACATATGGAGGACCGGTATAACATGATTTAGCTGTGGGAGGAACGAGAGAGGGAGAGACTTTTGTACTCTCGCCCTATTATGATAGCCACCTAGTTTCTCCTAAGGGATTTAGGCCTCCTCAAGTTCTATGAGGAGGCTACATCCCTGAAGGGCCATAGTGGGTTATTGGGACAACTGATCTTCAGGTGGGATGCCCACTGATAGGCTTTCCAGGTCGGTCTTGGCCAATGGTTCTCACCCACTGAGGAGGACATATATTTTGTTACTAGCCTATCTAGGAGAGGGCAGGATTTTCCCCAGTTCCCAGATGTCCCCATAGGCTATGCAGGAGGGAGTTGGTTGGTGTACTCCTAGAGATACATTAGGGACGATATAGTTTCTCCTGCATATTTTCAGGTGTCCAGTGTGTTACACGTTATTTTGTCACCATGAAATTTGACTGTCAATATAGGTTCATCATTACCTGTATTATTCTCCCTTAGAAGTCAAAAACCCTAATGTTCCTAGACCAAGTCTTGGAATTGGAGAAAATCTCATTAAAACCTTAAAAAGTCTAACTCCTCACTTTTCCTAGCCCTTACCTACAGATCCACAGATATTTGTTCTATAATGTGTGGCACATCCCGCACCTTCTGCTTATAAAACCTGCGGACCACTGTAAAAGGTAAAATAAAGGAAAAGTAAGTTCTAGAAGCCCACCTGGTCGAATATTCTCCCAACCGGAAGCTTCTAGAAGTGTGTTCAGTTCGAGGTTCATCCCTCCACTCATGGAACTCTATCTCTTCATTCATGGAGTTTTTCCATTGGTATTTGGAGCTCAAATCCCTTCATGAGAGAAATCCACCCCCCTCTTCATGGAACTGAAACTACCTCAATTTCCCTATAAATTGAGCTCATGTTTCAGTCTCAAGGGTAGCTTGTAAATGGTAGATATAGATGCTAATTGCTGAAGAATTTCTTAAGAGAGCATACTCTCTATACTAGTCATCCTTGGTATGAGAATGACCACACCCCCATATCCATAACTTCATGCTAGTTCAGAGAGAAGAAGGCTTGTCAAACCAAGAGGAACGTTTGTTCAGGACCCCGGAAGAACCTGTATAACATCAAGGCGACAGGTTGTAAGGTTACTTCTTTTATACAAGTTAATACAAATGGATTCCATTTTCTCATTGAATTGTTCATGTATCTATTCGAGTAATTCAATTATTATATTCCTTGATCACTGAGATAGATTAGTGTTTTCTCAATTATTATATCTTGCAGGTGCTTTTAATCCTTTTATTTGTCTTTGATTGCAGGTCCTACATGCTAAAGTGACCTCTTTTGGAGCGATTGGATAGGTGATTATAACAAGCATTGGACTTCAGGTAGGGGCACGTCCTCGTACTTTGTTATTAATAATTCTAAATCACAAATGGTCTAGAGAAAATGGTTTGCATTTGGTTGTTTGTTTCTAGATATCCTTAGGATACTAGGGAGATTTTTCTTGTCCGCAAGAAAGATTTATCCACTTAACAAAATGGCGACTCTGCCGGGGAATATGAACTTAGTTTTCCTTTATGTTTTTCAATTTGAATTTTATATAGTTTTCTGATTCTGATTAGTCTAAAACTGGGTTGGGTAGATAACTTACCAGAATCCCTAAAAAGAAAATCTGAATTTTTATTTTTTCTGTACTTTTCCTGGCCTCCACGGTTTTTATTTAAAAACAGTGTGGTCACCTCTGCAGTTTTTAGTTCAAAACAGTGCGGTACCACACTTTTCTCTATTATAACCTACAAACCTGTGGAAAAATTTTGAAAAATAAAAAATTCTCTTTTCTGGAGCCAGATTACCAGATTCTTTGTGTTTGCCCCAACATGTCTTGACTGTCAAAGTTTTATGTGTGAATTTCTTTCAGCGGTTTTTTTGTTTGAGTGATTTTTCATCTGATTTGCATTTTATGAATGCTTGTTTGCTCTACTTTCTTACTGCTCTATATCAGAAACCTTCATATACCTTAGTTGACCGGTATGTTTTTTTTTTCTTGTTGAGCCATTGAATTTGTTGCAAACCTTGTTTTTATGAAAATTGGATTTTATTTCCATTTGCAAATTTAGAAAATATTTTAGTTTGATAAAGCCTGAATTTCACATTAAACCATTATTGGATGTTTTTTATTTCTACTGAAATAAGTAGAAATTCTTCTTGATTAGATCACAAACTAAGTGAAAACATCCTCAAAACTTTCTAGATAGAGTTCAAAATTAAAGTTTTTCTTTTGGTTTTGAATTTTATGTTTTTAGGAGTTTTAGATATGGATCTCTTTTTAGAAATGGTTTGTTAAATGATTTTTAGTTTCTGATCTGATTGATAAAAGATTTCATTTCGAACGAGTAATTGATCATTTTATGAAATTGAGTTCTCAAAGAAATCGTCTTCTTTTCAAAGATTTTTGTTTATGAAAGAAAGAATTGATGTTTTGAAAGTTATTGAATCTCTCAAACCTTTCCTTTAAATAGGTTTCATTGAAAAGAAAAGAGTTTCACTTTCCATTTAGATGCAATTAGTGTATTTTTTATTCGAGTCATTAAACATCATTGAAGTTTCACTTCCATACCTTATGTCTTAAGAAACAGCCAAATTAAAAAGCAACGCTTAAATTAAAATCAATCTAGATATTTTACAATTTCTAGGGCTCTTTTCCACCAAAATAGATTAGGCTAGTGTCTTGGAATAGGTTGTAATTAACATTCCAAGGCAGTTCAAACAAACAAATAGCAATCTTGCGGTAGGAAAAATCCAATTGTAGCATGTATGCTCTGGGAAGCTCTTATTAAAAGAGTCAAGCACGAGATCATGTCCGAACCAGTGAGGTAATCGTACCTATCTCATTGGGAAAGATAGCAGATGTGCACGTATTAAAAATGGTAAACCTCGGATAGACCATTGTCGAGGAGCCTGGGGTCACTTTTCGGTAAACCTTGGATTATCTCAAGGAGCCTTCAAGGTGATTGAGCTAGTTACTCTTCCCTTGCATGTATATCGGATCGTAGAATGTTCCCCCAGGTATATTTGTTCCCGTTGGTGACCTTAGTGGCTATAAAATTTAGGATTTTTTCCCAATGTGACGATAGAGGGAAGATCCTACTATACCTGGAGCAGATGTCGGCTAGACTCACTTGGACTTTCCAGAGGGTTCTCATTAAGCAGGTTGTCAGGGTAACCATTCCAACTGCCATTTCTGCATTAAAATTCTACGATGTTGGATTTCATCACCAACTAGTGTTTTTAGTGTGGGAATTTACTGTTTGTGTGTGGATTTCTCTCTTAGATTTTGTAGGTGTGTGATCAATTTGATTGTTTCCTTAGAGACTTTACGATATTTTATTGAAATTTTCTTTGATCTCATGTGTTAATATTTTTAATCGTGGCTGAATTACCTAGACAATCACGTAGAATGCAGGGGAAACCCCCTGAGTACACACCAAGCCAGTTAGAAAAACTTAAATATAAGAAAGGACAAACATCAAGGATTGGATCAACTGAACATGAAAAAACATCAATAATTATTCATCCTGAATGAGAATTAGATCAACCTCAAACAACATACAGTTTTAAAAAGAAAATTGAAGTTTTTGGACTAGTTAAACTTGCTTCCATAACTAGTGAATTATCACCTACTGATCCTGAAATTTTTGAACTAGAAATTGAACCTGCTCTGTCTGAGCCTACTTTAGAATTCGTCACTCCAACCTCTCGTCATCCTGATTCACCCAGAATGAATTATCGAATCACTAAAAATCTTCCTCCTAGTCTCATTAGTATTGAAGAAGTTACTAACACAGAGGAAGAAATTGTTCTTCCTTCACATCAGGAATCTTTAGATCTTAGGCCATGTGAATCGATTTATTATATCCCTTTCAAACAAGATCCTTGGTATTATTATTTGATAGACTTTCTACACAATACTGGTCTAAACTATTTGCCACCCCGAATTCCTTTTTACGCCATACCAAGAGGTTACAGACCTCCATTAAACATGTCTGGTGAGTCATCCATGTTTTCAACATCTCCAGAAACATATTTGTATGGTGGTCTGTCTGTTACTGCAGGATACCAGTCACTTTTTGGTACTTTTCAGGCGCAGCTCCTCCCAAAAAAATTATATCATCACCTGGTCCAAATGAATCATATACCAAAAATTTGAATGCAAAACAAGTTTACATGATGTCTGGAAACATTCCTAACCCTGACCCTCAGGTAGTAATTTACTGCCTGGGGAGCAACCTCAAGGTAGTGATTTACCGCCTGGGGGGCAGCCTCAAGGACAGTACATACCTCAAGTGCAATATCAACCTCAAGGACAGTATATACCTCAAGGCCAGTACATACCTCAAGGACAATATCAACCTCAAGGGTAGTACTCAGTTCAGGGTCTACAACCTCTTCAAGGACAGTACCCTATGCTAGGGAAACTGTATTTCCAAGGACAACAACCTCCTTTAGGGCCACATTTTCTCCCGGAATAACAATTTTTTCAGGGAGGTGGGAATTATCCAGCTAATTATCAAGCATATGTTCCAAATCATCAACCTGGTTATGGTCCTTCTTATGCAACACAACCTTCAATGGGACCTCCATATCCCAGAGTAAATACGGTGTGGGATCCTTCACAAGTTCAACAGAATTTGCAACCTAACGTGCAAATACCCTATAATCAACCTGGTCAGCCAGTTGGTTACAGTCAAATACAACAACCTATCCAACCAGTCCAACCTACAGTTCAAGTTATACCACAAGTATCTGCACCTAGTACTATTCAGCAGCCTGGTCTGAGTACACCTAGGACTCCACCTGAAACTCAACTGCACCAAGTTCTGTTCAAGCTACCACACCTATCCCTAGAGTGTCTGCAGCTCCTATTTCTATAGCCCCTCAAGTATCACAAAAAATCCCTGTAGTTGCTGCACCACAACCTGGACCCACAGTCTAGACTACTGTTCAGATGCCTGCGGGACAACCTGGTACAAGTACGGTTATAACAAGCCAACCTTAGTTTTTTTATCAGTTGTATCAAGGGTAGTATCAATATGGACCTGTAGCACAAAATCCAATATACCAGCATCAACCGGACCCTGGGTATACTTATCAAATACCAACTCAACCCAAGTATGGTTCGACCAATCCTGTTTATCCAGGAGGCATTATGATCCCAAATGCATAGACTATTCCAGGATATCCTGGGTATCCTCCTCTTGGTACTGGTATAGTTCCACAATGTTATCAATTTACCTAGCAGGACCCTAACTATCGGTTGTCATTCATTGCAACTTTGGATTTACCTAATTTATCGTGCCTTACAAATGATTTGATATTTTATCTTCCGTATTGGCCGCCAACACCAAACAATTTTCCCAGTGATATCCCTAAGTTTGAAGGTAAATCAGGAGAGGACCCTTCAAACCATGTCATGACTTACCACCTCTGGTGTGCATCCAACTCTTTGATTGATTTTTAAAATCATGTGCTGATCATTTTTTAAGGAGCTTTCCAGATTATCCATAGTGCTAGAAAACGAGTGTCGACGTTTCGAATCCCAACGGGGATCCATCATCAGGACAAACTTTGAATGAAGAAATGAGAGAAAAGACTCAGACCATTAATAGAGGTGGAGGATGCTATCTAGAAAACTTGGGGAACTTTTGCTTATTGAAAACTTTGAATGAAGAAATGAGAGAAAAGACTCAGACCATTAATAGAGGTGGAGGATGCTATCTTTGATTGATGATTCTATTTTATTACGACTTTTTCAAACAACACTGGTAGTTTTAGCTACAAAATGATATATTGAACTACCACGTGGCTCATTCAAAAATTTCAATGCATTAGCAACAGCTTTCTTAACCCACTTTCAGTTGCCAATCAGATACAACAATGGCACAGAATTGTTGACTTCATTATAACAATTTACGTCTGCGTACATATCAAATCACATACATGAATGGAGACATAGAAGACGTTTAGTGAAAATTTTTATTCCGGATCAGATCTTGGCAGAATGGTTCATCAAATAATTACTTCCAAATATCACTGAAGATGTGGCTAATGGAGGGGTTGTTATAGAAGAATAGGTCATTGCTCAATCTCAGTACTTAGACCTTGTATACACATAGTCTGGTACTTTGTACAAAAAAATTCCTGATTTACCACATCCTTGTCAAATAACTGCAACTCCTTTAGGGTCTCATGCTACTGACGGTGTAATTGGTTTAGTTAGCGTGAATAACAGTAAGATGAGGTCTTAGAAAACTACTTCTCCTATCATAACTTTACTAGATTCACCAAAAGGAGATTCTTCCCTTGAAACTTATGCCGACATTCACGTTGTAGATTCATCTACAGCTAAATCTAAAACTCGTAATAAGAAGGAATGAAAGAATAAAAGTAAACAGACTTCATCTCCCAAAGATAAAACCGAAAAGAATGAACCATTTGATGATAAAAGAAAACCTTGTTATCCTTTTCTTATCTATGATGAGAATCACTTTACGAAAGAGTGCCCGCATAGGTCTGAGGTTTCTAAATTCGTCAAAGGTTCACCCACACCCGTTGTCTTGAAGGATCCTTTTCCTACTCAAGATAGCAAAATGAGAGGATCTTTTTTGAATTCATCAGTGGAAATTTTTATGATGTCTCAGGTAATGGTTGCGACTCGATCATAAGATTATGGGAGTAAAAATCCTGTGACTGGTAAAGAGATAGAAAATTCTAATTCAACACTAGCTACATCTCCTTCATTTCTGGTCCAATTCATATCGAGAAACCTAATCCTGATCTAGTAATTAAACCGCCTACTAAAGGTGTACTTCAGAAATCAGCTTTCAATCAACATGCGAGAGCTGCTCAGAACTACAACATTGTTGAAAACTTGGCAATTTCCCCTTCAGCAATGTCGGCCTTAGAAGTGCTACAATCATGTCCAGTACAGAGAAAATTACTTTTATCAGCTATTGGAGCTATAGATCTTCAGGATTTGAACCTTATGGTCTTCGATTTAGAAAAATTTATACCAAGACTCCCTCATCAGATGGCTTTTCAAATTCCAGTATTAGTAAAAAATAGATGTTGATTTCGTACTGTAATTGATGAGGGGACATCCACGTGGATAATGTCGTTAAACTGTTGGAAAACACTTGGTTCTCCGACACTCAACCAATATCTGACAGTCCTTAAAGCTTTTGATGGAAGAAGATTCCATCCATACAGAATTTTACAGGATCTACCTATAGAGGTTGAAGGGAAAACCATTAATCTTGATGTGAAAGTAGTTGATGCCCCTCTTGATTACAACCTTCTTTTAGGTCGAAATTGGTCTTATGCCATGACTGTTGTCGTATCATCCGTCTTTCGATTAATAATGTTTCCTCATAAAGGAAATATTTTGAAAATTGATCAGCTGTCATATTATTCGTCTGACCCAGCTTCTACAGATAGTATTCAACATGTTGGAAAATCGACCCTTATGAAGATGTTGGGGTAGGCTTAATAAAAGATTCTGCTTTAATGGGAACTTTTTCTATGCCTCCACCTAACGTACTGCGTACTATTGCTAATATCAATACGATTACATCAAGCACTATTCCATTCGATGACCCTTGGATAGTGCCTTCAGAGTCAAAAATGGATTCTTTCAATGGCGAGATGCCTTTGAGTCCTTTTGAGATAGAATATCAAGCAGTAAAGTCATTTTCTAATACACTTTCAACTGATTCAGATCCAGTGAATGTGATCACTGAAGAATCTTCTTCACTATCAAGCTTAGCCCTGACATCAATTTTCGATCCTTTTCAACAAGTGTTTCATACTGACGAAAATATTCACAAATTCTTGTCTATGGACGAATTACCCTGGGATGATCTACATCATAGATCTTCGTTTTTAACTGACATTGATAGATTTGAAAATTATTTTTCATCTATTTTTAAAAATTACTATGTCAAGGAACCCCAAAGTCCAATATCGATTACAAATTCTAATTCTGAGATTAATTTGGGAAACATTTCTTCGACTGTTCCTATCGACATATCGGTTAAACCTGGAGTTGTTAAAAACATTCATATAGATGCTTCGTGTACAATGGATGAAATTAATACATATAAATCTCTATTTCAAGAATTATGTGACATATTTTCCTGGTCTTATGAAGAGATGCCAGGAATCGATCCAAAGATTGTCGTTCATGAAATAAAGACATACCCGAATGCTAAACCTTTTAGACAAAGATTACGTTTGATACATCCACGAAAAGCTGCTGCTATTAAAGCTGAAGTTGAAAAACTACTGCGAGCGGGATTTATTCATCCGATCCCTTTAACAGATTGGGTATCTAATATAGTTCCTGTTACCAAGAAACAAGGAACTATACGAGTATGTGTCGATTATAGGGACATTAAAAAAGCCTGTCGAAAGGAAACTTATCCGACCCCCTATATCGACCAAATCATTGATGATTGTGCTGGAAATGAAATGTTTTCATTTATGGATGGATTTTCTCGATATAATCAAATAAACATACTCCCTGCTGATCAACCAAAAACAACATTTATATGTCCTTGGGGAACTTTTACTTATTGAAAACTAACTTTTGGATTAAAGAATGTTGGGGAAAATTTTCAGAGGGCAATGTCTTACGCTTTTCATGAAATCAAACATATTGTGTAGCCTTATCTCGATGATTTACCTGCTCACTCGTCACACAAGGAAGATCATCCTACTCATTTACGAGCAATTTTTATGAGATGTAGGCATTACAAGATTCATTTGAATCCACACAAATGTGTTTTTTGTGTGCAATATGGATGATTACTAGGATTCGTTGTTTTGAAGACTGGCATTCGTGTCGACCCCTCGAGGATTGAGGCCATCATAAATTTATCTCCTCCTTCCACACTCCGTCAACTCCAAAGTTTGCAAGGGAAAGCGAACTTTCTACGTAGATTTATCCCGAACTATGTTTAGTTAACAAAAGGTTTTACCCGGTTGTTGAAACAAAATTTTCCTTTTATTTGAGATGCGATTGTTGATCGATCTTTTGATGCTCTAAAACACATGTTAACCCATGCACCATTATTGCATCCACCCAATTACAACTAGGACTACTTTTTATACCTAGCAGCCTCTGATTCCACCATTGAAATGGTTTTAGTTCAAGAGGACAATTTTCACAATGAACATGTGATTTACTATCTAAGTCGAAATTTGAATCCGACTGAAATTAAATATTCGCATGTAGAGAAATTGGCCTTGGCAGCAGTTCAAGTTGTCCAAAGATTTCATCATTACATATTGTTACGAAAAGCAACTGTGATATCTAATTGCAACCCCATGATGTACATTTTGACAAAACAATTACTCGGGGGAAAATACTCTAAATGGATTGTCATCCTACAAGAGTTTGATTCAGAATTCGAAAAATCTAAATTAAAGAAATCACTGGTGTTCACAGAAATTATGTGGGACTTTCCCAATACTGAGACGGAAACCGTGGTAGAGCATCCCATTGCAGATGAATCTTTGTTTCTTATCAGTACATTACATCCATGGTATGGAGATATCATCATTTATCTTCAAACCCAAAACTTTCGCCCAGAACTTTCACGATCAAATCGACGGAGGATTCGTTACCAATCACAGCAATACAATATTGTTGGAGACACACTTTATCGTTGAGGTGCGGATTTTGTTTTTCGACATTGTATAACTCATGAAGAGGCCGAAAAGGTTTTGAATGACTGTCAGTCTGGAGCGTGTGGTGGTCATATGTCTGGGTATGCCACAACCCAAAATATATTGTGCGCTGGCTATTTTTGGCCATCATTATTTAAATATTGTATTATCGCAGTCTGGAAATGCCACAACTATCAAATATTTGATCGAAATATGTGTGCGCCTCCAGCTCCTCTTCACCCAATAATTGTTTTTGGTCCTTTTGCAAAATGGGGCATTGATTTCATTACATGTAACCCTCACTCGGTCGGGGGGCATGGGTATATTATTCTTGTTGTAAATTACTTTACCAAATGGGCAGTGGCGATGCCTACATTCGCGGCATATGGAAAAACTACAGCTACGTTCGTATTCAATCATGAGATTGCTCATTTTGGTGTACCCCAAGCTATTATCACTGACCATGGGAGTCATTTTCGAAATATAATGATGACTGAACTTTCCGATCAACTTGGCCTGTGCCATGATAACTCTACTCCATATTACCCGCAAGCTAATGGTCAGGTTGAAGCCATAAATAAAGTTTTAACCACCATGATTGAATGGATTATCGGCACTAATAAATCGAATTGGCCTACCATGATTTTTTCGACACTATGGGCATACCGAATCTCAACAAAAACTGCTACAGGGTTCACTCCTTTTCAACTGGTTTACGGTTTAGAAGTTGTGTTACCTATTGAATGCGAAATAATGTCACTCTAATTAGCCATAGAGTTACTACCAGCTACCTCTGAAGAGGAAAAATGCTTTTTGTACTTAGCACAATTAGATGAGACTCGGCACATCGCTGCATTAGCAGTCGAAGCTCATAAAAAACGTGTTAAAGATCAGTATGATCAAAGTGTTACACCTCATGTTTTTTCATAAGGTGACCTAGTCTTAGTATATGATCAAACTAATGATAAGCTTGGAGTTGGGAAATTTTAACCAATGTGGCATAGTCCTTACATTGTCAAGAAAGTGCTTGCAAAAGGGGCTTATGAATTGACTGATTATGACAGGGTCTCTTTAGATAAGCCCAAAAATGGACTTTATCTGAAGAGATATTATGCTTGATTCTCATGTGAAGATCTCATTTGTATATTAGTTATTTTTCTAGTTAGTGTGCCTTATATTAGATAAGTGTGCCTAGTTTAAGTTTGCTTTTACTATTATTACTGCTTATATTTATTACTCTTGATATTGCAGATGTCGACATCCCTTCAAACATACATTGGTTTTGCTGATGGTGCCTGTCGTAGTACATGGAATAATTCTTCCGCAGCTTGTCTTATTTATTCACCCACTGATGAGTTAGTTTCTATGCATGGGGTAAGCCTTGGTAAAACAATGAATAATATTGCAGAATATAACAGTCATTTAGTTATTATCTGATTCCATTTCATTTGGTATTCGACGTTTGATCATTAGGTTAGATTCAAAACTCATTTTATTACATTTAAACAGAGTATACGCAATTAAAAATCCAGTGTTATTGAGATTATTTTTTAAGGTTCATCTCTTGGAAAGACAATTTTATTACATCGAATATCAACACATTTCAAGAAATTTAAACACATTGGTTGATGCATTAGTTAATCTTGTGCTAAATAGACATTTGCAACATTAAAACAATAAACCAAAACAACATTCGATACATGTTGAACAAGATAGTTAGAGAAAGTAGTAATATCATAGATAGGAGTTTGTGTTTTCAAAAAATATTACATCATCTGCGATCATAGGTTTAAACACCTTATGATGTCAAAGATATTGATACAAAAAATAAAATATGTCAATCCACGAGGATCATCCACTATCTGTGGTGATGATCATGGTAGTAGACTATTGCACACGCCACCTTGCGCAGGAATCTCCTAACTGGCCTGGAACACTAGTAACATGTCTCTGGAGCTGGAGAGGAATGTCATGTCGATGTCTCAGGAATATCTATAGTCCACCTCTCCAGGTTCTGTTCCATATCAGTGAGGATTTCTACTACCTGATCCTGTGGCTATACTATAGGCTCTGTTTGCCGCCTTTCAAAGCGGCAGAGTGTAGCTGGCCATCATGGACCAACATATGCATTTAAAATTTTGCTATCAATATTAGACAATTAAAAACAAATAAAAATTAGAGTTAAAACACATCAAAATGATTTTCTTACCTGATTCGTCCAATTGTGGCCCTGGAGGTCAGGACAGCTCGGGATCACCTCTGAAATCTATACCCACATATGGGAAATCTTCAATTGTAAATATTTGGTTTTGTAGCCACATAAAATACGCAGGAGTAAACTGAAACACCGTACTACCGTTGCCACCATGGTGGGCCATCAATGCAACCCAACGTACCATATGAGGTTCTCTAAGTTCACCACAATCTACAGGAATACGCTGAGGGGTGAGGAATGGAATCCTCTCCAAAGCAAAAGAAATCAGGATGGCGCCATACCTAAAGTTTTTCAACTTTGCAACTTTTTCTCTAGTCAGTTGGCCTTTCATGTTGGCCAATACCCCTTCGCACCAGTTGAAAATGGTGCCTCTGAAACATTCAACCGTGGTCTGCATCTGAGACTTGGTGGCCACATGTGGAGCCAATTCCACACAACCCGGTTACCATGAATGCAACTACTTTAAGATCAAGTCTCAATATAGTCTTTATATCTATATTATTATCCTTTGGATCTGCTGCATCACTGCAAAACTCTTATTTGTAACTAGCAATGGGTAGGCCACCCTGCCTAGCTCCAAAAAAAGATATATGTTCTCCTCTTTTGGAAAATCCAGTGAGAAAGTAAATATCTTCGTGCTCTAGTTCGAGTTGATGATCGCCAATGATAAAGCACTGATATTGAACATCCCATTTGTTCACTAACCATGTCATCAATTCTTCCTATGCCCTCATGCCTTGAAATGCCTAGAACTTATAAAACCACAATTTCTAAGCACACGCATTGTGGTTGGATCATTCATAGTTGCATCACCTACATCTTCGTGCTCACGTTCTCTCCACTCTAGCATGGTGGAATAGTTTGCAAATGGACGCATTTGAGGATTAGAAACTTTTAGAGTGGGAAATTTTAACCATTTTTGTGAGAAATTATCAATTTTCATTTGGTCACGGCGCCTTCGCATTTTTTGTGTAGAGACAGTGCGGACGTCCGCACGGGCTCTACACGAAAACTGCGGTAGCCAGATAATTTTCCTTTAAGAAAATTATCAAGGTTTGCAGGTAATGCATGTATGACCCGTGGACCCCCAAGAGCAGAATTTTGAACATAATTTCTTCTCAAAAAGTGATTTTTAAAGCCTAAAAAGAGAATTTAATTAGATAGAAATGAAGAGAAGAGTGTTGTGGATTACCTAGTTCTCGACGAATCCCCGATTTGAGCTACGGTTTCTCCTATTATCAACTCGGGAATTTTTTTTTCCAAAAGCTCTCAATTTACAACTTTGAAAACAAAAGGTGAAAATGACTTTTTTTAACTCCTTTTTGTAGTTTTTTGAATGAATAAAATATTTTATTTTATTTATTTTCCACTTTAAAAATTTATTTTTCGATGTTTATACTTATTGGAAATAGGTATGTTTAATCTTTCGAGTTTTTGTGCAGAATACAGATTTTTCCGGTGAAAAGAATTATTTTGATGATGAGTACATTTTTATCACTTTTCCGGGCTCTTGAAAATTACGAAAAAGAGAAACCCTGGAGTTCTCTTTTAAGCCCTTTTCAGACTCTCTAAACATGAAAAGATCATCGAGTACTTGACTATTCGAACTCGTTAAAGGAAATGAACAGACGTCCTTTTAGTATAAGTTTACCCCTTTTCTGGACTGAAATGGACTATTTATTAAAAAGGTATACGTTGACTAATCATGGTAAATAGAGTTATCTCGTGTATTATTTTATCCTTTTTTCAGGCTTGAGAGACTAAATTTACGAAAAAGTACAACCACAGATTTTCCTTATGTTTTTCTGCTGACTCCCTAAAATTGAAAAACATCGTGTTTCTCCTATACTGGACTCATTAAAACTTAACAGTAAAGGACCTGTCGATTACAAACAGGAACGAACCACTCCTTCTTAGGGTTCGATTTTAATACTAAGATGGACTCATCCGAAGGATGAGCTTACACAACAAGCAAATGTTATCCTTCTCAAGCATGTCAAAAATAAAGAGGTACTTGCCATTAATGGTGGGGGGGAAAAGAGAAAATGAATCCAGTTGTCACACTTTTTTTTTTAAAAGTAATATACCACTCTTGAACATGACACTTTGTCACACTTGTACCTGGGTTGGGAAAATCTTTTATCTAAAAATTGATCAAACCACATTGAAAGTCTTTAGCCGGTCTCTAGGTATTAGCTTTAGGTCAATTGTCACCAAACCATTTGCAATGTTATTATGTGTTCAAGAGACAATTCAAATAAACCATTCATTGCAAACATTTGTCTCCATTTGCGTTGACCATCCTTGAGTCAGTCCTTGCTAAAAATCTCTTCAAAACTTGTTCTAATGGTTTTGTGTCATGGGATTTCCTACGACAAGTCACTTTCTATCGACAACACCACATCATCTAGAAAGTTGACCTAGAATCCTATCAGTACCTTGGGATTTGCATGCGTTAATGGCAGGTTTCTCGCCTTTGACGATAGGTTACATCATTAACCTTCGATAGAATGATTCCGTGAAGTGTTCGACTACAAATCATTCATTCACACTTCATAGATTGTATTGAGTACTTTGAGAGCCATTGTCATTATTGGTGGTTTCTCTCATACTTGTTGACAACTTACATCATTGACTGGTAATCAAGTTGTTTCTACCATGTTCAACTTCGACACAATCAATCGCATGGATAGAATCGTACTAGCTCGGGAAGTGGAAATCAAGACCCTGGATCTATTTTCCACCATCCAGGCTATGAGGAGTTTTATTATTCACAATAAAATAGACTACTTATGACAGATGGTTGTGCCCATACTGTGTCTACTATTGATGTAGTTTTAAAATAATTTTTGTACCAGAATATTTAGTTAGTTTTGATTTGAGTATGAGAATGCCTACCTCAGCGATGATATACATATATATGTTTTCATTGAATGTTTTTACAAGTTTTCGACCGGTGTGTCTACAATCTAATCATCAGAATGATAAAGCACTTCACTCTTCAGAACTACCTCAAACTTCGCACTTTAGGGGGGAATCTGTTACACGTTATTTTTTCACCATGAAATTTGATTGTCAATGTAGGTTTATCATTACCTGTGTTATGCTCCCTTAGAAGTCAAAAACCCTAATGTTCCTAAAACAAGTATTGGAATTGGAGAAAAGCTCATTAAAACCTTAAAAAGTCTAACTTCGCACTTTTCCTAGCCCTTACCTACAAATCCACAGATATTTGTTCTATAGCCTACGACACATCCCGCACGTTCTACTTATAAAACCTTCAGACCCGCGTAAAAGGTAAAATAAAGGAAAATTTTCTAGAAGCGCGTTCAGTTCGAGCTTCATCCCTCCACTCATGGAGATCTATCCCTTGGAGTTTATCCCTTGGTATTTGGAGCTCAAATCCCTTCATGAGAGGAATCCATCCCCCTCTTCATGGAACTGAAACTACCTCCATTAACCTATAAATTGAGCTCATGTTTTAGTCTCAAGGGTAGCTTGTAAATGGTATATATAGATGCTAATTGCTGAAAAATTTCTTAAGAGATCATACTCTCTATAATAGTCATCCTTGGTATGAGAATGATCACACACTCATATCCATAACTTCATGCCAGTTCAGGGAGAAGAAGGCTTGTCAAACCGAGAGGAACGGTTGTTCAGGACCCCGAAAGAACCTGTAGAACATCAAGGTGACAGGTTGTAAGGTTGCTTCTTTTATACAAATTAATACAAATGGATTACATTTTCTCATTGAATTGTTCATGTATCTATTCGATTACTTCAATTTTTAGATTCCTTGATCACTAAGATAGATTAGTGTTTTCTCAATTATTATATCTTGGAGGTGCTTTTAATCCTTTTATTTGTGTTTGATTGCAGGTCCTACATGATGAAGTGACCTCTTTTGGAGCGACTAGATAGAAGAATACAACAAGCGTTGGAATTTGGGTAGGGGCACATCCTCGTACTTTGTTATTAATAATTCTGAATCACAAATGGTCTAGAGAAAATGGTTTACATTTGGTTGTTTGTTTCTAGATATCCTTAGGATACTAGGGAGATCGTTCTTGTCCGCAAGAAGGATTTATCTGCTTAACATGGTGGTCAATTATGTATTTCTTCGTTTGATGCAGAGGAGGTGAGATGTCTCTTACTACTGCTAATGACCATTGCACACTATACCAGTGACGGGAAACGCATTAGCTAACCGCTTTTATTTTATGTTGATTCTTTATTCCAGGCGCCATGACTTTTGAGATGGTGTGCACTTTTTTGTGGCAGTTTTTTACAACATTAGATAGATTTTATTCTCGGGCACGTGAGAGGTTGACCTTTCCTTTTTCTTCAGAGTTATTTTGTTTATTTTTTGAGAGGTTTCCAGAGATGAGGCCTAATTTTGTTCAGCAGCCTCGTAGGCCGATGCTGCATGTAGGAATGCAGATGTGGGGCCAGATGATGCCCGAGAGGGACCAGTATGACTTTCCTGCCATGATATCTCCTGATGCACTAGAGTTGCTAGCCAATGCTGATGATCACTCATTCATTCTGGTGCTATGTCCGTATGCCGGTTTGGATTGGCAAGGGTATACCAACATCCTCTTCACACAGGATGAGCCACCAGATACGAGAGGTAATAATAGTGTTTTTTTTTAATTAATATAGTTTCATTTTATTTTCTTAATTAATTAATTAGAATTACCAAATTTATTCTAACACATTCTTTAACTTGTTTTATTAAATTGTTTAATGAAATTGTCTAATTATTGTTGTGTACTATATATTTTGTAGATATTGAGACATTCATTAGGGACATGATTCCACCCCCACTGAATGATCCAGGTGTCGATGTTGAAGAGGAGATGCCAGAGGTGGAGGATCAGGGTGACAGACTTGATCTTGATCGGGTGCAGATACCTGCGGGGGTGCGGTGTAGGCCAGACACCCAATTAAGGATGGATTTGGGTGACCAAATCTGTCCACTCCTAGTTGATGAGGGAGTCCGCCTGGCTACAATTAGAGATATCCAGGCTGATCGTAGGCTCACACAACTCTGGAGAGGCATGGCCGCGATATGATGACCCTCATGTGTCATATCGTTGGAGCTTCTAGAGCACTGGTGCGGACTAGGAGGGGTAGG
The DNA here is from genome assembly GCA_034641835.2 of Pinus albicaulis. NCBI lineage: Eukaryota > Viridiplantae > Streptophyta > Pinopsida > Pinales > Pinaceae > Pinus > Pinus albicaulis. The sequence goes on from CM076573.1 coordinate 278,917,163, forward strand.
CATCATGGAGATGCACGACATAGTAGTTCATCTGATGATCATGATCATGAGGGGAGTGATCATCATTCTAGTACTCCACCTCCTCCTCCTTCACCTCGTGTCGGAGATTATGAGCATCCAACATCCAATCCTGATCAATAAGCATCTTCTGAGCAATTTGTACCATCTCAGTAGACACCTAGTCCTGAGCAGGCAGGTCCATCTGAGCAAGCCACACCATCCACTGAGCAGGCTATAGTACCATCAATAAGTCATCAACGAGCAGTTCTTGAGCAGAATGCACCATCAACTGATCAACATGCACCTCCATAGCAGGCACGTCATCTATCTGAGCATGAGGCTGCACCATCGACTGAGCAGGCCTCGACTAGTACTAGTATTGATGTAGTACCACCAGATATTTGACATATATATATATATATATATATATATATATATATATATGGTCCATGTATTTTATGTTCATGTTGATGTACTTAATTTACATGTTGGTTTTCATCATGATGTTTATATTGTTAGGTTATGTTAGATATGTTCATTTGATGTGCTTGTAGATAGATGTGTATATGATAGCAGTTATTTGACATGAGATGTATATTTGATGTTTGTGTTGTTATGATGTTATACAATGTTTGTGTTTCGTTAGATTATCATGATCACTATGATTAGATGATGTTAGCGAATTTGAATGTGTATTTTACTCGAATATGATTTTTGTACGATGGTTATCATGATCGTGTTATTATTTTTAATATTAAATCATGATATTTATTAAATATTATGTCGTGATTGTAATTGTAATTGTACATAATTGTATTGTGAAATTGCAAAATTGTAATTGTAATTGTATGTATTGTCATGATTAAATTTCATTAAAATTGTAAAATTTGTAAATTTCTAAAACGTAATTGTAATTGTATGCATCGTGATTGTAATTGTAATTGTAATTGTATGTGAAATTGTAAAATTTTAATTGTAATTGTAATTTTATGTAAAGTATTTATAAAATTGTAATTGTAATTGTATTGCGAAATGATTGTAATTGTATGTAAAATATTTGTAAAATTGTAATTGTATTGTGAAATTGTGGAATTGTAATTGTATGTATTGTCATCATTCAATTTTATTAAAATTTGTAAATTTTTAAACTTGTAAAATTGTAAATTAATTGTCAATTTTGAACCATAACAACCGTAAGTAAAATGTGTATCGTAAATATTGTTAAATTACCATTATTGTAAAATTGTAAATTTGTATGAATATAAATAATTGTAAAATAATAAATCTAGAATAATATGAATTTTTGTAACATAATAAAGTTTAGAAAATAATGCAAATAAATTCATGTTTAGAATTATCATTATTTTATTATGATCTTACACAACCAAAATAGCAATATACATTTTGAATATACCATTCACACACATTTAAAGCAATCAAGTAGTTATATTATTTTAGGAATTGACATTAAAAAAAAGAACTTGATATAGTGCGCATTGTTTTCGAGATCAACATAGTTGCAAATTATCAAGTGAAATGATTTTAACAATAAAAAAATGCAAACCAATTAATTCAAAATACATATTAATTTTTCGAACAAAAGAGTCTTAGTTATAAGGTTAAGTCCTCTTCTTTATAAAAACCCATATTAAAAAGTATAAATAATGAAATAACACATGTACCATATCACTATCGGTTCCCATGATCACCCTCATTATCTTCCATCTCGCTTGGCATGATAATGCTATTGTTCTCAAAAATATGTTTTGATCTAGGGTCATGTCTCAATACGAACCATCAATCCCTATCTAACACATCTGGGTAAAAAAACATCTGGTTGCAGTGTTTGGGAAAACATGGGGCTCCTTAGCTTCATCCCACATCTTTCTAGAGTTGATACATATGAGCCTACTATCATGATATTCCTTCACATTATTCGGATCAAAGGTGTCCCACCACTTGCACCTAAAAATAACACATTGGAAAGAAGAGAACCCCGCTTCAATGATCTCTTGTATCATTCCGACGTAACCTAACATTCCTTGCACTAGATTTTGATCACAGTGGCTTGCTCAACTAGATTGATTGAACTCGAATTCCACTCCACATTCTTGTGTCATGTGTTCCTCATCGGCATTTTCTGTGGGAAAATGGTGTCCATATGCCCATGTAGATGGGAACAAATTCACCTATAAAAAAAGTTAAAAAATCTTAGTGTCATGTGTCTTATAATAACTCGACTGTTAAAATATGAAATATAAATGTTACATTTGAAAGGTGCATTATTAAGTTTAAAGTTTACATAAATAGATTATTACCGTGTAGGTGCACTTGATCCCTACGTTTAGTGCATCTTCTTCAGCACACGGGTAATAACCGGTTGCACCTTATTTATCTCTGACTTGGTCAAAAACTCAACTGTTGGGGCATATAATCGGCATATTTTCTTTTAAATGATCGGGATAAGGCACACTTCTACCATTCAACCGTCTGAATTCTTTCATGTCACTATCCCATTTCATCCTCTTTTGTTCATACAATGCAACCCACGATTGTGTCACTTCGGAATTGTAAAGAACGAAATTAGTGATTGCTTCAATTCCTGCATTCGTTGATGAAATCAAACCGACATATAGTACATATGAGATCAAAATATATGTTATATCGAATTTTGACATGAATATTTACTTTGTGTAAATTTGAAAAATTATAAGTCGCCTACTCTTTATCAAGCGTCTTTTTCCATTCATTTGGAGAAGCTCCCCTTCTTTTTTGCCTTCATCCCTTTCATCATCCCAAATCACTACACCTAGTCTATTTTCAATCTACTTGATGTACTCACTGTCATAATATAAAGACTCATACGATATGTACCCCTCTGCCATAGACCCCTCAGGTTTTTCCCTTTGTGGAACAAAACCTTTCAATTTCTTCATGTACCTCTCTAAGAAGAACATCCAACGACAAGAAACCACCCCAACTAATTCAACCTCATCTACTAGGTGGATTATAAGATGAACCTGCAAGTCCATGAAACTTGTCGACAGTTCCTTCTCAAACATACAAATGTTCTCAACTATCTCTTGACGTTATCGTGGAATGCTAGCCACATGAATCTCCTTTAACATGATCCAACGTACAAATGCATATAATTTAGATATGGCACATCCTAGGTCTTGGGGGAATTCATATTTCACACACCCACACACGAAAAAAAGTTAATGAAACTGCAAATTTATAAACACATGCAATAATATACAAAATTAGTTATGTGTTATGATCCCTGCATGGGATAAAATTTATTAATATAAAAAATAATAAAATCATTCTTTTGACATTTTACGTACTCTTAGAAGATTTAAATGGTCATGAGATTTCAACCCCGAAAAATGGTCATCCACGGTGAAGTAGCGCCGTAGTGAAGACCCTTATGAATATTGCACCCTCACACTCATTATAACTTCCTTTTCCAAAGAAAGATCATCTTTTTTAAAAATCCATGGGACATCACCTTCTTTGAAATACCAATTAGAAGGATCAGCTGCCTCTGATCTTGTACTTTCTAATAGTCTTGGCCAATGTTTCTTTTTAGTTTTTGAAGTAATAAGATCTTTTCTAACAACCAATATGTCACTTTGTTTCGATGATATGTGCCTTCATAAAAAAGATGAAACAATTTTAAATATATGCATGGGATCTAATAAGTGGGTAATCTTAAGATGCTCCCAATATGGGAGGTTATAAAATATAGATTTCCTTTTCATCCCAATGGGAAATTTCTCAACATAGGTGTCGAAGAATTATGGATCATCGAACATAGGCTACCCATTTGAATCGAACATTTCTATGAACTCCTTCTCCTTCTCTCTCTCATCCGCTCTAAGCCATTAAATTGGTGTCGTTATTGGAGGCCTTTGGTTATCTCTCATTTACCATTGAAAGTGGATGTTGCTCTTATGTAAGGGTGTTCTTTTAGGAGGAATAACCTGGAGCAATCATACACTAGCTTTCATAGGTCATTGTACCATCTATCTTTCATGGAAGGTCCACAACATTTACATCCATAATACCCTTATGTTACAAGACCTGCGAAATTATTGTATACAATATGCATGGCACGTTAAAGATGTTATGAAGATCAGAACAATTACAATGAATTAAATAACTATATAAACAAATTAAAGAATATTGTTACGCATATAAACAAATCAATAAACATGTAATTTACTAGAGAAAACTCATAATCCTGGATAATCATGTGTCGTGTCAGCACATATGCCATACAATATAAAACTCCTCTTTGCTGCGATGGGTCTTGATACATCGTATACATATATCCCATCCCATAATTCCTTCAATTCATCTACTAGTGGTTGTAAGTAGACATCCATATTCTTCACTTATCTTCTACCAGGGACTATGAGAGCCAACATGAGATTTTCATTATTCATGGACAACCATGGGGGGATATTGTTATTGATCACTACTATAACCCAAACATAATATTTGGTGTTCTGGAGGGAATATGGGTTGACGCCATCCATGGCTATGCTGAGTCCTAGACTTTGTACTTCATCCTTGAATTTTTCGGGTGATGTATCCTCTATATGCTTCATTGGTATTGAATCTATTAGAATTCACATAACTCCCAACTCACTTCTGTGTGAGGCATGCCATCCTTGATATTATCACTCTCCCCAATTTCCTAGGCTGAAAAAAGGATTGAAGAAAGGTAACCACAAACCAACTTTTAGCTAGGTAGCTATCCCTACCTAACCAGAGAGGGCTCTCTCTATGTCACTTTTTTAAAATATTCAATTTAAGGCTGAGTACTAGATTTTAGGCTAGGTATAAGTTAGCATGTTTGAAATTTGTTTTATAATTTGTTTTCTGGATAAAAATAATGATCAGTGAAACTAAAGCTGATTTCAAAGATTGAATTGCAAAGAATAAAATAAGGTAAGGTAGGTATACTTATTAAGAACAATTAAGTTGCCTTTGTGTATGTGATGATAGAAAAGGTAAGAGTTTGAATGAGCATATAAAATGAATTCATTCTTAAGAAAAAATACACATTTGTGAAAATCTTAATAAACAGATCATATTATTGATTTATGTTTATAAACTAGTAAGATTTTCATACAGAAGCTGAAATGGAAGTGAAATAACAGAGAGGAAAGCACAATGCTCAAAATAAATACCACATGTGAATCTCACAATATCTGTTGCAACTTCTTTGATTTCATTAAAAAGTGTACAAAAGCTCCACAATAATACAGAGAGTTCTCAAAACTCAAATTATCCAATCCAGAATACTTCGTACAGTGAAGCATTTATAGAAAAAATATTTTACAACATATTACATAAATGTTATCGTAATATATATTGTTTTATTTTCCAAATTAGACTCTAACTGGAACATGGAAATAAAGTCGATTGGATGTGTTGGCGCTTCTCTAATATAAAATGGTTGCTGAAAAGAAATAATTGTGGACTGTGCTGGCTGTCGGCTGATTGATGATCTGGCAGAAGTTGAATTTTCTCTTTTACCATTTACTCCTGAAATTCACACAATTTTTCCCAACACTTTTCATCTAGCAGATAAGCGGAATTTCGGAGGGGTCCATCGGTGGTAAGTGGTTTTATGAGAGGAGGTGTGAAATCACGCGAGGTTGCCAAGTAGCGGTAGGGTCTAATTATAAAACCACCCATTTCGAACCCCCTCCCCCCCCTTCCGATGTTAAGTTTCGGATGATGGGGGGGGGGGGGGGCTGAAATCATGTGTGGGCCATTGGATTATATCATGGTCGGGTGGATGAATGGTGAGATGGGCGGTAGTTAATATACAACGGTGGTTAATGAATGGTGGAGTGGGAAGGATAAAGTGTGATATGATTTGGATAAGTGAGGGGGCAGTGGTATGTAACGTGTCAGATGGGTAATGGAGGATGATGCGTAGGATGAGTCTTATGTTCATGCGAATGATATTTCATATTTTTGAAGAATAAACAATTATAAAGCATGCGCTCTTAAATAAATTTCTCAGAAATGATTTTCCTTTCTTCGTGAATACAGCAACAGATTATGAGATTTTTGTGACATGCAAAGTTTTATTCGAACTGTAAAAACAAGATTACTCCTTTAACCAGAATTTGTGAATAGAACAGAAGACAAACTGCTTTATTTGATAATGGAAATGTAAATATTTTCAATAGGCATTTAAAAACCTAGAATTGACCTATATGAGATGAAAAACCTGACTTTAGACCTCTAAATGGTGATGAAATGATGTGACGGATCAGCATACCAAGATAAGACTTCTTAAGTGACCAAAATTATTGCTAAAAACTAACTAAAAAAGAAAAAAAATTGACTAATGACCTCATTAAAAACTCTCAAACGAGCTATTTTTGATCACCGATAAACTGACTCTAACATTGGCTCTAGGTGGGGATGGTAGCTCCTTCAGGAGGTGTCAATAACACCATAGATTAGGTAGCCTTACCATTAGGCTATGGGGTCAATTGGATTATGAAAAACTTTAAATAGACTGAAAATACTGAATTAGAAAATATTTACTTGACTATGACTCAATAAATGACTAAAAATTATGAACTTTAAAAGAAAACAAAAGTTGTTGTAGGAGTCTTATGGCCTTCTCCTCGGGCTTCAAAATTCTACAAAAATTCCTGTGTTTGCTTGGATATCAAATGTACACTGGTACATACAATAACAGTGAATTTCTTCCTCAAGATTTCAAGAAATATAATGCTTTAGAAACCTACCATTGATAGGTCCTCCCAGCACTTCCTGCCCTTCAAGACCTTCTAGCAAAAATGTATCGTTTCCTCTAAATGCTATGATATTGTAAGGTCCTTTCCACAGATTGTCAAATTTCCCATGCTTGCCCTTATCTTCATTTCTGGCATCCCATATTAGTGTTGATATTCAACAAGAAAAATTTCAGCACCCATGCCTAGTGCAGTAAGCACCTACACTAGGGTGGGGCCCACAGTGTTATTTTTGGGTGCATGGCTATTTTAGTTATCCCTTAATTAAGATGGACAATAAACTGTAATCTATTCTCAATGATGACTTGAAATAGTTAACTGAGAGTGATAAAATAAGTTAGCTAGTGGATTTCGAGTTAGAGGTAGTTGGTGAGGCATGCATAGTAATTCTAGTTGTAACAGAGTTTGAAGTGCAGTGGTGCATTAGTTAATGCAGGTTATAATCAGTTTAACTCAGTTAAGTGAGTTAAACGCGGTTGTGCTAGTTGTAACTGGAGATACACTAGTAAGAGGTCAAGTGAATTAAATATTAATTAATTCACAATCAGTGATCTCACATACAACTAAGGATTTACTATTATTAGCTGCATGCATGTCAGATCCAGTGAAGACCCAGTTGAGTTCTAGGTGAAAGGGAAGTTGACTATCAGTTGTGGGATTATTGGGTTGCACACATGCAACCAAACACCCATTGGAGTGCCCATGATACTTGAGTGTTCAAGGAAGGCAAAAGTTCCTATCTTTTAGGGATTGCGCAAGCAAGGCAAGTTCTCTGGAGGCACTAAATTGGCTAAGTATTGGTCAGTTTTTGTATGACAGTGTGAGAAAATTAGCTAAGTACTAGAGGGATCTTGTGAGAAGAGTTTTGTATGTAATTGTTTCATGATACATGCTGGATATACAGTAGAAGATAGTGGGTTTTTAGCTGTAAGATTTCCCTGAGAAATTATTTGTGTTGTGTGTGATTTGTTTCTTCTTTACTTCATGTGATTGGTGATTGTGTTTTTAATTCCGCAAAATATTTGTAGAAGAGATTCAATATTTAACTTTATTACATTTCTAGATCGGGTGAATCCAAGATAGACATGCATGTTGTATAATTTATAAATGGTATCAGAGCACAGGAAATTGCAGAAGTGAAGAAGGAGCTAAGTTTGTGACTGGATAGAATTCGAATTTGCAGAAATACTTTCTTGGCTACAACTGATTCAAGATCGAAATGGCTTTCAATGGCTTAACGTTGGAGTATGCACTTGAGGGAAACTAAAACTATATTGCTTGGAAGGACAGGATGGAGGTAGTACTCGAAGACAATGGCTTGAAGGAATTCATTGGCAATGATGTTCCTAATCCCGATGAGACAGATGCTGCAAATCTTGATGCATGGAAAAATAAAGTGGCAAAGGCAAGGAGGATAATGTTGGAGGGAGTAAAAGACCACATTGTCTCAAGCCTCCATGGGAAATCCACACCATATGCAATGTGGAAGGCTTTAACGGATCTATTCCAAAGCAATAATGACCATAGGAAATTGGCGCTCAAAGATAAACTCAGGAAGATCAAGATAGAAAATATCTAACAAAGTTTGTCCAATGTTGGGATGAACTAGGGAGTGTTGTAATAACAGCCGATGATGATGATTTGGTGATCTTGGCTCTCCTAGGACTTCCCAAGAGTTGGCAGAGTTACCAAGACTCTGTCAATGGAAGGAAAAAATTTCCAGATTGGGAACGACTGTGGTTGGTTTTTGGTGCAGGAAAAGTTAAGACGGAACACTAGAGATGGATCTTCATCTAAGAATGAAAATGAAGAGGATTGTGATTTGGCTTCCAAGGCGAGGAAAGGGAAGGGGAAGAAATTCCATTCTAAATCCGAGTCCAAGAATGGAAAGAAGCAGGACATGTCCAAGGTGAAGTGTTTTCATTGTCATGAGCATGGGAATTTTGCTACTAACTGTCCATAAAAGAAGAAGAACAAGAAGGTTGGAGGATTTGCAGCTGGTGAGGCCCTTGCCTCACAATTTGAGCTTGAATTCTCATTTATCGCATGCATGGTGTCTAGTGCATTGGGATCCATGTGGTATTTGGATAGTGGTGCTTCCTTTCACATGACGGGAGACAAGGAACTTTTCAGTGACTTGGAGGAGAAGGACCTCTAGATGCATATTGAAATGGGCGATGATGGGAAATATAGTGCTACCTAGATTAGTACCATTACCTTCCAGAGGTAGTCAGATAAACCCTTTCAATTAAAATATGCAATTCATGGACCAGGTTTGAAGAAAAATTTAGTGTTAGTCGCAATGTTGGAGGATAGACACTATGATGTTGTTTTTAGTGAAGGAAAAGCTTTCCTACGACATAAAACAATAGGACAAGCCAAGAGGATAGGGATTCGAGTTAAGAATATCTACAAGCTAGAGGTAGATGGATGCGCAGAAATTATGGGCAAGGAAAATCAAGTGGTGAGCTAGAATGAGGGCGAATTATGGCACAGGAGATTGGGCCATCTTCACCATGGAGCCTTGAAAGTCATGCAACAGATTTCTACTAGTCTTCCCAAGGGTACACTTGTGCATTCAGACACATGCAAGGGATGTACTATGGAAAAATATGTAAAAGCCACCTTTCATGAGAAGCATAATCAAGCTTCGAGGATCCTTGAGAGAGTTCACACAGATGTGTGTGGACCATTCTCTGTTGATTCAACAGCAAAACATAAGTACTATGTAATATTTATTGATGACTTTTCTCATAAGTACTGGATCTTCTTCATGCAAAAGAAATATCAGACATTCTCTAAGTTCTTGGAGTTTAAGGAACTTGTGGAGAAAGAGTCGGGGAAGCAACTGAAGACTCTTAGGAGCGATAATGGTGGAGAATACATCTCTGACAAATTCAAGAAATTCTGCAGCAAATAAGGAATTCAAAGAGAACTCATAACACCTCATAACCCACAGCAGAATGGGGTCGCAGAGAGAAAGAACAAAACTATTGTGGGTGCAGCACGAGCAATGTTACATGATCAAGGCTTATCGATGCATATGTGGGCAGAAGCATGAAACACAATGGTACATGTGTTAAACCATTGTCCTCATAGGATACTTGGCATGAGTACACCTGAAAAAGCTTTCACTGGTAAGAAACCTGATGTTTCACACTTTAAGATTTTTGGCTCATTTGTTTATGTGCATGTGACCAAGGACTCCGGGAAGAAGTTGGAACTGACAGAAGAGATCGGGATTTTTGTGGGGTACATTGAAACACCCCATAATTATCGTATGTATTTTCCAAACAGAAGAATGGTTATTGTGCGAAGGGATATAAAATTTGATGAGGAGAAAGCCATGCAATTGTCCCTTGAGAGGGGGCTGGACTTGCATGCAGAGGAGGAACTGTTGGTTCCCAAGGATGAGTCTCAAGATGTGGATCAACCACATGAGGAGGTTCATGGAGTGAAGGAAAACACTCATGTAGATCCATCCATCAGAAATGACAGAAGGTGCACCATGAAAGATGATAGATTGAGACTTGATGTTGCAGAGAATGTGGGAGCCCCTACTTCACAGCGCAGACAAAGACAGTCTCCTGACCGATTTACTGGATACATGGCTCGTATGAGAAAATGTATTGTGACTGAACCATCTTCCTTTCGAGAAGCAGTGAAGCAACCAACTTGGTTTGATGCCATGGTGGAGGAGTATGACTCCATTGTCAGGAAAAGTGCATGGGAGATAGTCCCAAGACCGATCGACAAATTAGGGGTTGGATCGAGATGGATCTACAAGGTAAAGCAAGTTGTTGATTGGAGTGTGGAGAAATACAAGGCCAAATTTGTGGCCCGGGGATTCTCACAGATCGAGGGGATAGATTATGATGATAATTTTGCACCTGTTGCAAGGTACTCTTCCATAAGATCCATCCTTGCACTCTCAGCACAGATGGGTTGGCTCTTCCAAAAAGTGACACCCACTAGGGTGTTTTTCTCAACATTCATCTTGTAATACATGTCCCATGACCTTGGTCTTATAATTTTTACATGAAAAATCAACCAGGGGTTGTTACAGATAGCTCTTAGAAAAAACTGAAAGAAAAAATAATTAAATAATTAAATAATTAAATTAAATTAAAATTAAAATTAAATAAATAATAATAATAATAAATAAAATAAATATGAATATGATGTAATATTTTTTTTTTTTGGAGGGAAAGGAATTTGGCTTTATGTTAAGTGATTTGGGAATCCATTTCAGTCTTTTGGGCCTCTCTTTCTTGGATTCCATTGGGAATTTTACAAAAAATCGTAAAAACTTATACGAAATTTTCTCTAGGTAGGAAGGGAAGACAAAAATACCTTTGCCTGCATAGATTTAAGTCTATTTCCTTCCTCAAGGATCACTATGGGTGGGGCTTAAATAAACTATTTTGGTTCTAAAAATCCCTTTTTGTCAAAGGGTCATGGAATATCATTCAAGGAGGGGGTCTATGGACATCTATCAGACAACAAAAATATATCATTCCACTATCCACACTAGAGTGGATCAGATCCACCCATATATTTACAAAACAATGATCAATTATATGGAAACAAATAATAAAAAACTTTCGTATAATCAATGAATACCTATGTTGGAAGGTTGTAAAAGACACTCATGTCAAAATAGGAAGGGACCCTTGGAATAGTAGTCAACATTGGTTCAAACTATTGGATCCCATTATAAACTTCCTTAATGAAGAGGAATGTCACACATTGAATTAGACAATGATAGGCCTAACCATCTCTGGGAATCAAGAATGGGCCTCTGTAAAAAATCTACACATATAAAGAAAGTATGTGGAATCATAGGTAACCTACATTTAAGGATAAAATTATCCAATGTCTCTACTTCAGATCTTGAAGACAATTTAATATGGACTACGAATCCTAGGGGGTATATATTCCAATATCAAGATACTTGACATTAATAGGTACATATTCCCCCCTTGTTCTCCCCTGGTGGAGGAAAACATTGGATACTAAACTCCTCGCGCAAATATATTACGTTTATGTGGCTTTTGCTAAAACACAAGGCACTTACCTGGGACAATTTGCATAAATGGGCCTTACAAGGTGCTAATATTTGTCCATTATGTAAAGTTGAATATGAATGAGTCTTGAATTTATTCACTCATTCTTATTTCTCCAAATAAATATGGAAGGAAATTATCAAAATGGAAAAGAACAAAAAAACACTTTTCTTGGGAAGCCAACTCTATGGAAGAAAAATCTAAATACTAGTTTCAAATCACAAAAAATCCAAGAGACAAGGCCTTGCCTCTTATGGTAGCCTGGAACATTTGGCTTGAAAGAAATAACATAATATTTGAAGACAAAAGCACAATTCCAATCAAAGCAACCATAACAATTTATTTAGAGCATGAGACATCAAACAAACCATGAGTGAAAAGGACCACTCCCTTATTCAGAAGTGGGCATCAAAATGGTGCATATCAAGGTTCTCCCTCTCGGAGGAGATGGTGGAATTTTAAATATGAATTCCAACACATCTTTCAAAATATTATCTAACATTGGTCCAACCTAAAACAATTTTGTAGAATTATTTGTTTTAAAACTAATTGTACATTCGGAAAAGGAAGAGGAACTTCAAAATTTGCATATTTATGGGGACTCAATGACTGTAATCAATTGGATGATGGGAATAACTCAATTGAAAAATTATTCTCTTCTTCCTTTGTTCCAAAAAAAATGTAATTTTAAGACAATTTTTCATAAGATCTCTCTTGGCCATGTCTAAAGGCACATGAACATGAAAGTTAACTCCCTCTCAAATATTGGACTACACTTGGACTAATGCACATGCAAGATAATAAAAAAAGAGGCAAGACAACTACAAGAATACATTCATGACCCACTTTTTTTAAATTTTTATTTTAATGCAAAATCAATGAATTTTGGGGAAATATGGTTATACGAAAGTGTCAATTTCATTTTTAGACAATTCCTAAATTTTGGAAGATTATATAATTATGTATCTAAATGTATATGCAAGTATCTAGTTCATGGAAGGGTGTGGACTTCCTTTTTTTATGAGTTTCTAACGGCCTTCCTCTCTTAGGTTACATAGACATTAGATTGTTTAATCCATATGTTCATGTAATTTAATATCATGATTACCAATATGAATTATTATTATTATTTAATTACTTTTATTGTGTTGTGTATAATTATGATTTTTTATTACAATACACAAATTTAACTCATATATTATTTCTATTATTTTTAATTTTGTCTAATTATTTGTTTTATTAATATTATTATTATTATTATTATTATCTAACATCTTATGTTACAAGTCATTAGAAATTTTCCCTATAATGTGTGTTGTAGAGCACCTCTCAACACAACCAATCAAACATAGTGAGAGTGGGAAATAACATAATGAGAGTGGGTTTATTGATGTTTTATAATGCTTTTAATTAAAACATTCCAAATATGTATATTCATTTTTATTTTTTATTATAGGCTACAATTTTTTTGGATTGAAGAATGATCTACCCATAATATGATGCTATCACTAATATTTTGCTTGGATTGCCCTTGAGATAGTTAAATTCTCCAAAAGTGGTTGGACTCATGTTAACTCAAGGTTGAGCACAAAAGCAATCACACATCTCCCTCATAGTGAGTTCATGCGCCTTTGAATGCAATGCCAACAAAGATCCATCTTAACTCCAAATCTACCAAGCCTCTAGAGGGACCATCTCTCAAGATGAAAATCTCTTTTTGAGTGCAAAACTTGAGGACACATTTGCACCTAGAGACATTGATTCATGTAGGAGCTTGATAGATCCATATTCAATATAGATATAAAAATATTCTTATTTTAAATTAAATTAATAAAACCTTTATAATACATGTAATTGCATATATGTGCACTTGACTTTTTTTATTTTACATTTTTTATAATTGTTTTAATTCGTTTTTTTAATGTGATATGCATACCATTGATTTTATATATAGAGTTTAAAAAAAAAGGTTTATCATAAGTATTAAGTTTTTATATATTTATTAATTAAATAAATATAAATTTCTAAGTATGATGGTTACAAATATGAATCATTACTTTAATTTATATATGGAAATCTCTCTCTCTCTCTCTCTCTCTCTCTCTCTCTCTATATATATATATATATATATATATATATATATATATATATATATATATATATATATATATATATATATATATATATTATACTAGAGGAATAGACATACTCATATAGGTGCCTACTCATGCCTCTTCGACAAACATGCGTAAATCGGGAGGATTTAAACCTTGAACCTCCTAGTACATAACACTTCATTTTCACGACCATCACCAATTGAGGAGCCCCTAAGGGGCATATATATAAAAAAATATTCTTATTCCTAATTATATGTCTATTATTTAAATTTGTAAGTTTTTACATGTTTATTAATTATATGTTCTAAAATATCATGATTACGGATATTGATCATTATTATTTAAATTTAATATCTATATTATGATTTTCTCTCATAAAAATTGTATACTTTTTTTAATAATAAATAAATTACGATATAACAAATTGAATTGAATTAATTTACTATTTTTTTACTTTTTAAATTTAAAAAGAATGAAGAAGGAAACGATAGTGTGGGCAAAAGAAAAAAAAATTAAGGGATGAAGTTGAGTTAAACAGGATAGGGGAGGAACTGGAATTAATGGAGAGCCTAGAAGCACATGGATATGAGACTGAAGAGAAGTGGGAAAGGATCAAGCAGAAAGAGACAGGAAGAAGGAAAATACTTAATGATATAGAAGAACAATGGATAGTCAAAAGGAGAGCAATTTGGCTCGCAGTTGGGAATGAAAATTCAAACTTTTTCCAAAAATATGCGAAAGGAAGGAAAAACATAAATACTATTTGGGATCTAAGAAGCGAAAATGGGGGCATAGAAAAATATTTTGATGACCTGGCCACCATGGGAAGGGATAATTTTAAATACTTGTTCAAATCCCCATAAGAGATTTCAATTACTGAGGTGATTCGGGTAGACTGACATTTCCATCGCCATGTTGAAGAGGAGGAAAATGAGACGCTTATGGCTCCAGTGTCAAAAGAGGAATTTGAAGGGGTCTTAAAATCCATGTAGAAAGACAAGAGTCCAGGGCCTGCTGGCTGGACTATGGAATTTTTCTAATACTTTTTTGAGCTATTTGGGGAAGAACTTACTGGGGTGGTGGAGGAATCTCGTGATAAAGGCTCTACATATGAACCTTTAAACTCTACCTTTCTTTTCTTAATTCCTAAAATGAATGGTCCTTCATCCTTTGAGAAGTTTAGGCCTATCTCTCTATGTAAATGCATTTATAAAATTTTAGCCAAATTTAATGTTGTTCACCTGAAACCAATCCTTTCAAGAAATATTTCAAATGAAAAGTTTAAGTTCCTTGATGGTAGACAGATTCATGAAGCTATCAGGGTCACTCAAGAGACATTGCATAGCATCAAAATAGTAGGAAAAAATGATTGATAGTCAAAATTGACCTATATAAGGCTTATGACAGAATCAACTGGCTTTACATTCGCATGTTTTTGACGCATCCAGGCTTCTGTATTGGTTTTATCAATTGGGTGATGGGATGTACATCCAATATTGGTTTTGTTGTTCTTATAAATGGTGCTGCAACCCCCTTTATTCCATATTCAAAGAGGGCTCAGATAGGGTTGTCCACTGTCTCCCCTCTGTTTTTTACTAATGGTAGAAATCCTTAATCAACAAATTATGGCCGCGAAAAGAAGAAGTGAGTTAAAAGGAATAGAAGTAGCTATAAATTTGTACATCACACATTTGTTGTTGTGGAAAATATAATTTTGTTCAGTGATGAAAGTAGAAGTGACATCCAGCACTTAAAATCCTCTCTTGACTTCTTCTTAATAGCAACTGGGATGTGCATAAATGCACATAAATCATCATAAATACATGAAGGCTTCTCAGGGAATGATTTAAATAGTATTATTCCGGCTCTCCCATTTGAAGCAAATGAGATGAAGGACAACTTCAAGTATTTGGGGTTTCATCTAAATTTGGACACTTACAGGAAACAAGATTGGTTTTGCCTTATGGCAAAAATTGAGAACCACATCAAACATTGGAGTTATAAGAGGCTTTCGAGACATGGGAGACTGGTTCTCATTAAATTGGTCCTTCTTGAAATTCCAATATATTGGATCTTTCTCACATGGGTCCCAAAAGGCATTCTCAATCGGGTCACAAAAGTGTGTGGTAGTTTTCTTTGGGCTGGATCAAAGGAGGATTTTGGAATGCCATGGATAGCTTGGGACAAAATTGCTTGACCAAAGGCATGGGGTGGATGGGGCATAAAATATTTCTCTTCTTTCACATCCTCCTTAGCAACAAAATTGGGGTGGAAGTTATTATCAATGGAGAAATTGTGGATGACAGTTGTTAAAAGGAAATATATAGACCCTGTCCTAATTGATGTATGGATGTGTATCCCTGATAAAAATCTCCTCCACGTTTCGGCAATATGGAAGGTGACAATAGAATCTTCCAACATTATAAAATATGGTCTAGCTTGGCACATTGGAAATGGGGAGAACCTCAGAATAGGAATCGACATGTGGGTGGGGTGCAATGAAGTTTTTTCTCTCTCAAGGGAGATATTGATTTGTTTGCATTCCCAAGGCATTTTTTTTTACTGAATCAGATCGCAAGGGAGAATCTCTCCACTATTTGGCATCAGGGATGGAAATCAGTAGAGGACCTACGACTAGAGCCCCCTTGGGATGAGGAATGGAAGAATTACCTAAGACAACTACAACGCACAAATGTTAGGTTAAGGGATAGGCTAGATGAGCTTGTAGAAATTATAGAAACATATGTATATCAATGGATTCAATCTGATCTAACATTCTACTAAAGCTAAATATTGAATCCTTCTACAAATCAATTGCATAAATTAAACAAAATCGCCAATCACATGAAGCAAAGAAAGAATCAAATCAAACCACAACACAAATAATTTCTCGGGGGAAGTTTGCTTCTCAAAACCCCTCTATCTTCTATTGTATATTAACCATGGAATCATGAAACAATTACGATGCACTCTTCTCACAAGAGTCTTCTGCACTCTCACAACTGACTCACATTGTTCTGGACAAAACTAACTAACACTTAGCTAGTTCGTAGCCTCTAAACAACCTGCCTTGTTTGCGCAATTCCTGATGAATGCAATCCCTATTCTTTAGGAATTTTGGCCTTCCAAAACTGCGCAAGGATCATGGGCACTCCAATTGATGTCTGGTTGCATGCATGCAACCTAATAATCACACAAATGATAGTTAACATCCCTTTAACCTTTGTCTCAACTGGGTCTCCACTAGAACTGACATGCATGCAACTATTAATAGTAAATCATCAGTTGCATGGCAGATCACTAATTGTGAATTAAATAATGTTTAATTCACTTTATCTATCACTAGTGAAACAAATAGTTACAACTAGTTCAACTAACTCTAACTTGCCTAACTGAGTTAAATAATTACTCATGCATTAAACTAATGCACCAACTGCAATTTGAACTCCATAACTAATAGAATTACTATGCATGCCTCAACAACCACCCACAACTCGAAATACATGAGCTAACTGAGTTTATCAAACTCAGTTAACTGTTACAAGTGATCATGAGATAAGATTACATTTTATTGTCCAATTTAATTAAGGTAAAATTAAATTAGACAATGCACCAAATTAATTAATTAATTTAGCCTTCACACTAATGTATCACTAGGACATATTAGTCCCACACTAGTGTGTGTGATACAATTTCTTGTTGGAATTCAACACTCACTCTCAACAAGAAAGGGATTATCTGCCACCCCAATCCTACCTCTATGGTATTCGAATTTTCTCCTGGTGAGCACCTTCGTCAAAATATCTGCATCTTGATCCTTTGTGGGAATGTATTGAAGTAACATAATGCACCTTTAAACACAATCTTTGAGATGGTGGTACTCAATGTCTATGTGCTTGGACCTATCATGGAATACTGGATTAACCAAGATTTTAATGCAACTCTGGTTATCACAATCTATCACAGTCGGATCCATCTAAGAACCAAACAAACCAACCAGGATCTTTCTCATCTAGATGGGCTCACATGCAGCTTGAATTGTTGCCATGTACTCTGCCTCAACTGAACTGAGTGCCATAGATCGTTGCTTCTTGATGTACCAAGAAACTGTTTTTGATGCTATGCTGAAGATCCTTTCTGATGTGCTCTTTCTGTTTGATAGACTGCATGCCCAATCTACATCCGTGAAGCCTTGACGCTTCACTCCCTCTGTCCATCTGTACCATAATCCATACTCTATAGTGCCCCTAAGATATCTCAATACATGCTTCCCCACATTCCAAAAGATCTTGGTAGACTTGACCATAGCTTGACTTAGCTGGTTAATTGCACAGAAAATGTCTGGTCTAGTGTTCACCAAGTACATCAGTGAACCCACTAACTGCCTGTAGACAGTAGCATCCACTACTTCTCCAAAAGTAACATCCTCTTTCCTCCAATTTCCTGGAAGAGGAGTGTCCATGGGTTTACAACTCTCCATGTGAAACTTACTCAGTATCTCTTTGGCATACTTGCCTTGAGAAACAAAAAGTTCACCATCCTGTTGCCATATTTCCAAACCAAGGAAATAGTGAAGGAGTCACATGCCCCTCATTTCAAACTCCCTTGCAAGATCCTCCTTGCATGAGTTTATTAGCTTCTCATCATCTATCAAAATTAGATCATAAACATAAAGTACAATAATCAAGAGCTTACCATCGACCACAATCTGGTACAGGTTTGCATCCGCTTCACTTTTGGTGGAGCCCAACTCGGTGAAATAACTATCAATCCGAGTGTACCAAGCACGAGGTGCTTGCTTTAGCCCATACAATACTCTCTTGATTCGGCACACATGTGACTCACTGTCAAAGATATCGAAACCTTCTGGTTGCTCTATGTACACTTCTTCCTCAATAACTCCATTGAGAAATGCAGATGGTCTAGCTTGGCACATTGGAAATGGGGAGAACCTCAAAATAGGAATCGACATGTGGGTGGGGTGCAACGAAGGTTTTTCTCTCTCAAGGGAGATATTGATTTGTTTTCATTCCCAAGGCATTTTTTTTTACTGAATCAGATCGCAAGGGAGGATCTCTCCACTATTTGGCATCAGGGATGGAAATCGGTAGAGGACCTACGACTAGAGCAAGGATAGATATAATGGAAGATTACCTCACGACCTGTGCGAAAGTCTCTTCATAGTCGATCCCCTCAACTTGTGAGAATCCCCAGGCCACAAATATGGCCTTTTACTTCTCCACACTCCCATTAGCAGCTTGCTTCACTTTATAGATCCATCTAGATCCAACCATTGATTTTCCAACCAGTCTTGGGACAATCTCCCATGCACTGTTCCATACGATGGAGTCATACTCCTTTACCAAAGCATCAACCCAAACTGGTTGTTGCACTGCTTCCTCAAAGGAAGATGGTTCTATCACAATACACTTTATCGTAAGAGCCATGTATCCAGTAAATCTATCTGGAGACTGTCTCTATTCGCGCAGTGAAGTAGGGGCTCCTACATTTTCCATTGCATCAAGTTTCAATCTATCAGCTTCCGTGGTGCACCTTCTACCATTTCTGGTGGATGGTTCTGCATGAGTGTATCCTACCACTCCATTATCCTCCGCATGTGGTTGCTCTACATCTTGAGGTTCATTCTTTGGAACCAAGAGTTCCTCCTCTGCATACAAATCCAGCTCCCTCTTAAAGGACAATCGCATGGCTTTCTCGTTATCAAATTTTATATCCCGTCGCACAATAGTCATTTTGTTGTTTGGAAAATACACTCAATAGCTGTGGGGAGTTTCAGTGTATCCCACAAATATCCCAATCTCAGATGTTGGTTCAAGCTTCTTCCTGGCGTCTTTGCTCACATGCACATAAACATATGAGCCAAAAATATTAAAATATGAAACATCAGGTTTCTTACCAGTAAAAGCCTCTTCTGGTGTACTCATGCCAAGTATCCGATGAGGACAACAGTTTTGCACAAATACCATTGTGTTGCATGCCTCCACCCACAGATGCAACAATAGGCCCTGATCATGCAACATCGCTTGTGTTGCACCCACAATTGTTCTGTTCTTTCTCTCTGCAACCGCATTCTACTGTAGGTTATGAGGCGTAATCAACTCTCTCTGAATTCCTTATTTGTTGTAGAAGTTCTTGAATTCATTAGAGATGTACTCACCACCATTTTCACTCCTAAGAGCCTTCACATGCTTCCCCGTTTCTTTCTCAACCAGTGCTTTGAACTCAAGAAATTTTGGGAACGTCTAATATTTCTTCTGCATGAAGTAGATCTAGCAATTTCAAGAAAAGTCATCAACAAATATCAGATAGTACTTATGCTTTGTTGTCGAAGTAGTAGAGAATAGTCCACACACGTCTGAGTGAACTCTCTCAAGGATCTCCGAGGCTCGGTTCTCCTTCTCGTGAAAAGTGGCCTTTGCATACTTACCCATAGTACATCCCTTGCATGTGTCTGACTGCGCAAGAGTACCCTTGGGAAGACCTGTAGAAATTTGTTGCACAACCTTCAAGGCTCTGTGGTGAGGATGGCCCAATATCCTGTGCCATAACTCACCCTCATCCTGGCTCACCACTTTTTTTGCCTTACCCATCACTCCTATGTAGCCATCTACATCAAGTTGATAGAGATTCTTAACTCGAATCCTAATCTTCTTGGCTTGTCCTATTGTCTTGTGTCGCGGGAAATATTTTCTTGACTGAAAACAACATCATAGCCTCTATCCTCCAACATTGCAACTAAGACCAAATTTGTATTCAAGCCTGGTACATGCATTACATCCTTTAATTGCAAGGGCTTACCTGACTGTCTCTGGAAGGTAACAATACCAATCCTGGTAGCAATGTATTGCCCATCATCAGCCATTTTGATATGCATCTGGAGGTCGTTCTCCTTCAAGCTACTAAAAATTTCTTTGTCTCCCGTCATGTGAAAGGATGCACCACTATAAAAGTACCACATCGATCCCATTGCACTTGAAATCATGCATACAATGAGTGAGAAGTCAAGCTCAAATTGTGAGGCCAAAGCCTCACCAGCTACAGATCCTAAAGCCTTCTTGTTCTTCTTCTTTTGTGGACAATTAGTGACATAATGTCCATGCTCGTGATAGTGAAAACACTTCACTCTGGACATGTCGCGCTTCTTTCCATCTTTGCTAGACTCAGATTTGGAATGGAATTTATTTCCTTTCCCCTTCTTCGCCTTGGAATAAAAATCACAATCTTCTTCATCATCATTCTTAGATGAAGAGCCATCCCTAGTATTCTGCCTGAATTCTTCTTGCACCAAATTCAACCAAAGTCGTTCCCAATATGGCAGTTTTTCCCTTCCATTGACAGAGTCCTAATAACTATGCCAACTCTTGGGAAGTCCTAGAAGAGTTAGGCTCACCAAGTCATCATCAGTGACAGTAATTTCGATGCTCCCGAGCTCATCCCGGCATTGGAAAAACTTTGTTAAATATTTCGGCATGGTGTCTCCTTTCTCCATTTTGATTTTCCTGAGTTTATCCTTCAGTGCAAATTTTCTATGATCGCTGCTGCTCTGAAATAGATCTGTCAAAGCCTTTCACATTGCATATGGAGTCACTTTTCCATGGAGACTTTAGAAAATGTGGTCTTGTACTCCCTCCAATAAGATCATCCTTGTCTTTTCAACCTTCATTTTCCAAACATCAAGATCTGCAGCATATGCTACAGCGAGTTTGGGAACATCATTGTCAACGAATTATTTCAACCCATTGTCCTCCAGTACTGCCTCCATCCTGTCTTTCCAAGAAATATAGTTAGAGCTACCCTTGAGTGCATACTCCAATCTCAAGCCATTAAAATCCATTTTGATCTTGAATCGCCTGTCGCACGAAGAATGTATTTTACAAATTCGAATTATGTTCAGTCACAGACTCAACTTCTCCTCCACTATAGTGATTTCCTGTGCTCTGAGACCATGTAGAAATTATACAAACATATGTATATCAATGGATTCAATCTTATCTAACGATGTTCTAAATCTAGATATTGAATCCTTCTAGAAATGAATTGCAGAAATTAAACACAATCGCCGATCACATGAAGCAAAGAAATAATCAAATCAAACCACGACACAGATAATTTCTCGGGGAAAGCTTGCTGCTCAAAACCCCTCTATCTTCTATTGTATATTAACCATGGAATCATGAAACAATTACAATGCACTCTTCTCACAATAGTCTCCTACACTCTCACAACTGTCTCACATTGTCCTCGACAAAACTAACTAACACTTAGCCAATTCTCAGCCTCTAAATAACCTGCCTTGCTTGCACAATTCTTGATGAATGCAATCCCTATTCTTTGGGAATTTTGGCCTTCCAAAATTGCGCAAGGATCATGGGCACTCCAATGGATTTCTATTTGCATGCATGCACCCTACTAATCACACAATTGATAGTTAACATCCCTTTAACCTTTGTCTCAACTGGGTCTCCACTGGAACTGACATGCATGCAACTATTAATTGTAAGTCATCAGTTGCATGGAAGATCATTGATTTTGAATTAAATAATATTTAATTCACTTGACCTCTCACTAGTGCAACAAATAGTTACAATTAGTTCAACTGAATCTAACTCACCTAACTGAGTTAATTGATTACTCCTGCATTAAACTAATCCACCAACTGCATTTCAAACTCCATAACTAATATAATTACTCTGCATGCCTCACCAACCACCCTCAACTCGAAATACATGAGCTAACTGAGTTTATCACACTCATTTAACTGTTACAAGTGATCATGAGATAATATTACATTTTATTTTCCAATTTAATTAAGGGAAAATTAAATTAGACATTGCACGAAATTAATTAATTAATTTGGCCTTCACATTAATGTATCTCTAGGACCTATTGGTCCCACACTACTGTGTGTGATGTAATTTCTTGTTGGACTTCAACAAAGCTCAGGTGGGTTCATGCACCTACAGGTAAATATTCTCCTAAATATGGATACAACTATCTAATGAATAAAAGGGCATGGGGGACACATGACTAGTGGCACAAACTTCTGTGGAAATTAAAGATCTCGACGAAATCAAGACTCGTATTTTGGTGTATTCTAAAAAACAAAACTCCTACTTGGGATAACCTCTAGAAGCAAAAAAAAACATGGCCCCAGATGGTGTACCTTATGAAAAATTTCAGAAGAAGACCTACATAAGGTTTTCTTGTTTTTTCCTTTATCCAAGAAAATATGGGAAGATACACTGAGACTTCTGGAGATATCACAAAAATGGCATGGGTAAAATATTTTGGAAGCCTGGAAAATTTGGTGGAATGTTACAACAGATGAAAATCACAGAAATATCCCTTTCCTCATCTCCTAGGGCACTTGGTTGGCTTGAAACACATGCATATTCCAGGACATTATTTCTTCACACTATCTGATTGTTGTTGAACGTGTCTCTATCTTTGCTCTAATCCTCTGCCATCTCCAAACAAGACTTCTAGGATTGTTAGGGAAGAACGGATCAAGGAAGGGTTGCAATGGGTTTATTTTGATAGAGATTCTGACTCAAAGAACAAATTTGGATCGAGGCTAGTTATCCATGTTAATAACCAAAAAGTTTTGAAAGCATTGGTGGGCATTGGCTCAATATCAAATAATTATGCAGAAATTCAGTCATTGAAATTATTATTGTGTTGGATTATTCACATGGGAATGAGATCGATTCAAATATTTGGTGACTCACTAAATGTTATAAACTGGTTTAACGGAGTATATAGATGTCAAAATTATAATTTGATTTCAATTTTAGAATAAATATCACATTTAAAAAGGAGCTTTGACCTCATCATTGTTTTCCATATCTACAAGGAGCGGAATTTAGAAGCAGGCCTCCTTTCTAGGGAGGGTCTACAATAGGCTTTGGGCGACTGTATAATAAATAAACTGGAGGATTATAGGATCCGTGTGTTGGATCACCGACCATATATCTGAATGGCCAAGCAAAAAAATTGTTACATCAACTCTCCTTATGTTTTTTGATGTTGAGAATTTTTAACGGACTCCATAGATTTTTTGGTGGATATCGGTTTAATCTATATGATTTTTTTTATAAAAACTTTTAGCTTTATGTATGGGTCATTTTCATCATTGTTGACGAGGCTCGGGATATGGACATGGATGGTTTGAGTAGTTGTTTTTTGGTACGATTAGCCCAGAGATGTTTTTAGATATATGTTTTTTTGGACATACAGTACTCATAATGCTTAAATACATCTACAAATGTAGCTTTTTATTTCCTTAATAGAAATTTCAATTTTTTCCTTGGAGGCTTTTAAGGATCCTTTCTTATTCCCGCATCAACCTCTGATTATCACTTCTTACTCCAAACATTTATTCTTGTAGTTGTTGCACAATTTCAAGAAGTCTGCGGGTTTGTTGTTGCTGCTCTTCGATAAATCTATTAGTTTGTTGATGTTGGTATACACTCAGCTATACTCACATCTCTGGATACATTTCTAGCTTAGGCTGGGGGTGAATTTCCCCTATAGTCCTAGGAGTTTGATGTGCGGACCCCCCTCATTACACTTTGTTCACTTCTTATTCCCAATTCTGTGCATATTTTTACACATACCAGATGTTATTTAGGTGACCCTTTTTAGGTCCCAGCGTTTGAATGTTGCTATGATACCACCTTTAAGGTTTAACATAAACTATTTACCTTCATAAAAAATAAAAAAACAAAAAATAAAAAAAATTACATCTAACATTAAACTCCTAAATTACTCCTTTAAAATAATACCATACACAAAATTTACTACTTAGTGTAATTTATATGAACATTAATCCTAATCCTTAAGATTAGGAATTCATCATTTAAAAATCATTGCTAACTAAAACAGGTCCATAAATCTTGATATTCAATTTTATAGCATTAAGCTTAATTTGCAATCTATGAAATAAAACTGGTTGACAAATGAATGTTCGCACTTAAGAGTATTATGATATGGTTTAAGTTTCTTTCCTTAGATTGATAATGATTTATATCACAAGGCACTTAGAGTTTTAATTCAGAGGAAAATTCTGTAAAGGTTTTTATAGTGTACCATACCAATATACCAAGTAACATTGCGAAATTATTATATGAAGATTGGTTAATGTGAAATATGGATTCGTTGTAGTATTAGGTGTCACACCTCATTAAATTGGAAGGAAAAATGCTTACATATCCACTGTCGATGATCATCGTTCTTAATCTATGGTTCAAACAAGTTCTAGGGAAGTTAGGGTATTACCCTACCCCCCGAACCCTAATTGAATTCTCATTCGGGCACCGCTCCTGGCAGCCTCCGCTCTGCAATTTCGACCTGTCGAGGTCTTTTGCTTCTCATTTTTTCTATCTATCATGGTATGTCGACATTTCCCCCACCGCGTATCAAAATTTCATTTCTTGTGATTACTTATGTTTATGGTCCAGTTGCAATGGCTTTGTTGGGGTTTAAGATTTGTTCTCTGTTCCACTTCACCTTCTGCTTATTTGTGTTGATTGTGCTCTGTTACGGCTTGCGTTCTTGAACTGCCCTCATTCCATGGAAGGATTTAATACAAGGTTTGTGCTTCGTCGATGGAAATACACAGTCTTGATGGCCGAAGCAGGTGAGTTGATAATTATTTGGTCCATGAGTTAATTCTTTCTTCGTTTATGGGTAACTAGATTGTTGCTATTCATTTAACTTAGCTCCCACTTTTGCAGGTGGGAGGAGCTCGCCTACTAAATACCCCAGAAGGTGAGCTCATGGTCAATCTCGATTGTTCTTTTGTTTTTTTATGTTCATGGTTTAACAATTTTATAGGGTATTACCAAGAGCTAACTTGTTTTCTGTTCTTGCAGTGTAGGTAACTCGAAATTCTTGTACCCACTGCGTTCCAAGTTTTATATGCCCCTCCCGGAATAATACCTTGCGCTCTTATCTACAAGTTCCATGGAGCCTCTTCGAGTAGCATTTCTTGTTCTGTTTCAAAATTCACATAAGGGTTTCATAATGATAGGTTTTAAGTTTTATTGATACGAGACTAAACTCTCATTTCCTGTTCTCGTCCTATCGCTCTAGCCCTGTCGAGGGTTTTTAATATATTGATGTGTTGAAAAGTTACAACCCTGTCGAGGGTTTCTTTTAAATGTATATTTGTTTTGAACAGACACAATCTAGTCGTGGTATTTTTTAACATTTATAATTAATGACAGTATATTTGAGTTACTCTTTTTAGTTCCTTTGAGCCACTCTCTAGATGCATGTCGGTGTTTTGCTCCTAGACTTTTCCGGTTTCTCAACATCAGTGTATTTATATTGTTAAATTCGCAATTCTCTTCTATAACAGATAATTCTGGAATGAACTAAGTTTTGAAGTCTGTAAGATATCATATGAATTTTGGCTTAACTGATACTTTTTTCGCTACATATTTAATGTGCACGAGAACTCTTATTTGAATGAATATTCACTTTATTGGTCTTTATTCGAGCTTTCCTTTCTCAACTTGCCTCTGTCCTAAAATTTGTTTCACACTGTCTATGAGTATAAAATTCATGTGTATTTATTTCCCTACACATGTTTCTTCTCCCCGCAAGGGATATTTTTTCTTTCATTACTACTTGTTCTTTGGTTTAAATCTAGTGAATAGATGTCTACTGTACTTACTGTTAGTTATTTCTGGCAAGAAGCTCTACAGTTTTTCTATTACTGGTCAGTTTCTGTTTTCTGGTTTTTCTTTTGTTCTAGAAGTAATAATTTGCATAGTAGAAAGAAAATTATTTAGGTGGCTAGACCACCTTAAGAGGGTTAATACCCAACCCTTAGTCCGTGTATTTCTTTTCTTCTTCTACACATGACAAACTATCCCGTTTGGGTTTATCCTTCCCTGAATGGACTAACTGTCCATCCGTTCTTTTGTTTCCTGTTGGAGTTTCTTTACTGTATTATTAGATATCATTAAAGCTTCAATCTGTTACCCTTCCATAAGACTAATTTTACAACAAAACAATTTTAGGAAAACAAATTGTTCATGCAACATTCAAAAAATCTAAACATTCATTCCTGTCTAATTTTCCTGTGACAAAATGTTCACATTACCATAAAACTAATACAGATTTTAACATAATTCTCAACCTCTAAACAACCTGCCTTGCTTGCGCAATTCCTAATGAATGCAATCCCTATTCTTTAGGAACTTTGGTCTTCCAAAACTGCGCAAGGATCATGGGCACTCCAATGGATGTCTGGTTGCATGTAGACAACCTACTAATCACACAACTGATAGTTAACATCCCTTTAACCTTTGTCTCAACTGGCATGCATGCAGCTATTAATAGTAAATCACCAGTTGCATGGCAGATCATTGATTGTGGATTAAATAATATTTAATTCACTTGATCTCTCACTAGTGCAAAAAACAATTACAACTAGTTCAACTGACTCTAACTCACCTAACTAAGTTAATTGATTACTCATGCATTAAAATAATGCACCTACTGCAATTTGAACTCCATAACTAATAGAATTAGTTGCATGCCTCACCAACCACCCTCAACTCGAAATACATGAGCTAATTGAGTTTATCACACTCAGTTAAATGTTACAGGTGATCATGAGATAATATTACATTTTATTGTCCAATTTAATTAAGGGAAAATTAAATTAGACACTGCAGCAAATTAATTAATTAATTTGGCCTTCACACTAGTGTATCGCTAGGACCTATTGGTCCCACACTAGTGTGTGTGCTGCAATTTCTTGTTTGACTTCAACAGAGCTCAGGTAGGTTCATGCGCCTACAGGTAAATATTCTCCTAAATATGGATACAACTATCTAATGAACAGAAAGGCATGGGGGACACAGGACTAGTGCACAAACTTCTATGGAAATTAAAGAGCTTGACGAAATCAAGACTCATCTTTTGGTGTATTCTAAAAAACAAAACTCTTACTTGGGATAACCTCCAGAAGCAAAAAAAAACACGACCCCAGATGTTGTACCGTATGCAAAAGCTCAGAAGAAAATGTACATAACTTTTTCTTGTTTTGTCCTTTCTCCAAGAAGATATGGGAAGATACACTGAGACTTCTGCGGATATCATAAACATGGCATGGGGAAAATCTTTTGGAAGCCTGGAAAATATGGTGGAATGTTACAACAGATGAAAATCAGAGAAATATCCCTTTTCTCATCTCCTAGGGCATTTGGTTGGCTTGAAACAAGAGCATATTCCAGGACAATATTTATTTGCACTATCTGATTGTTGTTGAATGTGCCTCTATCTTTGCTCTAATCTCTCTGCCATCTCCAAACAAGACTTCTAGGATTGTTAGGGAAGAACAGATCATGGCATGGTTTCCATGGGATTATTTTGATAGAGCTTCTGACTCATAGAACAAATGTGGATCGAGGCTAGTTATCCATGTCAATAACCAAGAAAAATTGAAAGCCTTGGTGGGCATTGGCTCAAGATCAAATAATTATGCAGAAATCCAGTCATTGAAATTATTATTGTGTTGGATTATTCACATGGGGATGAGATCGATTCAAATCTTTGGTGACTCACTAAATGTTATAAACTGGTTTAACGGAGTATAAAGATGTCAAAATTATATTTTGATTCTAATTTTAGAATAAATATCACATTTAAAAGGGAGCTTTGACCTCACCATTGTTTTCCATATCTACAAGGAGCATAATTCAGAAGCAAACCTCCTTTCTAAGGAGGGTCTACAATAGCCTTTGGGTGGATGGATCATAAATAAAGTGGAGGATGATAAGATTCGTGTGTTGGATCAGTGGCCATATATCTGAATGGCCAGGCAACAAAATTGTTACATCATCTTTCCTTATGTTTTTTGATGTTGAGACTTTTTAACAAAATCCATATATTTTTTGGTGGATACCGGTATACTCTATATGATTTTTTGTATAAAAATGTTTCGCTTTATGTATGGGTCGTTTTCATCATTTTTGGCAAGGCTCGTGGTATGGACATGGATGGTTTGAGTAGTTTTTTTCTTTGTACGATCAGCCCAAAGATGTTTTTAGCTATATGCTTTTTTGGACATACAGTACTTAGAATGATTGAATGCATCTACAAATGTAACTTTTTATTTCCTTAATAGAAAGTTCAACTTTTTCCTTGGAAAAAAAAAAGATAAGTGCTCTAAGGATAATTGGCATTCTTGGATTTAATTGGTATTCCATTCATTAAGATAAGTTTGTTGCTCTCTATGGTTTTCTCTTGTTCTCCAAAGATAAGTGCTCTAAGGATAATTGGCATTCTTGGATTTAAATGGTATTCCATTCATTAAGATAAGTTTGTTGCTCTCTATGGTTTTCTCTTGTTCTCTTAAGTGTCATTAACATATTAAGTTAACGAGTAACATTCTTGATCATCTTTCAATTGCAAGCATCTTCATGTGTTATTGGTGAGTAAATTAATGAATGTGAGCTATATTCCTCTCATTGATATTGAAAAGCATTAATATATTGTCTAAAGGATTGTTAGCATTTGTGACGTTGGAATAATTTCACTTGCAATTGCTATCATCGAAATTGGCTATTGGATAAGTAGTTACATTGCTCTTCATTGTCTTGTCATTTTACTTGCTATAATAAGAGCACTAACTTATTTTGTTGCAAGTGAGCATCATATCTAAAATCATAAATCTTGCAATATTGAACTCACTCATAAAGCACTCAATTGATTTCCATATTGAAATAAGAAGTAATCTAAGAATTTATAATTGAATTGCTATCTTGTTGAGATATTGGTATTAGAACATTAAAATTGTTGAAGAGAAGCATTGGACTTGTGCATTTCTTTTTATTTGATCAAATAATTGTCCATTGTTGGATTTCTAATCTTGAATTTCTTAACACAACATTTTTTGGTGTCATCTAATTGGTTCATTTAGCACTCCTTTTGGTAAATATTTTCCGTGCAATTGTTAAGTACTTTCCTTATATTTGTAAGTCGAATAATATTTGGATAATTCGCCTCAAAGTACTTAAAACATTTTATGATATCATCTAAGGCTAATCACTCATTTTAAAACTAGCATTTTAGGAGTAGTTTTGCATTAATTAACTTACCTCCAAGCATAATCTTGGTTGACCTCTCTCACCCAATTTGTGAAGTTAGACCCTCAGTGACCTTAAATTTGTTAGATCTATAGTCTCTACAGCGCCGAAGGCGTCAGGTGGTTAGAACTCTTGGGGAGGTATCATTAATATAGCCTTTGCTATCTTCTTTTGGGTTTCTCTCCACAACTTACACTTGAGACTAACTTAAAAAAAGATTCATTTAGATAGGAATCTAATTAAAAATCAACCAATAGTTTTCATTTCACTTAGTTTCTAGGTGTCACATCTCATATAGGATATTGTGCATCCTAAGCAGCAATTGTTCATCTGACAACTTGGTAGCTAATTTATATTTTGCAAGTAATTTGAATCCATAAGGCACTGGTATCTCAAACATCTAATCTAATCATTATAATAATTAACCTTGCTCATCATCATTAAACAAATTGTTAGGCCATTCAGTTGTGTCTCCCGAACTAGTAAGTTCCCAACAAGTCTTTCATTCACACATTTCATATGGAATACCCCCCATAGTTTGTTGTAGGGAGACAACTAGAATGGAGAGGGTAGGGATTAGAGTGACAAAAACCAACCTTAGTCATTGTCACATTCACCTATACAATTTGAGCGTCAACATTCTTTGGGCCACGATTATCATTCGCCCAAATTTACTTTTAAATAAAACATTTATTTCTTTGGCACTAGTCTTTTTGTTATTTCGTATCGTTTACTTGTAAATTACAAGTTGTCATCTTCATGCTTTTGGTGATCAAATAAAACTCCTAGAATAACTCATTTAACATTTACTAATATCTTATCCAACCTTAGCTTAATCTCTTAGGGTCTACCCCCTTAGCTTTTCTAGGATTTAACCCAAATGGGGAGTCAAGATTGAGTGACAACAACTCGATTTGAGACTTGCCCCCAAGGCCACACCTAGTGGATTAAATTTTTCTTCCATGTAACCTAAACCAAGGTGTGGATTAGGCAGCAACATTTCATACAAAAAAGATGCAAACACCAAGTCACCAAATAAGGAAGTTAAAAAAACCTGAAAGCTCCAATCAAGAGCAAGGGCAAGAGACAGGGGGAGTATGGAAACACTGCTACACCAAAAAGCTATTGTAATGCTCTTAAGAAGTCCATTCACAATGCATGTAGTAATCCAATAATGGACAAGGACCAACCATCTTCTCCCAAGAAAATCAACTCCAGAAGAACTGTTCCATTACGAAAATTATATATAGGCAAGTATCAAACTATTTTTATTTGTCATTGTTTCTTATGCAAAAATTGTGGACATCAAGCAAGAGAGTGTAAAGCTTATAATGATTATGACAACAGTTCCCATCAAACCTCTAAGAATAAGCTTGTAAACAACATAATTAGAGATAATGATTGCTTCAATAAGAGAAGTCACAATTCATTTGCTCCATTATCCAAGTATAGTATAGAGTGTTACAGATGCAACAATTTTGGACATATGGCACGAGATTTTCCTACAAATTCAAGAGAAGGGTTTTGGAAGAAAAAATAAGAAGAATCACCAATAGGAAAATGTGGATCATTATGTATGCTTGAAACAATCAAAGTCAATGATACATTTATAGCAAGTGTGCTAAACACATGACCGAAGATCAAAATAATTTGATTACACTAAAAGACAAAAAATGAGGAAATGTGTCTTTTGGAGATGGTGGATCTGCAAGAATCGTTGGAAGAGGTACCATAAGCTTTGAAAATGGTAGGACTAAAGCACAAAATATTTTGCACATTGAAGGAGTCAAACATAATCTTTTAAGTTCCATCCAAACGTCTGATCAAGGTTATGATCATATAGAGGAGGTGAATTTATCTAAAATGGTTTTAATGAATTCTGTGAGAAGTTTGGAATCAAGAGAAAACTTTCAAGGATAAGAAATCCATAACAAAATGGATTCGTAGAAAGAAAAAAACAGATTAGCAACAAGAACCACATCGTTAGAGGCCAAATTACCAGATGAGTTTTCGAGAGAAGCAGTTGTTGCAGTATTTTACATTATGAACAAAGCACAACTTCTAGTTAACAACGACAAGGCACCATATGAGCTATGGAAAGGCATGGCAACTTAAATTACGTTTTTATAAATTTTTGGAAGCAAATGTTACATGAAGATAAATGATGATAAATTGGGAAAATATAATTCTAGAGTAGAAGAGGGAATCTTCCTTGGATACTCAACAAGAAGAAAATCTTACAAATGCTACAATAAAAGACTACGCAAAGTTATAGAATGTATTGATGTAAGAATAGAAAAATATTGGCCAGAGAAAGAAGCAAAAAAAAATGATAATTTAGAAGATATCAATTGTGGACCAATAAGAGAGTATTATAAAGGAAAAAAAATCTCCATCCAAGACAAATTTTAATTTTTTGCAAAAACATGACCCAAAGAACCAAATTATTGGAGATGTTGATCCAGGAATAAAAACCTAGAGAAGAATGACCAATTCACCAGGAAAAGACAATCTTTCTTTGTTATCCAAAATAGAGCCAAAGGAATTTGCACAAGCCAGTAAGGACCAACATTGAGTAAATGTAATGGAAGAAGAATTGAATCAAATTGAGAGAAATGGAACCTAGGAACTTATGCCATGACCAAAAGATAAAAACATAATTGGGACTAAGTGGGTATTCAAATACAAGATAAATGAAGAGGGACAAATTATTATAAACAAGCCAAGACTTGTTTGTAAGGGTTATGCACAAAGCGAAGGAATTTACTTCAAAGAAGCTTTTGCTCCAATTTCTAGATTGGAAGCAATAAGAATGTCCTTTGCACTTGCATGTTCAAAAGGCTTCAAATTTTATCAAATGGTTGTTAAATCGGCCTTTCCGAATGGATACTTAAAGGAGGAAATATACATTGAAGAAAAAGAATGTTTTGACTTGTTTGAAAATAAAAATTGTGTAAATTGAAGAAAGTTATTTATGGATTATAGCAAGCTCCAAGAGCTTGGTATGCTAGGCTGGATCACTATCTTCAACAAGGTTTCAAAGGAGGGGTTACTTACAATAATCTATACATCAAGAAGGAAAAGGGAAACCTATTGATTACACTTTTACGTGGATGATTGCATATTTGGAAGTAATAACGATAACATAAGTGATGGATTTTATCACGAAATTTCAAAGGAATTTGAAATGTTAATGATTGGAGAATTATCCTTCTTCCTTGGACTACAGGTTTCTCAAACCAACGAATGAATATTCATTTCCCAAACCAAACACCTAAAGGAGATGCTCAAGCAGTTTGGAATGGAAGAATGTGCACCATCCAGTCCGCCTATGATTATCGGATGCAAGTTAAGAAAGGATGGTGAATCTTCTAAAGTCAATTCAACACATTACAGATCTATGATTGGGATTCTACTATAGTTGACAATTTTGAGACCAAACATTATGCAGGCAGTTGGAATGGTTGCAAGATTTCAATCAACACCAAAGTAATCACATATTCAAGTGATAAAAAGGATATTTCAATACTTAAAGGGCACACTCAATTTTGGGCTTTGGTATCGCAAGAGTACGAATTTCACCTTATGTTGACTAGTGCATACATAGGTGTTGACTAGGCAGGTAGCATTGATGAATATAAAAGCACCTGTGGGAGTACATTTTCGTTGGGAAATTGCCTCGTATCTTAGTCAAGCAAAAAGCAATCATCAATTTCTCTTTCTACAACTGAAGTCAAATACATAGCAGCAACAGACTATTTTACCCAAGTTCTCTAGATGAAACAAACTTCATAGGACATCAAAGTGGAATAAGACCATCCCATTGTTATTTTCCACGACAACACTAGTGCAGTCAATATCTCAAGAAATCCTATCATGCTCTCAAAAACAAAGCACATTCCAATCAACTATCATTTCCTCAGAGAACAAGTTGTCAAGCTGAATGTCAAGATGGAATATATTGGCACCAAAGAGTAGATTGTTGACATGTTTTCCAAAACTCTACCCTGAGAAACTTTTGAATAACTTAGGAAGAATTTGGGAGTGATCTCTCCCTTATCTTAGTAAACGAATCCAAAACTCAGGGGAGCACCCTTTTCTATTGATGTCAAAGGGGGAGAGAGAGCAGGTGACAAGAAGTATGAAGATAATGAAGAAAAGGGGAGCAATCATCGGAAGAAGTAGATATCAAAGTATTGCCATCATTAAGAATGGGCGAGATTGTTGAAAATGGTTGGTATTGATGTCAACATTTGTGCAAATGAAAGAGGAAATTACATAGTCAAATAACATATTCTGATACCTTTCCAATGGTATTAGCACTCCCTCTAATTCCATAGGAATGAGGAGATATGAAATATTTTGTCAAGAAGACCTAACCAAAGTACAAGCAAGCCCCATTTGGATATCATGTCTTTGAATTTATTTTTACTTCAATTACCTAGCTCAAATGGAAGCATAGGATAGATAGTTGGAAAAATTATTCCAAGACCTTTCCAATGATATATGACACACCTTCTAACTCCTCACTATTGAGGAGAAATGAATTATTGAATATTCACTATTCATTTTGCTAATTGCACCAATCAGCCCAGCCAGTGAGCAAGTCAAACCTAACCCAATATCCAAACACCCTATAAAGAGGCGTGAGAAAGAGAATTTCTAACCACTCCACTCAAGCATTTGTCTATGTTTAAGAGTGCAAAGGAGCAGGTCTGAAGCTCATACCTCATGAACCAAGCAGAAGAGAAGAGAAGTGACGTCAAGTCAAGTTGAAGTAGCTTTAATCCATCAACATTCCACCCAACATTGATTGGGCTACACTAATAGTAAAAGGAAGCATCTAAAATTTTCAGGAAAAATATTCATGTGGGAAGGAACAAATTACTTAGAAAATTGACCACTGATATCCCTTCCAAAATATTCATGTGGGAAGGAACAAATTACTTAGAAAATTGACCACTGATATCCCTTCCTTGTTTAATTGAGATATGATTATTTTTTCAGACTAGATTTGACTAAGGACTGCCATGTCTATTATTGCGCATAGACTTTATTTGATGTTTATTCAATTCTAACGATGTTAAATTATAGGCTTCAGTAGTTTTATTTGATGTTTATTCAATTCTAACGATGTTAAATTATAGGCTTCAGTAGTTCCGCATCGATAAATTGGGCACAACCAGATATACAGAATATGTATTTTGACCCCGGAACGAAAATGTAATCAAGTTTGTATGTCCATAAATTTCTAAATTTCGCCCTTGGTTTTACTCTGAAATGCCATATATTTAATAATGGGATATGCATGTAAATGTTGCAAGGGAGAAGGGCAGAAATGCTTGTGAAAAATTATATTGTTTCTTCCATACCTGTGGAATTAATAGTCGCACTACTCCATACAAGTCACCGGCGGCACGGGCTGCATCGAGCAATCTTTGCAGAGCGTTTCACTTCTTCGAACTGGACCTGGGAGACTCTTCAATTCTTTCCAGCATTTTACTAAAGAAGCGAACACTCAGACTCGAGTGAGGATTCGATTTATTTCCACTGTCCATCTCCTCGCCTCGTTCATCCCTCCGCTCCTCTTCTGCTCTGTGGTCTCCTCCTCCTTTGGGCAACAACCGCCTTAATAGTCTTTTAGCGCCAAAATATAAATTAAACAGACGAATTTATATAAATGAGTACCATGTTCAAGGATGTTGAACATTGCTAATTAACCAGCACCCAAATAAGAAATTGAACCTTACCTGTTGACCTGGGCCTCAAGTACTTTTTGGTCCCTGAAACGTTGTAGTAGTTGATTTGGCGTCCTTCCAAGAGAAGGAACCTTAAGGCTTGACTTGGGATCAAATATGTTCGTAAGGAATTGGAATTGAACGTTCTTTGCCCTAGGAAATTAAATTTTTGGGTGGTTTGGTCTTTATCATTTATTCTTCTCTTCAAATCAATTCAACTTTGAATAGCTATTTTAACCCTTTGAAGGTATGGCGAAGGAGATGAATGCTGAGTGCGAAGGTGACAGATGCAGAGTTCGTTGGAGAGTTTGCTGATTATTTCATTGGATAAGGGAGAGCGGGGAATGTTTCAGTTTATCCCAAATCTGGGTGGCCCCTTGACTACAAGCGTTATCGTATTTTTGCTTGTTTTTCAGCAGACTGACTAGAGAGCCTCCGTGCTCTAACCTACTTTATTTCTGGTAGCGATCCTTTGAGCGAACTTGTAAATGTAAGATTTGGCTGCTGGGTTCGATGTTCGGGTGGATTAGATCGACTGCAAATTCCTATTCTACCGGGAGGGCCGAGTGTCTACCAACCTGGTGTCCGAGGGGTGATATCTCGTTTCTGGATCATATATAGACCATTCAGGAGTTTGAAGATTCAGTTGTGGGACTGGTGGTGGAACATTGGACATTATTTATGCTGTTGTTGTGCAAATGCTTAACAGGTCGCCCTGTTCTTCTCGGTTTGTGACGGATTGGTGCCCACTGCACTCCCCCCTGGTTTTCCCGGGACCTGCGTTTTCCGTTTTCCGGGACCGTTTGTTTTAATTTCAAATTTTCTGAGGCAGTGGGACTTACTGATAGGGTGGTGGGAGTTATTGCATGGCGGACGTAGCGAAGTTGATGTGGTGTACTTCCGCCGCCGTGCCAGCCACCCTCTGACAATCTTTTATTTTTAGTATCGGTTGATGATCGTGACTTCCTTCCCCGACTGGTGACCGCCATCTCTGGGCGTTCCTATATCTGTGGCTTGTTTGCATTCATGGCCAGGTTTCATTCTTGGTTTTTCTTCTTTTGGTCCTAGCCGTTGGTGGGTGGTGTTTTTATTTTTTTGGGGACCTCGTCAACCTTCGGGTACATGGCGACAGTTGGTCGACTTCCGGAACCCGAGATCATGCTTCTCGACGATGCTTTCGTGCATGGGATCGAGCTGGTGGAGGCGGAAGCATTAATGACAACTTACTCTCGCAATCGAGTCTCATATCAGTTCAATTCCAGTTCGGTGTTCTCTGGTGTATCTGGTGGGGTGAGAAGGGTGGTGAACTCCCTCGGGACTGGAGGGGATGCTCCGGATAACCCTCATCGCAAGTCAAGGAATCTGCGACAGTCGAAGCCCTTCAAGGCTGCCGATACGAGGAAGGTGCTGAGTTTCAGTTGTAAAGATTTAAAGGAGCGCTCTGAGAGTTTGCTGTCTAGACTCTGCTGTCTAGGGCTCTTGTGGATAGGTGGAATTTTGCCCGTTACACCTCGGGTGATCTGCAGGTTTGGCTCATGGTTGTCTGGACTAAAATTTTAGGATACGAACCTCGCACTAGTAAATTGACCAAGGGGTGGTTTGTATTTCATTTCCTTAAGGATTCGGGTGCTTCTGAGATTCTGCTACGGACTTGGATACATGGACGCTCCTTTTTGCCACTGTTTAGGTGGACGGCAGATTTCCACCCTGTGGATAATGTTCCACTGTCTCATTTGATTTGGGTTATGATGCCCGGCTTGCCTATTCAATTTTGGTCGCCGGCTGCGCTTCTGTCATTTGGAGACTACATTGGTCGTTGTAGGTATGTGGATCCCAGCTACACCGGAATTTTTTACAAAAGGGTGGCTTGGGTCCGTGGAGATGTCTCTCGCGGGGGTCTGATGGCGAACATTGATCTTGATTGGAATGGGAAAGTCTATCGGCAGAAATTAGAGTACTGGAACACTCCTTTCCGGTGTCATCTGTGTCATGACACAATGACACAGGTCACCTAATGAGATCTTGCTCGGCCTGGAAGGAGGACTATACTAAAAGCAAGTCGGCTGCCCACCGATTTCCGAGGTCTTCTCGCCGGGGATCCACGCAGACGGTGCCTTCTCACCTGACTACTGTTTCTCCGGGTAAGTCTGATAACCCTCTCGGTACTTTTCCGGATGAAAATTGTCGTGGGGGGGTGGTTTTATATGGGACGAGTTTGGGGGGAGGGGCTCACGGGTCGTCCGGAGAGGGTTTTCTTATGCCTAAAAGGAGGCCATCAGCCTATGGATGGGAGGGTGACCTCAAAACCGCGATTACACATTCCTCATCCCTCTTCCCTGATGACTGTGGCTAATCTCTCTCTTACCTCTATTCCGAATCCCCCGGACCTGTCGATTACGATACCTCCGACATCCTCTTCCGAGGTCATTTATACTACTCCTGCGGATATGGGTCCTGGTTTCCCTTATTTTGAATGCCCTTCCCTTTTCCAGTGGAATTCGGTTGGCAGCGACCTCGACTTGCTGCTACTGGACCTGAGGCGAACTTGGTCCCTCTTCCAATCAATGTGGGATCGCTGACTCCTTCCCCGCAGATTCCTTGTCTTTCTGACACGGCCAATGTCACTATCAAAAGGGGGAAGGGCCGCCCGAGGATTAAGAAGAAATTCATTTCTTGATCGGGGCTGGACGAGGATCTTGATGATAGAAATTATCGGGATATTCCTGCAACTTCAGAGATTGATAGGGTTTTTAGAGCGCTTGATCCCTCAAAAGCTATTCCATGATCCATTTGGTTTCTATCAATATTAGGGGTATGGGGGGTTAAGGGGAAGTTTCCATCTATACGTGATTATTTTTTAAAGCTTAATCCTTCTTTTATCTGTATTTAAGAGTCTATGCAAAAGGCTGATAAGTCGACTGCTGTTTTCTGATCGATGTTCCCAGCTTGGCACATTGCAGCTCGGGATGCATTGGGTCTTTTGGTTGGGGAGGTTGTGTTATGGAATCCTATGGTGGCCTCCTTCAAAGCCTATGGCTTCTTCGGTGGAATACTCCTCTCGGGTCATTTTCGTGGATTTAAGCATAGGATCCATATTATCAATTTATATCCCTCATATCAGGACAAGACGTCTTTTTGGCCGAGGATGGCTAGTAGTGGCATTCTTTCTTTATCAAATTTGATAATTGTTGGAAATTTCAACTCTACTTTGCATGATGAGGAGACATGGGGTTCACATGGTCGTGTTGATCCATTGGCGAGTCATCTTGTGGATCTTTTCAATTCCTACAATCTCTGTGATTTGAGGATGTTGGAAAATGGCCCCACCTGGTTTAATGGAAGGCAGGGTGATGCTTTGATCTCCAAGAAAATTGACTAGTTTTTGGTTACCACTCACTTGTTGACGCAGATGGGGAAATGGACAGCGAAAATTGGGAATGCTCTGTTTTCTGACCATAGACCTATTATTCTCAATTGGGATTTTGCTAAGGTTGGCGGGGGTTCCCTTTCAAGTTCAATAGAGTCTGGTTAGGGGACCCGTGTTTTATCAATTTGGTAGAGGAACATTTCAGAATGAATCCGAGGGATAAGGATTCCTCTGCGATGGACTATCTTATGGACACCCTGAGGAGTTTAAAGAAGGTAGTAAAGTGCTGGGAATGTGATAAAAATTTGAAACTGAAGGTCCGGTTAGCCGCTTTCGAGTTGGAGATTGGTCGCCTTTTGAAGGAACTGGAGGAAGCTAATCCAAAAGAGGGCACCTGGAAAAAACTAAAGGCGGTGGAGAAGGAGAAGAGGCGCATTCTTCTGATTGAGGAGCAGTCCTGGAGGCTGAAAAGCAGGGCGATATGGCTTAGCGAAGGTGACAAGAACACTAAGTATTTTCATGCAATTGCAGAGGGGAGGAAAAACTCCAATGCCATTTGGCAGATCGAGGAAAATGGTACCTCATATTTCTCCTCAGAAGAATCAGTTTTCTATGATGATCAATGTTGGGCTATTGAGGAGATTCCCACTATGTATGATGAAAGGATGATAGCGGATTTCTACAAGCCATTCAGTGATTTGGAGATTTTATCGGTATTAAAGTCTTTCGCAGTGGATAAAAGTTCGAGACTAGATGGATGGACCCTGGATTTTTTTATCCACTTTGCTGAGATTCTCGTTTCCCACATTACCAAAATGGTTGATGATGTTAGAAGCTCTGGGAAGGTCAATGGGGCCGTTAACTCCACTTTTCTTGTTTTGATCCCTAAGAATTTCGGTGCAAAATCCTTCAATGATTTTAGACCAATTTCTTTATGCAACATGCTCTACAAAGTAATTTCAAAAGCTATTGTGGAAATATTTAAAAGGGTGTTGTCCAGATTTATTTCACCGGAACAGTCAGGCTTTTTGAAAGATAGGTGTATTCATGATGCGGTGGCATACACACAAGAAGTATTGCACTCCATCCACACAAAAAATTGTAGGCTATGGTCATGAAGATTGACCTCTGTAAGGCGTACGATCGGGTTGATTGGAGGCTTCTTAGAATGGTGTTATTCAAGATTGGACTTGATAGGGTTTCAGTTAATTGGATCATGGGATGTGTTACCAATACATCCATGGCGGTTATCATCAATGGGGTTACGTCGAATTTCTTCAGGCCGGGATGTGGTTTGAGATAGGGATGTGCACTGTCACCGCTCCTTTTCATCCTTGTAATGGATACTCTGAGTACCAAAATCAATAAAGTTGTTTCATCTGGGCACATCAAGGGTATCAAGTTGTCTTATTTGCGAGAGATTAGTCATAATTTGTTTGTTGACGATGTTTTACTTTTTGGTATGATCATTAGATTTGTCTGGTTTGTTTTTCATGAAATATTCACCAGATTTTGCGCGACCACTGGAATGATGGCTAACGACAACAAATCTTGCATTTACCATGAGGAGGAAGGAAATGAGATTGTATCTGTTGTTGGTGATTTATTCAATTTCAAAATTGCGCCATTGTCTTTGGGTTTTAAATATTTGGGTTTTAATTTGAAACCTAATAACTACGTTTCTAAAGACTAGTCATGGTTGATTGTTAAAGCAGAGAAAAGGATCAGAAATTGGTCCACCAAATCGCTGTCGTTGGGCGGCAGGGTTATTTTGATTCAAGCTGTGTTACAACAATTAATGGTTTATTGGGCTCACATTTTTGTTATTCCAAAAAAGATTCTAAACAGCGTTAGAAGATCCATGATGCAATGTTTATGGAACAGAGGAGATAAGAAGGGTAAGTATCATTTGGCAAGATGGGACATGATCATGAAACCCAAGGACTGGGGTGGGTGGGTTTTGAAGGATTTGGCGACCTTTGGGAGGGCTCTTCTTATGAAATCCATGTGGAGGGCACTGATGTCAAAATGTATATGGAACGAGATCATCAGGTTCAAGTATTTAAAAGCAACAGGTTTGGAGGA
The DNA here is from genome assembly GCA_034641835.2 of Pinus albicaulis. NCBI lineage: Eukaryota > Viridiplantae > Streptophyta > Pinopsida > Pinales > Pinaceae > Pinus > Pinus albicaulis. The sequence continues at coordinate 278,958,451 of CM076573.1, forward strand.
ACTCTTACTGTTGGGGTGGCAAAATAATAAGGGGGCATCTACCATTTGGAATGGTTTCAAGCTTATCGGGCCTATTTTTACAACGTTTCTAAGATGGAAGTTTGGGAAAGGGGATAAAATATTAATCGGTCAAGCGGGACTACGAGGTGATTCAAATCAGTTTCCCTGTAGCAGACAGCTCATAAGCCATTTAAATGGAAAGGGCATTTTTTACTTAAGCCAAATTGTGCAGGAACAGGTCAAAGGCATTCCATTTTGGACTTCGGCAGAGTTTCTACAGTTACCGGATCTACTTATAGAGGAGTGGGGGGCTTTCATGGTGGATTTGAGAAGTAGGGGTTTCTTCTGGAACCGTGGTGGGGATAGTGTGTCATGGGACGGGCCGCTTATTAATGGCATGATGGTTGTGAAAGATTTATATCACAAAATCCAACTACATTCTCTCCTGGGGGCTGAGAGCAAAACCTTTATGGGTATTTGGGAGACTACCGTTCAATTAAAATGAAGTTGTTCCTATGGCTTGTGTTGAATAATAGAAATCTCACATGGGACAACTTGATGAGAAAGGGGAAGATCGGCCCTGGTATTTGTTGCTTATGTATGAAGGAGGGAGAAGATAATCTACATTTATTTTACAAATGTTCTTTTGCAAGGAAAGTATTTCAGGATTTATGTAAATTTTTTAAGGTGAAAATTCCAGATTTCGAGAATACAGTGGAATTTATATCATGGGTTCAAAAAAAATCCTATATCTCATAATTTTGCCAGCGTTATACCACTCATACATCTGGTGCAATAGGAATAAACTGATTTTTGAAGAGATTAAGAGCAGCCCTGAGGAGACTTCTAATAACATCTACAAACTCTAGGAAAAAATGAAAATTGAATAGAGGCCTTAGGTGGATCTTTCAAAGCGACTACGGCCATTTGAGATTCACTACCCATTCAGTTTCTTCAATGGGGCTTCACAACACTCTGTTTGTGGGTGTGGTGCATGGCTGTTGATTTCGCCACATTATCACTATAAGATACACTGGTTTGGTGGTCAAGGAACTAATATGAGGGCGGAAGTGCTGGCGTTATGGGGCTTATTATGGTTTGCTTTTCAGCTGTATATCGACAACCTCTCGGTGTTCGGAGATTCAAAGGTTCTCATTGAGCACCTCAACAGGGGATCCAATCTCTTCCCTCCCTATCTTGTGACTTGATTGGAGCGCATCAAAATATTGATGGCCTCTTTCTCTAATATCAACTTTCAGCATATATTTTGGGAGAAGAATTCCCATGCAGACAGGCTCTCTAAGAAAGGATTGATGGGGGTGTTTGGTATTATGCACTATGTACTGGTGGATGCTGAGAGGCAAGGAGCAGTTGGCATGGTGAATTTTTCATGATCTCTATATGCTCAGCTTCTTGTTTTTGTGGTCTATGCCAAGTTTTCGTTCTCCATTTTTACAGAGATGTTTTATTGGGGATCTAATCCACGTTTTTTGGGAGCTGTTGTTTTTTCCGTGTATGGAGATTTTTGACTTCCTGTATGATGATAAATTGCAGTATTTTGCTTCTTTGCTGGGCGAATGTAATGATCCGGGGTTTCTTTGTTGTAGATTGCCTTACTGATTTGACTGCGACCTTTATGATCCATTATGGACTTCCTGTATTGATCTTTACGAATGTTAAAAGCAAGAATTCCATGTATATGGACTGAATAGACTTAAAATGTATGGATTTTGATCCACATAGACTTTTCCGCTGATCACAGAAGATATTTGTAATGACTCTTTAAAAAAAATATATTTGAACTGGCACCTATAGGCAAGAGTTTTTATCTCTTTGAAAAAAACTATTTTAACCCTTTATTAAACTTGTGTTGTTACTCAATTATGTGTAGTTTAGAATTGAATCTTTGTGGAGGGCGATAATTTCTTTGTCCACTCAATGTAAAAATTATGAATAATATATTATTATTGAATTCTAATTAATTTAATTGATAATTAATTATAGTATTTAAATATTCAAAAATATGATAATATTAGTGGATTGGAATTGGAGGCGGAGTAGTTGGAAGGACCCTAGTTGTCTCGATCCTTTGGTTCATGCCTCCTTGTCCATGAGGCTAGGAGTCTTCTTACTTTGTCATGGCGGGCATTGTTGTATTTTGTTTGTGATATCTTTGCATGAACTGTTTATTGTGTGTTTTGATTGGTGTCATTCAGCCTTCTCGTTTTCGCAGTTTGAACCCTACTTGTTATTGCGTTCGCCAATGTTTTGGGAACGTTAATGGCTTCTTTCTGGGCTTTGTGGCCCGTTTCTTGCCGCCCGAGGTTTCTGCCTACCGTCGCCCTCCTCCGTGTGCGGGTGCTCTTTTTGGGGTATCCGTCAATATTTCTCAAGGCTTTGAGGCTCTGTTTCATTTCACTTGTTTTGGGCTTGATAATGCGGCTATCAGGGGAGTCTGTGTCTTGTCAGAGTTTTTTCTGCAAATGTTTCTTTTGTTGGATCATTTTTGTTGGGGATTTTAATCCCTTCCATGTAATGTTTCCTACCCATTTAGGGTTTTGTATGTGCGGCCCCTACGGTCTATTTAGTCTGTAGTTTTGGTTTTTTCCATGGATTTTATGCTGGCCCTTCTAGTTTTCTTTTGATGGAGAATGTTTTTTTTTTTTCGTATTGGATGTTATAATGAAAAATGTTAATTTTTTTTCTATAATATATAATATTACAGGTTGTTTTTTTATGGATTATATCTATATATATATATATATATTTGGGGAGAACCATGGATTGTCAAACGTTGGAGCCCAAAAACAAACAACCATAAATTTATTATTTTACCTCAATTGTATTTTATTTTTTATATTTTTATTTTATTTCTATTTTTATGTAATTAGATTGACTCAAAATGTTTACATAATTACAATATCTCTTCTAGGACTAGAGAACACCTTTAGACACAATTAGGATCAATTGAATAACTTTGGAAAAAGAAAATTCCAAAATGTTTAAAATATAAAGTTTAATTTCCACTTTAATTTGTTTTTAGCTTTCCCAAAAAAAAAATCATAATAAAGTTTAATATTATCTCATCTTTATATAAACTTCAATTTACATTCAAATTAGATAAAGTAAAATGATACCAAAATTGTTAGTTAATAAAAGAATGTAAACAAATCAAATATCGCTAATTATTAGGAATTTGGCTTCTGTGATCCATAAAAGTGTATGCAATCTTTCGGTAAAAATCACATCAAAGTATATTTTTTCGACGTGTTTTGAACCAGCCAGTGTGGTTCATCATCACGACAAGATGAGAAAACATACTGGATGGTTCGAAACTGTCGACAAAATATATTTTGAGGTGGTTTTTACCAAAAGATTGTATATATCTCTAATCACTGTGAGCATTATTAGTTTTTAATAAATATATTTTTACCATTTTGTAAATATATTTTGTTAATTAGAAATAAAGTTGATTGTTTTCTAAGTTATCAATTTGGAAATGGTTACGAGGGTTAGCTCATCCATGAACCACATAGAAAAATAAATAAATAAATAAAATATTATCAATTTATATGCCCCATATCAGGACAAGACGTCTTCTTGGCAGAGGATGGCTATTAGTGGCATTATTTCTTTATCAAATTTGATAATTGCTGGAGATTTCAACTCTACTTTGCATGATGAGGAGACATGGGGTTCACATGGTCGTGTTGATCCATTGGCGGTTCATCTTGCGGATCTTTTCAATTCCTACAATCTCTGTGATTTGAGGATGTTGGAAAATGGCCCCACCTGGTTTAATGGAAGGCAGGGTGATGCTTCGATCTCCAAGAAAATTCACTGGTTTTTGGTTACCACTCACTTGTTGACGCAAATGGGGAAATGGACAGTGAAAATTGGGAATGCTCTGTTTTCTGACCATAGACCTATTATTCTCAATTGGGATTTTGCTAAGGTTGGCGGGGGTATCCCTTTCAAGTTCAATAGAGTCTGGTTAGGGGACCCGTGTTTTATCAATTTGGTAGAGGAACATTTCAGAATGAATTCGAGGGATAAAGATTCCTCTGTGATGGACTATCTTATGGACACCATGAGGAGTTTAAAGAAGGTAGTAAAGTGCTGGGAACATGATAAAAAATTGAAACTGAAGGTCCGGTTAGCTGCTTTCGAGTTGGAGATTGGTCGCCTTTTGAAGGAACTGGAGGAAGGTAATCCAAAAGAGGGCACCTGGAAAAAACTAAAGGCGGTAGAAAAGGAGAAGAGGCGCATTCTTCTGATTGAGGAGCAGTCCTGGAGGTTGAAAAGCAGGGCGATATGGCTTAGCGAAGGTGATAAGAACACTAAGTATTTTCATGCAATTGCAGAGGGGAGGAAAAACTCCAATGCCATTTGGCAGATCGAGGAAAATGGTACCTCATATTTCTCCTCAAAAGAATCAGTTTTCTATGATGATCAATGTTGGGCTATTGAGGTGATTCCCACTATGTATGATGAAAAGATGATAGCGGATTTCTACAAGCCATTCAGTGATTTGGAGATTTTATCGGTATTAAAGTCTTTCGCAGTGGATAAAAGTTTGGGACTAGATGGATGGACCCCGGATTTTTTTATCCACTTTGCTGAGATTCTCATTTCCCACATTACCAAAATGGTTGATGATGTTAGAGGGTCTGGGAAGGTCAATGGGGCCGTTAACTCCACTTTTCTTGTTTTGATCCCTAAGAAATTCGGTGCAAAATCCTTCAATGATTTTAGACCAATTTCTTTATGCAACACGCTCTACAAAGTAATTTCAAAAGCTATTGCAGAAAGATTTAAAAGGGTGTTGTCCAAATTTATTTCACTGGAACAATCAGGCTTTTTGAAAGATAGGTGTATTCATGATGCGGTGGCATCCACACAAGAAGTATTGCACTCCATCCACACAAAAAAATTGCAAGCTATGGTCATGAAGATTGACCTCTATAAGGCTTACGATCGGGTTGATTGGTGGCTTCTTGCATTCGCCAATGTTTTGGGAACATTAATGGCTTCTTTCTGGGCTTTGTGGCCCGTTTCTTTCCGCTCGAGGTTTCTGCCTACTGTTGCCCTCCTCCGTGTGCAGGTGCTCGTTTTGGGGTATCTGTCAATATTTCTCAAGGCTTTGAGGCTCTATTTCATTTCACTTGTTTTGGGCTTGATAATGCGGCTATCAGGGGAGTCTGTGTCTTGTCAGAGTTTTTTCTGCAAATGTTTCTCTGTCTGGTTTTTTGTTGGATCATTTTTGTTGGGGATTTTAATCCCTACCATGTAATGTTTCCTACCCATTTAGGGTTTTGTATGTGCGGCCCCTACGGCCTATTTAGTCTGTAGTTTTGGTTTTTTCCATGGATTTTATGCTGGCCCTTCGAGTTTTCTTCTGATGGAGATTTTTTTATTTTTTTTCTTGTATTGGATGTTATAGAATGTGGAAACACATGAAAAATCTTAATTTTTTGTTTGTTTGTTTTGTTTTGTTATATATATATATATATATATATATATATATATATATATATATATATATTTTGGGAGAACCATGGATTTTCAAACCTTGGAACCCAAAAACCAACAACTATAAATTTACTATTTTACTTCAATTGTATTTTATTTCTATTTTTATGTAATTAGATTGACTCAAAATGTTTACATAATTACAATATCTCTTCTAAGACTAGAGAAAACCTTTAGACACAATTAGGATCAATTGAATAACTTTGGAAAAAGAAAATTCCAAAATGTTTAAAATATAAAGTTTAATTTCCACTTTAATTTGTTTTTAGCTTTCCCAAAAAAAAAAAATCATAATAAAGTTTAATATTATCTCATCTCTAGATAAACTTCAGTTTACATTCAAATTAGATAAAGTAAAATGATACCAAGATTTTTTTTAATAAAAGAATGTAAACAAATCAAATATCTTTAATTATTAGGAATTTGGCTTCTGTGATCTATAAAAGTGTATACAATCTTTCGGAAATATAGTTTGAGGTGGTTTTTACCAAAAGATTGTATATATCTCTAATTACTATGAACATTATTATTTTTTAATAAATATATTTTTACCATTTTGTAAATATATTTTATTAATTAGAAATAAAGTTTATTGTTTTCTAAGTTATCAATTTGAAATGGTTACGAGGGTTAGCTCAATTGGTCAAATCCCTATCGTTAAAGCACCTTTGTTGTTGAGAGGTCATAGGTTCAATTCTCTCGACACTCTTGGGGTTAGGCTCCATGGTTGAGCCAGCAGGAAGTACTCCCTTTGGGTGTACCTGTCTAGTACAACTAATTTTTGGATGTAGTGATTATCAATCTTCCGGATCCATGAACCACATAGAAAAATAAATAAATAAATAAAAAGATGTCGATTGAAACCCTAATCTCACTAAAAATGCAATGGCTCAACCACCTACGCTCTTATTCCTACTCAAAACAAAACCTTGAAACCCTCACAGTCCAAGTTTGTGGAATTCTTGGAGGAGATCCCCAAAGTTGTAGTTCATGCCTTGTAACCCTGAACCCTGACATCCCCAAAGTTGCAGTTCATGCCTTGTAATCCTAAACCATGGCCCTTTAGTTTGCAAATTGTAGATTCATAGGCTAATACTGGATATATCACTAATAGAAGGTAAAACCTCTCTTTATTTTTGTGGCAGAGGTTTTTTTATCTCACTCTTTGAAGTCAAAGAGGACAGTGACCTAATATTTATAAGAGACCCTTATTTCATAGGAGCAAAATAACTATATCTAAACAAATGGAACCCATAATTCAACCCAAAAAATGACATCCCCTCAAATATCCTAGTTAGGGTTAAGCTACCTCACCTCCCCATGAACTACTATAATCAAGATTACCTCAAAAAGATCAAAAATGATTTGGGGAAATATATTGACAAAGTAGAGCATAATGTTTGTTTATGTTGAAATATGTGTTGAAGTATACCTAGAAAAAGGGTTACCAAGGTCCATCCAACTCTCTTTAGACAACTCGAGTTTTATTCAACAAGTATACTATGATCAAATAGCATTCAAGTATAAATATTTCCATGTATATGGCCATTTCGCAAGGAATTACCCAAAAGAAACCATAAAAGAGAAGTTGAAGAATAATGGAAGCAATGTAATAACCCTAGTCATAAATTCATGTAAATAAAGTTAATAAAGGAAAAATAATGACCAAGGTCATGGGACACATATTCCAAGATAAATGTTGTGAAAAACATCTTAGTGTGGGTGTTCATTTCGTTTATTATGGCTAAGGAAAATTGGCAAAAGCAAAGGCAAAGGCTTTGGAAAGGCAAGAGGCATTATTTGGCATTTTATTAATGAAAATAATGGAAATTAGGAGAAAAAGAAGGTGAAAGGTCACAGGTTGCATGTGAGGAGGAAAATGAAGGAAAAATAATGGAAAACGAATAAATTAGACGCGTCATTTATGAAAAGGCTTCTGAGGATCAGTTGACAAGTTTTTGTGAGTTTAACCTTTTTGTCAGTTCTATATTGGAGCTCTTTCTCTATTATCTCTCTCCCACACTCTTGGACACTTGAGTTTTCTTGGAACACACTAGCATTGGATCAAGGAAGGAAAGCGAAGGGAAATGAAAGAAAAGATCAAGAAAGGAAGAGCAGGATCAAGTGGATACAATGGGTTTACTTGCAGGTATCGATTTTCATGTGTGATTTGACATGCATTGATCAGGGGCTCAGTTTTATGCTCAAAAATAAAAATTTTCACAATGGCTCAAAACCTGAACGACTACGTAGTACTCATCGTTTTGAATCCGGTGCACTTCGTTTCACGCAAAAAGGATTATGTATGCTCCTAGAAATGAGTTCTGTTTGCTTTGCTAAACATGCAAAAAAAAATGATAGACATGTGCCAAGTAAGCAGTCCATACTGCTGACGTGACATGCTGACGGGGCAGGGTCAATTTTTTTTCATTTTCCTCCGAGGAGTATTGGACTTCCAAGTGGCAGCATTACATTGGTGGAAATTTTTGGTTATGTGGCGATTTTGTATTGGTTGGAAATTAGACCAATTGGGTGAGGACACGTGGTGCAGCCTGGGGTCGCCACGTGCCTCCAAAATGGTAAAAAAAAAATGTGGTTCAATACCAGAAGGGTCGGCAGGGGTCGAACACAGGACCTCCACCCTACCAGTTCCACACGTTACCATTCTGCTATACCGTTATTTCTTAATTGTATACAGTTCCACATTTATTTAATATTTGTAATGTTCAATGGCAGGGGGAGAGGGGGCCAACCCCCAATGCATATGACCATAGCTCGTGACCATCCAGCGGAGAAAACTCTTAAGAGTGGATCATAATATAGAGGCTCAAGTTATGGAAGCTGGAACAAGGATATGTAGCCCAAGAGTGGTGAACTCATTCATCAAATACCTTTGTTGATGTGTTGTATGGTGATGTACTGCACTTTTATTTGTTTATGTTCAACCTTTATTTAATGTTAAATTATTCATTAAATTAACATGAAAAACACTCTTGAGACTTGATAATTTGCAAGAGAAATTGAACCCTTAAGCACACATGAGTCATTTATTCAGAATCTGAAAGAGTAATTAGCACAACAACACTGACATACTTCATTCATATCATTTTTGGTATCAGATCTTCAATTTTTGTTGTGTAAGAAGAGATCTAATTGTTTGCAAGTTTGTGTCATGGTTACAAGGTTAAAACTCAAAAGAGGAGAAGGGAAGTTGGTTGAGAGCCCTGGAGTTGGGTCAAGAGGAAGAAGGGAAAGGTTTCCAAAATCTTCAACACCAGCACATCCTCAAGTTGAAGTTAAGTCTTCAGTGAGCATGTCTCATGAAGGAGAACTACCATGACAGAAGATGAGAGAGCATTCAAGAAGGAATTCTTTGATATGACTGAGATGGTTAAGGTCCTCTATGAAGAGAGGAATTTAAAGATGCAATGAGAAATTTCAAGGCCTCCAAGAGGAGAGGGTTCTCCAGGAGGAGGAGGCCATGGAGATGGTAAGAAGCCACCATCCACTCCACCATCATCCTCACCTCCATCTTCACCTTCCTCATCATCATCTTCCACTACCACAACTCTTCCATCTGTTCATAGGCATACTTCAAAAGGAGTTGGTAAATCACCTTTACTTAAACTTGATGTTAAATTTGAGCTTTCGATGTATAATGGTGAAGTGAATGCAAAGAAGTTAGATAATTGGATTCATCAATTGGAGCTTTATTACAGAATTCATAACCTTCAAGAAGATTACATAAATATTCAATTGTCTTCCTTGAGAATGGAGGGAGAAAAAATTGTATGGTGGGAAGCGAAGGCACAAGATGAGATTAAGAAAAACGGTAAGATCTCAATGTATAGGTCAAATTTTATTGCTTCCATTGAAAGGCAATTCTATCCTCTAGCTTACTTGCAAAAAGCTATTATGAGTTGGAAAAATTTTAGACAATTGAAATGTAAAAGTGTGCAAGATTATACTAATGAATTTATGAAAAGCACTCTTATGTTAGGTGTTGATTTGCATAGCCAAGAAACTTTGCTGAGGTACATAGGGGGTTTTCGTAGTTCCCTGAAACATGCCATCCTCATGTTTAATCCAACTAGTCTAGATGAGGTTTGTGTGCAAGCTACACACCTTGAAGCCAGAGGGAAAAATGTACAAGAAGAGGGTGAAAAGAAATCATTCAAGGGTGGTGAAAAAGGAAAGGGTTTCAAGGGTAAAAAAAAGAAGAATGCATCCATTAAGAAAGAATGGGAGAAAACCACATGTACTCATTTTTCCAAAGAGGGTCATGATGAAGTCCACCGTTGGAAGCTTCATCCAGAATTGAGGCCCAAGAAATTCAACAACAAGGGGAAACAAAAGACAACCGCTACCACACAACAGGATCTTGGATCTAACTCAGGAGATGAGACTAAAATTTCAGCCATGGTCACAAAGGGAAAATAAGCCATAACAAGTACTAGTTCATCAAATTGTCACAATAACACTCTATGTGAAGAAACAAGAATAGAGTTGTTTCATGTAAGCGTGATCTCAAAAAATACAAAAATTGACACACTATTTGAAAGTGGGGCTCAAGCGAACTTAATATATGAAGATTTAGTGAAGAAGCTTAATATTGAAACCTTACCTCATCATAAGCCATACCCTTTGGGTTATATAACCAAGGATACAAATTTAGAGGTTACAAGAAAATGTATTTTCCGGTTTGCAACTACCACAAACTTCATTGATGAAGTTGAGTTAGATGTTGTACTGCTTGACATATTAGGAATTGTTTTGCGTAGTCCATATCTTTATGACAGTAAAGAAGTATTCTATCACCACGAGAACGAGTACCACTTGTTCCAATATGGAGTGGAATATATTGTGAGAGCTCATCGCAAAAAGCTAAACCTCCCTTTAGTTAATGTTGGGAAAATGAAGAGACTAGTAAGCACAAGAAAAACATTTGTGCTTCTTATGATCAAACAAAAGAATGATAAGGATTTTGCATCTTTTGAAGGTTGTGATGATAAATTAAAATCTGATTTGTTTTATGTGGTAAGTCAGCATGGCGAGATGTTCTAGGAACCAAATGTGTTACCTCCCAAGAGAGTAATCCAACATGAAATACAGTTGTAGCAGGATGTTCCACTCTCGAAGATTGGTATGTATCACATGTCGATAATGGAAAGTGAAGAAATAAAGAAGAAAATCCAAGAATTGTTGAATAAAGGTATCATTCACCCATCTACCTCGCCATGTGGTTCACCGATTGTATTGGTGCCCAAGAAGGATGGAACATGGTGCATGTGTGTGGATTTCCATGCACTCAACAAAATCATGAAAAAGAATCAGTATCCACTCCCAAGTATTGATGATTTACTTGATCAATTGAGGTATGCAAAGTATTTCACTAAGTTATACTTAAGAAGTGGTTATCATCAAGATATAATAGCTGAAGAGGACATATGGAACACTGCATTTAAATTAAACAAGGATTGTTTGAGTGGCTTGTTATGCCTTTTAGTCTTTGCAATGCTCCAACTACTTTCATGAGAGTTATGAATGATGTATTGAGACCATTTCTTGATGAGTTTGTCATTGTCTACGTATATGATATTTTGATATTCAGCAAATAACGAGATGAACATGTCATGCATGTAAGAACAGTGCTTGATGTCTTGAGAAAAAAAGAATTGTTTTTGAAGATGTCAAAATTTGACTTTGGTAAAACTTATTTAGTGTATTTGGGACATATTATTGGAGGAGGTGAGTTGAAGATATACCCCTCTAAATTTGAGGTCATTGTGAATTTGACTACACCCAAGACAGCCACTGAGATAAGAAGTTTTCTAGGAGCAACACAATATTGGAGGAAGTTCATTTCTAATTTTTCTTCTATTGCAGCTCTAGCAATGAAGGAACTTTCGATGGATGGGTTTCTTGCAGCAATTCCACTTGGTAATTAGGTATAAAAAGGGTATATACAACAAGGTTTCTGATATTCTTTCTAGGCCTATTATTAATGCAGCTACTTTACTCAAAGAATATTCTGTTTTACATGAAAATTACATTGAACAATATGCATTTGATAATGAATTTCCAGATATTTATGCAAACTTGAGTCAAGGTCACCAAGTTGCGGAATTAGATTACCACGTACATAATAACTTCTTGTATCATTTGGGCAAGCTTTGTATTCCACAGGGTGAGAGAGTGAATGTTATAAGGGAAGCACACACTTCTCTTATTGTGAGATATTTTGGTGTAAGAAAAACATTGGAAAATATTTAGAGGTATTGTTATTTGCCTAGTATGCTTGAAAGTGTGTCACTTTTTATTAAAGGTTGTTAATTATGTGCAGTCAGTAAGCCTAGTAATAGGAAGTTAGGATTGTACACACTACTTTCAGTTCCTTCACGTCCATGGGAGAGTATTTCTATGGATTTTGTAGGAGGTCTTCCTTTGTCAAAAAGAGGTCATGATTATTTGTATGTAGTTGTGGATAGGTTTAGCAAAATGTGTATATTGATGCCATGTAAAAAGAAAGTTACAGCTGAACAAACAACTCATCTTTTCTTTCAAAATTTTTGGGTTCATTTTGGGTTTCCTACATCTATTGTAAGTGATCGAGATTCTCAATTTGTTGGAAATTTTTGGTCAAGCTTGTGGGACTTGATGGACACTAAGTTGAAGAAGAGTAAAAACATTCATCCACAAACAGATGGTCAAACTGAGATGGTCAATAGAAATTCATTCATATTCTTCGAGGATATTGCAGCAAACATCCTAAATTATGGGATGAACAATTGCATTGCATTCAACATTCTTACAACCGTGAAAAAAATTCCTCTACTCAAACATCGCCATTTGAGGCATGTCTTGGATACTTGCCAAAATCGCCATTAGATTTCATTTTGGGGAAAGATGTAGCTATCAATGGACATAGAGACATAGATAAAGCAAAGAAATTCAGAGAGAAAATTCATTTGATCCATTAAACAGTGCAATATCAACTAGAAAAAATTCCAAGGAAAGTACAAAGCAAGGCACAACAAAAATCGTGTGGATCATAAGTTTCAAGTTGGTGGCGAAGTCTGGCTTCATATTAGCAAGGAAAGGCTTCAAGGAGAAGGTAAAACTCTGAAACAAATCCATTATGGTCCTTTCAAAATTCTGGAAACGATTGGTAACAATGCCTTCAAGCTTTATTTTCTTTCATACATGCAAATTTATTCAGTTGTTAATGTTGAAAATTTTAGATTGTATGAGCCTCCTTTGATTGAAGATCAATGAGAGAATGTTCAGCTGCCATCTATTGAATATTTTCTCTAGATTTCTTTGTTGAGCTTCAACAAGAAACCATACTTGGTAGGAGGACAAGGACATAAAAAAGAGGAAGTGTTGAATATCTTCGAGTGGGGCTTAAAGGAACAAATCCTTCAAAAGCCAAATGGATATAAATTGGGAAGATGAGGGAATTGTACCCTCACGTGTTCAACAAATGAATATGATCTTTTGGTGTCCAAAAGCTTCCATTGGGGAGGAATGATCAGGGGCTCATTTTTATGCTCAAAAATCAAAATGATCAGAATGGATCGAACCTTGAATGACCGCATATTGCTCAGCGTTCTAAATCCGGTGCACTTCGTTTCACGTAAAATGGACTTCGTATGCTCCCATAAATCAATTTTGTTCGCTTTACTAAACATGCAAAATTAAAAAAAAAGGACAAAGAGGTGTCCTGTCAACATTCCGTATTGCAGACGTGGCATGATGATTGGGAAGGGTCAATTTTTTGTCATTTTCCTTCAGAGAATAATGGACTTCCAACTGGCAGCACTGCATTGGTGGAAATGTTTGGTTACTTTCTAGTTTTGTATTGGTTGGAAATCAGACCAATTGGGTGAAGACACATGGTGCAGCCTAGGCCGCCACGTGCCTCCCCAATGGTCGGAAAAAATTATGGTTCAAGACCAGAAGGGACGGTGGGTGTCGAACACGGGAGCTCCGCCCCGCTAGCGCCACATGTTACCATTCTTCCATACCGTTAGTTCTTAACTGTATACAGATCCACATTTATTTAAACTTCATAATGTTCAACCATAACTCGTGATGCATATGACCATAACTCGTGACCATCTAGCGGAGCCAACTCTTAAGAGCGGAGATTAATACTAATCCACTATTAAACTGCGCCTAGTCCATGATTATTACAACTAATTCAGAGCTATCCCTTAAGCATGGGGTTAGCGTTAAAACTGCTTAATTAACACTAACTACACTTAATTAACTTAAGATGGATTAACTTGTCGGTCTGCTAATTTTGGTGGAACTTCCAGTTTAGTGCCAGCGAACCGGGTTTAGCTCCAGTTAGCTAAATTTAGGCCTGAAATTGTGGAGAAAATGGAAATGGTCATACCTTTTGGAGTTTTCAACCAAATCAGGTGCAAAAAGACGCTAGATGACTATTTTTAGGCATTATGGACTCATTGATGCAAGCTTCAGGAGCAGGAAATCATTGTAAATAATTCATTTTGAAAATTGGAGCATAATATAGAGGCCCAAGCCATGGAAGCTGGACCAAGGAGATGTAGCCCAGGAGGGTGAACTCCTTCATAAAATACCTGCATTGATGTGTTGTATGTTGATGTACTATAATTTTATTTACTATTGTTCAACCTTTATTAACACAACAACACTAACATACTTCATTCAGATCATGCATGGTACATACATGTTTGTATTTGGTTCTCTTAATATCATTGGCATGGGATTTTCTAGGTGTGACAGTGTCCTTCAACCTAACCTTCCCATTTATGGATAGTCATGGTGTGATGGTTTCTCTTATATTTGGTTGAGTTGGATTGTCGGATGGTTTCGAAAATGAGTGAGGTGGTCTCCGAAAGAAAAAAACACATGGCCTCAGAATCCCTGAACTAGACTTGGATTGCAGTAATGCTAGATTTTAAGTACCTCGGTAGGCCTAGGAATCCTCAACCAATGAATGGTAGGATATACGATAAATCCTAGAGGTGTATGCCCTCGATAAAGCCTTGAAATCATCAACTAGTGTATGGCGGGATGTACGGTAAATCTTGAAGGGTGGAGTCTTGATTAGGGCTAGGAATCCTCGACCGGTGAATGGCGAGATATACAGTAAATCCTAGAGACTAGGAGGTAGGAAAATTCCTCATTGTGTAGGTGGAGAAATATGGTGGCATCCATGCTTGTTTATGGCCTAGTGATCCGGTGGCGATTACAATAAAGCATGAAGAAACCTAGTTTAGTTTGGTTTTGAGTCCCACATTATGCTTGGAATATGGCACAAGGGTGATTTCTTGAAAGACATATTTGGTTCAGCCAATCTATAGTCGAGTGGTTCATGGAAGTCTCATAACTATTTGGCTTTTGCATTCATTAATAATAGCTTCTTCTCCTTGGTATTTTATGTGTAAATGTACTAGTTCATATGTGGATTTTATGGTTGTTATATCCTTGTTATTTCTGTTGGTTACATGTTGGTTATGAATATATTTTATGACATAATTGATATATGGTTCTCATCATGTTTTTATTAGAAAATGAATATACAATGTATATATGTCCTAATATATGATAATGCAACTATTGTGATAAGGAAACAATTCTTATTTACAAATCTCATATGAGTATGAGACCCATATGCCCAGATCTGGTTTTATGACATGTAGATTACATATTTGTGACATGTTTGACGAAATTCTTGTCATGGTTAGTAGGGGTCAGATCAAGTATTTGTATCAAAGTTTGCACTATTATCTTTGTTCCCATGTTATTTATCATTTCTGATTTTTTCAAGAAGTTCCGAGTAGTGGCCTGAGTCTTGGCCTTGAAAAAGTGGCACAAAATTCGAGGTCGCTGGCACAGAAATAGCTGGAAAAGTCAACAGTTGTTGGAATCCATTGCTATGGGAGTGATTGGAAGGCCTCATTCGCATGCAAGGCTTGTCATGGGAGTGGTTGAGGGTCCAAATCAGTAAAATTTCAAGTTGCTTCAAGAGTTGATCACCTGAAAGGGTTGGTTGGCTCTTGAAGGTTTTGTAGTAAGTGTGGCAGGTCATATTGGTTGTGTTATGTCTGTTCCACATCCTTAAGGTGACCTAGGAGGGTGAATCACATCATAGTAGCCTCTCGTCAAATGTTTACGCAAGCAGACTAGTTAACTTGGGTAGATGTGGGAGGAGGGTGTTAAAGGGTGGTATCAAATTATGGTTCACCCATTGGACTGGATGGGCGGTGTGTTGGTCATGCATACATGTAGGTTCCATATGTCTTCTTTATGCTTGTGGTCTATGTGCTTGTTGTGTATGCATGGTAGATGTTAGGTCCCTATATTACTAGTGTAGTCCCTTATTGTTATAGTGTAGCCCCCTTATTGTTATTGTTGTACCCCTGTATTCCCCTTATTGTTATTATTTTGCGCCACAAAACTCCACTGTTTCTATTGTTGGCCCTTATATTATTATTGTTAGGTCAAATAGGATTATATTGTGACCCCATGGACTCCTATATATAGAAAGGAGGTTTTTTCAATTGAATCATCCGAGAATTGTTCATTTATGTAATGTAAATGAGGTTTCCCCCTCGAAGTGGTTGATTTCTAAGGCGTTGATCTCTCTTTTCTTCTATTTTGGAGCTAGTTTCATAACATTTGGTATCAAAGCTTTGGATTCCAAAGTTTGCCTGCTTCAAACAGGTCATTGTGGAATTTTCGCTATAACTTTTTTTCTACAAAGGTTTAGATGCTAAAAAACAAAACCATTTGCAAAGAAATCCTAAGGAAGTTCGTGTAAAAATTTCAGATATTGGTTCACAATATTTTTGGAGATATGATCTTTTGAAGTTAGGGTTTTTGCAAGCTCTCAAATTTCATCTCAAAGAGGTGACCATGGGAAAATCATCATAACTCTCTCTATGAGTATTGGATTGGAATTATGTAAAAATTGGCTGAAATTACATGGACTGTAGTTTTCTGTGTATCAATTTTAGAGCCTAAGGAGGAAACAATGACACGTGGCACACCGTACAAGTTCACTCTACTGAACTAATCCATAATTAGGTCATTTTGGGAGATTGGGAATAACTTTCCCTTGAAGAATCCAAATCAGATCAAACCTATGGCATTGGAAAGAAGACTCAGAGGGATATTATAGGACCGAATCTTAAATCTCAAGGATCCTAAATTACATAGATACATCAGTTTCAATATTGACCTCCTCAAAAGCAAGAAAAATGTGTGTATTTGTTTTTCAAATTGCAAAAGTCTTGTTTGAAAAATCAGTTTGAAGTGATTCCAAGGGCATATTGAAGCATACATATCAATATTGGGTTCTAAAATGCCCCCTAAAAATAATTCAATGCCCATTAAGCCCTCAGAAGGCTCTACTATGACTCATGAAAATGAAGAAGTGAAACATGATATATCAAAATTGCAAGAGCAAGTGCACCAAATTGGTCATGGTTGTGGTTGTGTCACCAGGTGAAAGTTGATGGTATCATTGATTGATGTGGTTGTCATGAGTATTTTTCGGTTATGCATTAGTTATGTATGTTAGTGTTTATATGTTGTTATGCATGCATTAGTATGGGCATGGTTGCCTTGAATGAGGTCATTATCAGAATTTTAGGTCATCACGATGTTGTTAGTATGTTATGTTGTTGATATGTTGGGTTGAGATAGAACAAGAGAAGCAGATCAGTGGAGCAAGGTTGTAGTACCGAACATCGGGGTAAGAGCAGATCATCATACATGTTTGTATGTTGGGTATGCAGGTATGTTAGTTAATGGATTGCTATGAGCATTAGGGTTACACACATGCTTTCCATTCTATTGTTGTTGTGGTTACATGCATGATATATGCTAGTTAATATATTCGATCACATGTACATGTGTTGGTTAGTTACAAACCTAGATCCATCTTAACTCTGGATTTATCAAGCGCCGAGAGGGATCAAATATTTGGTGAAACCTCTTATTGAGTGCAAAACTTGAGGAAATGTTTGTACCTGGAGAGATTTTATCCCTCTTGACATGTGATAGATCCATAGTTAAGATGGATCTATGATGGTTTTATTCGTGTGTGGCTAAGGAAAATTTATCAAAGATATGATTATTTTTATCAATAATATGTAAATATATCTAATATTAATATAATAATTTTAAATATGCTAAATTTGTCTAAGATTAACCTGGTCATTCTAATTTTAAATTTTCTTAGTACCTCAGTTTGGTGAGATGATAAATATTTTTGATAACTTTAATGATGAAAAATGATGAAATAAAAATTTTGAATGCAAAGTGACAATAATAGTGGTGTTGAATGATAGAAAATGCGAATAATAAGAATGTAGTCAATTACAAATAATCTTCATTGTGATCAATCTCAAACTATTTTCTTCTACTCTTCTTATTTTCACCCTTGTTAGTTTTGTCTTTTTTTTTATATTGATTATGTGAAAAGGACAGTTGAAATCGTAAACCATTTAAATCTTCAGCTCGAGATGTTGTAGTAAACATCGTACATTGTCTCTCTTACCCTCCAATATTAATAGGTTTAATTACTATAACACAAAAATAAATGTACATTGTCAATAATTTTTTGTGCCTACACTGAAATCAATGCACAGTCTTAATCCAATCACTTTAAAATTAATGTACCATCATACATCCAAATACATCAAATCATAAATCAACATCTACACTGAAATCAATGCATCTGATGCAAGCAATAAAATAAGATTAGAAAACAACTTCTACACTGAAATCAATGCATCTAATGAAAGTAATCAAATATGATTAGAAATCAACATCTACACTCAAATAAATGCATCTAGTGCAAGTAAGAAAATAGGATTAGAAACCAAAATCTACACTGAAATCAATGCATTTAGTGCAAGCGATAAAATAGGATTAGAAATCACCATCTACACTAAAATCAATGCATCTAGTGCAATCAATCAAATACAATTACAAAACAACTTTTACACTAAAATCAATGCATATAATGCAAGAAATCAAATAGGATTAGAAATCAACATCTACACTCAAATCAATGCATCTAGTGCAAGCTAGAAAATAGGACCATAAACCAACAACTACACTCAAATGAATTCATTTAGTGCAAGAAATCAAATAGGATTAGAAATCGCCACCTACGGTCATACACTAAAATCAATGCATTTAGTGCAAGCAATCAAATATAATTTGAAATCAACATCTACATTGAAGTCAATGCATCTAGTGCAAGAAATCAAATAGGATTAGAAATCACCATCTACACTAAAATCAATGCATTTAGTGCAAACAATCAAATAGGATTAGAAATCATGTACATTGAAATCAAGTCATATAGTGGAAGCAATCAAATATCATGAGAAATCAATATATACACTAAAATCAATGCATCTAGTGCAAACAATCAAATAGGATTAGAAATCACCATCTACACTAAAATCAATACATCTAATGAAATAAATCTTCTTCCCTCTCCCCCCTCCATCTATATCTATATCTTCGACCATCTCTCCTTCTTTGTCTCTCTATCTCACCCCCTTGAACACACATGCTCTCTCACTTCATATATATCAATCTCTGTATCCCTCCCTCCCTCTCTACATCTCTCTATTATTCCCTCTCTTCACCTTCCATTTATATCTCTATCTTCCCCTTCTTTGCCTCTCCCCTACTTCTATCTCTCTTTCCTCCTCCCTATTTCCCTCTCCCCTGCTTCTATCTCTCTTTCCTCCTCCCTCTCTCCCCCCCTCCAACTCCATCTATCTTTCCATCCCTCTCTCCACTCTCTCACATCCTATATCTTCCTTCCTTCCTCTCTCTCTCTCTCTCTCTCTCTCGAGATATTTATTTCCTTCTGTACCTATAAAATACATGTTCATGAAAATAGCATATATCCACATAATGTCAGACAAAATCAAGGTTAAGAAGACTTCTTGTACGAAAATCCCTCATTAATTTGGAATTAGGGTTTCCAAACATAGTCAATGGAATTCTTACGCAATTTCTTTCTTTTACATTTACCTTGCTACAATTGAGTCTTTATTATGTGTTATCACATCACCTAGTTTCTAGTTATAAAAGAAAATCAAATATTACCTTGGCGTGCTAATACCAAGCATGTTGTATATGTTTTTTTGTGTACGTGTGGTACTGTGTATGTGCATTGCGTATTCATGGTATCGTGAAATGTGTATTCTTTGTGTTGTACTATGTGTATGCATATGTATTGTGTTGTACACCGGGTGTAGATTTATGCATTGTGTTGTGTTGTACATCGGATGTAGGTGTATGTATTTTGTTGTGTCGTAAACCGGGTGTAGGTGTAGGTGTAGGTGTTGTGTCATACACTGGATGCAGGTGTATGTGTTGTGTTGTACGCCAGGTGTAGGTGTATGTGTTGTATGTTAGGGTTGGTGCATGTATTGTATGATGTTGTATGCCATGTGTGGTTGTATGTGTGTCACGCACACTATGTGTATGCGTATGTGATTGAAGAAAGGAATTGGGTGATTTATGGATGTGGTAACTATTTGGTGTGTGTACAAAAGGATAAAGGTGGAAGCTAAGGGATCACTTGAAGGATAAGTATCAATATTTTATTTCAGATTTAATTATGCATGTGATATATGATTCTAGTTTATGATGATTACATGCGATCTATGGTTCTAGTTTTTTATGGTTACACGTGAACTATGATTTTGATTATGATGGTTGTCTTTTTAACTAATAGGATGTGATACGTTTATACGTGACGATTTGATAAAACAAGTAGTTTGACTTGTTGTGATAGGAAGTAAAGAGAAATGAAAGTGTCCTTATTGAAAAGATTCAACTGAGTTATGATGTGAATTTATTTCAATTTATTTTGAATCTAATGGAAATTATGTGCTTGGTACAAGAGAGCATGAAAATTCTTGGTTGGATGGTTGGAATTGAATGCAAGAATTAGTAGCAATAATCAAAGGAATTGGAACAAGCAACAATATGTTGGTAAATCTCTTAAGGAGCAGGGCCATTGTGGGACATCAGTACCCAATAGTGTCTATTGAATGCGATAAGCATGCTATGACCAATGTGATGGTTTTGAGGTAGATATATGCCTTGGATTTTTTACCTTCCGATGTGAGGAATCCTTACCAAGAGATGGATCACCGAGGAAAGGGGATGTCGGGGAACTTGGAGGATGAGTCACTACACAAAACACGTTTACTAGATTTCTTGAGGGTCTGTGTAGCAGAAAAGTGAAGGTCGAGGAATGATTTTTTTTGGCCATTAACAATGCCATATGAAATCATATTCACATTGGGAGTGCGCCCTGGAAAAATGAGTCGATAACTATTCTTGAGGAGACAGGTAGTGCAGGATTGCGATGTTGGACATTGGATGCATTTTTTATGATGGCAGTGGATTCTAGACTTCCTGGGAAGGAAGTGAATCCTGGTACTACTTTTTAGAATAGAGGTGTGAGCCTCTGGATTCTCTTGTTGTAGATACAATCATCACATCCTTTTGTTTTCTGGTTGATAAAATGTGCATATGTATATTGTTAGCACTCCACCAGTTCTCCGAAGGCTGAAAAGGAGAATGACAAAGGTAACCACAAACCACTTTGACATAGCAGCTAGCCCTACTAGGCTGAGAGGGCTCTCTCAATGTGATCACAACCAAGGATTTATTGTAACATGAAAGATATTATGCTAGATATGATAGGCTTAGGTAGGTTTTAAGAAATTTAGGGTTTGATGTTGGATCAAAGATGAAACCAAGTAGCTAGGTCTAAGTATCAAAGGGCTTACATTTGCAAAAATTTAAAGGAGCAAGGTAGAAATGAATCTATGATGGTTTAGGGTTTTGTAGGTATGGTGGTGAGTCTGAAAGAGTAGAGGGATTTAATTAGCATGTTCATTCATGAATTCATTAAACTAGAAGCATAAAACACAAGATGACATTTCCATATAAACAAAGCTAAATTAATAGAATCCTGACTATGAACTGTAAGGAAATCCATTTAAAATACATGATATGAAATAGGAGCTACACATAATTCAATAAATACTATAAGAGATAAGATACATGATCATAACATCACTGCACATGAATTACTAGATAATAGCTGCAACTACATCCTTTGATTTCTGAATATGAGTGAAAGTACAAGCTACAAGATTACAACCCATTGATGTCCAACTGGTCAAATGACTTTGAAAATGATAGATATAGACCAAAAAAACATCTCCCCTCTCTTAGGGATCGAATCCATCAGTTGTGGAGATGATTACATGATAATCTCAACAAAACCCTAATCTCTAGTGGAGGTCAACCAATTCACCTCATCATAGGAAAATAGATACATCTGACCAAAATTACATTTACAAGAATGTATCTACCCTAATTTACCATTTAATAGCTCAATTACACCTCGTGACATCATAATTCATTAATTACACCAGTAAAAGTCAAACTAGGTCAAGATTTCAATGAAAATTGCCTTCTGGAGAAAGCATAGTGAGCTGGAAAAAAGTGTAGCGAGCTCAGCAAAATTTAATTTTAGAGGCCTTCTAGGTGTCCAAATCAGGATCAGAAAGTACCATTGGAAAGCTTTGGATGTATGCTACATGATAGGCTCACCAAGAACTGAAAATGATATCTCCTAGCCTTCCAAATCTTCAATCTCCCAATACTACTCATAAAGCGTAGCGAAGGCTCCAAAAACAGGGCAGAAAGGTGAATTTTAGATTTTTTTGGGGAATTTTGGCCCCCCGAGAATTGACTGACATGGCCCAAATACTAAATTAGATTTATATACTCATCAAAAGGAATCCAAATATTCTAAGTTTTCCTCCAATGGACCCCCCCAACAAAAGTGTAGCGTGGCCCACGCTATGCTTTTTCCAGTATGACTCGTTTTTCAAATTTCCAATTTTGACCAAACTTTCTCAAAAACCAAATCTGCCCAAAAACTCTTCAAAATTGGTTCAGATGCACCTCATAAGGTATGTTATGCAACTATGGAAGCACCAACAATAATCTCCAAGTTTCCCTTCTCCTTTTGATTTTTTAGGGTTTCCTTCAGTTTGGCTTGCAACTGTTTGACTATGACATTACAAATTTGATTTCTTGCATAGTAATGGTCAACCATGTGTTTATGTATCCTATTATCCCTGTTGGTATTTTCAAGGAAAATGTGCAATCAAAATTCTTCTCCTCAATTTTCTTGTTTGTAATGCCACCTCAACCATTAGGGATGATGTCATCCCCTAAAATGTGATTGGTTCTCATAAAGTGAATTTTGATTGTACATTTTCCTTAGGAGGAGAATTTTGATTGTACATTGTCCTTGAAAACAATGCTTGGAAAGTGGTGTAGACATCATTTCAAGGGTGGTTAGGGGCTCATGTCTTATCACTTGACCTCCTTTGTTATAAGTTTTATTCTCCTCAATTTGGTTGTTTGCAAGGGGCAAAACCCTAGTATGACAAAACAAGGGAAGGGGAAAAGGGATAGAATGAGTGGGTTAGGGAAGGGAGATGAGTGTGGGAAAATTTAGGCAGATGGGAATTGGTTTTAGGGAGGTGTAGGAAGTGAAATGGAGTGAAATGAGTGAGGGAATTGGGCTAGGAATTTAAACACAGTCCTAGCTAGGAAAATTGCCCAAAATGGCAGAATTCGACTAGGGTTTAGGATTTGAGACTTAGAAATGGGGAATGAAGGGGTTTGAGTGTGAGGGAGATAAAAAAGTCTAGGGGAAAGTGAAATTACCTTTCAAACTTTTAAAAATAGGGCTAGCCATTAAAATGTAGCATAGAGGCCAATGGAGGGTTTTCACACCAAAATTATGAAATTGAGCTGCAAGGAGGGGTTTGCTGAGATGAAACTTACTTTTCCATAGATTCTTGACACATTTAAAATCTTTAGGAGCCTTGAGAAATTGGTTTTATGCCTCCAAGAGAGAAAATGCAGCCTTGTGAAGAAAGCGTAGCGTGGAGGGTAGAAAGCGCAGCATGGCTTCTTTGACACAAAATTATTGAGTTTTTTTGTCTTGAACTTTCTGAATTTTCACTTGATTATGGATGAGAGCTCTTCTTCAATGATTTGAATGAACAAATGATCTTGTGTTGGTCTTTTTTAGCTTGTGGTGGTCACTTTTCTTCATGGTAGTGGGATAGCCCACTACATGTCCTTTAACTTTGTTATTGAAAAATTGTAACTTTGACACTTTGTATGCAACTTTAGAAACATGATGAACTTATTACATATTGAAAACATAAATTACATTTGAAACCAGACCTTATTGAACAAAATTACCTATTACCACTCCTCCAATTGCCAGATTTTATGCATGAAATGACAAATTTGGTGACCTTGAAACCCTAATGAACTAATGGACAAACTGAATTGAATAGAATCATAATGGTGATGACTGGAGTGATGCTAATGAAATTTCAATGATGGTACACTCATCTGAGTGATGACAAGGACCAACATGTAAAATTTTGAAAGGAGTGGAAATAGTCCTATACCTACTACCCAGTGAAAAAAATTTACTTGAAGACCTAATGAAATAACATAAAATTGACTTTGAGAACCTAACAAGACATGATAAGAGCCCATTTGATCATTGGTGATAGGCTGAACCTACTGACACTAACATTGGCTCCAGCAGGGGACGACAGCTCCTTGGAGGTGTCAAGAACACCGTAGACCAAGTAGCCTAACCATTGGGCATGTAGTCAAAATTAAAAGACGAGACTTAATAATGAAAACTGACTCAAAAATGAAATAAAAATTACAAAAATTATTGATGGCAGCATATCGTCGAGACTTGAGGGCTTCAAATATTGATGACAACTACCTTCCTGTTGAAGACATATGTACAATCATGTGAAGTGATCCTTCTAATTTAACCAATCTAGCAGATGGCTACTTACTTGAATTCTTCTTTAATTTTCCTCGAGTAGGTAGAAAAAACAAAAGGTAGGAAACTCCGAGTGTCCACTGAAAAAGTCCTCATGATCCATAAATTCAAGAAAATATATGATCCCTATAGACTGCAACAAATCAATGTAAGCATCTTCAATAACTTGAAATGTTACCTTGTCTTGAGATCCAGCAAAAACATAAGCACAACCTTCATTTTGATCTGAAAGAATACTTGGTTTTTGATCCATAGGAAGGCATAAGGAAGTATGACCTTCTGCTACCTGAGTGTTGGTTGTAAATTCCTCAAGCATGAGAAACTCTGATTCTATCTCTGGCATATTATCTATCTCAGACTCATTGATCTCCTTCCATTCATAGTCTAAGTCATCTTTTAACATAAAACATTCTCCAATATTGTTAAACATGACAGCCCTATTGGTGAGCCTTGGTATTGCACCAAGAGTGCGACAAATCCCAGGGGTTGCCCTACTTTACTTTATCAACCCGGGGTTCGTACAAACTTGGAGGTGATAGTGTTATATACGCAGCAGATGCATTCTGCTCATGTCATCCTCTTATGCTTTACAAAAAGGTGCTATTTCTTAAACTGTGATAAGGAATCAAAAGTAAATTGCTGGAACGAAATGACAGAAAGGAAACTAAACTAAATTTTTGAAAAGAAATGACAAGAATGAAACCAATTTAATTTGCAGAAAAGGAAATGACTGAAAAGAAACTAAACTATATTGTTGAAAAAAAATAACAGAAAGGAATATAATTCTAAACCACACTTAACTTGGCCAAACGACTAAATGCACTCTATTTATTCTATGGTCTATCTACCATGCTTCTACCCATGCAACTAAGCTATCCATGACTTAGTCCTAATTGAAAAAGTGTTGATTTTGCAACTTGGAGGAAAGAAAAGGGCTAAATAGGCTAATGGATGGCTTAACACATGAAACATTGATTAGAAGTGGAAAGCGGGGGTTTAAACCTTATAAAACCTTATAATATAGCACAAAGAGGCTTTGGAGAGGAATAATTTGAAATATGCGATGGCAGAAATGTGATGGAGGCAAAAGTTGCAATATGCGATATCGCAATCGCAATATCGAAAAATTAAAGGGATAGTGGAAGTGTTTTTCGGGAGTGGGAGCGAAGTGCGAAATGCGATGAGGTAAAATTGCGATGTTTTGATTTTGTAATATCGCAATTAGCAAAAGTGAGTGGTAAGTGTTTAAAAGAAAAGGGAAAGAATTACAGTTTACGATTTGCGATGTGGCGGTAATATCGCTTCGGTGAAAAGGAGCGGTAAGTGTTTAAAGGAAAAAGAAAATAAAGCATGCAAAGTGCGATTGCGATCGGCGACGTGGCGGTGGGACCGGTGGCAAAGTGCGATCGCAATATCGCATTCGGCGGGTAGGAGCGGTAAGTGTTAAAGGAACCAAATAAAAAGTGTGATTTGCGATAAAGTGATGGGCTTTTTAGAAAAAGGTGGAGGAAGGTTCTTTCAAAGGTTTTTGACATAGAAATGAGGAGTGAAGGAGAAAGGAGAGAAAAAGGAATATGGAAATTGGGGTCTGGAAGCGGGAGTTGTTAACAAGGACCAAATGGGAAATGCGATTGCGAAAAGGAGCGATGGTAAGTCCAAAGGGAAAAAATGTTGTTTCTAATGTTTTTGACTGTTTTTAATAAAAGAGCAGCAAAGGGAAGTAGAAAGGGATATTGCATTCAGGCTTGGAATGAGAGAGCGTTAACAAAGATCAAAAGCGATTTGTGATTTGCGATGGAGCGAGGTACGACGAGCAGGAGTTTTGAGGAGAAAGGGCGGAGGTCTAATTCTAAGGCTTTTCAAGCATTTTGGGAATGAAAAGGGGCGATGGATGAAAATAAGAGAAAAAGGAGGGAAATGGAGGCACAACAGCAGTGCTCGGGCCTGAAAACAGAGCCGGGAAATGAAGCGAGATGAATTGGTGATATTCCTGGGGATTTTGATGCTTATTCCTTGCAAACAAGGTTGCAGATTCATGTACGAAAAATAGAGGAAATGCGTGACAAAACAATGAACATAAAGCAATTTTTGGTCTGTGGGACGATCTACCCTCCTCGAGCTCTATTGACAGAGATGAGAAGGGGGTCTTGATCCATAGCTTTTAGAGTTTTATCCTCTATTATATTACTCACAAGAAAATGAAAAACTACAACAACACACTGAAATAAAATCTAAGCAGCGATGAAACTATGAGAAGTAGAACTAATTGAATTCCAGAAAGAAAACTAGCTTAATGGAAAAAAGGAAAAGATAGTAACAACAGAGAAGTTGAGGCACATGCATTAGGCCCTAACCCTTAAGCCTAGCTCTCTGAAACTTAAATCATTCGAATGAAATCAATCTTCTCATTTCATAAAAGAATAACCTCATACATCTCTAAAATTTTGATCACTGAGTAAAATAATAAAAATCTCAATAGCTTGCAACAAAGTTTCAACTAGAATCGATTGGAATTGACTCTCTCTTCCTAGCTCTAGCTCTGCTCTATTTATTCTACAGGGAAGCTACCAAAAACTCCCTAGAAAATGGTGATTGAGTCCACGTCACTCCCAGTAAACAAAAATTTATTTTTCTCTCCTCTTTGAGTTGATTGGCTACCTCTGGAACTCAAACTGCTGGAGAGAATCTTTGGGGTGATTGAGTCCACTTGACTCCAAGTGAAGTATGGCTTGAGTGCACTTGGTCTTGAGTCACTTGGCTGCCTCTGGAATTCGAATTTCTAGAGGGGATCTCATGAGGATCCTTTGGCTTCCTTTGAGATTTAAGGAGGGTGGAAAACCCCCTTGAATATCTCTAAGATTTCTCCCTAATTTCCTAACATTGTGCTCATTTATTCTCCAACCTTGATCTTCCAGTGGTAGGGAGCAAGTCCCTAAATCATTTCCTTCCCCAAATCTACATAATATACCAAATATTCTCACAATATTATATAAAAATAACCAATATTAGGGAAAAATATGCAATTACCTTTAAACCTTCCTAAGAAAATATTAAAGCATAAGAAAACATTATTAAGTGCAGAAGGAGAGATTTAATATATATATATATATTCATGTGCATAAGGAAGGTAGATGGGTCTAAGAAATGTTAGATGGGCCTTATTTTATGTCTAATTTAGAGGCCGATCACCTATCATATTCATGAAAGAAAATAGTTCCTGTTAGTTGATCTCTTTGCATGATATCATCATCACAAATTGGATTACTCACAACAACTTCTTGTATAGTTTCATCAGTCCCATCGCTGTCATAATTTAAACTCAAATTTTCATTTTAAATAATAGAAGAAGTTTCACTAACACATTCTTGACTATGTGAACACTACAAACCTGCATTATCTTGGGCTGTAACATGAATTTCAGGAGCTGATCTATTTCATCTTCAGACACAGGAGAAACTTGAGTTTTATAGCAGTTAAAATTGGTTTGATGATTTTCATTTTCAGGATCGAGAATAGGCATTTCTCTTTTTTCTCCCAGACTATTTCATCCAAGGAGGAAGCTACTGATTCCTGTTGAGAAGAAAATTCATAAAGAGCTTCTATGATCTCATCATCTAGACACTCTTCATCCCCATATGAATTTTCAAGAAACTCATTGAAATTTTCAGAAATCTCGCAACAACTATCAATCATCGACAAGGAAGAATTAGAGATTTGATAATGTTGAAAGAAAACTGAATGAAATCCCTTTAGAGAATATAAATTGGCACATGTTAGACTCTCATACCATGATCTCACTTTTTCCTACAAGGTAGCCATGAACATTTTCATCAAATAATCTTCAGGAAATTCAATCTTCAGTCTGTGAATATGAAAATTAAATTTGACCAGTTGCAAACTAGCATCTTCTCCATCCTTACCTTTAAAATTTGAAAATCCTGTTTGCCAAACTATACAAGGAATACGATTCAAAAAACTAGGAATATTAGCTCGATCCATAGGAGCATACCTTTGAGCAGTTGAATCCATTTTAACAAAAATGAAGTCACCAAGAAGTTCTTCAGACTACCGGTTCTTGAAAAGTGGAGTCACCTTGAAAATTACGAACCTTTGGGTTCTTCGACACTGGATTCGCCAAGTGAATGATGCACATCCTTATTGTGCCTAATCACTCTTCACCATCAACAATCCGATATGATCCTTTTCATTCTTTCCCAGTGAAGACCTATCACTTCGTTCCCCAACAATGACGCCAGGATGTTAGCACTCCACTAGTTCTCCAAAGGCTAAAAAGGAGTCTGACAAAGGTAACCACATACCACTTTGAACTAGCAGTTAGCCCTATTAGGCTAAGAGGGCTCTCTCAATGTGTTCACAGGCAAGGATTGACTGTGACATGAAATATATTAGGCTAGATATGATAATATTAAGTATTTTTTAAGAAATTTAGGGTTTGATGTTGGATCAGGGATGAAACCAAGAAGCTAGGTCTAAGTATCAAAGGGCTTACAACTGCAAAAATATAAAGGATCAAGGTAGAAATGAATATAAGATGGTTTATGGTTTTGTAGGTATGTTGGTAATTCTGAAAGATTAGAGGGATTTAATGAGCATGTTCATTCATGAATTCATTAAACTAGAAGCATAAAACACAAGATGACATTTCCGTATAAATAGAGCTAAATTAATAGAATTCTGCCTATGAATTGTAAGGAAAGCCACTGAAGATACAAGATATGAAAGAGGAGCTATACATCATTCAATAAATACTATAACAGAGAAGATACCTGATCATAAACTCACTACGGATGAATTCCTAGATAATAGCTGCAATTGCATCCTTTGATTTCGAAATATGAGTGAAAGTAGAAGTTACAAGATTACAATCCACCGATGTCCAACTAGTCAAATGAATCTGAAAATTATAGATATAGAACAAAAAAACATCTCCCCTCTCCCACGGGTCAAATGCATTAGTTGTAGAGCTGATTACATGATAAGCTCAACAAAACCCTAATCTCTAGTGGAGGTCAACCAATTCACCTAATCATAGGAAAATAGATACAACTAACCAAAATTAAATTATAAGCATGTATCTACCCTAATTTACCATTTAACAGATGAATTAGACCTCATGAAATCATCATTTCATCAATTACATCAGTAAAAGGTCAAACTAGGTCAAAATTTTAGTGAAAATTTCCTTCTAGAGAAAGCGTAGCGAGCTCAGAAAAATAACTTTTGGAGGCCTTCCAGGTGTCCAAATCAGAATCTGAATGTACCATTGGAAAGCTATTGATGTATTATACATGATAGGATAATAAAGCACTAAAAAAGGTGGCTCCTATCCCTCCAAATATTCAATCTCCCAAGACTACTCATAAAGCGTAGCGAAGGCTCCAAAAACAGGGCATAAAGGTGATTTTTAGCATGTTTTTGGGCATTTTGACCCCCCCAAAATTGGCTGACATGGCCCGACCGTTGAATCAGATTAATATACTCATAAAAAGGAATCCAAATATGCTGATTTTTCCTCCAATGGACCCCCCCAAAAAAATCTAGCATGGCCCACGGTACGCTTTTGCTAGTATGACTGGTTTTTCAAATTTCCAATTTTGACCAAAATTTCTCAAAAAAAAAAAATTGCCCCAAAAATCCTCAAAATTGGTCCAGAGGTGCCTCATAAGGTATGCTATGCAACTAGGGAATTATTAGTAAGAGTCTCCAAGTCGTCCTTCTCCTTTTGATTTTTAGGGTTTTCTTCAATTTGGCTTGCAATTGTTTGAATTCGACATTAAATTTTTTATTTCTTGCATAGAAATGGTCAGCCATGTGTTTATGTATCTTTTTATCCATGTTGGCCTTGTCAAGGAGCTTCTCCAAGTGATTATTGACCTTCTTAAGCTAAAACTACTTGTTTTCTTTGATTTCCACGGATATTCTTTATTTAAAACCCAGCTCTTCATCTGGTGGATTCTGCTCTCTTTCCTTCTACAATGCTATTTTGAGACCCATGGTCCTTGGTCTTTTCCTTTTCACTTGCTCTTCATGCTTCTCTGACTCTTCAGTGCCAATCAATGCCATACCTTTCATATTGTAGGGGCCTTTGTTTTGGGATAGAACAGTTTTGAGTTGCGGAGAGCTGGAGGACAGGTGGCAGAATGCAATCAAGGTAGATAGGGAGTTTTCACGGTTGCGAAAAGCTAGAAGAAAGGTGGCGCAACACTGGCAACGAGAAGCACAAATGGTAGAGATGGGAGACAAGAAAAATTAGTAGAACTCCCAGTGATAAAGAATAAGCGGAAGGTAGCGGAGCGAGGAAAAAGAAAGGACTGACAATGTCAGTGGAGGATAAACAAATAGGTAGTCAGTCAGTTCGGAGTTAGTTAGTCAGTCCGGCGAGAGGCAGAGGAGAAGCAGAGCCTCAGGAGAGCTCTGTGTGAAGTCTTTTGTACTAAACTAATATTGTAATAGACTCAGCGGAGAACATGTATGCTATTTTGTTATTGATAATGAAATCGGGTTGTTGTTGCATGTGATATCGCGAGTTGATTGATGGTTAATTTCTTATGATGAATGTATGCCTAAATTAAATTTTAATTCAGCACTCTGAACATGTCTTAATGAATGATAGCTCCTCTTCGAGTTAATATGTATGTGGCTTCTAAATTTGCATAGCTGTTTTTTTTGTTCCTATTTGTCTTATACATGATCTATCTTCTAATCTTATTAAGGTCACGACACGCCTCGGGTGAGATGCCCTACTCCCTTGAGCAGGGTGAAAATGCCGGCGTTGTTCTAGACTACTGCGGAAAACTTGTTGGCCTCAAACCTAAACTTGGGTCTTGCCCAAAGACCTCCTTTTTCACCAACAAATGGTTTCGTTGCCAAGACCTGAAAACTTATTTGGAAGTCAGATCATGGTATCTTGGATCTATGAGAAGGAACTACAAAACTGGTGGTACAAGCACATAGATTAGTTCATAGCGCAATAAGCGGAACTTCGGCAGGAGAGGGAAAAGACTATCAAATATCGGGTCCTGTTTTCTGAATCTGAGAGTGAACTCTATGAAATTTTCTGGGGAAAGTTTCCCAAAGAGCTTTACAAATGGTTGCGGAGACTTCAGATCAAGTCACTCCCAGGAGGATCGCATAGATTTTGTCGCAATTGGATGCACACATATTTAGTAGAAATTCATCAGTTAGATAGATATCTAACCTGAGAAATGGATTTTTGGGTACAATCTACCTTAGAGGGCTACAATTTAGAGTTTTCAGCCGAGTGTTAGCAATATTTTACAAAATCCAAATACATATTTAGATCTAGGTTGTAAGGAGAAATTTTTAAAGAGATACTATTGTGGATTAAAGCTCTAATGGTTGACGAGGGATTGATGTCACTCTAAAGCCCTGAGATGGAGACCTAAACATCCAGTACTAGGGGAAGGAGTTGAGGGAAAGATGATATGAGTAAGGAAAAGGGGGGAATAGCAATATGGATGTCGGAACCTCCAGTCGGTTGAGAGAGTGGAGAGCACATCGGAGGGTGCAGATTGCTAAGATGAAAGAGTTTGATAAGCAGAAGAAGAATCAACTAAACAAGGAAAAGGTGTCGCATATGATAGAGGAAAGAGAAGGTCAGATGGGATCCCAAGGAATGGGAGGGACCATTAAGGAAATTAGGCAAGTTTATAGGAGCCTAGACTGAAGAGAAAAGGGAGAAATGTCCAATGAGGAGGATGCACGCCTCAAGGAGGAGTCTGATGTGGAGCTGCATGTTGCGATGGAGCAACTATTTCAAGAGAGGCTGAAACTCATAACACAAGGTAATCCCATTCCCCAAGTTTCAAATAGCACTAGTACTAACCTTCCCCTGGTACTCTATCATCCACCTGATAAGTTATTTGTTAAGTTACGGGAGTTTAGCAAGTTGAGTAGTACTAAATCCACAGTACAGATGTCTACTAGAAATAGTGCTGGTAGTACAATATCTTAGACGGGAAGTAGAGGTTCTGTTTTCGTACGACCAACACAAGGAAAGATGGCGAGATCGTTCACCCGATACCCAGAATTTTATGGAAAAGGTAACGAAGATGTAGAGCAACACTGGTATCTCTGCGAAGCAATTTGGAGAGCTCGACAGACACCAGATGTAGTTAATTTAATTGAGTTTCAGACCATGCTGAGAGAAAGAGCTTTGCGTTGGTTCATTAAATGGTCAGAAGCACACCAGAACCCAGCAATAGATGATGTGAAGAAATAATTTTTCCAAGAATTCAAATTGCCTCAGACAAATCAACAGGGATTGTCTGAATTGTGGGAAATCAAACAGTGGGAAGGAGAAACAACCTGGGAATTGATGAGAAGATTTAAAGGCACATTTGAAAAGCTAAGTTACCTAATCGATCCAAATCACCAGCGAGATTGGTTCATCAAAGCACTCCTACTATTGACAAGGACACCACTGATGCAACATAATATTGATACCCTTCAGGATGCTCTCGAGCAAGCCACGAAAATAGAGGCTATGGCGGGTTACCCATAGGAGTTCAAAGGAGGAGCAACAGTACAAGATCATTCCATAATAGGACTACAACATCAAATAGCAAGTTTGACGGAGAAGTTGAAAGACATTCAACCGGTATGACCTACAAGGCCCAATGTGTGGTGCACACATTGCTTGATGGAAGGACACATTTCCACAAAATGTCTGAGGTTTCGAGGAGAAACTGTTGGAACTTTTGCGACAGGAACACAGGGGGCCCCACTAGTTGATGGAGTTGCGCAGATAAATACTCAAGGACTATACCAACCACAATTCTAAGGGGGTGAAGAGGAGGAATGAGAGGTAGCAGAACTGGAGGAAGAGGACCAATAATATGTTATAACTGTGATTAGGAATTGCATGTAGCGAGGGAATGTCCGCTACCTAGGAGACCATGGTGCTCTCAATGCAGATTTAATGCACATGCAACTAAAGACTGCCCAGAGTTGATTACGAGATGGGAATAAAGAGCCAAACAAAGGGGAGCTAACCTGGTTAATGCAGAAAAAAGAATAACATAAGCTGAACCCATGCAAATTGTAGCTATAGTAACGCGGGGAGGAAATAAAAAAAGGGAGGATGCATGGGACATGGATCCGGTAAAGCTAATCAAACCTACATCCCCAATCAAGCTTTCAACCCAGATCGACAGAGGCAGTATTTCAAAGGGGTCGTGGAAACATTTTCCCAATTAGGGAGACATCAGAGTATGGAACTTCCACAAAAGCCCAACGAAAGAGAGAAGGAAATCCATACAAGTACATTGATCGAGGAATGGTTCCGATTGTTCCAGAAAATTGTAAACAATGGACCAATGCTGGAACAACTAAATAAAAATCTAGAATTGGTCGTGCAAGGAAATGCAGAACCTGGAGACTCAGGGAATTCAATGAAAAGTACATAAAAAGGGTGAAAAGAAACAAGAGAAGAACTGGAAAGGAGTTCCATGTGAATACCCAGGTCGCGATATTTCAAATCAGGGATAAAATGCTTGATCTCAAATCATATGTCAACATTCTACCCCGAAAGACGTGGGAAACACTGGGGAAACCAAAGCTGACATATTCACCAATAAAACTCAAAATGGCTAATCAATACTGTATTGTACCTATAGGAAGGTTGAAGAAGTCAAAGTTGATGTCATGGGAGTAAAAAACTATACAGACTTTGAAGTAATAGACATCATGGGAGGCAATGATCCCTATCCTGCTTTGCTGGGGATAGATTGGGCCTTTGAAAATTATGCAGTGATTTATTTAAAGAAGGAATTAATGATATTTGAATATGGGGAGGTCAGAGTAGTTCAACAATTGGACCCATATCAAGGAACCTGATACACAGAGGCTGTTGACAACAGAGAGGAAACACAACTTCTAGATCAACTATACCAGATGACAGCAGGAAGAAGAGAAGATTATATCAATCCTACAACAGGAGGGACCGTAAGTTGGAGAAGCGTTCAGATTTCTGACTTGAGATCAAAAGTAGCATGGGATGATTAGCAACAGGGAGGATATGAAATTAACACCAGAAGATGCACCAACATTTGGGGAGTCAACTAGATTGGTACAGAGGTAAGAGAATATCTAACTTTTTTCAAATACGCATGATGTAAATACATTCATTACAAAAGTGAAAGAAAAATTACCAGTAGAACATAGAGTCCCTCTCATGGACGTATCACTACAATCCACGTCAGCAAGGTGGTGGGCTACCCATCACATCTCTCTTTCGCGATGGGAAGATATTTCCAGAGCATTGAGAACTAGATTCCATGAAGCTTCAAGATTGAAATTCAGAGAGAAGTACCAAGGGAATTCTGACCCCATAACACATCTAAATAGTTGCATGTATAAGTGGAGGAAAGAAGGATACCCAGAATATTTGTGGGTGCACAATTTTATACATTCATTGCACACCATTCCACAGGCTTGGTACTTGATAGAAGATAAGAAGAGAGGAACTGGTACCTGGGAAATAGTTGCGGAAACATTTACGAAATGTTTTTCTTTCAAAGGAGATATAGAGCAAGTCACAGATGCCCTTCAAGCAATTAAAAGAGTTTTGTTCTTTCCAGAGCTTCAAGAAGATGAAGAGATATCTCTATCAGAGTAGAAAGTCAAAGAATCAGTAGCATGTAAAAGGATAGATCGGGAGATATTCGATGATGATTTAGAGAATATTCGACATCTGTAATTTGAAGAGAAAGGGGGAGAGCGGGAAATACAAGAAGAACCAACTACAGAGGGTCTACACTTGTTACCTTTGAAGACAAAGAAGCAAAATATTGGAAGCGCAAAAAATCCCAAGATTGCACCTATCAGAGATTATTGGGATACAGAGACAACAAAGGAAATATTTGACCTGTTACAGGAGTACGAAGACTTGTTCCCATCTTCAATGGTGGAGCTCAAAGGGATCAAAGGAGATCTGGGAGAGATGTGCATAGTTTTAAAACCGGATGCGAGGCCAGTAAAGCATAGGCCTTACCACTTGAATCCAAGAGTAAAAGAAAAGGTTAAAGTAGAGATAAACAAAATGCTGAAGGCAGGCTTGATTTTTCTAAGTGAGGAAGAAGAATGGGTCAGCCCAATTTTAATACAAAGTAAAAAGGAGAAATCAGAAATTAGAGTATGTGTAGACCACAGGAGTCTCAATAACACATGCATTCATGATTCGTTTCCAACTCCATTTAGCGATGAGGTTCTAAACAGTGTAGCGGGAAACAAAGCATACTCATTCACAGATGGCTTCTCAGGATATCATTAGGTGAGAATAGCAGAAGAAACCAAAGGAAAACTACTTTCACAACAGAATGGGGATCATTTTCCTACCATGTCATGCCTTTTGGACTAAAGAATGCACCAGTTGTGTTTTCACAGATAGTGATAGCAGCATTTAGAGACTATATCCATAAGTTCCTAGAAGTATACATGGATGATTGGACAATTTACAGTCTACTAAAGAACCATGCAACTTTGCTCATAATAATGTTTGATAGATGCAGAAAACTTCAAATTTCTCTCAACCTTAAGAAGTGCATCTTTGCAGTACCTTTTGGAACACTTTTGGGACATGTCGTTTGTAAGTAGGGTGTATGTGTGGACCCAGCAGAGGTAGCAATCATTGCGAACATGGAAGCACCAAAGATTGCAAAAAAATTGTGGTCATCCACAATTATGCAAATATTACAACGCCATTGGAAAAATTGTTTCAGAAGTCAGAAAAATTTATGTGGAACGATGAATGCACTAAGGCACTAGACGCATTAAAAGAGAAACTAGCAAGTGCAACCATTTTGGCTCATCCCGATTGGGATAAAAAATTTCATGTCCACATTGATGCCTCAAGCATTACTTTGGGAGCGGTGTTAGCTCAGCCAGGAGAAACCTCCATAGATCATCTAGTGTACTTTGCAAGTAGGAAGTTGTCCACAGCTGAAATAAATTATATAACAACAGAAAGAGAGGCTCTTGCTATGGTATACTCTCTACAGAAATTTCATCACTACTTATTGGGAGGCACATTCAAGTTCTTCACAAATCACTCAGCATTGAAATATCTAGTGAACAAACCTGTGCTTGAAGGCAGAATCTATAGATGGCTCCTACTATTCCAGGAGTTCAACTTTGAAGTAATATTAAAACCAGGAAAGCTAAATGTTGGTCCTGACCACTTATCAATATTGGAGAATGGGGAAAATGAGGGATCCCTCGATGAATAGTTGTCAGATGCTAATCTCTTTAGGGTAGAAGCCATCCCAGATTATCTAGGAAAAATAGCGACATATCTGGCCATAGGGAAATGGCCAGCAGAATACACGGTAACCCAAAAAATACATCTGGTAGTGAAAGAGGTTGAATATCAACTCATAGTAGAGCAGTTATATAAAATGGGATTGGATCATATCTTGCGAAGATGTGTCCTAGATCATGAAAAAGAAGATATCTTGTGGGAGTGTCACAACGTAGTTGCGGGAGGCCATTTCGGCGCAAAACCCACCGCAAGGAAAATACTACATGCAGGTCTATGGTGGCCCCCAGTGAAAAAATATAGCAAATCATATGTGAAGAAATGCGATGTCTACCAAAGAACATGATGACCGTCGCACCATGATGAGTTACCACTACAACCTATGAGGGCTATGTAAGCATTTGAGAAATGGGTCGTCGACTTCATAGGACCAATTGCACTAATGGCACGACACTCGCAGACAAGATACATAATCACCGCAACTGATTATCTCACAACATGGGTAGAGGCGACACCTGTAAGGGACTGCACAACAGATACAACAACCATATTTATTTTCGAGAACATCATTAGAATATTTGGCTATCCTAGGAGCCTAACAAGTGATCAAGGCACGCATTTCATTAATGCTACAGTTAAATCTCTACTAGACAACTTTATGGTACAACACCACAAAAGCAGCCTGTATCACCCTCAGGCGAATGGAACCGTTGAGGCATTCAAACAAATCTTGGAAAAAGGAATAACAAAGAAATTCAACGCCAACCGTGATGACTAGGATGAAAGGATACCAGCCACATTATGGGCATACAGGACAACCATAAAGAGATTACACAATTAGACTCCATTCCAGTTGGTATACAGAAAAGAGGTAGTAATACCAGCCGAGTTCATCATACCAAGACTCTTAATTGCTTTAGCAACACATATGAAAGACGAAGACTCCATCACTGCACACCTCCATCAACTGCAGGAGCTTGAAGAAGATAGATTTCTGGCAGATTTCCATCAATCAATACAAAAATCCTGGCATGTCCGTCACATCAAGAAAAAAAATTCACTATTGGCAGAAAAGTCCTGCTCTACGATAACAAATTCCAAAGGTTCCTAGGGAAAATCAAAATGCACTGGATGGGACTATATCATGTCATAGAGATTAAAGACTCAGGCATGGTCAAACTGGCGCAACTAGACGGACAAATACTTCAAGGATGGGTGAATGGTGCATGCCTGAAACCTTATCATGAGTAAGCACCACCATTTTTTTTAATAACTCTCAGACTCGAGAGCAGTCAGTAGGGTAGAGTAGTGTATATAGATTCAATAACTCTCTCACAACCGAGATGAGACATAGAATTATTATATTTTACACTTTTCAGCCCATTGGAGTAGGAATCCTTAATAAGAAGCCTGCACCGTTGCGCAAAGAAGCAATCATCCCTGTTGCGATGCGGAGACCACATCGCAACCAATTGTGGTTTGGGGGGGGGGGGGAGTCTATAGTGTCAGATAGCATAAGCGTGTCAAATATCATTCACTCATAATGACCCATCATACCGTTGTCAGTCCGTAGGATCACTCGAATTTGAAAAATAACTGCCGTAATTAGTAACCCCCATACTGTAATAAAATTTCCATATTAAGCCATAATTATTACCCATCATGTCTACCCGACTCCCGAAGACAACATCAACACTATCAGAATACACTTCACCACAGTAACTAATCACACGATTATAGCCGCGGGAAAGACATAAAGAATTAATTAGTTATGGGGTCATATCAACCTCATTCGTGCCAGTAACATTACTTAACCCACATGAAGGAAGAAAGCACTAGAATGCTGGAAAATTCTGAGTTAGCAGAAACAGAAACAACTAGAACAACAAGCACGATTTCAGTAGCAGAAGTTCAAGACAGTTAATCAGCAGTGGAAGTTCAAAAAAGCAGACCAATAGCAGAATTTCACAACAATATACCAACAACAGTAATTCAAGTATACATTAGAAGAAAGAAGATGAGAAATATAGCAACCTCAGTCGTCGAGCCCGAGCTCGATGCAAGAATTCAAAGGATGGAGTCGTTGATAGGAAAATACGATATGCCTCATTAATCGATGTATAATTCACCGACTCGTATCAGTTCCCGACCATGAAAAGATAAGTGTACATCGAAAATTATGCAACGGAGGGAGGAAGTGAAGCAGCAAGGATGAACCCGAACTTCAGAGGCATTCAAAGGTTGACTATCCTGCACCTCAGGAGCCTCCGGGTATTTGGGATGACGGGAGTAGCAATGCAATGTACAAAGTTCCTGATGAGCATAATTCAAAATGGATCATTATGGCTTGGGAGGGAGATCCCAATTCATGTAGAGGAAATCCACAGACTTACAGGATTATCAGTGGAGGGAAGAAACATCTCAACGACCTTCCAAAATGTGTCCAAGAGAGCTAAAAAATATAGGGGATTGTGATTACTACAAAAAGTATGAGAGAAGACGAGGAGGAAAGGGAGAAAAAAACGACCTCATAAATAACCCAGTGGTAAAATTTGCCTTCTATTTGATA
This sequence comes from Pinus albicaulis, assembly GCA_034641835.2. NCBI lineage: Eukaryota > Viridiplantae > Streptophyta > Pinopsida > Pinales > Pinaceae > Pinus > Pinus albicaulis. The sequence continues at coordinate 278,997,799 of CM076573.1, forward strand.
GCTGGGAAAACAATGAGGCACTACACTAAAGGAGAATGCACCCTGGACACAATCTCAGTCATGGAACACTACATTCAAGGAGCACAATTGAACTGGTGCACATTCTTGTTGAATGAACTATTTGAGGCTAGTGAGGACAACTATAGGCAAGCCACAAGATTTATCTATGGTTATCTCATTATCGCATTTTCAATGTGTAAGTGGACTCACCCAAGGATCAGGGAGCTCGCAGACATTACTCACGACCAACCAATGGCCTTAAGGTTCACGCCCTGGAGAGTATCGGGAGATCCAAGTACCAAAGAAGTCAATGAGGAAGCTTTTACATTCTGGTACGAACAAATGGTCGACATGGCTGGGAGCTAGAAAAGGGTTCCAAGGGACATATTGGATAGATACTCTCCACAAATATGGTTTGGGGTGACCTACATCCGACCAAGTTGCGTGGTCGAAACCACTTTCCACATGAAGCCACTGAAATTCCAAGTAGAGGAGGAGGCCTTCCACATAGAGGTTTGTTCGTGGCCAGGAGTGGTGAAGCGGCGATGGAGGTCAGAAGTGGGATTTCACGCTACTCATTTGAGGCAATGCTATCAAAATCACTCCCAGGGGGGAAACAGGAAGAAGCAGCATAGAGGATCTCACAACTGCAACTACAACCACTACTAGACCACCTCGACACACAGGTAACAGGCTTCAACCTGGTAATAGAAACTCTTACAAGCACATCTACTGTATTTCCTACTTTTTCTCAGTTCCAGACATTGAATTCTACATCCCCATCCATAACCAAAACCATCATTACTGCTCTACCATCCACCACATTCAATTCCCCTTCGCTGACGACAGTCACTCCAATCCACAAGACCAAGGCACCCAAGCCTCTAGTACCTGCACCTAAACCAAAGAAAGCACGAACTACAACACCCAAACAAGTAGTTGATATCATAGGGGAAGACCAGCCCCAACCTATGGTTATAGGCATACTAATTCAAGAAGATCCAAAGGTTGCCACCCAAACGACCTCTGTGCTACCTATGTTCAATCCGTTTTCAGTCCTGAACATTCAGACACCATTGCCACTTCATACACACAATTCGTCACCACACACCTCATTCACATCCAAGGACCACCCCACCCACACTCCGTCCACCTCAGCAACCATTTCAGATTCAATAAAACCAAGGACCAAAACAAATGGTGATACTGAGGCAGAATTTAACTCGGGTACGATAGGAGTACCCGAGGTTGAGCAAACCACGATGGGACAAGGCAGCTTTCTAGATGTAGGGCCTTGAAATTGTCATTCATTTCCATTACATTTTCACTTATATTTCCATATTATCACCTTCACTCCACCTCCATTTCATTAAATTTACCTTACCATTACCACTATTGGGTTACATTTATGTTTTTCCAAACTTTATTAATTCTTAGCATTTTTAAGTGAATTTGTGGTTAAAAATTGGAAAATAATGTGCATATGCTTATACCTAACAGGTGGGATGATATTGTTGCCATGTGTAGGTCAAAAGGAAGCTTCTAAAATACCTTTATGTGGCCTCCCAAAACCAAATTCGAATTTGAGTGGAGAAGATCATGGGATCATGAGGATATGTGTTTCATTTCCTATTTGTATTGAAAATCTAAGAAGACAAGTGTCTTATCATTTCCTATTTTGATTATAACTCTAGAGATATAGGGAGAGATTTATGGATTCTCATTAATGAGATAACTTCTCATATTCTTGTATAAATAGGGGAAATTTTCTCCTATCAAAGCATGTGAAAAGTTGTAGAAATTTTTATGTTCCGAATAAAGAAGAGGGCTTGTATTTGGAGCTTCTCAAACTTTCCATCCTCATGCTTTTGGATTGGCCATCTAAAATGTGTGAGATTTACTTGCTTTTCTAGATTAAAGTTTATTTGCTTTCTTAGTATTAGTTTCTATCATTTATTTTCTTAGATTAGAATTATCAATCAATTGTGTCAACAGATGTTCTCAAAGGTCATTTCAAGAAGATGTTTCTAAAATAAATGATTGAATGTCTAATTCACACAGTTATTGAATTTTCCTTTGCACATTGTTATTTGCTTTCTAGGAACTTAGAGACTAAGGCATAATTGAATTCTCACATAGCATCTCAAGAAGTTAACACTTCACATTGAATGTTGCAGAAAAGAAAAATATGCATTAGTTGTTTTTAGTTAGTCTTACATGCTTTCATATTTTTCTTTCAGATCTTCACTTAATTGCAATCGCTGATATTCCTAAAGATCAGTCTAAAAGAAATTGATTTAATCATGTTTCAAGATTGAATGGTTGAATGTTTAATGAGTGTAATTACTGAGTTACCTTTTGCAGACCTTACTTAGTTTTCTAGTTCATTAAAGTGTAATTGGTTACTTAACACTATCTCAAGAAGATCACACTTCATAATTGAATATTGGAAGTAAATGAGTATACATTAGATGTTTTCATTGCATTCTTTGCTTACTGTTTAATGACAATAGAAGTTTAATTATAGACAGTTACTTAACATCATCTCAATAAGGTCATACCTCATAATTGAATGTTGAAGTAACCAGAAGTACATTAGTTGTTTCATTTTTTGCTTTTACTTAATCCAAGCACTGCAGTTTTTCATCTTAGTTTTAGAATTAGATCCATGGAATAGAACTAATGATAGGATAAAATAGATGCTCTGTTTTCCAAATTAGGTCTTAAGTAGCCAACAGATTTTGGTTTTTTTTTATGAAAGTTAGATTAACTTAGGACCACTTCTTTTTCTTCCTTCTTAAAATTCAATAGATTCATTTAAATCTTTTCATAATTTTAGATTAAACATTCTTAGACATCAAAGAACAAAAACCCCCCAAAATAATATAAAATACAAAACAACGAAGAAAGAGAAAGGTTAACTAAGCACATACAGTGCACCACACTTCATTAGTTTACTAACCCCGGTCGATAATTTATGTTAGCAATTTAAAACAGTAAATTGACTAGACATCTTGGCGTCGTTGCTGGAGATCGAACAAATATAATAATAATAATAAAATATTTATTAATAATTTTTTTTAATAAAGAAAATTAAAAAAAAAATCATTTTCTTTATTAGTAATTTCTTAATAATGGCTTGCAGAACAATTTAAAAAATTATTTAGATGATTTTTAAACATTTGGCATTAATATTGTTGTTGTGTATTTTTCTATGAAGTTTTAACTTGCAGGACACAACGAATATTTGAGATTCCAATTGTTTTACTGAGCACAGTGCATGAAGTCATCCGACAACAGGGAGTTGATTTATTTTTCATGGTTATTCTTTAAAAATGGATTGTTATCGATATCATGAATTGGAACGAATATAATTTTTTTTGATCTATTTCATTTGACATTTAATTTTTGCGTAAGAATCAGAAAGAAATTAGTTACTTCTTTTTTAACACACTTATGTGCTTTATGTCAAGATTTTTTTGCAAGTTTAGGATGATTGAATGATCAATAAGAAGATTAAATTGTGACAACAATTGGTCTTCAAAATACCAATCTCATGAGAAACATAAGAAAAATTCCATGTCCATATTCATCAAGACCATTACTCTTCCTCCCTTTTGAATTATAAATCCAACCAAGAACTTCAAATCAAGCCACAATTATTTTCCCAACAAGAGTCAGTTGGAGTTTGATTTCATCACCATGGCAAAACCAAGAAGGAAAGGAGGGTAAGGGGGGTGAGCCCTTTATGCAAAATGAAAGTAAGGAACTCGAATGCGTGCCAGAGTCAAGTACATGGGAAGAGAACAACCTCAAGGTAAGGATAATAATAAAATTGACATATGCACAAACCAACAAGGCCATATCAAGATAGAGCACCCATAGGTGTTTACAAACATTCCTTAGGCTAAACACATTCTAAAATGATTGCAAAAAATATCTAATTTATGCAGGACCACACATCAATAAGAAAGTATTATGAATATAAAAAAAAAGGCTCTAGTATGGTGGATTAAGAAATTATAAAAATCAAAGGGTCGTGTCGATTTGAATTAGGCTCAAAGGGATTTCTCACAGAAAATTTTAACAACTTGGAGGACAAAGAAAGGATCTTCTAGAATGGACCATATTTATTCAAATTGGCTAGTTTATATCTTGGATTTTTGAAAAAATGTTTCGGCCCCAAAAAATTAGATTACATAGTAGTTCCTATTTGGATCTACTTGCACTCCCTTCCACAGGAGTTTTGGGAAGAGGAAATATAGGAGGGAATTGGCAATACCTTATGAACATATATTGCATCCTTGGATGCTACAAAAATGGAATGTATACCTAATATGATAGAATTTTGTGTACATGGATATATCTATACTCCTTCTAGTGCCAATATGCCTCACCTATGAGGGAAATAACTGGATGCAAACTATATATTATGAGCACATCCCATTTGGGTGTTGGAAATTCCATGAATGTGGCCACTTATTCAAATATTGTCCACTCAACCACATCCAAAAACAAACCAAAGGCCGAATGCACAAAGATGAAAAGGGGTTTGAAAAGGTGACAATTAGGAGAATAGCTAACATATGACCCAACTCCAACCCTAAAGTAGTTGGACCAAGGTCACAAAATGAATATCCATCTTTGTGTGAGAAGGAAGAGGAAAATCAAAGAAACATCCCAAGCAATACTGAAAAAAAACTATAAGCCAACCCATAAGAACAAAATGACAAACTAAAGATCGTAAGGAAAAGGAGAATTGAAACAAAAATGTAAGGAGATTGAAAGATAACATAAGGAGTAGATAATTTCTCATATTCAGAGTAAGGGGAAGAGACAAAAGTAGAAGATCTAGTCTTATAGGCACTTAGCAACAAACAAGAAATCCTAATATCTCAATTCCATCTCAGAGTAGTGGATTCAATAAATACCAGAGGTCTACATAAAATATATTTTTTAGTTTTTGAAGTAATAAGATCTTTCCTAACAGCCAATGTATCACTTTGTTTCGATGATATGTGCCTCCATAAAGAAGATGAAACATTTTTAACTATATGCATGGGATCTAATAAGTGGGTAATATTAAGATGCTCCCAATATGGGAGGTTATAAAAGATATATTTCCTTTTCATCCCATTGGGAAATTTCTCAACTTAGGTGTCGAAGAATTCTAGATCATCGAACATAGGCTCCCCATTTGAATCGAACATTTCTATGAACTCCTTCTCCTTCTCTCTCTCATATGCTCTAAGACATTCAACTGTTGTCGTTATTGGAGGCCTTTAGGTTCTCTCCCTTTTACCATTGAAAGAAGATGTTTCTATTCTATAAGGGTGTTCTTCTGTGAGGAATACCCTGGAGCAGTCATACACTGGATTTCATAGGTCTTGGACCATCTAGCTTTCAGAGAAGGTCCACAACATTTACATCCATAATACCCTTTTGTTACAAGGCCTGCTAAATTATTGTATAGAATATGCATGGAAAATTAAAGAATATCATGAAGATCAGAACAATTACAATAAATTAAACAACTAATATGCAAAATAATATTGTTACGTATATAAACAAATCAATAAACATGTAATTTACCAAAGAAAAATCCTAACCTCGGATAATCATGTGTCGTGTAAGCATATATGCCATACAACGTAAAAATCCCATTCCATAATTCCTTCAATTCATATACCAGTGGTTGTAAGTAGAAATCCATGGGGGGATATTGTTATTGATCACTACATGCCAAACATAATATTTGGTGTTCTGGAGGGAATATGGGTTGATGCCATCCATGGCTATGCTGAGTCATAGACTTCGTACTCCATTTTGAATTTTTCGGGCCATGTATCCTCTATATGCTTCATGGCTATTGAATATGTTAGGATTCACGTAACTCCCAACTCACTTCTGTCTGAGGCATGCCATCCCTGCAATATAGCTAATTCTTCGCAACGAAAGAGCCTTTGAATCCTTGGCATTATAGGCATGTGCCTCAATATCTTAAGAGGAGGACTACATGATTTACCCTTGTTTTTTATTTATCATACCTGTCATGCCCACATTTCGGACATATATCTTTGTCTGCATATTCTCCTCTATATAGAATATAATCATTTGGACATGCATGATATGATATGTACTCAACACCCAACATTTTAATCAATTTCTTTTCCTCTTCACAGCTACCGGGCAAGACATTATCACTCGGAAGAACCTTATCTTTGAATAACTTGTAGTTGGTCATGGACACTATTAAATATACATTAATGCCAATATAATTATTAACTTTCATAAAATTGAATATTTGTAATGTTCATTGTGTGATTATATTTCTCAAAATATAAGTGAGGACTTGATGGTCAATTACCTCGAAATTTCCAAGAAACATGCATTCGACAGGCCAAAATTTTCTTTCAAGTTGTACAGTAACATCGTTGTCCCCGACTGGGTAGACTGACCGACGGGTCCAAAGAGAGGGGTGGTGGAAGCACTTTTAAGGCTTTCGAAAAAGGTATCAATGATATGAGCATCATCCCCTTGCTAATCATCGTTCTGGAATGCATCTAACAAAATTGTCTCAATGGCAGTCACATCCCTTAAGTAATCATCCATACTAACCTCTATTTGATTGCCTCCATTGCCATCTTGTGAAGAACTACTATTGTTGTAGTCATTCCTGATTGGTGAATCTAGACGTAGTGGGAATTGAATAGGTGGTTGATTCAACCATTCTTGGTATCGTTCCTCTCTGAGTTTTTCTCTTAATTCAACCTTCTCTTGATTTGACATTGTCGTGGGGTGCAATGGAAGATGGTAGGTAGGTCGCTCATCATCACTAGAATCCTAATAATTTCAAAAAATATATTTAAACATGATTAGTACAAAATCGATGATATCAATTAGTAAGCACGTCAACAATGCATGATTAATTATTGTGACTTTGAAATAATATTCACATTAATATAACAAACAATAATTATTACCATCAGTGTCCGAGGATTGTGGCTAGAAGATGCAATGTTACAATTGGCAGGGTGAAGCGACTGTCCATTTTCATCTACCAAATGCGTCTTGTGGTATGTTGCTCCTGATAAGAGCTTCCGACGTTTTGGAGCTGTTTGAATATTTTGTGCATCTAAAATCGATTATGAATTTTCATGACCCTACGAATTTGTATACATTAATTTTATTCAGCTGATTAACATGGATAAAAAAATAAATTCAATTAGATAATGAAAATATAAATAAAATCTGAAGTAATTACATCTAGAGATGGATAGGGAGAACTCCGCGATGGACTTTGAGAAATATTATGGAACAAGTTGGATTTTGAAGAGTTGTCCATTTGATAAATTATGAGATTTTATCCCTGCATTTGAGAAAAATCAACAATAAATTTTGGTGTACATACCTAAAAGTAATTTCATTGCCTTAAAAATGGACTTATTGTTATCGATGATAATGTACAGTTAACCGCGTCAATGCGTTTTAGTTACTGTGCACCGGTGCAATTTTATTAACTGATGCACTAATGCAGTTAGTTAACAAATGCACCAAATATACGAAAGAAGAAGAAGAAGAAGAAGAAGAAAAAAGAAAGCTATTCATTATTTCATTATTTTTGCAAAAACATTCAGGGAGGGATTTTCACGAGAGACATAACTGGAGCAAGAGAGCACGAGAGCACTGTGGAGCAGCAAAATACTTTCGAACATCAACACTATTTAGAGAATTAGAATTTGAAACATCTCGTGATTCGCACAAAAACCCTCTGGTATAGTAAAATTGTTAAATTTTACTGTAATAATTGTTTTTTTATAGTTTTTGTTGGATTTAATACATGCATAGTAAAAAATTTAAATTTAATTGTGCATAAAAAAAAAAAATCCATTCTTATGTTAAACCCTTGCTTCTTATTGTTTTTGTAACTTTACAATTAGGGATTTTCATTTTAGATTTATAGGGTATGTATTGCTATATATATAGGCGTATGATATTTAACCCACGGGACCACTTAAAAATTTGGATCCCAATCCATGTCGGCCCTTGCACAATTTTTTAAAAACCATTTTTTTTTAAATCGGTGCACCCTATTTAATATAACGCGCCAGTGCACTATTATAGTATAGCTTACCGGGCGTGTACTGACAAAAAAACATTGTTTGATAAAAACAATTTTTTATTAATTTATGTTTGTTTTAATCAATGCACCGGTTAACATATAAAGTATCGAGTCTCCTTGTTGAAAAATAGCACCATACATCGTTTCTACTGTATTGGCAGTGCGTTTATAAGAACCTACCACAATGCCTTCGGTGCGTACTTTTTAAAAGACGGACCGTTTTCTTGATTTTTTTTAATTTTTATTTTACATGAAAAGTATGTGATTTATTTATAAAATATATTAATGAATGGTATTGTACAAGTTCCATATTGATAAAGAAATGGCTGACAAGAGTTCAAGTAACAAAAATATCGATAAGACATTGAGAAAAGCAAAAATGAAAGTTTTTTGTAAATTCTTTACAAAAATTATTATTTTTGAACTATATGTAAGTTTAACTAATATGTATTGTTTACTGTGTATCATGCATAGCCACAAAATGACGAAGCTAGATAATATTATTTCTGATCTAAGACCAAAAGAGTGTAAAATCTTGATGGAAAAATTGCAGAAGGATGAATTGGGTGAATGAAAAAAATACTATCGATCCAATATGAGTTTCTTTTTTGAATTTTCATTAATAATATACTTAAAAATATTAGATAACATCTTTCAAACAATCTATTAATTCACATATGTTTAATGTTCTACATGGACTAATGACGAAGAAAATGAATGTTGTTCTAAGAAAAGAAAAAAAATTGAACAAGCAAATGAAAATGAATTTCTCCTTAGCTCATCTGGAGTGGTGCTGGAGGTTAACGAAAGGGGGGAAACTTTTACAAAACTTTGAGGGATCTAGTGAAACGAATGTATAGACGTTATTTCCACTTACAATACAAAAATCAATCCAATGATTCCAAGAACCAAATTTTATTTAAACTATAGGATAAGTTTCCAGAGAATTGGTCAATGAGACATGTCAGACTATTAATAGCAAAAACGTAAAAAAAAAAGGAATGAAAAAGTAATATTCTTTTAAATGTTTTTCTAGAATTTTATGTATATATTACTAGAAAGAAATCATTTATAAATATCACTTTTGTTATAATTACTTTTCATATATCAATATAAAAATTAAATATTGTATTGTCATGTTACATTTTCAGAAATATTATGAAAATCTCAAGGGATGAAGGAGCTGATATTAGAAATATGCCAGTAGGAATGTCTAAAAAGGTGTACAAGGAGATGGTCAAAGAAATGGACATAATTGCATCGCACGAGGAGCCATCTCAATAAGACGGTGCTTCAAATGTAATATGAAATCGTTGAATTTTTCGATTAGGTACAATAAATAAACAATTTAGCATTAAATATTAATTTTCAAGTATTTCCTTGCAGAAAAAAAAAGAAAATGGAACCCATTCAACACATAAAACAAGATGACAAGGAAAAAAAGGGTTGATATCTATGTTTGTGAGTAATTGTTACTTCCTTATAACAACTTAAATAGATTTCATTTTTGTATATTTTAAGTTGTTTTACAACAATCATCATTGAATGTCTTCAAACATGTGTTAACATACAAAGAAGAACCATCAGGAGAATTGATTGACATTGGGTTAAATATGGGTTGTCAGTATATGCTGCCATATCATAAATTAATTGTGGAATTTGTAAGCATCTATCTTGTTTTACTTAGCTCCATCTATAATTATTAGAACAATTTTTTACTATATTAAATCTATGATTTGTTATGGGGTATAAAACTTACAGGAAACAAAGTATGGAACTGTGCCAACAAATGAATTGTTGAAAGATAGCATGAAATTTAGTTTTGAAATAATGTGTATATTTCATGAGTCAATTCTTGCTATGGTACATTTCTTTTCGATTTACATTGTTGTATATTATTTAATATTGAAATTGTCATTATTCTGACCAATGTATATACACTTATTACACTTTATTTTTATGTTTGTAAATATAAATTGAAGAAGAAGAAAACAATCAACACAGTGAACAAAACATTCCTCCAAATAACCCAAGTCATGGAAGTAGTTGGAGTAGTGACAACAGTTCCAACAAATAATGATGGTCAATATGTTTGGATATCAAAGAAAGGCATTGTATTTTTTGAAATATTTGTCTGTGAAATGAGACATTTTATTTAATGTAATGGACATAATGTCCCAATTGGAAGACAAAGGGATACCAATAACTTCCCCATTTTGTATGACAAAGAGTGTATTATTTTTATTATTTACTAGCAATTGCACCACATGTTACAAAGGAAACGTCGTAAGGTGGTAACATAGGAAATAGTAGAAACACAGGATAGTGTAGGATAGAAGGACGAAGTAAAAATTAATGCAATTTTGCTACAACAGTTAGGAATGACGGTAGTTTGAGGAATCCAATCAACATATGTCTTTTCAAAAGTATGATTCTCTAGAATTTCTTTAGTATGTACTTTCCAACTGTATAAACCAATACATGTATGTTCTCTTGTGGTACAAGGGCACATTGTTTCCATGGTGCCACCAATAGATAAATAGATGGAAAAATGTAACTGAATCCTAAAAGGTCCGAAACAAAAGCTTCCTATAACCTCCAATTTTCTTTGCAAAAAATATCCAAGATATATCTTATATCTAGAAAATAGCACTATGTGTTTTACTTCTCATCAAAAAAATTTAATTTTCACACTAGAGTGCTCACAAACAAACAATTCTTCAACCTCCAATTTTCTCTGGAAAAAATATCCAAGATATATCTTATATCTAGAAAATAGCACTATGTGTTTTACTTCTCATCAACAAATTTTAATTTTCGCACTAGTCATAATCATATGCATTTGAATCATAAAATATATAGGCTTTTATTTTTATATTAGCTAGATTGCTTAATTCTTATTTCAATACCTTTTTTCATTTTAATATCAATTTTTTTATAATAAACATATTTCCTGAAATTCTAGATAAAAATTTATTTTATTAAACATTTTTTTTCTAATATTTTTACTTACTAGTAATCTAGTATAATCTAGTATAAAGGAAGAGCATCTATGTTTGACTAAATAAGGAGAATAATTTCTTTGGGAAAAATATCCAAGAAATATCTTATATGTAGAAAGTAGCACTATGTGTTTTACTTCTCGTCAACAAATTTTTACACTAAAAGTGCTAACAAACAATTCTTCGATTGCATATGAATTTGAATCATAAAATATATACGCAATTATTTTTATATTTTATACACCAACTTTTTTCATAAGAAATTTCTAAATAGTGATTTTAATTATATTTTATTATATTTTAAATATTTTATAATTTAAAGTAAATTTAATTATATATTAATTTATTCTTCTCATATTTTTAATTATAAATGGGCAAATAGAAAAAGGTTTGGAAAAATCAAGTTTTAAATGATAACATTAGACATATACATAATAATTGTGTTTCGAAAAATATATAAACCTTAATTAGAATTCAAACCAATCAGTAGATGGATCACTATTAAAACAATAGTTCATAGTTTCTAAGAGAAAAAAAAAATTAGAAGTATATTTCTTATAACTATTCAAATATATTATTTTTTTAATGTTTAAAAAAAAATGAAATGGAGAAATTATAATTTTGACAACTTCAAAAATTTCTGAAAAAAATATTTATTGCAAATAAAATTATATACATAATCAAAACTTATACTTTCACATTTAAAATTATAAATTGTGGAAATTTTGTATAAATTTATATAACTATCTATTTTATAAATTATATAATTTGTTGTTCATTAATAAATTGAATTTTTATACAAATTCCATATTATTTTGCATTTTATTTTATTACCATATTTTATTCTTTATAATGTAATAAGATAAGTCTTACAATTTTATACTTACTCAAAATTCCAAAAAAAACATTTTAATAAAATAATCATAAAATTTACTAAAATTTATCTAAATTTAATAAATATATTTACAAATTATTAATTTATACATTGAAAAAAAATAACACACATCAATAATCTCCTTTACATTCTAAATCAATAATCTCCTTTACATACTAAATCATAGGCTAATATATATTAACATGAATTTCATTAAATACTTGTGTGCATTATTCGTATTATTTGAAGAATTGAATAGAACAATCTAATTTCCTATTTTTTTTTATTCATTATGGTTCAATTTAGTAACTATAATTAATTATTCAGTTCAAATCAAATAGAATTTCCTATTTTTTTCTTATTATTATGATTGAATTTGGTAACTATAATTAAAACATCACATTACCAACTATTTTCAAAAAGAAATTTCTACATCATGATTTTAATTATATATTATTATCTTTTAAATATTCTATAATATAAAGTAATTTTAATTATATATTAATTTATTTTTATCATAATTTTAATTATAAATAGACCAATAAGAAAGATTTGAAAAAATTCAGTTTCAGATGATAATATTAAGCATATACATAATAATTCTATTTGGAAAAATATATAAACCTTAATTATAAATCAAACTTTCATTTCACACACACTTCTGTTAATTTTAAATCATATGGTGAGGGGGAATTTATTGAAGCATGCCTCTCTAAAATTGCTAATCAAAATCTTTAATTTCACTTGCATTTCACACACTTCTGTTAATTTTAAATCATATGGTGAGGGGGGATTTATTGAAGCATACCTGTCTAAAATAGCTAATCAATATCTTTAATTGCAATTTGCAAGTTTGATTGAATGCGTTTTTTTTACAAGTTTGATCTTCCAGAGCAAAAGTTATAAATATGAGGCTTACATCTTTGCAGAATATATTCACTAGTTTTAAATGGTAGTCTTCCACAGAAATCACTCGCTGTTACTCACTATATTACTGATAGATTTTCGTATTTTACATAATATTTCAGAAATAGAAGCGGCAGCAGCAACCTCTATCTCAAAAATCCAATCGATCTTCCATTTGGGAAATAGTGTGAATGGTTTCCAACTCTGAATGTCATTATTAATATTTTACATTTGCTTTTACCATTGACAAGAATAATGATGGGTATGGGTAAGCGCCACCACACCCCAACTTCACCGCTTAAATTATCAATGTGCTTGAACAACTATCAACGTGTTATTACGTATCTGTTACAACGTAATAAAGGGTTTGTGTAAAGTGCCAACGCACCATACGTATGCTATATTAAACCATGTGTTATCACAACTGTGCTATGGATAATCAAAATGAATGTTATATCTCGATCCCTGGCTCCCCGTAAGATTTTTGCTGTTGCTATATTGGTTTGCATTTAATATGGCAGTAAATAGTTGTTGGTTCGATCGTCGTGCTACTTGGTTTCCTCGCCTGTTATTCGGGATCATTCCATTTTGGCGTTCATTGTTATTGTTTTCGGGTCTCTGTGTGAGGGCTCCGCCTTTGGGTTTCCACTGCTATGTTGGTCTGTGAACTTCAGCCCTCGCTGTGGAATGATGCGTAGTTGGCGAACTGGCTTCTGTGTAAGCAATGGTGAACTATTTTTCTGTCTCGACACAACCAAACTCTTTCTCTGCAACTATTTATCCCACTGTTCTTATCATTTTCATTTTTGTTCTGTGTTTAACTTCAGTTATGATTTACGCCCTTTTTGTTTATTTGCAGGGGATTCTAGTCGTGTTATCTCATGGATTCACTCGGTCTCTGCAGGCGCTCGAATTGGTAAGTCGACCCTCCATGTTTCACTTTCGCATTCTCCTTCTACACAACCTGACCTTTTGGCTCCTCATGAGCAGGTCTGGTCGTCGTTCCGTTTGATGGTTATTTGTTCAGCTGAAAGTCTCTTCGTTATTTCTTTCCCTCCAGGTACTGATATCGAACCCTTCCTCTGTTCTTTGGTTTTTATAAACGAGTCTCAATGGCTATCTGGCTGATGCCATTTTTCTGTCTCTATGCAGGTGGACGTCTCTGTCACGCGGTCCGGTTCTCGGTCTCGGCTCCTCCTTTCCTCACGGGTAGCATCCAACTTTGTTACACCCCCGTTTTAAACTGTGTTGCATTTAAATCTCGCAGACAGTTTTTGCTTCAATGTTTTCTGGGCATCTTGGCTGTAGCAACCTGTAGGTTGACTATGTTTAAAGTCCAACCCTGTCTTTCCTTGTTTTCGACCCAGTCCAATCTTGTACAGGTTTAATCTTCTGGGGTTCGAGGAACCCGCCTGTAACTTGTGACTGTTGCACAATCCGTTTGTTTACAAACCCCAAGGGTTTCTGGTCAAACCCTAACTGTAGCTTCTTGTTCCGAGGGATTTCGTTGTTTTGTAATGTAATTAACGGGTTTGTAATATCCGGACTCTTGATGTGACTATTTCACATATATATATATATATATATGTATACTTTGAAAGAAAACTTCAAATTCCGTTTCAGGTTTGCTCAAGAAATGTACTGGTATAATAGTTGTTACCTGTAGGTTGTATTTGGCTGCCTGTGTCTAATTTCGACTTGCGTTTCTTTCGTTTCGATGTCTTCTCGTTGGCGTTGTTTGGCCAATTTCTTCTTCGTTCTCGGTTTCATATAAAAACTCGTGCTATCACCTTCCTGCACTGCCCAGACTTGTAATTTGTGAAAGGGAAAAGAAATGAATAATGTTAATGGTTGTCACTGTGGTTCTGTCTTTAATCGATTGTCAATACTATGCATGTTAGGCTATAATTAACAAGATGTTACTCAACATTCGACACAAATGAATGGCTGAACAATTTACTGCTTGTTATATTTCTCTTCTCAATGACAGGTTTTGCAGAACCCCTCTCTTGTGACCTTCCTGTTCTTTTTGTATCCCAGTGACAGGCAAATTCGTTACCAGTTGGTAACTGCCACTATTGGTTATATAGTTACATTGTCCATTTTACTTCTATTTTTACTTTATCACTACGAATCTTAAAATAACCTAGTAACCCACTACAGTTTCTTAATGCAATTTAAAATAAGAGTCAGATAAACTAAAACAACTCCTACTGACAGCTAATCCTCTAATCTAGGAAAGAAAACAAATTAAACATGGACAGGTGTAAAAAAACCTGTAAAATAACACATCACCGAAAAAATCATGAAAGCTTGCTGTCTGTTTGCCTCCCTAGTCGGATGCCTCATACAATTTGGCACTTGGCCAATACTTCAAAATAATCTTATATTAGTTTGAATTAATTATATGGAACATATTTATAGTTCTTTTAGAATAGGGTCGCACTCTCTTTGGATATGTTTTATAAGTAAAAGTCATTTTTAAGTAAAAATCAGTTTTTCAAAGCTATTTGAAAATGAGATGTATCTCGAGACCAAATTTATTAAGTTCCCTAGAAATTATAAAATAAGTTTTTGAACCTTCGCCATTCTATATTCATTCTATAGACTCAGCCTTTGTTTCACTTACAATAATACAATTCAATATGAATTGAAACTATGCAAATATTTTTTTCTTTTAAATGGAAAACTGAAATCCGATTGAAACCTATTATATATATATATATATATATATATATATATATATATATGTTTGTATACCTTTCTCCGCAACCTGAGGATCGCCACCCTGCAGCATCCATGAGCATCCATGAGAATTAATTTGTCCTTGGGATTTAAAGTAGAGTTTCCCGCTATAAACAGAAGGTTTCCGCTCCAGCCGTAAACAATACAGGTTTCCGCTTCAGCGGTAAACAATACATCCACTGCAACAAACAAGCGATTTTTCCACATTGTGTGTGCAGTTTACAGGTTTCCGCTTTAACGGTAAACAATACATCCATTGCAGCTACAAACAAGAGATTTTTCCACATTGTGTGTGCCTACCATAAAAAATACATCTAATGCAGCTGCAAACAAGAGATTTTACACATTGTGAATGCCTGCTATGTTCGAGGATAATGAATCTTGGTACGCAATTTTATCATATGGACGCTGCCTATATGGATGCTGCCTGGTTTGGAGTAAAAGGAGGGAACTTGAGATAAGGGAAAATCTGGTGGTAGGGAATATGGTTATAAATTGTAACTATTTAATACCAGTTTTTGATCAAATGGTACATAATGTTTCAATCTTCTAACACTAAAATCTATGGTTCAAAATAATACAGATGGCATAGGAGGAAAGTTGTTTTCAAATAATAACGCCTACGTCGTAATAAAATATGTTTTAATTTATTCTATCGTGTTCTCCATTGTCGCTGTGAAATGTTACACCACTGATTAAATATATGGATGATTAAATATTATAATGAAGAAATGTGAAATCTAATGATATGATATAACAAATTAATCCAAACATCACATTCAAATGCACTAATAAAAATTTAATTGATATGAATACCGTTATAAGATACATGTCGAATCAACTCCAAGATTTAGCTCAATTGGTTGAGTCCCTGTTGTTAAGTACTTTACTAGTTGGGAGGTCATGAGTTCAAATCTCCTTGACGCCCTTGGGGTTAGGTCTTGTGTGTAAGGCCGACGGTTAGATCCCCTTGGGAGGGCCTGCCGAGATTTTTCCATGGATGTAGCTAGTACATATGTGTGCTAGGCACATTGGATTCACGAACCACAAGTGAAAAAAAAAAAGATACATGTCAAATTTTGATGAATAATGAATTTTAAAAAATCACAATAATTGCACTGTCACAAGTCGATGTTTCTAAAAAATACAAAATGAACACTGGTGTGTGTTAGTTATTGCACACCAGTGTGTTTTCATGATAATGCGCACTACACAAATACCAATATCAATTACAATGCCCGGTGCACTTTATCGATGACTACCACCCGGGCGGTCTGATAGGCGTTGCATGCACTGGAATGATATTCCTTTAACACGTCGGTGCGTTTTTATAACTTAAAAAACCGATGTGTTTTAGCACCTAGACGGCCCGGTGCGGTTTTACACCTTAACGGCCCGGTGCATGCACCTTCCATCGGCTCACTGTGTTTTTCTGGGTGATACACACCAGGACGTTACTAAACACCCTAGGGCATCCGAAATTTGTTTTCCATCTCAGTGCTTGGTATGTTTACAGTACCGGTGCGTACATGGTAAAACGCACCAGTGCGTTCACACCTGATGTGCACACCGATGAGAAAAACATCTGTAACAACCTCCGGCCACCCATGTTTTTTTAGTTGTGTTGAAATTCCATTAGAAGCTCTGCCAAAACCTCCATTACCAAAAACGAATGTTGTAGCAAATGTTTTTTTGACAATTTTGACCAATTTAATAACATTAAAAACCTCCTTTATAACCTCCGCTAGAGGGTCTTTTCCTTGTAGTGTCTTCTTCACTAAATCACGAAGTTCCTTCATTGTTCGAGATGCAAGAGCCACACTACAAAGATATCTACGAGGAAATCCACACAATTTGAGCATGAATCAATCGACTAGAAAAAAACCTTAGTTGTCATAAGAACAAGGCTTTGTTTATTTCTCCACAATATATTATAATATATATATATTTTTATTATGATAATACAAATATTATTATAAGTATTTATAATAAAATATCATATAAACAAGATTAATACAGTAATAATATTAATATAGTAATAGTAGTATTATTAGATACTAGTACTAATATTGTTAAAATAATTTAAAATGTTAATTTGATTATTAAAATATTAATATTAATAATATTATAATAATAACAATATTACAAACATAATAAGATTATGGTAATAATAATAATATTAGTATTATAAAGTACTCATGATAAGATAAAATATAATAGAAGTGTAAATATAAAATTAATAATACTAATATTTTATATTAATATAATATTAAAATATTATTATTATTAATATGATGAGAATAATATTATTAAAATAGTATTGTAATAAAATATTTATAAATCAAAATGAAATATTATAATAATTTTTATTTTATAGTTATAAATAAAAGATGTTGGTATATTATTGCTATTTTTTAATGTCAAATTTTAAATATTAAGTATTTTAAATTTTAAGGGAAATCCACACAATTTGAGCATGAATCAATCGACTAGAGAAAAACCTTAGTTGTCATAGGAACAAGGCTTTGTTCATTTCTCTACACTATATATATATATATATATATATATATATATATATATATATATATATATATATATATAATATAAAATAATATTATAAGCATATATAATAAAATATCATATAAAATATCCTATAAACATCAATATAAGATTAATATAGTAATAATATTAATATAGTAATAGTAGTATTATTAGATACTAGTACTATTGTTAAAATAATATAAAATGTTAATTTAATTATTAAAATATTAATATTAATAATATTATAATAATAACAATATTACAAATATATAAGATTATGGTAATAATAATAATATTAGTATTATAAAATATTCAATATAAGATTAATACAGTGATAATATTAATATAGTAATAGTAGTATTATTAGATACTAGTACTAATATTGTAAAAATAATATAAAATGTTAATTTGATTATTAAAATATTAATATTATTAATATTATAATAATAACAATATTACAAACATAATAAGATTATGGTAATAATAATAATATTAGTATTATAAAGTATTCATGATAAGATAAAGTGTAATAGAAGTGTAAATATAAAATTAATAATACTAATATTTTATATTAATATAATATTAAAATATTAAAATATTAAAATATTAGTATTATTAATATGATGTGAATAATATTATTAAAATAGTATTGTAATAAACTATTTATAAATCAAAATGAAATATTATAATAATTTTTATTTTATAGCTATAAATAAAAGATGTTGGTATATTATTGCTATTTTTTAATATCAAATTTTAAATATTAAGTATTTTAAATTTTAAGGGAAATCGACACAATTTGAGCATGAATCAATGGACTAGATAAAAACCCTGGTTGTCATAGGAACAAGGCTTTGTTCATTTCTCCACAATATATATATATATATATATATATATATATATATATATATATATATATATAGGTAATACAAATATTATTATAAGTATTTATAAAAAATATCATATACACATCAATATAATATTAATATAGTAATAATAGTATTATTAGATACTAGTACTATTGTTAAAATAATATAAAATGTTAATTTAATTATTAAAATATTAATATTAATAATATTATAATAATAACAATATTACAAACATAATAAAATTATGGTAATAATGATAATATTAGTATTATAAAGTATTCCTCATAAGATAAAATGTAATGGAAGTGTAAATATAAAATTAATAATACTAATATTTTATATTAATATAATATTAAAATATTAAAATATTAGTATTATTAATATGATGGGAATAATATTATTAAAATAGTATTGTAATAAATTATTTATGAATCAAAATGAAATATTATAATAATTTTTATTTTATAGTTAATTTATATAATAATTTTTATTTTATAGTTATAAATAAAAGATGTTGGTATATTATTGCTATTTTTTAATATCAAATTTTAAATATTAAGTATTTTAAATTTTAGGGGAAATCTACACAATTTGAGCATGAATCAACTGATTAGAGAAAAACCCTAGTTGTCATAGGAACAAAGCTTTGTTCATTTCTCCACAATATATTATAATATTTTTTTTTTATTATGGTAATACAAATATTATTATAAGTATTTATAATAAAATATCATATAAACATCAATATAAGATTAATACAGTGATAATATTAATATAGTAATACTAGTATCATTAGATACTAGTACTAATATTGTTAAAATAATATAAAATGTTAATTTGATTATTAAAATATTAATATTAATAATATTATAATAATAACAATATTACAAATATAATAAGATTATGGTAAAAATAATAATATTAGTATTATAAAGTATTCATGATAAAATAAAATGTAATAGAAGTGTAAATATAAAATTAATAATACTAATATTTTATATTAATATTATTAATATTATGGGAATAATATTATTAAAATAATATTGTAATAAACTATTTATAAATCAAAATGAAATATTATAATAATTTTTATTTTATAACTTTATAAATAAAAGATGTTGGTATATTATTGCTATTTTTTAATATCAAATTTTAAATATTAAGTATTTTAAATTTTAGAGGAAATCCACACAATTTGAGCATGAATCAATCCACTTGAGAAAAACCTTAGTTGTCATATAGGAATGAGGCTTTGTTCATTTCTCCACAATATATATATATATATATATATATATATATATATATATATATATATGTATGGTAATACAAATCTTATTATAAGTATTTATAATAAAATATCATGTAAACATCAATACAAGATTAATACAGTAATAATATTAATATAGTAATAGTAGTATTATTAGATACTAGTACTAATATTGTTAAAATAATATAAAATGTTAATTTGATTATTGAAATATTAATATTAATAAATAATAATAATAAAAATATTACAAACATAATAAGATTATGGTAATAATAATAATATTAGTATTATAAAGTATTCATGATAAGATAAAATGTAATAGAAGTGTAACTATAAAATTAATAATATTAATATTTTACATTAATATAATATTAAAATATTAAAATATTAGTGTTATTAATATGATGGGAATAATATTATTAAAATAGTATCGTAATAAAGTATTTATAAATCAAAATGAAATATTATAATAATTTTTATTTTATAACTTTATAAATAAAAGATGTTGGTATATTATTGCTATTTTTTAATATCAAATTTTAAATATTAAGCATTTTAAATTTTAGGGGAAATCCACACAATTTGAGCATGATTCAACCCACTAGAGAAAAACCCTGGTTATCATAGGAAGAAGGCTTTGTTCATTTCTCCACAATATATTATAATATATATATATTTTTATTATGGTAATACAAATATTATTATAAGTATTTATAATAAAATATCATATAAACATCAATATAAGATTAATACATTAATAATATTAATATAGTAATAGTAGTATTACTAATAGATACTAGTACTAATTTTGTTAAAATAATATAAAATGTTAATTGGATTATTAAAATATTATTATTAATAATATTATAATAATAACAATATTACAAACATAATAAGATTATGGTAATAATAATAATATTAGTATTGTTGATGATGATGATGATTAACCTCCACTGAGATGAATCTTTGGTCATCGAACTTAAAGAAAGGAGTTATTTAATTTGATTTAAGGTTTTATTCCTATGCTCAAAAGGCTTGGAGAGAAGCCTCCCGAGCTCACTATAATTTTGACATCTTAATAGGCTAGGAAGGTCAGTATTGCAACATAGATTATGAAATTGAGCTCTAATGTGGTTGTACGTGGGGCACTCTAAGAGGAAGTGATTTTCATCCTCGACGTTCATATTCTCACAGAGATGGCAAATTCTTTCCATCCATGGAGTTTTAGGAACTGTCCAACGACCTGTTTTACTATGGAGCTCATGAGAGTTCATTCTAATCTTGGCTATATTAATTTTCTTCTTTGATCTAGTTAAAACAAAGAGATACTTTTGATCTTCTAAGGTGGGGTTGATGACCTCCTTATAATACCTTAATTTTCTTTTAGCTGCTAGATCTTTCTCACACCACATTTTTTCTTTGAACTTAGAAGCAACAATTTTTTTAATGTTATTGATGTTTTTCAATGCAACATTCTCGTCGATCTCCCAATGGTTTAACCAGGCCTTGGTGTCTTTATACCAACCTCATTTAAGCCTTAGGTGGTTTTGGCTAGAATTTAAAGCTAGCTTAGGAAGTCTATGGTCTCCTATGCTATTGAGATTGTGCTTGTACAACATAAGCCTAGTCATAGCTAGGCTCTCGATAGGGGAAAGACCCACTTCTATAAGGAGAATAGGATAGGGTGTATTGATTTTAATTTTAAGGTTATACGTTATAAAACGCTTCTGTATTTGCTCAAAATTTCTCCAGGATTCTCTAGAGATGCTGCAACCCCAAACCTCACATCCATATAAGATAACAGGAGTGACTAAAGTTTCAAAGAGGAACTTCTTTCTATCCCACATTACGAGGTTTGTCGTTTTACAATTATTTTCAAGACCAAAATAATCTTTCCACCCCCCATTAATCCTTTTATGAATGCTATAGTTCGAGTTGAGCTTGTGATGAATATCAATTCCTAGGTACTTGTAAGAAGACACTTCCTCCAAGTTACTATTGTCATACATAAAATTAGAGTAAGTGTCCTTCTTGGATTTGATAATCTTAACCTTTTTTTTTCAGTGTTAAAAGAAATACCCATGGTAGAGTAGAAATCCTTAAGAAGTCTAAGTTTCTTATCAAGATCAGATGGGCACCTTGTGAGAAGAACAATATCATCAGCATAGAGAAGAAGGATGATGACTATCCCAGCTAAGACAGTGCCAGCACATCCTGCTTCCTCTAAACAACCTTCTAGCTTGTCGATGTAAATGCCAAATAGGGTAGGGGAGAGGGGGAAACCTTGTTTAACTCTGATATGACACTTAATATCTTTCGACCACCCCTCATTGCTCTAGCAATTACATTCTTGTATAACCTTATAGAAGTCGCTCTTAGCTCGAAAGGAACATTTAGCTCTGCTAATCTATTCCATAGGTTATTTATAGGAACCATATCGAAGCCTTTCTAAATTCCACAAAGCAACAAAAGAGATTGGATTTATCATTGCGGCATTCCTCCACAATGATCCTAAGCATAACGAGGTGGTCCGTTGTTGAGTGCTGCCTTTTAAAACCCGCTTGGCCTTTAGCCCGCTTACCTTCACTTTCAAGCCAAATGTTCAACTTCTTTTCCAAAATAATACCATATAACTTGGCTAAGAGAGGGCTGATCATAATTGTTAGATAATTAGAGGGGTTATTTGTATCCCCACTTTTAAAAATAGGGATAATGAGGCTCTGATTCCAAGGTTTAGGGAACCCTTGCTTGACCGCTTGGTTGAAAAGTTTGTGGATGTGGGGGATGAGGACAGGACCTCCAATTTTTAAGATTTCTGCCTGGTAACCTTCAATGTCTTTAGCTTTCCCATTTTCCAGGTGCTTAACCCCAAAATCAATGTCTTGTAATGAGAAAAATTATTTCATTGTGAGCAGGGTTACAAAATCCCTGGCATTTGGAGATTCATAAAGCTTTTTAAGATAGGAATTCTAGTCGTGTAAAGAAATTTTATTATTATCTTTAGTTTTCCTAGTTAGAATCTGCCTCCAGAATTTCTTTGGATCCACCTTAGAGAGGTGTAAGAGATTCTCTTGTCTTTTACAAATATATTTCCTTTTTTTCCTTTTAGTTAGGGCTTTGTGGATTTTTATCTTGTTAATTTTGAGAGATTCATCAACAACTTCCTTAATTTCTCTCCTCGCACTTTTACAATCTTTGTCATACCATGGGTTGGTTTTGATATTTTTTTTATTACTTGAGACTTCAATTGAGAACTTGTTAATAGAATATGAAAGGGTTGTAGTAAAATTATGATAGAGGTCATCTATGTTGTCTATACTAGATAAAGGAAGAAAATTAGTTTTTAATTCATTTAGAAAGAGATCATTTTTATTTCTATCAAAGATTAAGTTCTTTTGACTATAAGGATTATCTTTTATGGGATCTCTATGCATGACAAAATTGAGAGTTATGAGTAAATGCCAATGATCAGAGTCAGGCTCGTGGTCGTCTAAGATGTCAAAATTTATTATTTCATTGTATAAAGGGAGATCGGAAATAACATAGTCTACCACCCTCCTGCCAAGCCCATGGATGCAGGTCATCTTGCTAGAATTGGGCCACTTCTTTAGACCGTTGCAAATTATGAGATCCTGAGCACTACAGAGCTTGACTAGCTCCGCCCCAAACAAATTATCCTCTAGGTCTTCAGAACTCCTTTTGTACCGGCTAGCCATATTAAGGTCTGCGTCTAACCAAAGAGGATTGGGGTTGGAATGATTTCTTAGAAGAATAGCTTGGTTGCTTGAAGTTCGAGCATTAAATTCACCCATTAAAAGGATATTACCTTCATTCCTTAGGCTATCTAAACCATTGTAAGGACTATTTTTATCTATATTATTTTTCTTATAGAAGTTAGAATTAATGGGGGGGGAATAACAGATTGCTATGTAGGTCTTTTTATCATTTATGTCAGTAATCTCAATCCAACTATATTGGTTGTAAGGGTCATTTTTATAAATCCTAGCATGGGGGGAGATGTTCTTCTTAATGTAGAAATCTATGCCCCCAATGCCTCTACTGGAGGATCGCTTGTTCCAGGTAGACCATAGTGCAAAGCCATCTATGTTAGGGACCTTAGATTCTTCGTGCTCCCAAGTTTCAACAAGAAAAATAATATCAACATCATTTGAGATCCAACTTAGCTTGGGGCCTTTGTTCCATGGAAAGCACCGACAGTTCCAAGAAAGAATTTGGAGCATGTTGAATTGCTATTTATTACTATCTTTTTGGCTTCTATCTCGAATAACGGCTTTTCTATTTCTGATTATTGCCCATTTTCCTTCCTTCCTAGCCTCTTTTACCTTTTGAACCTCCTTTCTTAATTCTTCTTGATCTTCTGGAATGAGATATTTGTTTATAAATATTCCCGTTCCTTTTAGACTTGAAGTTTTACCAAGTATGTCATACTTATGGTTAGTAGAGCTCACCTTTATTCGGATCAGCCTTCCTTTATTCTCAGTTAATTTCCCTAACCTTGTTGCTTTTGTGAGAAATGTGGTTTCAATTTGTAATCTATTATGTAATTATGTCTGGCCTATGGCTAAAGTATCCTCGTCTACATCCCCTTTCAAACCGAAGATTATAAGGTTCAAGACCCTTTTATTTTGATATCTAATTTACCTGCCCCACTATTTAGGGTGAGATTGTTGTTAACTTTTTCTTCTAATTCTTTAAAATGTAATAGAAATGTAAATATAAAATTAATAATACTAATATTTTATATTAATATAATATTAAAATATTAATATGATAGGAATAATATTATTAAAATAGTATTGTAATAAACTATTTATAAATCAAAATGAAATATTATAATAATTTTTATTTTATAGTTATAAATAAAATATGTTGGTATATTATTGCTATTTTTTAGTATCAAATTTTAAATATTAAGTATTTTAAATTTGAGGGGAAATCCACACAATTTGAGCATGAATCAACTGACTAGCGAAAAACCCTAGTTGTCATAGGAACAAGGCTTTGTTCATTTCTCCACAATATATTATAATATATATATTTTTTTATTATAGCAATACAAATATTATTATAAGTATTTATAATAAAATATCATATAAACATCAATATAATATTAATACATTAATAATATTAATATAGTAATAGTAGTATTATTAGATACTAGTACTAATATTGTTAAAATAATATAAAATGTTAATTTGATTATTAAAATATTAATATTAATAATATTATAATAATAACAATATTACAAACATAATAATTTTATGGTAATAATAATAACATTAGTATTATAAAGTATTCATGATAAGATAAAATGTAATAGAAGCATAAATATAAAATTAATAATACTAATATTTTATATTAATATAATATTAAAATATCAAAATATTAGTATTATTAATATGATGGAAATAATATTATTAAAATAGTATTGTAATAAATTTTAGATCATTTTATGAGAGCATCATGGGATTGAAACTAGTGAAATGAATCACATAGTGTCAATCATCACTTCCGTGTCTTTCACCCGGTTAACCAGGACTTCCTGAGAGATCACCCTTCCCAGAACTCCTCTGGCTCAAGTGCGCTTTACTATGGAGTTTTCCCCACAATCAAGCCCACTTAGCTTGCTACCCCATTTGAAAAAACTTAGCAAGTATTGTGCCTCATAAACTATTCAGATAGAGCTCCCTTTACTCTTTTGTATTTAAGTATTGAGGGGTTTCCACAGTGCATTATATTAAATCATTTTTTGAGATTCAACTGCGTTAAGAAATTCATTCAACTATGACCATTTCCATGAGATGTAGTCGTAACTAATTAATTTCTCGTGATTTTTGAATATTCCACTTAGCACTCATTGTATCGGGTGATGCTCACAAGGGTGAAGAAGTGGGAATATTGAAACTAGTGAAATGAATCACATAGCGTCAATCATCACTTCTGCGGCTTTCACTCGGGAATTTGTAAATGAAAATATAATTGATAATTTATCAGCCATATTCACTAATATGCTAGTAATATTAATAGAATGTTTTTTTCAAAAGAAAAAAACATATTTTTTATATTTCACAAGAAATCAAAAAGTACAATTTCTTGGTTGCATAGTAGCTTACTTGATAACTTAAAAAACGGTGCTGAAAAAATATCCCAAATATATCTTAAATCTTAAACATATCTTGAAACTTAACTAAATATTATTTGAATAGGATCAAACTATTAAAAGAAAACAATAGACATATATATCCATCATGGTATTATTTTCCTTGATTGTATGAAGAACCTGCAAATCATCATATTGCTCCTATAGCTAGTGGATTTTACATTGGCATGATTCTAAATGAAGGATCCTTAGCACTGGACTCGAGCATCTCTGTTTGTTGTGGATTCTTCACAAATTTCTCAATTTTGTTCAATTGGGCGTTCTGTCGCTGGACTTGGAATTGCAATAAATGAAAATCCTTTTGAATTTCCCACATTGCAGGATCAACTTGCATGAACTCAATGGTGTACATAATGGCCTTTGCCACGAGGTGCTTCATTCGCCAGTATAAATGCAGAGTTTGTTGATATTGGGAAATTCTACCTCTAGTATTTCCCGGATTGGGCACTATCATTTATTCTTCAAGTTTTATTCCCTCCTCCTCAACTTGACTGATAAGTGCTTCTTCTCATTTGGCAATAATGTTCCTCACTAAAGGCGGTATTTCCTGAATGTATGTGAGGGCTGCATCAATAATGTGGTCGGCCTGAGGCTTACGCCCCATCCGACTAGGAGCTCGTGAGGATGTCTCGCCCTTCTCCTTATGTTGGCCTCGTTTCCATGTCTATTGGCGGTTCCCCCCTCCCACTTCCTCCTTCACAGATTTTTCCCAAGCCATTGGATATTTCTTGACCATAATTGGAACTTTTTCTCTTCTGAAGGCCTGCGGCTTTCCACCAGAGGTCGTGATATGCCTTTCGGAGGCTGTCACACATACAAAACAATAATTCAAAGAACACAACATTAACAATTTAGTGCACTAAATGTTTAGAAGACATACCCGACTCGCCTCATTATTCCCCAATGAAACCCAACTCCCTGACCCCCCAGAGTGGGCAGAAGTCCACCATGTTGATCCTGACTGACCTAGTTACATAGATATCCTCCCGACTGAGACTCGGGTCTCTCCTCAGCACAAGACCCAGGTTTGATCAGATAACCACCTTTAGAGGCATAGCCTCCTCCCCTACCAGTGCCATGCATACAACAGACCCAAATTCCCCCTCTGGAATCAATATATCTTGTCAAATTCAGAAATTCAATTCTCCTCCCTAGATTACTTTTAGTCAGCTTGGGCTTGTCCCGGTCGGCCCAGCCCCCTAAACACCTACCCAAATCTGGCATCCCCCATCTTACATAGCATCATCTCGAATAAGAGAGAAATCAGCTGACATCAGCCCAAACTTTCCCCTCTGATCCCCCCGGACTCCCTACCATGCAACTAGACACTACTACACACACCAGTTAACCTATTAATAGTAGTCATCATACAACCCTTAAATTGGCCCATTTGCAGGGGAATTGGAGAAGTAAAGTAATTCACATACCCTTGAGCCTGGAAGCACTGTCGTAGGTTCCAGAAGACAGTTACTATACTTCCAACTGCCGATGCCCACAACTTCACCACCCTCACGATGCATGCAAGGAGAAAGACTAAGCAAATGTAATCCTTGCGGTTTATCCCGCCTCGTTTATCCCTTTCCTACGCGTGACGTTGTCCTCGGAAGGAGCACCTCCCCTCTCGCACGCGACCTCCCTTGCCAAGTGCACCATGCCACTTTCCCTCGTCCAGGGTTGTCTGTCCTCCGGACAATCTTGCCTTAACTACCTTAATCATTCCGCATAAGGAATTGAGCCTGCCCCACACCCTGATCATGGGTAAAGATATATGAATATGAATATTAATAAGAAATAAATATTAATTATGATGTTTTTTTGTGATAATTAATTATGATGTTTATTAAAAATTAATTTATATTTTTGTTATTGTTCCTAATTATTTGAATTTTGGCTTCTGTGATCTATAGTTACTTTCGGTGATAAACCCATGAGATAAAAATTTGTTAACCAGTTTAGAACTAACGAGTGTGGTTCATCTTTAGGACAAGATGAGAGATCAAATCCAACCATCCATTAAGTTTAGGACGAGATGAGAGATCAAATCCAACCATCCATTAAATTCAGGACAAGATGAGAAATCAAATCCAACCATTAAGTTTAAATAGATATAGAGAAGGGAAAACTAGGTCTTAGAACCTAACAACTAGTTTAACTATGAAGAAAATCAAAATTCTATTATATTTTAATTGAAATAATTGTTATGTTTTATTTTTTATTATAATTGATTATTTTTTAATTATTATATTTTTAAATTATATTATATATGGTATGTTTTAAATAATATAAGAAATAATATTATTTAATGATACCAGGTTGAGTTTGGGAAGATATTGATTTAAATGTTAGAGAGAGTTTGGAAAGATATTGATTTAGATGTTTTCTAGACCTTCCTTGGTTTTTGACATATAACCATCCAAACAAATCGCATGCCAAATGCCTCATGGAGAACAGACATCAAACATTTTAATTTAATTCAAGAGTTCCATTCCATCCGTGCAATGCTATGCAGTTTTCTATGCGGCTTATATATATCCGATACATACTGAGTAACTTGTCTTAGCCTCCAATATAGTTTCCATTAGGAAACCAGCGTAGATCTAAGATTGGAGTATTAAGATTGCTTGTGGTATTATTATAGAGCTCTGTAGATATAAATATGGCCGAACTGCTACTCCCGCGGTTCTCCAGCTGTGGTGGAGTTTCTTTTGAAATGAATAGGAACAGTTCTGGACCGCCTTCTTCCCCTCTACTTGCTGCTGTTACAAATATAAACGGAAGATCCCGAGTTTATGATGGCAACTGCATGAACTGCCGTCACCTCCCAACAATTGTTTTGTCTGTGAATAATGTGTTTTCTTTTGCAAAAGTTGCCCAACATCGTGCTGCTTCACCATTCTACGTCTATTCAATTAGTAGTAATAATAGTGCAATCACTGGTTTCCACGATGCAGATCACATTGAAGCCGATGAGAAGAAAGATGAATTTCTCCAACTGTCTCCGATTTCCTACGTGGGGTATCTGCCGACTTCCTCCTCCACGCTAGGCCGCCACCTGGCGCGAAGGCTCGTTGAGGTTGGCGTCACGGACGTTTTCTCCGTTCCTGGGGACTTCAATCTCATCTTACTCGACCATCTGCTGGCGGAGCCGGGCCTCAATCTCGTTGGCTGCTGTAACGAACTCAACGCCGGCTACGCGGCAGATGGATACGCGCGATCCAGAGGCGTGGGGGCCTGCGTCGTCACGTTCACCGTTGGGGGTCTCAGCGTCATCAATGCTATCGCGGGGGCTTACAGCGACAATCTGCCTGTCATCTGTATCGTGGGGGGGCCTAATTCTAACGACTATGGGACCAACCGCATTCTGCATCATACCACAGGGATGCCCGACTTCAGCCAGGAGCTTCGCTGCTTCGAGGCGGTCACATGCGCTCAGGTCTCCAATATCTGCCTTGAGTAGGTTTCGTAAGGGTCGACGGACTGGATAGCTCCGAAACCCACGGTCTAAAAGTGTTTGTATTTAAAAAAACTGTGCAGGTTATTGTGAATCACTTGGACGATGCCCAGGAGCTCATCGACTATGCGATTTCCACCGCGCTTATAAAGAGCAAGCCTGTGTATATTAACATCAGCTGTAATCTTGCTGGCATTCAACACCCCGCTTTCAGCCGGCAACCGGTTCCATATTGCCTATCCCCCAGGTAATAGATTCTTGAAATTTCGCTAATCTATCCCCTCTCCCTTTTATTCTAGAATTATAATTTATAGATGTTTCGTTTGGGACTTTTTATCTCAGGGGTTGTCTAAAATTTATAATTTCTAGATGTTTCGTTTCGGACTTTTTTTATCTGAGGAATTGTCTAAACATTATAAATTTTGGTGTTTTGAAGGGTTTATACTACATTTTTAATTGTATATAGATTTAATATTTTTAAAATAAATATTTTTATTGTAAAAAATTCACAATTCAAATTTATAATTTCAATTAATTTTAGACAAATTAAATAGAAAATAAACTTTAAACACTTTCTAAACATAAATTAGTAGAAATTCTTTCGGTAATAATCACATGCAAAAGAACATGGTCCACGCGTTTCGAACCAACCAGTGTGATTCATCATCAGGACTATGTGAGAGATCAGATCCAGACATTAAGTATAAATAGATGTAGAAATGACTCAACTAGCCGTTAGAATAACGGCTAGTTTGACTTTGAAAAAGTAAATATTCCATTATTTATTTATTTAATTAATTTAATTAATTTTATTTATTATTATTATTTTATTTATTTATAAAACCTTTAATATATTTATACAACTAATTAACCAATTAATTAATATAATGGTAAGTAATTTAGCAAATCGTGGTGTATATATATAAATTTTTGTAAATTTTTGATTAAATTATATAATAATTAATTATTATTATTAATTAATAAATATAATTAATTCTTATTTATATGATTTAATTATAACAAACCATTTATCAAATAGTAAAACATAGAGTCAAAATAAATAAATAATAAAAATAAATAAATAAATAAAAACAAAAATAAAATATAAATTAATAAATAATAAAAATAAATAAAAATATTTTATTTTATTTTAATTAATTAATTAATATTAATATTATTATTATTATTATTATTTATTTTTATTTTATTTTATTTATTTATTTATTTATTATTATTATTATTATTATTATTATTTATTTTATTTTTTATTTATTATTATTATTATTATTATTTTTAAATAATCAAATAAATAAAGTAAAAATAACTAAATAAATAAATAAATAATAATAATAATAATAATAATAATAATAAAACTTAAAAAAAACATAAAAAACCACAAACTTGCAATAACCTTCCTAACACCTTGAATTTTATCCCTTCTGAAGAAAAAACACCTTGAATTTTATCACGTTTGATCATCTTATATTTCTTTGGGTAACGGATCAAAGTGGCCTTTCTAACTGAGTGTAAAGAAAATGCAAACTTCTAATTATTTTAAAGAGAAGATTTTTCATATTTATAAAACGATATAATTTATTAGCAATAAAAATGATAAAAATATAAAACATAATATTTCAAGTATAATTATAATGTATATATTTATATAATAATATATTGATAATATAATGTATATATTTATATAATAAATTAAATAATATATATTAATAATTTATTATTTAATAGAGTGCTGAAACGAGCGCGGTCTTCCCTGCAGAAACCCTAGCTCGATCGCACTTCTGTTCTACCAACTTCGACTGCGCGCAACCTCCCATCGAAGCTTGGTAACTAACCATGGCCTCAAGCTCGGGGGGGGAAGGACACCCCCCCCCTGTCAACAACGACGGCACCTTTGTAAGCTCTGTGCAAGGCAATGACAGCGCCGACAAAAGCCAGGACGCTCTGCCACCAAAAGCGCCGAACATGCAATCCTAGCAGGAGGCAACGGCTCCCACGTCCTCCACCTGCAAACCCATTGCAGCAGAGAGACCCAAAATCGAACTGCCCAGCCATCGGATAAATGCCAGGATACAGTACATGAGGGACCACGCCCTCATTGGAAAATTTATTGGCTTCTGGCCAACTGAAAAAGCCCTATATGGCTGGGTTGCTTCCAAATGGAAGCCCAAAGGGCAGGTCACGCTACAGCTGGGGCCTAAGGGTTTCTTCACTGCGATTTTCCACTGCATCAAAGACCGAAATAGGGTAATGGATGAAGGACCCTACTTCTTCAACTCTGCTGGGTTATACCTACGGAACTGGATCGAGAGATTTAACCCAGATAAGGAAGACTTCAACTGGGCGCCTGTCTGGATCCGCCTGTACTCGCTACCCATAGAATATTGGGACGAAGAATCACTCCAAGCTATAGCCAAAGGTCTTGGTGAGTTTATTAAGATTGCTGAGGAAACCAAGCTTCACCGATATACTTCTTATGCTCGTATCTGTGTCTACATGCATTTAGACAGAGCCCTACCAGATGTTGTAAGCATATATCATGATGATTTTGAATGGATCCAGCCTTTAGACTGTGAGGATGTCCCCTTCAGATGTCGAAGATGCCACGCTCATGGGCATCTTTTCAGAGATTGCCCCCTCACAAAACAGGCTCAGGCCAAGGAAGCTGAAGCCGCTCAGGAAGCTGACGGTTTCACCAAGGTGCCCCCGCGATGAAGGCATGGCAAAAAGACCTCCACGACTGGTAAGAAACCCTCTCCTCCCTCTAATACTCCTTCCACCAGTAATAGTTTTGCTGTTCTTTCAAACCCTGATCTTATCTCTGATGTAGCCCACAACCAGCTTAAAACCCCTTCTAAACCCTTGGATATTCCAAAGCCTTCTATCGAATCCAACCCTCCCCAAGCTACTCTTCAGCAGCTTTCTAAAGACAAAACCTCTGAAAGCCTCTCCAATGAAATTAAGCTATTACCCTGGCACCCAGCCACTATGGACGTTGACAAGCCCAATGCCCGACCTGCTGTTTCTAACGAAGCCCTAATTAGCGGCAGTCAAGAGACCTTTATGGACGAGGACTCTGAAGGCTTAGATCTAGGAGAAATCGACATACAAGGTTTCGAGGAAGCTTGCATAAACCAGGATTTCGATACCATCAACCCTCACCAAATTGATAAGCTGTAAAAGGTCTTCTCAAGCGTTCACCAGCAAAAGAAACTCGGTATCCATCCTGGCAGTCATTGGGACAGTCTCAAAATCACGAAGGAGTCAAAGAAAAGAGGTCGAAAACCGGACTGGCAACGCACCATCACCATCGGGCAAATATTGGTTGACTCTGGTCGATATCCCAAGCTTACAAGGTTCTTCAAACCCCTGCCAAACAGTTCCCCATGAAGCTGATCTCTTGGAATATCAGAGGGCTAAACAGCCCAGGAAAGCACAAAATTCTCAAAACTATGATACAGAAAGAAAGACCAAACATCCTCTTTCTTCAAGAAACAAAATGCAATAGCGAAATGCTAGGATCAATACCGTCCAAAGCTTGGCCCAACTGCAGCTCAGTAGCAGTGGATGCCTCAGGCACCTCTGGAGGTCTTGCTATAGCCTGGGATACTCTGTCCGTAAATCTTTCCAACTTTCATGCTACGCATCATCTGATACAATCAACTTTTCACCCCATTGGATCTAACATCCACGGGCATATTTCCAACGTCTACTTCCCACAGGATCATGCAAGGAAAATAGATCTACTGCATTCTATGGCGCTTCTAAATTCAAACAGAACCCATCCCCTATGGATAGCAGCAGGGGATTTCAACATGATCACTAAAATGGGAGAAAAAACAGGGGGTCGATTCAGAGCAGATCCGGAAAGCGCTCATTTCAGAGAATTCATAGCCAACAACTGGCTCATTGACATTCCTTTCTCCAATGGCACCTTCACGTGGAGTAATAAAAGAACGGGAACTCAACATATTACTTCAAAGTTAGATCGCTTCCTCATTTCTGACAATGCCATCCATATAGGTGGGGACCTATCGGCTTCAATCATTCCGCAGACTGGGTCGGATCACTGGCCCATCTTGCTCCACTGGCAAAATGTTGGCCTTCAATACAAAAAACCCTTCAAATTTGAAGCATTTTGGCTCTCACACCCTTCTTTCAACGAAATCGTCACTCAAGCTTGGAAGAGCTTCATCCCACCTCCAGGTTCGAAGATGTACCAGTTTCAACAAAAGCTCAAGAATCTCAAAGCAGTCATAAAGAATTGGAACACCTCCGTTTTCGGAAACATCTTTCAGGAGATAAAAATCCTCGAAAGGAAAATGGAAGAAACTCAGCAAAAAATCATAACTGGAGGCAGAACTGAAGAACTTGCTGCTCAAGAACAAGAACTCCACAAGCTACTAGAGGAAAGACGCAAGCAAGAAGAAATACTGTGGCGGCAGAAATCTAGAATAACTTGGCTAAAGGAGGGAGAGAAGAATACTAAATTCTTCCACAGGTCAACAATACAAAGACGAATGAAAAATCGCATTCCTCATATCACCAATCAACAAGGAGCACAGGCAGAACAACAAGTGGAAATCGAACAAGTTCTTCTGGATTACTTCCAAAGTATTCAACAAGAGGACCACACAGTCGACAGACAGCCGGCTATCGACCAAATCTCCCAGCTAATTCCTAAACTGGTCACTGCAGAGCACAACAAGATGTTACTTCGCCCAGTCTCCCTACAAGAGGTCGAACTTGCAATGACACAGATGAAGGAGGGAAAGGCGCCTGGTCCTGATGGATTCACCTCCAAATTTTTTCACCATTTCTGGGAGCTCATCAAAACTGAGGTTTGGCAGCTAGTGGAGGAATCCAGAGCTGCCCACTGGCTCCTCCCCTCCTTGAATGCTACTTTCATAGCCCTGGTTCCGAAAGAAGAACGTCCAAGTACGCCGGAGAAATTCAGACCCATTGCACTCTGCAACGTGATATACAAGGTCATTTCTAAGGTTATAGCCAACAGATTAAAGCCGCTGCTTCCTCTCCTCATATCGCCGGAGCAAACAGGCTATGTAGAAGGACGGCAAATCATGGACGGCATCATTCTCACGCACGAAGTTATACACACTCTCAGAAGCTCTAAAAGGCCAGGTATGCTCCTCAAAATCGATTTATCTAAAGCTTTTGATAAATTGAGTTGGCGCTATATCCAAAGTGTCCTAACAGCCTTTGGCTTCGACCATATGTGGATAAGATGGGTTATGTCACTTATTTCCTCTCCTCTGTTTTCCATACTTGTCAATGGCATTCCCTCAAAGCCTTTCAAACCCTCAAGAGGAGTCAGACAGGGCGACCCTCTTTCTCCTTTCATTTTTGTCCTCATGTCCGAAGGCCTCAGTAATCTCATCCACAATGCTGTACTCTCAAACCAATTGCGTGGTATTTCCCTTCATGACACTCACACCACTCACCAACAATTTGTGGATGACAACATGCTATTTGGGTTCCCTTCAGTCCAAGAAGCTAGATCTTTTAAAAGAATTCTTAACCTCTTCTCCACAGCCTCTGGCATGTCTGTCAATGTGTCCAAATCCCAACTTTTCTTCTTCAACACTCCTCCTTTAATCCAACGCAACATAACCCGCATTCTTGGCTTCTCTCTTGCTTAGCTCCCATCCAAGTATCTTGGAGCCCCTCTGATTGCCACTGCCATCAAGCATCCCACTTGGAACCACCTCTTGGAAAAACTGGAAGGCCGTCTCTCCTCTTGGACTTATAGAGCTCTCAATATTTCCAGTAGACTTGTCCTCATCAAATCTGTCCTGCAAGCCATGCCTCTCTATCTTTTCTCTATGCTTGCAGCTCCAAAATGGGTTCTTAATCAGATAAAGAATCTACAACGTAGATTCCTGTGGGGATCCTCAGATCAAAAAAGAAAATGGGCTCTGGTCAACTGGAACACAGTATGCTCCCCAAAGGCAGCTGGCGGTCTTGGTCTCAGAAATCCCATTCACAGCAACGAAGTCATGGGGGCACGACTCTGGTGGAATTGGCTCTCGAATCCATTCAAACCATGGGCTAAAATGTGGACAGCTAAATATGCCAATAACAGACCGCCTGAAGAACTAGTAAGGCTCCTTCCTGAAAGAGCTGGTTCCCTCATATGGAATGCTGCCAAACAGCACTCTGCCCTCATACAACAGCACAGCTTTTGGGAAATAAGAAATGGGCACACAGCCAGATTCTGGACCGACTCTTGGCAGCAAAACCCTCAACTCTTGGATACTCTCAGACTCTCCAACAATGGGTGCACCAATCCCCCAGAGGAAATCAAAGTAAGCCAAAGCTGGACACACACAGCTAGCAACGACTTCAGGCAATGGAAGCTCCCCACTCTTTTGCTGCCCAACATTCCCAACTGCACGCAGGAAGCACTACAAGAGGAATTGCAATGCCGGAAAATCAGATGCTCGGAGGAAGCGGACATTCTTCGATGGGGTTACCTACCCAAAGGCATGTTCACAACAAAAGAAGCCATCTCTCTTTTGCATCCTATCCAGCTACCGAGAGACAAACTCTGGCAATTTGTCTGGGCTCCAGGTACTTGGCCCAAAGTCTCCACTTTTCTCTGGTTACTTAGCCACAAAAGAGTCCTCACCTGGGACAACTTGCTCAAGCGCGGCTTCTGTGGCCCTTCACAATGTCCGAATTGCAAGCAGGAAATTGAAACGACGCAGCACCTCATGCTGACTTGCCATCTTGCTCATCAACTTTGGGAAAAAATATGCTTCAGGAGTCAGCGAAACAAGCCTAAAGGGGACCTTACCAGCATTATGCGTCTCTGGCCCCAGCGACCATATAACAGTCCCATTCTCAACTTTCTCTGGCAAATTATCCCAGGTTTGCTCTTCTGGACGCTTTGGAAGGAACGAAACAGGAGAATCTTCAAACATCAAGCCACCCCATTGAATATCATTTGGGACAATCTCCACGAGAACCTCCAAGAGACCCTCGCCCTTCGATCTTGGCAGGAGGAGGATATTCCTAAACAACCGCAGGAAGCAGCTATTTGGAAAAACTGGCAGTTGAGAATAGCAATCTCGCCAAACACCTCCAAGCAGAAGACTCCCAGTACACATCTCCCTTGGACACCTCCGCCTCCAGGCATATACAAGATGAACTTCGATGGCGCCTCCAAAGGAAATCCCGGTCCGGCAGGCTTCGGAGGCATACTCAGAAATTCTAAAGGAGATACTCTTGCCATCTACTATGGTTCGATAGGCTGGGATACCAACAACTCCGCAGAACTGGAAGGGCTCTGGCAAGGTCTAGTTCTTCCCCATCAATATAATCTCTCGCCTATCATAGTGGAAGGAGATTCACAGATTCTCATCAACACTGCCAATCAGCTTCTCCAAGGTACCAGAACCACAAAAGTAGCCAAAAGCTGGAGATTAGCCTCTCGACTCGACAAGCTTAGCAAATGGTTGGACAACAATCAAGCTATCTCCTTTGTTCATATCAAAAGAGAAGGTAACAAGATAGCTGACCTCCTTGCTAATCTAGGAGTCGAAAGCTCTGACACTCTCAACCATGGCCCTCTCCAAATCATTCATGACAGGGACACTCTTCAGAATTGCATCAATTTGGTGCAGAATGATCAAAATATTCCGGATGCGGATGGCATTCAGCATTAATGGGCCACATGGCCCCGGCCTCTTCCCAAAGTGCGAGGCGTGTGGAGGCCACATGGCTCACCACAGCGCCATTAAAACGGCATTCAATACGACAGACCGCCATTACTATCCTCCCCCGCGGCGGCGATACAACTACTCTGCTCTGCCTGGCTTCTGCACAATGGACGCCAATTCTTTTTTCACTGTGCTCTCAGACTCTCCGGAAGACTGTTTGGCTCCTTTGGACGGTGCGTGCCCTACACAATGCGCTGAGCCAAGCGCTCGCACGAACACCGGCCGGCGCTGCTCTCTCTACTGTTGTATCGAATTTCTTCCGGGCGTGCATTTCTCACACAGCGTCTTCTGCCCTGGAGCGTTTAACATTCCTCAGTATCCGCCTGGCTCTCTTGTTGTTCAAGCTCTAACAGGTGCGCACTAGGTTCAGCTTTCTCCTGGTTCGATTTTTGCTTCAGCCTTTCCTCCGGTGCAGGGCATCAACAATTCGGAACTAGTCATGCCTCAACTCCGTCAGCGTATGACTGCCCGTCGTGGAGGCACCCGCGGAAGTTCTACTGCTGACCGCACTAATTCTAGCAGGCATGGCTCGGATTATCCTTCTGGTCCTCCTGGTCGTCTGCCCTCTTCCCCTCAGCGCGACGCTCCTCTTGACTCTTCCACCTCCACCCCTCAGCCCTCTCGCAGTCATTTCACCCATCAAACCTCGCAGAGGGCTGAATTGAACTTCGACAGTGTTTTCAACCGCCCCTCCATCACAGCCTACATTACTGTTACTCTGCGCGAGGAGGCCGCTCTCTGTTCTCCTCCCTGGCCCGGCTCCACTTCTACACCCATTGACCCTCTTCCCACCTCCCTCGCGCCTCAGTCTACCTTCGCTGCTACGCCTCAAACTGTCCCGAGCGAGCCCTTTGTCCATCCTTCTCCCTCCCCGGGCCTCCTTTCCATGCAGGTGCACGCGGATGGTGTCCTGAGCACTGAGGATCCTCTTCAAGACACTGATGTGGACGACCCTGAGGTATACTTCGGATGCCCAATCGAGGAGGAGCATCCCTCTCCGGTTCACTCCAATTGAATCAGCTATGAACAGGACTAGTATGAAATCTGAACTTGTTTACTTTCATAGAGTTGCTGGTCTTTTACATTACACAGCAGATAGTGATAGTTTTTTGCCTTTGATAATGATAGTTTTTTGCAAACTCATAACAAATAGTATAACTATTCCACCGGTTTCCCATACCAAGGGCGGTGTGACAGACACTACAGAGCTGGTTTCCCTATATGGGCAGCTTATTTTTGGGATTAAGCATGGTTTGCAATCCCAGTTTCAGGCTATCAAAGCTGAGCTGAGGCAGTTTTGTATTATAATATTTACATAATAGAAATTAGTCAAATTTAAGAAAAAAAAGAAGAAGTTATTTTACAATATTTATATCTCAACAAACTCGTGGAACTAAGTAAATTTAAAATTAAAATGAATCAATAAATCTCGACATATTTAGCATATTTAAAATGAATATATCAATATTAGATGTATTTACATATTATTGACAAATTTAATCATATGTTTCTCATTAGGGATAGATTTCCCTTGCCGCAATAATAATTAAAACCATCATAAATCCATCTTAACTCCGGATCTATCATGATCAACTCCTCCAAGTGCAAACCTTTCTCAAGTTTTACACTAAAAATAGAAATTTATATCAAGAAAAATTTGATCCGCCTAGTCGTTTTATAAATCTAGATTTTAAATAAATCTAGATTAATTATATTAACAATATAGATATATGAGTTAATTGATTCTCGTGTTGAACACATGAAGAAATTAAATATGCCAGCTTATTCAACTATGTATCAATAACATGGTCAAATAGTAACGGTTCTATTCCACTACGCAGGTTGCATTGATTCACTTTCATATAAATTGATCCGCCACTTACTATGCAAATAAAATAAAACTTGTATAATATTTAAGTTATTTTCTAGCACATTTCGGTTAACACAAATGTGAAGTGAGGAATAGTTTGGTTTTGCTAGTTTGGCCGTCATTGCTTTACGTCACAAAAAAGTTGAATAATACAAACAACGAGTTAGAACGATACTGAAAACATGGCCGGCGAAATATGAAACCAAGATTATTTGATCCACGGGCTTTAATTTAATTTATTACCATTGGTTATATTAATTTGTGAATGAATCTACGTGGATGTGGTTAAATAACATAGTTTGCAGGACTTAATAATAAATTGCGCCAACATTCCGATCATTTTATGCAAAATACATAACAAAGTTATACATGCACGTAAAATGGAAAATAATATAGAACAAACATTTTGCTATGTTTTATACTTCACGTAGTAGATTATAGACATCAAAAAACTCTCACGAGTGCGTAAATATTACTTAATTTGCAAAATATATAAGGCATTTTTCCTTGTGGATGCATGCATTTGAAATTGTAAAAATGCATGATATGATTCGTAGGTTTTGAAATATTACTTTTAATTAAACTGTCCCCTTTTAAACTGCTTCCAAATGAGCTTTCCATAAATAAAGCGTCTGATATACTGGGTATGGTAACCTATAGTATACAACAGTTAATGATGTTTTATTCGTATAGAATTATGTCTGAATTATAAATTGTAAAAAAAATTATATATAAATTTTTTATTGTTTAAATTGTATTTTTGAATAATATAGATATTACATAACATGTACATTGAGTTATTTTATTTTATCAATGCACATTATATTAGATTTTTTATTGTTATAGATTTTTATTATTAATATATTTTTAAATATATATCAATATTAATTTATATTAAAATATTTTACTCATAATTCACATGGGATATCTATTCTATATGATATTCAAATATTGTTTAAAAAAAGATTTATATATTATAAAGTTAATATTTTACTCTAATTATTTTACATGAACTTTTATATATATATATTAGTCATATTGGATGTAGAATGAGTTTATTTGTTTAGAGTTATATGAAATTATTTTATTTAACATAGTCATCTAAATATCTATTTATTATTAGAAGAGTGAAAATGAAATGTGAATGAATTTAGTTTATTATGATATTTCATTTTTAATCGCTTATTTAATTTGTTACTGAATTTTTAACTTACATTAAAGAAAATTATTTATATTATTTTTTTGAAAATGTAACATATTTAAGATCCCTCCACTCAAACAAAAAATTGAGAAAACATTTAATACAAACAGCCAAACATTCTGATAAACAAAAATTATGAAAACATTTAATACAAACAACCAAACATATGATAACCTAATGTTATACATGGAATGGAATCTAGCGTGGCGTGATCAATAATGTCATGACAAAGGAGGTGGTAAAGTAAGATGGCAGTGAACACCCATGGGAAAACAATAACCAAGCATAGTTCTGACTCAAATAACGTAGAAAATGGAAAATATGTGGCGAGGAGAATGAAGCGTACGTTAAATTGTGATATAATTGTAGTTGAACTACGGGGTTGGACAATTTTAAGTCACAAAGCTTTGAGCATCGTTATGTTCTCTAAGATTAATTGTTTTCTGATGACATGCCTGCATAATATATTTAGAAATAACGAAATATATGCATATGTGAATAATTATAAAAATCTCAAATGTTAAAAGGTGGTAAGTAAATATTAAGAGTTTCATAATGGGTCGAGGTTTATAATATGTGTGTTGGGTTGTAATATGGATATAAAAATGTAAATGTTAGTGTTATATGATATGTAACATATTTAAAAGTATTGTTTTATTTTTTTCAGGTGTGTGGGGGGATTGTAGGTATGTTAGGGAGAAAAATGAATTTAATGAACTAAATAAGGTAAATGATGAAATTGATTTAAGACATCAAACAAGAATAAATTGGAAAATAAGATCTACCAAGTTATGGTGTAAAATTGATGGTAAAATGGAACAACCACTGATACCAATCAACCAAAGCAAAAAGATGCTATCAAATCTTGAAAAGAAAGAAACACAAAAATCTAATAACGGGGATAGGGGAATCCATCTAACAATCGAAAGTGCCTATAAAAAAGGGGAATTTTTCAAAAATTTAGAATGATCGCCTCCTTCATTTTTGTTGGTACTATAGGGATGCTAATGGGTAGGCCAACAAGATCATAGTTAGACCTTTTTTCAGCTTAGTGTAGTGATTTGGACTAGTATGTGGGACCAATTTCCACTAAAGGAATTTTCCAACAAAGAGAGACTTTTTGTAAAGAAAATGAATTAAATGGATTAAATATAAAATGAAGTAAATAATTTTGAAATTATATCACTAATGAAAGCAAGATAAGTAGAATTAATATAAACTAATACTCTCTCTCTCTCTCTCTCTCTCTCTCTCTCTCTCTCTCTCTCTCTCTATATATATATATATATATATATATATATATATATATATATATAGATATAGATATAGATATAGATATAGATATAGATATAGATATAGATATAGATATAGATATAGATATAGATATAGATATAGATATAGATATAGATATAGATGGTAGATATAGATATACATATACATACATACATACATACATACATACATACATACATACATACATACATATATATATATATATATATATATATAGTGTTTGAAAACAAAAATGATTAACAACAAACATATGATATAGATCTATATAGATCTACACATTCATAGCTAAAAGAAATCAACTATGAATAGACTACAATTCATTCAAAACAATTAATAAATCTCTGCTCATGTACACAACATTAACCAACATGTTCATGCCTTAGTTCCTCAATAACAAGGAGAGAAGTTAGTCAATAGTAACTAATTTCAATGATATGTTATATGATGGTCTTCAGTATTACAACAAGAATACCGCAACTCGTTAAGGGTCTCAATTTTTAATTTTCAACCGAGGATTCATACAAACTTAAGAGGGGTCGTAAACTATGTGTGCATCATGGATTATGTTCTTTCTTTGGTTGATTTTATGAAGGTGAAAACAATTGAGAAGAAATTGAGTTACATAGAAACCATTATGTTGTTTAAGTTATAGGAAAAATTCATAAATTGTAGGAAATAATTTGAAGTAAGAAATCCTATACTATCTCGTAAGAAAAGGAATAAAAATAATTCAATCATACGAAAAAAAATAGTTCTACTCGATTATGCATTGAAAACAAACTTGCAACCGAAAATAAAGCATAGAAGCATAAAACCCTTAATTTTACTAAAAGGCAAGCTTTCTATAGCAACCGTGTTAAGGAATATATGAGGTCTCTTAAGATTTAAAATCCCATCTATATTTTCTAGCGAAATTATAACACATTAAGGAAGTTAAACATACATTGGATGCAAATTTATATGATTTTCTGGATAAATCACACGCTTATACGAGTCCTTGTTTTGGCACAAAAGTCCAATGAGAAGAAAAAATGCACTACAACTATTGTTTCAAAGGAAGTATGAACTAAGGGGAGGCTAAGGGATGGTCAAAAACTCATGCCCATGTCCTTATGTTAGTGATATATGAGTATATTCATGAAAGGGGGAAACTATAGGTTTCATGTAGCTATGGAAAATGAGAAATTGTGCAAGAATTCACACATTTAAATGATGAAAAAAACTAAAGAACAACAAATAAAGTAAACTAATGCATGAAAAATAAATTCCAACTTCATAAAGAAATTTCAGCTAATTATACCAAAATATTATGCATAACAAGACCTCGTAAGAAACGTTAACTCATTAACCTTACAAAAAACTATGTTCAAAAATTTAATTTTAGAAATAACTAGTCAATTGATACATAAAAGATGAGAGTACAAAGAGGGGTCTTAAGCACATGGGGTGGGTCTTATCCTAAGGAGGATTATATCCTTGAAGAGATAATAGTCTAATCAAAAAATATTCTCTTCATTGATTTTAAAATTTAACTATACATGAAAATTTGGAAAACCGAAATCCTTGTGCTAATGACTCTACTAACTTGACAACTTTCTACTTGAAACATTTGACTCTCAATGGGATAATTGAGCCCTATATTTATACAAAATGTCTCGAGAGGTAGATTCCTTTAGAGAAGGACTTCTTTCCTCCAAAAATCCATAAAAAATATGATATTTTTCACCAAGTGACCTCACAACTATAGGGAAGAGTAATGAGTGCTTCAAGCTAGTCGAGTTTGGTTATCCTGCCCCGTAGGGGATAGTCCCATAAACTTCTCTAATTTGGTATCCTCATTATTTGTTCTAAATATACTTAATATCCTACATCATAATACATTAGCATGCAAAGTATGATAA
Organism: Pinus albicaulis; assembly: GCA_034641835.2. Classification (NCBI taxonomy): domain Eukaryota; kingdom Viridiplantae; phylum Streptophyta; class Pinopsida; order Pinales; family Pinaceae; genus Pinus; species Pinus albicaulis. The sequence goes on from CM076573.1 coordinate 279,041,779, forward strand.
ACATCGTTTAACTTTCCTAAGAAATTATTTAAGCTAAGAAAAATTAATAAGTGTAGAAGGAGAGGTCTAATGTGCCTAGGAAAGGTTAGATAGGGAATAATGTTTTACCTGATTGAGAGGCCCATCATACCCCCCTAATGAATTTCTCATCCTTTGAGAAAACCTACACAATTTCTTTCCTCTCGCTTCTTCATTTATTTCCTCGATGACTACTTAATGTCCCATTCTAAGTGATGGAGGTGGATTTCCTTGCTAGGTAAAAGCCTACATTGGTCTCACTTCATGAAATTATCTTTTCTCTTCCTCTTGATTGGATGTTCCTTAAGTCCTATTAATAAAGTAGGATTAAATATGAGCCCAATCCATTATGTATCAAGTTTATGGAAGATTCAATTGTACAAGGGAATTTTTCTAGTGCGACCTATAGCCTGTCAAAGGGGAATGATATTACCGATATTCATATTGTATGGAAGTGGCTTCCATATCCTTTGGTAGGCCCATGAAATCTCTTCTCCCAATAGTATTAAGGTATCTCTAAATTTTATTATGGCCTTGTTGGTCGAGGGGTCCTACCCCAGGTTCGAAGTTTATGGATAAATCATGTCCCCAATACTTACCCTTTCGGTAGTGACCTTCTGCGAGACTAAATTACTGAAGAGGGTGGAGGACAAACCAAGTCAGAACTATGGATAAATTAATGAAGTGGTCCTCAAAAAAACCCAATGTGAACTTATATAGATGCACGCAACAATATGTGACACACTTAATCATTGCAGCATGCGAGTTATTATCGAATAACACGTAATGAGTTGTTTGCTTAAGTAGCGGATAAACAAAAGAACCAGATCCTAACCTAACCAATGCATATATTTAAATAGATCTATTAACCATCAATAACCTTTCATAAAAATGTCGGATATATTTTTCATAATCATTAATAAGTAAGACATATAATGTGATCTTACCGTATCAACATAAGAAATATGGAACTAGATACAACATAGTAAACTTGCCAAAATTTCCTTTCTATTAGTTCGATCTCGTTAATCAATACATCAACGACTCCTTCCAAAAACCCTTCGTGCACACAGCCGCTGGAGTTTGGACACAACTAGAGTAGGTCTCCGCACACAATTAACAGAGCCTTTTCAACTTTCAACCCAAACAACCTCTTACGTACACATAAATCCTATCATAACATCACACTGCTACAAAACATTCACTAATTAGCTTAGACACTATATATATATATATAGATATATATATATATATATATATATATATATATATATATATATATATATATATATATATATACGCCTAGTGTGCAGATATTATGGTCTCAAACCATGGTTTGAGGCCCACAAGCTTACCCTTAAGCCCATTTACATAATAATTGGGGACTTTGACCCACCTCAGCCCCTAGAATCCCTTTACGTAGCGCACATACAAAATTATACAAAAGCCTCAGAAATTGCCGCCTCTCGTGGGACCCACCCTTAACAAGCACCCAACACAAAAACATGTGACTATCCCAAGTCACCGAGGTGTCAACTTCTTAGTTTGGCTTGAAGTGTTTTGAGAGAAGTTTGGAGAGGGAGCACTAACTCAAGACTTTTCATTACTAAGCACTCGCGCTTACTAAACCATATTTTATGTAGAAGGCCTCTCACCACCATTTTTATGTTGTGATAAGTCTCATAAATGATTTTCAAAGTGTTTTCTAGTGTTTGTGATAATTACACAATGCTTCTTCGCCCAAGGTTGTACGTATTTCCTTTATTACGTACATTTAAGTGAAATCCTTCAATTATGGTCTCGCATTGTTCTACACTTCCGAAGACAAGAAAAGAACTGTGTAAGGACTCAATGTAGGCACCACTATCCTAATTTCCTCGAACCGTTGTTCCTCTAGTTAACGGTGTCGCTGCCAGCCTATTGTACTACTGCATCATTTGACAAAGAGGTCCAAACATTCATGGCACTCTATTCAATAAAATGTCACACTAGGTGATAGCAGCACAATACTATCCCGCGCCTCGTTTGAATTTCGATGGCTCCCCAATGTGCTAACCTCTAGTGGTGTCTCCGGGCCGCAATTTTGTCCGGAGGTATGCACCGCCGCTCATACTTTATTCAAATTGTTTTCACTTTCACACATTCGCTTTCACTACACGTCCATTCTAGCTTTCTTTCGCCAGTGCGCTTGTGGCCGTGAAAGCCGGGATATCTTTTGCAAACTTGGTGAATTTTGGCCTCCAACACAAAGGTGTTGGGCTTACTAAAGCTCCTTCGCTTGTTGTTGTTGTTGGTGCGCTTGTGTGGCTCCGTCGTTGTGCACATTTTGTCTTCATCTACATGGTAGCCTCACTAGTACATATGGTCAATTTTCCAACACTTTACTTCCTCGATGCTTTGACGGGATGTCGTAAAGTTCCCAATTTTTTTTCTCAATTTTTTAAATCCCGCTCAACAAGTGTTGGAATAACGACAAAACTCAACAAATTTTGGAATTGCAACAAAATTCTCTAGTCGTCTGACGCGACAAAACTCTCCAAATGTCGAAATAACACAAAAATCGCCCAAATACCTGGAATAGCGGCGGAACGCCCACCGTCCAACTTGTGACGAAGTATCCAAACCGAAGGACTTGCGATGAAAGTATCCAAACCATTGGAATTTCGATAAAAGTATCCAAACCATCGGCCTTGCAATGAAACTATCCAAACCATCCCGTGAGTGCTCCAAGATTCGTACTCTCTAGAAGAAAGTCTCCAAACCGTGAGACTTGTGATGAAAGTCTCCACACCGTGAGGGCCGTTGGTTCGGTCGCCGTTGTGTCAGTTGGGTCATGTGGAGGTCGTCGTGTCGTCAGTCGTGTCGTCAGTTCGGGTCGTGTTAGGTCGGGTTGGGTCGTGTCAGCCAAGTCATGTTAGGTCAAGTTAGGGCCGGGTCAAGTTTGGCCGGTCGTCGGGTCGTGTGAGGGCGCCCAAGGAAACATGTTCGAGGGGGTCCGGGTCAGTCAGGGTTGTGGAGGGCGACAAGGAAATGTGTTCGAGTGGGTCGACTGGGTTGGGTCATTCCATGAGGCCCCCGAGGAAATGCGTTCGGCAGATTGGGTCGGGTCAGTTGTGTGAGGGCACCCAAGGAAATGCGTCGGTGGGCTGGCCGGTCTGGGCCGTGTTGTGAGGGCGCCAAGGAAACACGTCGTATGGTCAAGTTTCCAGTCATGTAATGTCACTTAAGGAAACCGCTCGAGGGGCCGCAAGGTGGTCGGTGAGCGCGCCTTTAAAGGGAAACCACGCCCGAGCGAGTCAAAGAATGTTGGGTCTAGTCATGTGAGGGCGCTCTAGGGAAACATGTTCGAGTGGAATGAGTCAGTCGTGCTGTGTGAGTGGGCACCCAGGGGAAATGTGTTCGGGTCGGGTCGCTGGGCCTGCCGTGTGAGGGTGGTTGTATTAAAAATTATAAGCCGTGACCACTCATGTTCCTCAGGCACGTTCTCGTGTGTATTCTGTTTGTTGTTTTCTCACTCGTGTCTTTGACGCTTTGGGCAGTCGTTTGTTTCGTGTGATGGTGCCCAAGGAAACATGCTTAGTCAGTCCGATCAGTCATGTCAGACCGGGAGGGCGCCATGGAAACGAGTTCGAGAGGGCTCTGGGTTGGTCAGTAGGAGGGTTCCCAAGGAATGGGTCCAGTCGTCATGTCATGTCGTGGTGAGGGCACCTAAGAAAATGCTTGTGGGGCGCGTGCCGTGTTGTGTGAGGTCGCCCAAGGAAACACATTCATGTAGGCTCTGCCGGGTCGCATCGTGCGAGGGTGCCCATGAAAATGTGTTCAGCCGGGTTGGGTTGGGTTAGGTCAGCCTGACGGTTGGGTCGTCAGTCGAGTCATGCCGCTGCCGGGGTTAGGGCCGAGTCATGTAAGGTCGGGTCAGTCGGGTTGTGTCGTCGAGTTGTGTGAGGGTGCCCAAGGAAACACATTCCCATGGTTGAGTCAGTTGGTTCATCATATGAGGACACTCAAGGAAATGAATTCGAGAAGGTTGGGTCAGCTTCAGTTGTGTTGTGAGGGTGCTCAAGGAAATGCGTTCGTGGTGGCTCGGGTCGTGTTAGGTCGTGGTGGAGGACGCTCTATGGAAATGTGTTCGGGTGGGTTGGGTTGTGTGAGGGCGCCAAGGAAACATGTTTGTGGGTTGGGTCAGCGTCATGTGAGGGCACTCGTTGTAACTCCTAGAGACAAGCCTAGAGTTGTTATAGACCAACTGCCGGACATCTTATGAGGTGTAAAGAGCAAGGATATTTAAGACAAATCAGTTTTTCATCCCTTAACGTGACGTAGCTCTTACACTACCTCCTTTGAAACGTAGAATAGACTAAAATGGAACCGTAACTTCTGGATAGCTTGAAGTATTTGGAATAACACCGAACAAATGAAATGCTAATATTCCGCATACTACCGCATCGACAATTTTAAGACAGTCACCATAATCAGGCGCATTCACGATATATATGCAGAAGGTATATATAAACGGAGATGTATAGCAAGAAGGAGATATCTACTATTAAATAGATGATATTAAGAAGAATTTCATGAGACATACGGCTTAAATATCTAAGAATCCATACATCAAGAACTCCCGTCAATAACATTTCAATACAACCAACATAGTAGAAATACGAGTGAAATGCAAGTGGAACAATATATTACTCCGAGCCATTTAAAGTATCAAGCCGTCACGATATAAGTATCAACACGATAAATTCATCAAGAGACGAAAGACACTCGCATTCAAAGATGTAATACAAGAGACATGAGCATAGATGAAAACGAACAATAGAGAAACACACACTACCATACAACCATGTCTTAATCCTTATTACGTGAAGCTTCTTATTATTGAGACCACGGGCTCTTCCTAGTAAAGATTCGAATTTTTCACAAAGCATACACACAAATGAAATTCTTACACAATCAATTTTTCAAGAAGTGGAACCTTGTTTTCTTTCTTTTCCCGTATTATATAGGATTCAAAGCCAAATGAAGATATTTTTCAAAATATCTTCGCGTGAACAAAATTATATCATTACTAAAACCACAAAATGGCATGATGGGGAAAACAACCCTTCCATCATGCGTAATGTGCCCCTACAAACTTAAACCAAACGCAGGCCAATGTGTCTCGATGTAAAAGTAAAATGCAAGAGTGGGGGTGATGTGGTGATAAAGCCGACGTACGACGAAAACGACGTAAAGACTTTTACAAAGGATTCGGCCAAACAAACAGGGGCTGGATACGCATGTCAAAGGGTATTTCGGGTCAGCGTATACCCGCCCGTAAGTCGCAAAGGGGTTCAAAACTGTGGGGTTCCTAGACTCGTGAGCCGGGAGTTTCAGTTCGTTCTTCTGGGCGTCTTCCTCATGGCGCTATTCAACAAATCGGAAAAGAGAGAAAGGGAAAACAATGAAAAAAACGAAAATGGATTACCCGAGCAGAGGGTGACAAAGCTTGGGGAAAGCGACGAGGGAACCGTGATTGATTTGGACAAACCCGACGTTCTTCCTTACTTGGTATTCGCGTAGAAAACTACTCCGAAATTATTTTTACTGTAGAGAAATACGGGAGTTTTTACCATTCAAAGAGACTCTTTAGGTTAAAAGGTGAAAATGTAAGAGAATTCGTGAGGGCAAGTGTCGTAAGAACACGACACGAGACACGTGGCGCGTGGGGACGGGGTAAATCAGTATGTAGGTGAGCGCTGTCGGGTTAAAAGTCGGTACGGGCCTTAGTACCAGTTGTCCTAACTGTATCTACCTTACCGTTATTCCATATGCGCTATCCAATCTTTATCATGTAGGACTTCCTTTACCGACCTTCACTTATCTTCTCCACTGCTGGCCCACCTTAACTCCGCCACGAGACAGTCCCGCGGCCTATCCGTCATTCTATCTCGCCGTGAAGCTCCACAGCCACGTGCCTGAGCCCCACAGGTAAGGGCCTCGTCCCTTCCCCTACGGCTTGACTCCTGCATCTCTACTACGTATGCCGTCAAGGGCATCCAAGGCCTTTTCCAAGGTATGAGTTGACATGTAACGCCACGTCTCCATTACCTTTGTGTTAGATGTTCACTATTGTTCCGCCTCTTTCATCACTTAGTGCTATTTATCCATTGGTTTCAATATATGTGCGTCACCACCTTTTTCTTTTCGCCCCCGATTTGATTTAACACTCACACTTGATATACAACTTAATGTGACCCGTTCGGCCCTTTTTAGGTACTCCTGCATTATCGCTAAGAATTGAACAACATTGGCTCCACCTCGGGGGACGGCACGTTGTCCTCTAACGTGTGTCGAGAACTACGTTGCACCGCCCGTATATCTTCTTTGAACAACACTTTTCGTTTCTAGAGCTCGTCTGCATGTGTCATCATGACACATGCATAATCTATGATAAGCAAATGAAAAACAAGAACTAGTATACAATATAATACGCTTTTTCGCCTCTTCTTCAGAATTGGAAATATGGTTTGAGGAATTGCCCGTTCCACAGGGGCTTCCAACAGCATCCCCGTAAATTCTCCAAATTTTAAACGTATTGTTTCCTCCCCGCTCGCAATCTTGAAGGACCGAACCAAAGGGGTCAAATTTACTATGCTCGTCTCCCCTTGTCACCAAGGTATCCCAATTCCGAGCACTAAATCCCCTACTCCGGGCAGCCTTCCTATCTTTTGTGTGCCGGTCAAACAATTCTTTCATCCTCTCCCCGGAGGTCCACCAGCCTTCCCCGATTCACCTCGAATACGCTGCTTTCTTTCCAGCTTCGATCAACCGATTGATTCTTCCGGTCATGCCATCTCGATTCATCCCGAAATCCCCGTATGAACGAGCCATGTGTAGAGCTAATCGTATGGGGAATACAGCCTCGCCGCCCGTATACTAGTTCATAAGGGGACTTTCCTGTCTCTTTATCAAGTTATCATGTTTGCCCATTAGAGCAAACTTCGCCTGAGTGTCCCAATTTCTCTCGGGTTCTCATTTATTGTCTTCTTCAACTGCTCGACCAGTTGTTTTGTTTCCGATGATTCGGCAAAGACCATTTCCCGGGGGTAGTAAGCGTGAGTGACCTGCAGTGATGTTGTTGTTGACAAAAATTCACTCATCTTACCGTATTTGAAAGCTTGAGCATTGTCTCGTGACTATTTCCGTGTGATATCCAAACCCTCGGGAGATGATGTTCTCCTCTAGGAATTTTATGACCACCGTGTCCGTGGCATTGGCGCAGGATGGCCTCCACCCATCTCGTGAAGTAATCCGTAGCGCTCAAAATCCATTTGTGCCGCCCACCGGGAGGGTGGGTGGATCTCACCTATGAAGTCAATACCCCATTGCTTGAAAGGTTCATCAACATGCACCGAATCACTTTAGGTCACAGCTTCGTTTTCGAACTTTTGGGCATTTGTCACATGCTCGACCCAAGTGAAGACATCTTCAAATAGTTTAGGCCAAAAGATAGAAACCGCCCTTCAAAATTTTTCTCGAGCCGGTGCTCCTCCAAGCCTATAATGCTCCTCCACAGATCCCCTCATGGAATTCCTATGATATTCCCTTCCTCCTTCGATGAGACATAACAAATAGCATGCCCTCATGATCTCTCCAATATAATCGACCATTAGCTACTAAAAGATATTGGACTGGCTCAAGGCTCAGCATTTGGACTTATCACAGCCCGGGTGGGCAACCCCTCGAGGTCGAGGTATTCAACAATTTCTTTGTACCAAGAGGCTAGTGAGGTACTTCATCTATATTTTTTGAGTAGCCATTTCCATCTCTTGTCTTCCCGCCCGTCTCGCATGCTTCACCGCGGATCGTGGATAAGTGGATGCCCAGAGCTTGGTGGTTCGATTCTCGATAAAATCTTCTAGCCCCCGTCCTTTAATTAACTTGGTGGGTCTTATGTCTGTGTCATATTCTGTATTCGCAATCCACTCGCCTCTTCCCGCTTCGCGGTCTCCCCGCACTCAGGATGTCCTTAGACCGCTGCCAGGTACAAGGCAGTCATGCGAGATTGTAAATGTACATAAATGTTTTAGACTTTGCCCAGGCATGTTTGCTTCTCCAGGATGTTGTATTTAGCTCGTGATCATGAAAGGACTTGACTAAAGAAAGCAATGGGCTGCTCGCACTCCATCCCATTCTTCAGAGGACCCCCCAGCCACCGTGAGGTGATGCAAAAGAGAAAATCATGAAGGGCTCAAGAAGCCTAAGCCACTAACACCTGAGCCTCAAAGAAATGCAGCTTTGATCCTGAAAAGGCCTCGCTTTGAATCTCGTGCCCATTTACCTCATTGTCCTTCTTTAACATATCTCGTGATGTGTCTAACTATTTCGGCATAATTGGGAATGAATCTTCGAGAAAATTGATCCGCCTAGGAATAATTGCATTCTTTTCGTTTCGGGGAGAGATATAACATTATATCTTCCACCCTTTTAGGATCGATTTTGACCCCATCTTTAGTTACTATATGTCCTAGGAGTTTACCCTCTTCTAATGCAAAGAAAGATTTTTGAGGGTTAAGAGAGAGTCCATACTCGCATTTCTCAAAGGTCTTCTCGCAAATGCTGAACGTGTTCGACATCATCCTTGAAAAGATCGTTATATCATCTACAGTACACTACCAGGAACTTGTCCTGTTCTCCAACAAAGGTTATGTCCATCGCTCAAAACGTAGCCCCGCATTGATCAACCCACGGTATCCTGGCATACATAAATGTCCCCTCAGTATGCGGGGTGAAAGCAAATTTTTCCTGGTCTTCCTCGAATACGTGCCCACTTGATTATAGCCCGAGAACCCATCCATCATGGACATTCTAGAGGCCCCTACCACCTTTTGCAGAATATGATCCATCTTTGTAGTGGGATAGTTGTCTTTTAGAGATGCCCCTCGCTCAGGTTTCAAATCCACACACACTGAACATCTCACCATTCTTGCGTGTCGGGACTAAATTGGCTACCCATTCGTAATACCTTAGTGGCACTATAATTTTAGCCTTCGCACCTTTTTTATTTCTTGCTCGATCGAGGGTAGCAACAAAGGATTAATCTCGCCGTGAGCTTTTGCTTGTGGGGTTTTGCATCTGGCTCTTCAATGGAATTTTATGCCGCATCACACCTGACATCAAAGGTTTTCAAATTCGATATGACCAAGCAAAGACGTCTTTGTAGGTTTGAAACAGCCTTTTTGGTACGACCGTTCGTATTCATCTGGGACTTTCTTCGACAACAATCTTTGGATCTTCTTTCGTGCCCAGATTGAGATCTTCAACCTGGTCCTCATCACCATTTTGTTTGGCCGTAACGGACATCATCCTTATTGAACAATTTCTCCAAAGGTACTAGCCCTCTGGGAATGACATTTCCCTTTAGTCAGAGGAATCATGGACCCGCCCATCTTCTCTTCTAGCTTGTCCCCCCGGGATGTCTCCGACTTCTTCTTCTTCACAATTGTCAATCTATAAATTTGAAAAACTCCCCACAAAACCTCTTCACCGCTCCTCATCTTCAAAGACCTACCAAATCTGCTTGACATTATCAGTGGATTGAAGGACGCGTATCTTACTTCACCTCGTATCTCGTAAGAGGGTTCGAGGTGGGCTTTAATGTAACAGCTGCCACGGCCAAGGAGTCTCGCTTATCTCGTTTCCGATCTCTCGGGCATAAACCGAATGTTAAATGCCGTAAAGGAATTTTCCACAAGATCCCAAACTTCACTGTGAGTTCTTTAGCCCCTGGATGCTTCGCGCTTGACACCGATTTCTCACTTGCCTCACCACCAACTCGAGTCTCCCATCACCTTTAGACCCCGGATCTTCATGCTTGTCATGGTAACCCCGCATGAGTGCCTCATATTCAGCCACATTATTCAGGGCCTCATATTCTAATTTGAAGGAGAGGGGGACCCATTGACCCATAGGTGAAATAAGCAACACTCAGCCCCCGTTTCCTTCTCTCGAATTTGCTCCATCAAAGTGGAGTGTCCGCATGTCCGATTCATGGTCCCGTACCGGAGCAGATCGCCTTCAACCGCGTAACGAGGTCTGTGGGCATAGTCCCCGATCTTCTCCTCCAACATTAGACAGAGCAGTCTCCTCGCTATAAACTCGGGGAATTCACTAAATCACCTGCCTTTGTGACTCGTTTTGACAAACCTCGGTTTCTCGCATAATTTTCGACCACCAAAGACAGTGGATGGTGCATGATGACGCATCCACTTTGACCGACCCTCCAATTCTAGTCCCCCAAGACCTAGACAACAAAGATGCCGAAGCGCGGCTGTAGGCCGCCCACTACGATATCCATTACCACACTTGGCAGGAATCTGAGCCAAGGTGACCGCTTAGGTCCTTTGATCATGCCCAAGCACTTCACTCTTTGGAGTCAAAGGAGCAGAGATCTTTATATGGGCGAGTGATTTGGAGACCCAATTGTTCCATGACAGGTTGTAAGCATCAAATTGTGGGACGCCCAATCTAACATACAGCTTATGCAATAGTAGATCGTGGATTACTAGAGATACATAGAAAGGGGGTGGAAGGATCTAGTTCGACATGGGGCCGAACACTACCATGGGCCTTTCTTCTTGTAATTTTAGACCGTCCGAATGTGTGGGACTTCGTGACAAAATGAAAGAGGAGACTTGTGATCGATAGGCAGGCTGCTTCAACAATTCAGACAGAGGGACAGTATTTTAACTTTTTCAAGTTCCTTTGTAAACCGAAGGCGTACGAGGGCTTTTCTATTTGGACTTCCTTTCTTTGACTCTTTGTTTAGGACTATAGACTTAACTTCTAACGTGAGCTTTGACATGTGGAGACACGGCTACTTGAGAGGAGGAAGGCATATGACTATCATCTTGCATAGGTTGGTAAAGGGGCTTTACCTCTATCGTAGAGACTCTTGGTATTGGCCTCTTCGGTGTGTGCCGACCTCCGGGTGCATCTTCCTCTTCATCTTGGAGTGCGGGTCCTTTTCCCCGGAGGACCCGAGGTCATATTTCCCTGTTGAATTGAGCTTGCATGAAATCAACAACCGTTGCAGGCATGAGGTCATCGATTTCTCGGCTCTTCGCATCCTCATTATCCTTTCGCTTCGAGTGAGGTTGCAATGCATCCTCCTCACTTCCTGGACAGCACTCTATGTCATCACGTCTGAGCAAATCAGACATGTTTCATCTTGCTCATAAGAGGAGTCTTCGGGGAAGCCTCCACTTGTCCTTCCAAGAAGTGGTGCGGTACTTGGTCTTGTGGTTCTTCATTTCCCTCTCGCATCTCGCAAGGGAGGTTTCCCCGTATTGAGGGCTGAACCCCTCGTTTGGAGCATTCGGAAGTTCTTTGGTGGAGAACTTTTAGCTTCCATCTCTAGCTTCGACCAACTTGCTAGAGAGGTTCTTGATCATTTTATTCATCTCTTCGATCTTGTCATTTGGCCGAGTTCGTCCCTGACTTGAAGTGACACTTCTTCCTTGCTTCTCTTCTTGTATCATGTTCTCGTTTTACTTTGGTCTTACTCGCCGAGACAAATTTTTCTTCTATTTCCAATGCATCGATTCGTGCATCATCTAGAGTGGTCGGCTTTCTCTCCCTTAGTGAGAAACCAAACTCGTGAATCAAATGCCGCCACAAAACGACCTTTGCGTCGTCCGATGGGGGCTTCATATCTCACTGAGGTCAGAATATTAATTGTTAAATCTTCGATGAATTCTCGATTCCCTTCATTGTGTTTCTTTAAGGCGTTTGAACTCTGCTAAGGTATCCCCATGATCTTTCCTATCTCCCCACTTTTCACGAAAGCTTCTTCCATAGCCTCCTGTGTGTCGATGGAATTAGCCGCAAGAGACTTAAACCACTTCCTAGCCTCCCATCAAGGACCGCACGAACAATCTCGAACCACATCCAAATGTCTTCATTAAAGTGCCTCCTTCGTGAAAGAGCAAGATTTCACCATGCTTCAGGCATCAACACCGTTCTCTCCATTGAATATAGGTAGAATCTTCAACAGTCTTGTGGCATTTCATTTAAAGGACTCAGTACTGTGAAGGGGCATACCTGCTTTAAAGCCGTGCACATTCGCTTACCTGGGGAGGCGGGGAGGTAGAATGAGAGAGCTTGAGCAAGGTGGAGGAGGAGGAGGTGGTGGGAGTTGAGTATGAATAATGATGGGAATGTAGTGGACAGCAACTTTGAGGACTTGATGAGAAGGGTAGGGTCGGCCGACAAATGCACACTTCAGTTGACCTCTTGACCCTTCAACTTCAAAGGTGAAAAGAATAATGTGGAGTATAACTAGACTCAAATTCTTCACTTTGATACGGCACCTTCTCTAGAAGGGCCATCGCAGTAATAACCAGTGATCTCTTATAATGGGGTTAGAGCTTTGTATTTGGGCGAATTCGAGAAGAGGAGGGTCAAGATATGGAAATTTTTCAAGGAAACTCGTGAATATTCCAGAGGAAATGGTGGTCTTTTTCTCCAGCTCCTTCAGCGAAGGATTCGCTTCCGTCGGACATGCAAGGTGTCCTTTGATCGAGATGTATCTGACCTTTAGGTGTGGCTTACGGGGAGCCAGGACTGCAAATATGTTTATCAAATATGAATGTGGAGTCGCCAAGGTGAGGTATGCACAACTCACAACTCTTCGTGCTCACCTAACTCGAAGAGTGGACAGGATTTGTCGAGGCCTGGGACTTAAATTTCTTCAACTTCGATCCCCGGCAATCTGTTTCAAAAGATGTTGTAACTCCTAGAGACGCTCTAGAGTTGTTATAGAGTTCCAAAGGCCTAGGACACCTTATGAGGTGTAAAGAGCAGATATTTAAGACAACGTTTCATCCCTTAACGTGACAGAGCTCTTACACTACTTCCTTTGAAATGAGAATACACTCAAATGGAAACTGTAACTTTGATGGGCTTTGGAAGAGTTTAGAATAACACTGAACAAATGAAATGCTAATATTCAGATACTAATGACGTAATAATTTTAAGACAAGTCACTACAATCAGTGGCCGATTCACGATATATGGCAAACAGAAGGTATATATAAACGATTATGAGATGTATAGCAAGCACATGACGCATTGCCAAATAGATGATATTAAGAAGAATTTCATGGTATACAATGGGCTTAAATATTCAAGAATCCATACATACCAAGAACTCCCGTCAATAACATTTCAATACAACCAACATAAGAGAAATACAAGTGAAATGCAAGTGGAACAATATATTACTCGAGCCATTTAAAGTATCGTCAAGCACGGATATAAGTATCAACACGATAAATTCATATCAAGAGATCTAAAGACATCAGAGATTCCGTGATGTAATAAGAGACATGAGCATGATGAAATGAACAATAGAGAAACACACACTACCATACAACCATGTCCTTAATCCTTATTACTAGTAGTTTATTATTGAGACCCGACTCAGTTCTTCCGGCAAGATCTAAATTTTCTACAAAGCATACACACAAGAAATTCTTACACAATCAAATTTTTCCGGAAGTGGAACCTGTTTTCTTTTTCCCCGTGACATAGATCTCTTTCTCGCTTTTTCAAATGCAGAAGATATTTTCTCAAAATATCTTCGCGTGAACAAAATTGTTAACAACATTGTCAAAACCACAAAATGGCATGATGGGGAAAACAACCCTTCCATCATGCACTGTGCCCCGGCCAAACTTAAAACCAAAACGTAGGCCAATGTCTGATGTAAAAGTAAAAAATGTAAGAGTGGGGGGTGATGTGGTGATAAAAGCCGGACGCGACGACTCGAAAACGATCAGCACTTTTACAGTGACGGCCAAACAGCAGGGGCTTGACATTTCGTATGTTGAAAGGGTATTTCGGGTCACAGATACCCGCCTGTAAGTCGCAAAGGGGTTCAAAACCAGGGGGGTTCCTAGACTCGTGGAGCTGGGGAGTTTCAGGTTCGTTCTTCTTGGGCGTTCCTCTCCCCATGGCAGTTATTCAACAAATCGGAAAAGAGAGAAAGGGAAAAACAATGAAAAAAACGGAAAATGGATTACCTGAGCAGAGGGTGACAAAGCTTGGGAAAGCGACGAGGGGAACCATGACAGTGACTTGGACAAACCTGGTGTTCTTCCCTACTTGGTATTTGCCGTAGAAAACTACCTGAAATGATTTACCAGAGAGAAATACGGGAGTTTTTACCATTCAGGAGGACTGTTTAGGTTAAAAGGTGAAAATGTAAGAGAACAGAGGGCAAGTGTCGTAAGGACACTGACACTGAGACACGTGGCGCGTGGGGATTGGGTAAATCAGGGTGTAGGTGAGCGCCTCGTGTCGGGTTAAAAGCTGGTACGGGCCTTAGTACCAGCTGTCCTAATAGACTTACCTTACCGTTATTCCATATGCGCTATCCAATCTTTATCATGTAGGACTTCCCCTTTGCCGGACCTGCACTCATCTTCCTCACCTGCGCGGGCCCACCTTAACTCCGCCACGAGACAGCGTCCCGCGGCCTATCCTCGTCATTCTATCTCTACCTTGAAGTCTTACCATGCCACGTGTCAGAAGTCCGCGGGGGTAAGGGCCTCGTCCCTTCCCCACGGCTTGACCCCCTCGGACTTACTACGTATGCTGTCATGTATAATCCGAGGCCTTTTCCAATATATGAGTTGACATGTAACGCCACGTCTCCATTACCTTTGTGTTAGATGTTCACTATTGTTTCGCCTTTCATCACTTAGTGCTATTTATCCATTGGTTTCAATATATGTGCGCTTCACCACCTTTTCTCTTTTCGGCCTGATTTGATTTAACACTTGCCACTTGATATACAACTTTAATGTGACCTGTTCGTCCTTTAGGTACTTCCGTGGCCATTGCTAAGAATTGAACAACAACACCTACGGAAATGCATTCAGGTGAGTCAAGTCGGGTTGTGCCTTGTGAGGGTGCCCAAGGAAATGAGATTGAGCAGATCAGGGCGGGTCGAGTCGGGTCGTGTGAGGGCGGTAGGGAAACACGTTCAGGTTGGATCAGGTCGGGTCATGTGAGGGTGGTTGTATAAAAAATACTAATTTGTGACCGCCCATGTGCCTTGTGCATGTTTGTGCAATCCATTTTTCGTTTGCTCCCTTGTGCGTCCGTTCGGGCGGGTCGGGTGGTGCCGTGTGAGGGCACCCAAGGAAACGTGTTCGGGTCAGGTTGGGTCAGGTCAGGTCATGTGAGGGAGGTGATATCAAAAATGCTAAGTTGTGACCACTCATGTTCCTTGTGTATGTTCATGCGACCCGTTTGGAATTTTCTCCTTCGTGCCTTCAATGTTCAGGCGAGTCGGTTCAGGTCTAGTTGGGTCGTGTCGTGTGAGGGCGCCTAAGGAAACAAATTTGGGCGGGTCGAGTCAAGTCAGGTCGCATTGTGTGAGGGAGGCCATATAAAAAATTCTAAGTTATGACCGCTTGTGTGCCTTGTGCACACTCATGCGACCCATTTGTCATTTTCTCCCTCCTGCCTTCGACATTTGGGTAAGTCAGGTCAGGTTGGGTCGAATTGTTCCGTGTGAGGCCGCCCAAGGAAACACGTTCGGGTAGGTTGGGTCAGGTAAGGTCCTATGAGGGTACCCAAAGGAAATGCGTTTGAGCGGGTCAGGTCTGGTCAGGGTGGCCATATAGAAAATGCTAAGTTGTGACTGCCCATGTGCCTTGTGCATGTCTGTCTGATATGTTTTTCATTTTATCCCTCGTGCCTTCGTTAGGGTGGGTCAGGTCATGTCGTGTGAGGGCACCACAGGAAACACATTCAGTTCATATCATGTGAGGGAGGTCGTATCAAAAATGCTAATTTTTGACCACCTGTGTGCCTTGTGCACATTCATGCGACCCATTTTTTGTTATCTCCCTCATGCTTTAATCAACGTTCGGGTGGGTTGGCTCGTGTGACGGCACCCAAGGAAACATGTTTTGGTTAGGTCAGGTCGAGTTGTGTCATACTATGAGAGTGCCCAAGGAAACATGTTCGGGCAGGTCGGGTCGGGTCAGGTCCTGTGAGGGCTCCCAAGGAACGCATTTGGGTCATGTCATGTCAGGTCATGTGAGGATGCCCAAGGAAACACAATCGGGTGGGTGAGGTCTGGTCCGGTTGGGTCGTGTCGTGTGAGGCTGCCTAAGGAAACACATTCAAGTGGGGTGGTTCAGGTTGTGTCATGTGAGGGCGCCCAAGGAAACGTGTTCGGGTGAGTCGGGTCGGGTCGGGTCGTGTCATGTGAGGGCACCTAGGAAAATGCATTCATGAGGGTTGAGTCAGGTCGGGTCATGCTGTGTTTGGGCACCCAAGGAATGTGTTCAAGAAGTTCCGGTTGGGTCAAGTCATGTTAGGGCGCCCAAGAAAACACAGTCGGGTGGGTCAGGTCGTGTGAGGGTGTCCAAGGAAACGGTTTCTTGCGGGTTGGGTCAAGTCGTGTGAGGGAACTTAAGGAAACGTGTCTGGGTAGGTCAAGTCGGGTCGTGTCATGTGAGGGCACCCAATGAAATGTGTTCGGGTGTGTCAGGGTGGGTTGTGTTATATTTTCATGTGAGGGCGGGTCGAATTGTGTGGGAATCACCTAACATCTCCAAGAGGGATGTGTTGGATTGCAAGCACAATCACAAGATATAAATGTCAAGTACTCATGAAATAAATTATACAATACACAATATTAAAAGAGCGAGGCAAAGAGGGACAACCTAGTCGGAAGAAAACCATCCCTCAATAAACAATTCATACTATGTCAACTATGTAGTTTCTATGAAGAAGAATGGTCTTGTGACCCGTTTTCTATTTTCTCCCTCGTGCCTTCGATGTTCGAGCGGGTTGGGTTGACTCAGGTCATGTGATGGTGCCCGAGGAAACACGTTCGGGTGAGGTCAGGTCGGGTTAGGTCAGGTCGTGTCGTGTGAGGGCACTCAAGGAAACGCATTCGGCGGGTATGTTCGGATCAGGTCGGGTCATGTGAGGGAACCCAAGGAACGCGTCTAGGTATGGTCATGTCGGGTCGTGTGAGGGTGTCCTAGGAAATGTGTGCGGGTGGGTCGGGCTAGGTGGTGTCGTGTGAGGGCTCCCAAAGAAACGCGTTCGGGTGGTTCAGGTCGGGTCAGGTTTTGTCATATCCAAGTGTTTCCTTTGCTTGGGGTTATCCTTAGTTGCTCCATAGGATCTGCATTGGGTCATCATCCTTTCTTGATGGGGATCTTGATGCCCTGGGCTATTTTTCTCTTTTTTGAGTTGGCTCTAGTACAAGGTTGTGGGTTAGCCAATGGTGAATTTCTAGTACATAAGTGTGTGATTTCAAATTTATCAAGCATGCACGGGTGTGTAAAATTAAGGTATGGTAGACATTTTGTCTGGTGAACAAAATTAGGGTTTGGTTGGATTTTTCTTGATTACAAACAATGGTAAACCACTTACATAAGTGTTTCTTTCCTTTATGAAACAACCAACATAAATTCCTTGCAAAAACAACTCAAAACAAAAGCAAACAAGTCGTCATTCTTATCATGTCATGTTGGGGCACTAGGTAGCTGAACATAATCTATAAAATAAAACACCTCTAATATTTCAGAACGAAGTATGAACAAAATGAACCATTACTTAAACTACATTGTAAGCCAAGAAAGAAAATTTATCAATGCAAGGAATTGTATTTGAGCCTCCCTATTGTTATAAGGCTTCATTTCATAGTCATACTTCTTTTTCCCTCTATCCCCAAAAATTCCTTTTGAGATTTTTCCACTATTAGTCTTAATTTTTAATCAATGGATTTTTTCCTTCCACTTTGTGTTCATTTCCCTCCACCTTTCCAGATGAAATAATTGCTACAAATACAGCTTTGGAATCTTATATTCAATGGGGTTTTTCTATTAAGAAAGGTATTTTAGAAAATTCTTCCAAACCATTAAGGTTTTTGATGACTTTAGATTTTTCGATGGAGCTTGAATCCTTAGCCACAATTCCCAACCCCTAATCCATTTAACCTTAAAACTCTAAACCCCTAAACCCTAAACCTCTAAACCATTAACCCCTAACCCCTAAACCCTTAACCCCTAACCCATTTAACCCCCTAAACCCCTAAACCCCTAACCCATTTAACCCCCTAAACCCTAAACCTCTAAACCCTTAAACCTTAATTCCCCACCCCTAACCCATTTAACCCCCTAAACACCTAAAAACCTAACCCATTTAAACCCCTAAAACATAACCCCATTAAGCCCTAAATATTATAAGTGTCCTCCATCGTCAATGTCTACAAAGTGCACGATCCCAGTCCACTTTGTTCATCAAGTTATTCCTTTATCATTGACACCTCTGCAACATCCTCTTATTCACATGTCTCGGCTTGTTCTTCTTCAACACAATCTATATATTTATCCTTCTCCATTTCCCAAACAAGTCGAAGAAGCTCTACTTCAACACTCTCCTCCAAGACCTCAAGTTCAACACGAATCCGTGGGTGCTCTTCTTTCGTACATCTCAACCTGTACAAGGTCTGAAAAATCATCCCTTGACATTCTTCCCAACTTGCCATGTCTTGTTATGCAGCTTCAACCTTGACCAATGTCATTCCCCTGAAACCAAAAAATATAATTTCGAAGATCCAATACCAACTACAGCCCTATCGTTGTATTCGGGTCGGGTCGTGAGAGGGCACCCAACGAAATGCATTCAAGCAAGTCGGGTTGGGTCATGCCATGTGAAGGCGCCCAAGGAAACATGTTTAGGCGGGTTGGGTTGGGTTGTATCATCTGAGGGTGCCCAAGGAAATGCGTTCGGATGGGTCAGTTTGGGTTGGGTCGGGTCGTGTGAGGGCACCCAGGGAAACGTGTTCGGGCGGGTCGGGTCAGGTCGGGTCATGCAAGGGTGCCCAACAAAACGCGTTTGGGCGAGTCGTGGGGTTAGGTCATGTGAGGGTGGCCATATAAAAATTCTAAGTTATGACTACCCATGTGCCAACAAATATAATGTCCAAGCTCCAATACCAACTACAACCCTATCGTTGTATTTTGGTCGGGTCGTGTGAGGGTGCCCAACGAAATGCGTTCGAGAAGGTCAAGTTAGGTCATGACATGCAAGGGCGCCCAAGGAAACATGTTTAGGCAGGTTGGGTCGGATCATATCTTGTGAGGGCACCCAATGAAATGTGTTCGAGAGGGTCGAGTCGGGTTGGGTCGTGTCGTTGAGAGCGCCTATGGAAATGTGTTTGGGCGGGCCAGGGCGGGTCGGGTCGGGTCATGTGAGGGTGCCTAACGAAATGCATTTGGGAGGGTCATGGGTTTGGGTCATGTGAGGGCAGCCATATAAAAAATACTAAGTTTTGACCACCCGTGTGCCTTATGCACGTTCGTGCGACCTGTTTGTCATTTTCTATCTTATGCCTTCATTCAGGAGGGTGAGGTCGTGCCATGTGAGGGCACCCAAGGAAATGTGTACAGGTCAGGTACTCGGGTCGAGTCATGTCATGTGAGGGAGGCCATATCAAAAATTCTAAGTTGTGACTGCTCGTGTGCCTTATGGCACACGTTCGTGTGACCTATTTTCCTTTTTCTCCCTTGTGCCTTCGTTCAGGTGGGTCGGGTAGGGTCATGTGAGGGAACCCAAGGAAACACATTTGGGTTGGGTCAGGTCATGTGAGGATGCCCAAGGAAATGTGTTCAGGGCAGGTCAGGTCATTTGAGGGCACCCAAGGAAACGCGTTTGGGTCGGGCTAGGTCGTGTGAGGGAGGTCGCATAAAAAATGCTAAGTTGTGGCTGACCATGTGTCTTGTGCACATTCATGTGACCCATTTGTCATTTTCCCCCTTGTGCCTTCATTTGGGCAGGTCGGGTCGGGTCGGGTTGGGTCGTGTGAGGGCACCAAAGGAAACACGTTCGGGTCGGGTCGTGCCATGTGAGGGTGCCCAAGGAAACGCGTTTAGGTTGGGTCGAGTCGGGTCATGTGAGGGAAGCCGTATCAAAATTTCTAAGTTGTGACAACCCGTGTGCCTTGTGCACGTTCGTGCGACCCGTTTACCGTTAGCTCCCCTGGGCCATCGTTCGGGTAGGTCGGGTCGTGCCATGTGAGGGCGCCCAATGAAACACATTTGGGTCAGGTCGAGTCGGGTTATGTGAGGGTGGGCATATAAAAAATGCTAAGTTGTGACCTCTTGTGTGCCTTGTGCATGTTCGTGCGACTTGTTTCCCATTTGGTGCTCCTTTGTGCCTTCATTCAGGTGGGCTAGGTCGGGTCGTGCCGTGTGACATCACCCAAGGAAACATGTTTAGGTCTGGTCGAGTCGGGTTTTGTGAGGGAGGCCGTATAAAAAATGCTAAGTTGTGACTGCCCGTTTCCCTTAATGTGCACGTTCGTGCAATTTGTTTGCCATTTTCTCCCTTGTGCCTTAGTTCATGCGGGTCGGGTCATGTCGTGTGAGGGCACCCAAAACATTTTCGGGTCAGGATCGGGTCGGGTCAAGTCATGTGTGTGGAAATTTGTAAGTTTTACATATTAAATAATTTATATACACCTTAATATCTTATTTATTTATATTTGATTTTTAATTTAATACTTTATATACTTTTTTCTAAATATTATTATTTACATTTAATTTTTATTTTTTTATTTTTTTTATTTTAATTCCAATTCCCACCTCAAACAAATTTCACCCTTCACCCAGTCTCCCTATTGCCACTTGCAAAAAATACACCCTTCGAACCACTGTTCTGAATGCACTGTCACTGTTCTGCATGCAGACTTGGGTTAAACTCTAATCGACCCTCCCGAATTTCCTAACGTCTTATGGAACCCGACTCACCCTGAACACTGTGTAGGTTTTAACCCTATACAAAAATTATCTGCAATTGAATCTTAAAATCAAAAAATAAAAAATAGCGAGAGCATAAAACATAAAACAAATATACGCATATATTTTCCCCTGGATCTCAAATAGGGTCTACCAGCTTGATTTTCATTATTTTCCTTTTAGGGTTACAACACATATATATACAAGTTGAAGCATTCATAAGCCCTAATCCATTAACCTTGGATTAGAAAATAATCGTAGTTCCCTTGACCGGATCTAAAAAATGCCAGGGGCTGAAAACCACCGTGCCCCAAAAACATGTGTAAATCCATGCACAAAACCATGGGTGATTCCACCCATTGAGAAATAGGGTCCAAATTTTTTTTCCTGGGGCACTGCCCCAGAACTTAAATAGGGGAGGTTGTCGCCCCCCCTATGATCCCCCTGTTGCACCCGGTGCAACATACAAAGGGGGTTCTCACCCCGTGTGTGTAAAATTAATCATGGAAATAATATACCACATACCCAATATTCTCTCACTTTTTGTTTTCTTTCCACAGGGGGCCACATGAGAACTTAGTCATTAGTCCAGCTTTGCAACACCCATTGTTTCTCTACACCAAGAGAACTTCTGAGTGCTCACAGGCTTCATCAATGCATCTACAACATTCTTCAAAGGGTCCACCTTTACCAACAACACCCTTTTATCCTCAACGATGTCTCTCACAAAGTGATATTAAACATCAATGTGCTTTTCATTTGAATGATAAGTAGGGTTCTTAGCTAAGAAAAATTCACTTTTTCTATCACAGTCTATCCTTATAGCTTGCTGCACCAACCCCATACTCTAACACAATCTCTACAACCAAATTACTGACTGCACCTCCAAAAATGCTAAACACATACCTAATTGTAGATATTCTTTGGTCTAGATCTCTAGCCCAGTCTGCATAAAAAAAAACACGGATGTCCAAAACTCTATCCAATCCTAGTCTTCCCTGGTAGCACAAACCATAATCACTAGTGCCACACAAATATCTGAAAACCTGCTTCACTATTTTCCAATGCTCCTTCCTTGGTTTTGACATAAACCTGCTCAATACTCCCACTGCATGTGCAATGTATGGTCTATTATAGACCATTGCATACATGAGGCTACCCATTACACTTGCATATGGAACACGGGACATATCCTCCTCTTCTTCTGGTGCCCTCGGACAATGTTCAACAGTTAGCTTTTACACCTACAGGAATATGAACCTTCACCTGTTTACTATCCTGCATATTGAACCTCTGCAATATAGTCTCAACATACTTCCTCTAGTTTAACTAGAGTTTCCTCTTTTCCCAATCCCTCTTAATTTCCATGCCCAAAATATAGTTTGCAACACCAAGATCCTTCATGTCGAATTTGGAGAACAATTGGGTCTTCAAATCTTGGATAATCTCTTTGTCATTTCCAATCAGCAACATATCATCCACATACAAGACCAAATAAATAACACTGTCACCAATTAATTTAAAATAAGCATAGTGATCCTCTTTTCTTCTGGTGAATCCGAGTTCCCGTATATAGGTATCGAATTTCTGATACCACATCCTTGGTGACTGTTTTAACCCATACATAGAATTTTTTAACCTGCATACCAGTTCTTTATTACCCTTCACCGTAAAGCCTTCAGGTTGCTTCATGTAGATATGCTCTTCTAGAACCCTTTGAATAAATGTTGTCTTCACATCCATTTGTTCTACCTCAAAATCAAATGCAGCAACAACAGATAAAAGTAATCTAATAGAAGTAACCTTGGAAAGAGGTGAAAAAATATCACCAAAATCAATTCCCGACACCTAGGAATAACCTTTTGCTACCAACCGAGCTTTGCATTTCTCCAGCATGCCTTCAACGTTCATATTCTTCATAAACACCTATTTTCTCCCGACGGGCTTCCTTCCGGCCGACAACTCCACCAGATCCCATGCCTCATTTTTGTGCAAGGATGTCATTTCGTCAACCATGGCCTCCTTCCAGAGTTTTGCATCCTCTGAATCCACTGCCTCCCTGATAATTCTGAGATCATCATCAGTGATAGTTAAAGCAAAATTTGAATAGAAAGAAGATGGACTATACCTTTCTGGCTTCCTTCTTTCCCAAACTAATCTTCTCACAGCTGGATTTTGTGGCTCTTCCTCTTCTGAATATTCTTCTCTTGTAGAGTTTGATTCATCCTCATTAAGCTAAAACTCTATCTTCTCAGGTTTCTTTGGTAGGACTTCATGTTTAATAACATATTTCACCTCTCTAAACACCACATCTGGGCTATACACAACCTTCCTTGTATTGTTACCTATTGCAATAACCAGACTGT
Organism: Pinus albicaulis; assembly: GCA_034641835.2. Taxonomy (NCBI): domain Eukaryota; kingdom Viridiplantae; phylum Streptophyta; class Pinopsida; order Pinales; family Pinaceae; genus Pinus; species Pinus albicaulis. Next base: position 279,064,982 of record CM076573.1, read on the forward strand.
CCCACGAATCTGGTAGAGAACACAACAAACTAATGCACTTATCTTCATCTGAGATATTAATATCAACAGATAACAACTGAGTTACCACAGTATTGAAGGCGTTCAAATTCTCTTTCTTTGAGTCTTCATCTGACACTGTCATTGGTTTAGTACCCGGATCTACCACGATCCACTAATATTTTCCCACCAGAAAATCCTCCATCTTGAGCTTCCACAACTCAAAAATATGACCATTAAATTTATCGATCTCTATCTTTCCAACACAAGAATCGATCTTGTAGATCTGCCACTAAAAAGGTTCTACCACATGACCGAGAAAAAAACCCCTCAAAATCAAAGGCATCCCCTTGAAGCTAAAACAACTCTAATACCAAATGTAGGTTTTAATCCTATACATAAATTATCTGCAAACAAGTATTAAAACAAAAAATAAACAATAGTGAGAGCATAAAACATAAAACAGATATACATAGATATTTTCCCTTAGATTCCAAATCGGGACTGCCAGCTTGATTTTTCATTATTTTCCTTTTATTGTCACACCACATATATATACATGCCAAATCATTCATAAACTCCAATCCATTAACCCTGGATTAGAATATAACCATAGTTCCCTTGACCGGATCTATAAAATACCAGGGGCAGAAAACCATCATGCCCCAAAACCATGTGCAAACCCATGCACAAAACCATGGGCGGGTCTGTCCACCGAAAATAGGGTCCAAATTTTTTTTCTCAGGGTGTTTCCCAAGACCCCTAACAGGGGGGGATGTCACCCCCCCTATGGACCCCCTTCTACACCCGTCGCAACATACACGGGGGGCTATCTCCCCCCCTCCCCTGCGTGTGACTAATCGTGGAAAGAATATAACACATACCCAACATGTTGAACATTGAATGTCTATTCCCTATCACACCTTGTTATTTCTTTAGTTCTTCCCCATTGATTCTTGAAGCCATAGGTCCAAGATTCGAATCAAAGGGAGTTTTAGGTGTTAGATTAATGTGAATAACTATACATGACCGAATATTTTGAATATTTTTCATTTTAGTGAAGCTTACAGAGCAGCTCTACGTTTTAGGGTAGGTTATTGAAGTCTCTTGTGGTTCATTATTTTTGTATCCGACGGGATCTAAGACTTTGAGATTTATTTAGGGCATATTTGGTAAGATTATCCATATTATATTAATGGTATATTTTAAGAGTGTGGGTAGATATGATCGAATGGGTGATAAGAGATGGGTAGCTATGGGATTCAATGGAGCATAAGTCAGTAAACACTCCCCTCCAAACAAATATCCATGTGATGTAATAGGATCCAAAAATCAGAATCTATGTAATGTAATCTGGCAAAGTATCCCATCTAAGAAAATTCCAAAAAAATGTATTTTCAATAACCGTCTCCGATACAATTAATTTTGGTGTCAGTTTATTTTAAATGGTTGCCACTTCTCTTATAACACCATCGAATTCAACGTGGGTTGGCCTGAAATCATACTTTGCAATGCTTAATCACCATGCTGCAGGCTATATGGTGACACCCATTTCCTCATGCTTTTATCATTTTCTAAGTGATGACTTTATTTGGCCTAGACTCTATGACGTGTACAAATTTTTTTGTGGATGGTTTATTGAGGGTGAATACACAATATCAATCTGAAGTAAATTGTTGAGTATTAGGCACCTGTGGAAAGGCCATATAAGGTAAGCCATAATCTGAACTTGCATTTATACAATGAGATTTTATTCAAGTTGATCAGAGAACCATGGGAGAGATCTTGTTGAAGTTATGAAGAAAAAACTTAATATTGTCAGTAAAAATTTTTGGAAGATTTCAACTGGAATATTTGTTGCAAATCTTTTGTATTTTTCCTTCCGGAGTAGAGCTAGTTATGAATCATCTATTGTTGTATCCAAGATCTGTAACAGAAGAAATAGGGACTATTATAGACCTACATATTTTTTGTTCTCTGAGAAGGTTATTTGATTAGTAATCAAGTGAAAGTCTGATCTGTTGTTGTGATCAATTACTGCATCATTTATAAGTTATGTGGGAATGTGTGTAATTTAAAGAGTATATGGGTCAAACTTCAAAGTTGGAATGTTGGTTGTTTTTTTTATTACCTTGTTAAATTCTTGCAGAGGATAGTGCATAGCTATGGAAAGTTGGAAACTTATGCATGGATTTAATTTGAGTGAATTTATGGACATAGTATTGTTTTGAATGTTTCTCCAGCTACCTTAAAGAGAGATTAGTACTATTGTTAATTCCATATTGTTGGAGTTAGTAACTTATATGTCAGAGAAAGGTAAATTGAGTTGAATATGTTAAACATGTTTTGATGTTGACAAATGCACACACAGAGAAGTCTTGAGTAGCCAATTGCTTGACAGAGTATTGTGCGGACCTTCACATATCGTGTATTGGACAGAGTATGTTTCATATATATTGTAACTACTATAGAGTATATGGTAAGCTGTCAGGATAATCTGAACATGCATATGATGATATGTTGTTGCTAAGGCTTGCATTGCAAGTATTATATTACTGATGATGTTGTTTGTCTTCTGATATTGTATGTTGGATTGAAGTCAGTGAGCCCATGATAAATGTGAAGTTAATTTTTTTTCTTTTAAACTATTTTGAGTGCAAGGATGGTTAATTTCAACACTTTGATGATTGAATTATAACAAAATTTAAGTATTTCATGCTTTGACTAGAATTATTGCAGATTGAAGTGGTGCATGAAAATTTGATTCTACAATTATTAAGATGTGATGTGATTTTGAGAACGAAAGGGAAACAAACCAACAAATATTACCAACCCAAAGATTGATTTATTCTGAAGTATATGGGTGCCCTAATCATTACATTACATTCATGAGACCAGAAAAAAAAAGGGTATTAAAAGCACAAGTCCATTCATTCATTCAGCAAGATAACAAGATGTAAAATGGTGGGAACCATCATAACATTGCTTGAATATTATTACTTGACTAGTGGTTGAGTGCCTTGGTCCTGGCTACAAAAGAATCTTCAATAGTTCATTAAAGAAAATAAATGGCACCAGATGGGGACTATAAAATATTAGTCATGTTCCTTAGTGCTTCCAATTCCCATAATACACTACTTGAATCAAGTTTACAGTGATCAAGTAATTATAAAAGAATAAATAGCTAATACATATCGAACCAATGTTTTACGAGCCCTAACTAGAGATCCAAGAGAAACTTTCAAGAACCAAGCTAGATTCTGAAGTGTTTTTTTTAAGGGTGGTTCATTGAAGTTTTTGAATGCTATACGTTTCTCTTTAATAGTACATTTTTGCACAAATAATTGACCCTTCTCCTGAGGCTATTTCAAGGCATTAATTGAAGTCTGTTATGAAAACATTCAAGCCTTGTCTTGGAAGAGAAGTCTTAAACCTGATCTTTCAATTTTGACCTTGTGACAATGGACCATGAGTCTATCTTTTCATGGTAACTTCATTCTTTGATGGAGTCCCACTTAGTGGGGTCACCTTTTAGAGCACTTCCTTTATTCTTTGTAGATAGGAATTTTTCAAGAATTTATCAAGGAAACTATAAACCTCTCTTTGTGGTAGGGCATACCTCAATAAGCTCAAAAAAGACAAAAGCTTCATAGTACTACACATATTTTCCAATAGTTTTTTTCCTCTCCAAATAGAAAACCAACCTTATGTAATATACCTAGATAGACTCCCCAAAAATGGCACCATTTATTATGTTGTCTCCAAGGTTGTTCACCCCTTTCACTAGGGTTTCAATGATGAGGCATAATGTATAGGAGAACTTTCCTATGCCACTATATATTTGAGAGCTAGTCCTTGGATTAGGGGTTGTCCTCAAGTATCCTAAAGTTATTTGTACCATCTTGTCACACTAGAACAAATTTTTCCATTAAGCTCTTACTATATTTATTGTAGAGATAAGTGGTGAATGAAAAAATCCCTACAACTATGATGATTTATTAATTGCTTTATAAGTGGTAAAGGGAGAGATTACTTAAATATTACTGATAGTAAAGTTCATTAACCCAAAGAAGAAGGGCATGTCAATCATGATTCCATATTCACAATACATAGTGTATAAAAATGAACATGCTTCATAATAAGAAGAAAATCATCACTTTCTCATTTAACACTAAAAATCAAATGGGAAAGATAAGCATAGAATCATTGATTCAGTCAACATCAAATATAAGACAAAAAATGGAAGAAAAAATTCATAATTCGCTTGATTATTCTGATTTCACTAGTGCAAATATGCCTCAGTCCTAATTAGACAAGAAAATACATAATTTTTTGAATTACAATGAGGGCACTGTATGGGGACTAACAAAATCTCAGTCATAGGCCTCTATTGCTTACTTCCAAAACTATTGAGCTTAGATATGAGTTGAGGTGAAGAGGAGAAAAATAATAGACATAATATAGAATTAATGTGACAAATCCTCCGATCATGGGGTCAATGAAACAATACAAAATGATAGGATTTATTCTCTCAAAATTTTAGCAGCCTGTTGGTATCCAAATGTTTGATCCTTTTTTTTGATGTTGAGGGAAACTTATATAGAATTTCAATAGCTTTCCACTTCTATTGATTAGTTCTCTCCCTCTTAGGGATTAACCCTTAATTAAAGGCTACCACTCATATCTAATCTCTACAAAATGAGGGGGTAATGTCCGATTGCAATCGAAAATGATTGATGATTGCTTTGGTCTTCTTCCCTTTCTAGCACCACTTTTCTTTTTAGTTTAGGAAGGTGGTCTCAAACTTGATGAAGGGTGGCTGGGAAGGTGCTTGCTATCTAAGTAACATCTGAGTGAGAGGAGATACTTCCAGAGGTGCACCTTATTTGGGTTCCCTCCTCAAAAAATAATATGCTAGGTAGAGTAGTTTCCACCCTTCCTCCCTATCTATATTTCCAACTCTTAGAATCCTAAATTACTTGTTCAGCTCTTATGATCAATTGGGCCTGGAGAGTAGAAAAAGTGCTTTATGAGGGTCCAGATTGAAATTGATAGATTTAGTTGATTGAAAACCTCCAGGGATGAGGTAATTATCCCTTTGTCTATCACATTTTCTAATCCACCCACAACTACCTTTAGTAACCCATTATATTTATTTGAATAATGTAGCATTAGCTAATAATCCCATGGGAATATAGGACCATGACCTATCATAGTTACCTGTAACTCATTCCATCCTTAATATGATTTTCTACTATATCAACCCTCATGTCAGTGATATTGCCACTTTTTCATTTGCTAACACAGGTACTAACATCCATAGATGCCAACTTTTTATCCTTGAATCCAAATAATTCTAGTGCTTAAGGTGGGATCTTATTAAGGACCCAACATATCATTTATACCATTTCATCCCTGTGCTCAACCTCCCTTTTTGTATAACTCAGAAATTTCATTGCTTGCTTGTGGAGACCATCAAACTCTAGGTAGTACTGTAAGTGTTCTCTAAACTTAGGAATACCATTGAAGACATAACCCCAAATGGGCCCTTTAAGGATTTCATGGTCACTTTTAGTCTATCCTTTTCCAATTCTTCCTTGTACCTTGTTTTCCAAACATCCCTCTTCTCCACTAGTACTATTGAATGCGTTTTCTCTTCATGCCACTTATTTTGTGCTTATTCTAGCTTTTGCCTTTTCTTTTTATATCTTGTTTTCTCTTGTCTGCCAAGTTGTTGAGCTTTTCCATAGAGCTTTAGCTTATTTAGTTCCATGGACACTATAGTGTCTTAAGATATAGAGTTCCATGCCATTTAGTAGTGAAAGCCCTTATTTAGAAGGCTCCCCATTCAGTAAGTACTATTGTAGTTTGTAGTGTAAGGACTACTAGACTTTAGTGGACTATAGTTAAGCTCCAAGGAAATCATAACAGATTCACTGTTACAGAAATGTGCACATCAATCACATCTCAATTCCAAAGACTCTCATAGACCATGGAGTGTCTATTAATGTAATGAATAAAGACACTATGTTGAAGTTGAACCTTCAGAAATATATGAGGCACATTACTACAGTATTAGAGCTAGCTGAAAGTTAGACAGTATACCCAAAAGGAATTTTGGAGGATATCACTGTCCCCATTGATTCATGGGAATATCCATGCAAATTTTCTTGTCCTAGATACTAAAATCATACTCATTGGTTACCCACTTATTTTTTGAAGACCTTGGATGGCCACAGTAGACGCATATATCAGATATAGACAAGAGAACACGATCATTGAAAATGGTTCCTCAACCAAAAAAATCACACTCTATCCTCCTACCAAGCTATCCATTTATATAGAGAGTCATTTATGGCTAGACAAAGAAGGTGATTATACAATTCTTCCTATATTAACCATTGATAAATATCTTTCATTCAAGGAACAAGAATAAGATGTGTTGCTTTCAAAATTTCTGCAGAATTTGTATGACAACCCGTTTCTACTTTATATTGGGGATGGTTTCCTTTTGCATGAACATGAAATAATAGGTGTATTGACTAAAGATCCTATGTGGACACAATTATTTTCAATAGAGGAAGCTCATCCCTCTACAAAGACTATAGAAATTTCACCTTAAAAGACACTTAAAATCAGCAATAAGTTGATTGTTGCCCAGGAACAACAGTTGCTTTAATTTTGACAAAAGAACAGTTCAACCTTTGCTTGGAGTTATTTAGATATGAAGGGGATCCACCCTTACATTTGTAATAACTATATTGACATCATGGAAGGAGTGTTTCCCATACAAAATATAACTTATGATATTTGTTTTTTGGTCACTATTTGATGCATTTCGGTACATTGGGCATTACTCAAGCATCTGGCCAAGTGCATATTCATTTAAGGTTGTGTAGGCTTGCTCCAGGGGTCAAAACAAATCATGTGGAAAATAAGAGACAAGGTAAGATATGTGAGCAGGATAAATTGAGATAGAGAAAGGTTCTCAACATTTAGGATCATGTCATCTATATTGTCCAAGAGCATGGAGCAACTCATGCAAGTTTCTACCCACTGCGTTGGCTGATTCGGGGACCGCTTGAGCTACAATAGCAGCCTCTAGTTCCTTTTTGACCCTAAATAGATACAACCAACATTGAGTCAAGTCTCTTTTGACATCTTGGGTACTAGCCTTGTTTCGGATACCATTGTTGACAATGCTACTTTGAATAACTCCAAATCACACAAACAAAACCAACAGGAAGCTGACCAAGTTAGTCCGAACGAGTTTCCATGAGTTTTTGCTCAGATTCGAGGGACAAGCTCTCGAATTGGGGGTAGCATGGTGGAGATACGACACCTTGACCCACATTGATCTACTGTCTAGGCCCTTGGCGAGGTGATGGAACCTCATATGTGCATACCAATTGAGGTATAGGGTTATAGATCATGTGTCCATAAGATTATATTTAGTCATTTTGAACATTTTTTTCCATCTACAATCTTAAGCATCAGAATAGTGAAAATATGAAGCGTCGGAATCGAGATGCAATTTTTGAAATGTTAAAAACGTCGAACTTGTGACGAAAGGTTCAAAACTTCGGACTTGGGATGAAAGGTTAAAAACATCGGAATTTCCACGACATTTTCAAAACGTTGGAACTACGACGAACTTTTCAAAATGTCAGAATTGCGACGAAATTTTCAAAACGTCAGAAGAGCAACAATGAATTGGAAATGTCAAAAGAGGGACAACAACTTGGAAATGTCGGAAGAGCGATGAAAACTTGGAAACATTATAATTGCAACAATACCAAAAAAATGTTGGAATTAGTGTCGCTCTACCGACAATTATTAGAAGTGTCGGAATTGCGACAGGACAAGAAATGACGTTTTTCCCCACCTCAAAGTGTCTTTCTTGGGATGTCTATGTGTTGTAAGAGCGAAATTTTTGCCATCGGAAATTGGGCCAAATGTGCTAGTGCCTCTCGGTACTAAAGCTCGTCCGCGATCACTAAATGTGGAAGTTGTAACTTGCTTGCAGGTAACACAAAGATATTAATATGCACATCACCTGAACAACTAAACTGGGCACACTGGTTGGCGTCCATTTGAATTGTTGGCAGGGGGATGTGAGGAAATCGTGAATCCCCTGATGCTAGTAGAGAAACATCAAGTGATTGCACCCACATGACTTGCAAATTGATCTAACTCACCTGAATCAAGCTCTCTTGAATCTGGCTTGCCTGTAATTTTAGCTACTACAATCCAACCTGTACAAGATCTAGCACATAATTATACTGAACTTCCATGTTTGTCTAGCGATCCTCAGTTGCAAATGTGAAAATATTTTTTATTTCATTTAGATCATCCTCTGTCAGCGTTAAGACCTCCTGTCATGCCTTCTTGGATCCTTACTACCTTTTGTGTGATCCCCCTACAGCCTGAGAGCCGCACTTGGTTTCTTTGGATGTCACCGCTTCGCATGTCTCCTTTAGTGTAGATCCATTTTTCTCGGGCACTGTTGTTGTTTCGATAGTCTCTCCTATGGTAATAGGGGTTTCTTCCTTTTCTGTTTCTTTCTTTGTGACCTTCTTTTTCATTGTTACTGGAACTGTCTCTTTAGGTTTCTCAATGGATTTCTCTGTTGATTTTCCCATCAGAGTGCATTGCTTGATCAGGGAAGGTGGTGCCAACCAGGCCCGCGACCATTCTATTGTTACTCTCACTAGGTCATCCTCATTTCCACTGTCTGTGAAATTAGGTAACTTCATTAATTCAACTATATCTACTTCAGGGAGAGGTGGAGGTGGTGGGGGAGATGGACTGTGTGGTAGTGTGGGTGATCTGTGATGTGAGTTCAGAAGTGGAGTGGATGGATTGGGAAGCAGATTCAAGGGTTTATGTTGTGATGTACTTTCTTCTTCAGAATCACTTGAACTAGCAGTTTCTAGCTCAAGCTCACTATCATATCTAGGATTTAGAGGGCTATAAATAAATTATTTAGAGTATTCGTGGTAAATTATTCCACTACATGTAGTTGGACCTCTTTGATGCATTCAAGCAATATGTTCACACAGAAAACCCTATTCACACAATAGCATTTTCAGCAATAATTTTAATGAGCACGGGAAATTACCTCTAGGGACTTTAAAAAAACATTCTTTCTGCTTCATAATATGACATAAATTGATCAATGGAAAATTTAGTTACAAATCCTCCCAAGAGGTGATCGATCCAATGATCTACCACGCAGGTGATATTATTGTCAGACTTCTCTACTTTCCAGATCAATTCAGGAGTCCACTCAGTGACTATATCATCTTTAATGCAGCGATGGAATTCAGCTATGCACGACAAACACTCCTGTAGTTCATGTACAAAGGAACAAAAGAAAATTTCATGCGCTTATGTATAAATATACTTCTATACCCACTACTCGTTAGACAATTTAGTACTTCTATTCTCTTGGAGTGCAAATTCAAAATTCTCTCTATCCAACCAATCTTGTAGTTCGTTACGTGACAGATTCCACAACATCAAATATCCCTCAAAATGATCCCAGTCCCGAGAAAAAAACCATTTTTTGGCTTGAGGGATCATGACCAGGTTCAAAGTTTATGGATAAACCAACAAACCCTCAAACTACTAGCCCTTTTGGTAGTGATCTACTTGCGCGGACCAAAGTCTCACCCGAAGCAGTATGGGGGGGTGCTAGAACTACATTTCTGCACCCTAAAGGAGAAATTAATGAAGTGGTCCTTGGAAAAACCAAATTCGAACTTATACATATGCATGCAACAATATGTAATAGAATCAGAGAGAATGCACAATTATTATCAGAATAATAGAGAATCATTGTTCACCTTAGCGTAGATAAACATAGTAGAAACAGATCCAGATCTTAACTAATTTAGATATTTAAACAGATCTATTAACCATCAATAACCATTCATAAACATATTAGATATCTTTTGCACAAACATCAATAAGTAAGACAGATAATGTGATCTTAACAAAACATAAGAAATAGACAACTCATATGCATAACACCGTAAATTTGCCAAAAAATGTCCTTTATGTTAGTTTGGATCTGTCAATGAATACATCGATTTTTCCTTCCAAAACCCTTACAAAACCCTTCCACACACACAGACAATGGAGTCCGCACACAACCAAGACAAGGTCTCCATGCACAGAGCCAACAGGAGCCTTTCAAACCAACCCAATCAACCCTTATAGATTCATAAACTTATCAGAACATCAATAATACACTACACAACATTAAATACTTAGATTAGACATAATATATATATTTCTATACGACTAGCGCGCATATACTATGGTCTCAATCCATGGTTTGAGGGCCATACTTTGACCCACCCCAAAGCCCCTTGACTCCCTTTGCACAATGTGCTCATACAAAATTATACAAAAATTTCTTCAGAAATTTTGCCTCAGGGGACCCCACTCCAACAAGCCTCTTCCTACCTTTGCTTGCAAATCTTCACCATTACAGTGTCTTATTCTATGATTTCATGGGTAGAAGTTAGTATGGTTAGATTAGGGTGCTTTGGTATGATCCAAATTGGATTTTTCATTTCTACGACTAATACTCTCTTTATGTCTTCTACATTGATCTACTCATGCCTTAGCCATGATGCTATGGCCGTCAACTGTGTGTTACCCAAATATGGATTTGGGTCACATATGGTCATATTTGGAAGCACCAAGTTGTGAATGTAGAACTAAAAAATCTTGGATATGCTTTCTATGCTACATTGGAGGGAAAAGTAAATAAATTCTCTACCATCCTGTAGAGGGAGAGAACCTCTTTTTGAAATAATTTTTATATGGAATTGGAACCATTTCTCCTTTAGAATTAAGGAGTAAGTTTTGGATGGTTTCCTACAACTCAATACTTCCATGGAAAGGTTGGTTCAAGAGTAGTAGTTTGAGCTTATTTTTCTTGAAGTAGTCTTTGGGTTTGCTACAATTGGGTCTTTAACAACTTGTTCTCATTTTCTAGGTGGTTTCTCCTATTAGTGTCACATCCATTGGATAATAATTTTATCATTGGGAGGGCACTATGATATCCCCTGGACAATATTTCTCTCATTGTAAATAATTTTAATTATTTAAAAGGACTGATAGAGGGAAAAAAAATTAATTTCTTGAGAAGGTTTTGTTTTTAAATATCAATCTTGGTTGGCTGAGTGGTTTTAAATGGGATTGATCGTGCCATAAATTAACTAAAAATAATACGACTAGTGCAGGTGTACTTTAGCTCCAAATTCAAGCAATCAGACTATTACCTTTTTATTAGAGGCTCACCTTTCCTCTGTCTACAATAGAATAACCTTAATAAACTTGCAACTAAACATTCACTAGGCACACTTGCTTTTCACAAAGGCACATAAATTCTTCTCTCTCGTGATGACAGATAAAGCCAAGGAAAATCTATAAGGATATATGGTAGCCAAGCTGATAACTCGGGTGGGTGTAAAAATCCCAAATGGGAAAACTAAACAATATATGCACAAAAAACTCATTTTTTAGAAATATAAGTATTAACAGAAAAATGCATCCCATGAATCCATTAGATCTAACATTTTTATAGCCAAATATGAAAGGAAATCAGAAAAAAATCATTATAGCCTAGCTAAACAGGTCTCCCATGCTCAAAACAACCCAAAAACACTGAAACCCCAAGACTACTGCAAACAGAAATTACTGCAGAAAGTGAAATTGTATTTATTTGAGGTTTTATACTTATAAATATAGAGACAAACCAGATTTTATGATTTATTAATCAATAGAGCACAAAAACAGAGATCTAGTCTCTTTTTACATAGATCCAAGATGACCCAGTAAGGGTTTCTTGACAAACATGAAATACATGAAGTGTTTTTTATATATCTATGTCTGAATCACACTGTATGGCTGAAGCTCTACATAAAAATGGCTGCTTATGCAAATAAATGGTTGTAGCTCCTCCTACTAGCTTTCCAGGAAAAAGGTTGATCGTCCTTTAGGGAAACTAGCTCAAAATACAAGGGATTAAACCGCTCCACTGCAATACCTTAAGAAATAATGCAGTTTGCGCAAGGGACTACATTTTTTCTGAAGGTGAATGCTTTACCTAATTCCAAATAGTGTAAAATGTAGCACATGATGCTTCTCTTAGATCCCTTAAACAAGTTCTCTAAGAAGAAGTGGGGAATTCCTGCATGAGAAAATCCTTTCACTAAACAGTGCAACAAACTTAGCTAAACAACCAAAGGATGCAAGAAATCTAAATAGAACACATACAAAATATAATCTTCAATCATGTCCCATATGGCTACCATTCCCTTCATTATATAGTAGATGAGCTTCCTCACTATGGGTCCCACCCACTCATGAGTTTACTTCCATGAAAAGGTTCCTCCTCCAAAATTACGTTGTCTCCATTAGTCCCACTTATATATTCACAGCGTTGTTTTATTTAGTCAACCATGACTTAGTCTCCATGAATTTTCTCCATTCACACCCAAGGTGTATTTATTCTGACTAGCTAGATTGATCTTCATTCATACTTAGTTGTCTTTATTTATGATCCACTCCTCACAACTTAATGTTGTTGACTTGGTCAAACTTGACCTTGTCCACACATATTAGACTTGTTTCACATATGAGGATGTTTGATCTAGTTATTAACATGATCCCTTTTAAAATTAAGAGGGATTTTATGCCTACTTAAGCAACTTATGGGCCTCCTTTCCCATTTATTCATCTAACTGGATATTAAGAGAAAAATTAATATTCCTATTAGCTACATACTAATTTAGGAATATTACAGTTTTCCCCTCCCAAATTTTGCTTGTCGTAAAGCAACTGCAAGGGTGCTGCAAAATCTCCCCTCCTCCTCTTGTGGCCTTTACTCCCAACAGTCTCCACCATTGCTTCAAATATTCTACAATAATTCTGTCTCCCAATGGATCCTCCCAAATGTGCAAGTTGGCCTTTGGTGGATAAACCAAATGGCTCTCATAATGAAATAATGGAAGGTATATATGGAAACCTTCTTGCTTTTCAATGGCCTCCTCAAGAAATAAGTGATGACAATCATGGGGGACTTCATTACCAATGAAAGACTCCCATCTCCATGCTATCATCCAAATGAAATGGATCACCTCCCAGCTTGGTAATTCATAGAAAAGCTCCTCCCAAATTCTCATGAGAGGTATGCCCCAAGTGCTCCAAACAATCATATGGTCCACCTCATAAAGAGACAAGTGATCTACTATAGTGGCCGTATCATCTCCCATGCTCCCCTTGAAGCATGTAGTGAAAAAAGTGTGGAAAATTTCTTCCCCCAAGGACACATTCAACCAATGTGTCTTCCTTCAAACCATGTTCCCAACAAGGATAAGAAAATTTTCAGCATATGGAATCATAATCAGAGTCATGCTAGCTGCCATATGTAGTAAAGGGGAAGAACAATGTCCCCTCATGTGCAACCAACGCAGTTTTATTCCTAACTTCCATAGGATGTGAAATAACAAGTGTTTTTTCCACCACTTGTTTGCTGCCCCATTCTTCTTGCATGTTTGGAAAAGGTGTATGATGGTTGGTGTTAATGAATCACACCATGATGAGCACATCATCTTCCCAAAATATTTTAAGGAATGGTCAACATCACCATTGCTCATGGCCCCACGTAGCCCATGAGGCAAATAAGAAAGAGTGCCTCCTCTCGGAGCAATGCCCTGGACATGTGTAGTAAGAAAATACAAGTATATAGTAAATACATCATGATGTTCATAAATATAAGTCTTACCATACACTTGGTTCAAATCAGTGAGGTAGCTCATGGATGACCTCCCTCTCACACCTAATGAATAAGAAGGTGGTAATGATAACTCTTCCCAAGAGCTATGTTCCTCCTCTACCAACAAATAATCTATGCACTTCCTCATGTGATAGTGCATATCCTCTTTGAATTTTTCCCACATCAATCCCTCCAAGATAGTACGGTATGCTCTAATGAAACCAGTGAGTTTAGAAAGCAAGATTTCATAGGTTGCATTGAGTAGTTTATCCTTGAGCTTGGAGTCTCTAGTAAAATAGATCTGATCATGAGAATAAATGACTCCATCAACCACCTTATACCTCCTATCCATCACTTGCCCATAAAGAACCTTACATGTGAAGAGGTTCTTGTAATATTCCATCAAGATTTGGGACTCCCAATATGGATCTAGGCTCCCCAACAATGACATCGCTGTAGAAATCTGAAATGCAACTCCTGTCATAACATGGCTCTCCTCTTTGACATGCTTGATGCCAAAGTCACATGTTGGAATAATATCACCTTTATTTTGTTGCCTTACTTGCAGTTGATATTGCTCAAGACAAGATTGAAGTATATGGAAGTCGACCTCCGTTTGGAAATTTTTTTCCTTCCAAAACTTCCTTAATTTGGCCCATGCATGCAAGAGTGTTGATATCCTCTTGTCATGTTCATAAATATTTCTTTTGTGTGGAAATATCATTGCCTTATCAAAATATATGGAGTGGCCCTTTGATATCATGCTCATGTCATCATATATTTCCGAGTTCTCCTTTTCCAGCACAAATAGCTAAAGGGGAGATAGCAGTGTCCATTTTAGAAAATTGATTACTTCTCCTTTGAACCCATAAAATATTCTTTGTGTTGTGCTAGCTTCTCCCAAGGCTCCTTCCTTAGCCAAATATGCCAATGCTGCACCAAGTTGAGAGAAAAATTTATTCTTCTTCCAATCAGGGGATCTCCCTGGTGGAATGCCACCATGCAAAGAGACATCAAGGCATAGAGAAGGATGAACATGTGTGTGGACATGTTTTTCCTTGCCCTTTCTGCACAAATATTCATGCCTCCTTTGTGTATCAATATTCTGAAATAAAGAGGGGTTTGTGCTCCTCATCATATGATGATTGCCCTCCCTTTTATCTTCTTCTATCTTCAAGATCTCATCATTTTCTAATGATGGCACGTGCTGCACATGGATTGTGCCATGATCTCCATATGTGAGATTCTTTGGAACTCCTTGCAAGAGTGCAAGGGTTTCTCTCCTTGGAGAGAGTGCTCCATCTTCCTCTTCATGAGGTATTGGATGTGCTCTTGATATGACTGCATTGTTATCTACATCCTTCTCTTCCTCATCATCAATAGTTGAAAATGCCTCATCATCAATAAGAGACCCTAGATCTTGGTCTTCCCTTGAAGGACAAATCTCCATGTATTTCTCTTGAGAAGAAATCTCATCATGCAATGGGGATTTTTCCCTTGGCAAGGGATAAAATTTTTCATCCCCTTCAATGGTTTTCTAAAATGGAGTTGGATTTATAGATCCTTCCAACTCATGCAAAGGTTTTGTTTTTTTTGGTTTTATTTGATCCATAAAAGATGTTTCATGAAGTTTTTCATCAAATATTTCCAATACTCTTCTAATGAAATTTGCATAGGTATATGTATTTACATTCTTTAAGGAAAAAGATTCAAACAACCACCAAGCATAAGCCTTACCCTCAAGATGCAGCGCTGCTACTTT
The DNA here is from genome assembly GCA_034641835.2 of Pinus albicaulis. Taxonomy (NCBI): domain Eukaryota; kingdom Viridiplantae; phylum Streptophyta; class Pinopsida; order Pinales; family Pinaceae; genus Pinus; species Pinus albicaulis. The sequence continues at coordinate 279,080,536 of CM076573.1, forward strand.
GATGGCATCATTTTCTGAAACTTGATGTTGTTGCACATAGGTGTCTAGCTCCTTCACCCAAACCTTAGCTAGACATTTAGGTGATCCATCAAAAGTAGATAGAAAGAATCTACCCACACCATGCTGCTTGCTCCTTGTGCTACTTTCCTCCTTGATCTTGCAAAACCCTTGGAAGTTCAAGTGATCTTTGAACCCCTTAGATTGAGCTTCATACTCTTGCAAATAATCACCAAGAGTCTCCTTCTTTGGCACTTCTCCTTTCTCCATCACATTTGTCATGAACATATGGTTGGTAGAGCATTTTAAATCTGATGGTGTGTAATATTCCAAAATTTTCACATCATATTTATTTGGAATATTAGAGTCCTTGATTTTCTTAATGAATTAAGTAAATAAAAGGGTGGAGGGACCCAAAATCCTCATTGTGAATAAATAACCACTTTTTTGTGTGTGAATGTGGATTAATTAACCCTAGATCTACATAAGAAGGTAGTTGAGCAACTACAAATGTGAATGAAATTGGAGAATCTATCTCATTAATGAGATAGATCATGGAGTTTGACACAGTCAACTAAGATCTTGAAGGGATCAAACAGAGATGATTCAGTCAACTAAGATCTTGAAGATATCAAATATCATGGGACACTCATGATAAGTGATGGAGGACGTTGTGCAAACAAGGCACACTTGATGGAAGGTGTACATTGCACCTAGACATGATGGTTGATTTGGTCAAACGACGTAGTCCAACTTGGAGGATCTTGTCCACATGTAACAACGAATTTTGATGAGGGCCAAGGCTTGGGAAGGCTAAAATTTTATATAAAGAAGATGAAAGCAAGGATGAAGGCATGATGATTATTTCTTGATGTAATATCTTTTCAGATCTGGAATTGTCACGTGACATTCCACTGCTTTCTTGGGCTGTTTAGTAGACATTACAGGTGCTGTTTAGCACAGGGTGTTCCTGGTCAGGAATCCCACATCTTTCTTAGAGTAGCTCTAGAAAGAGTTCTTGTACTTCATTCTACATCAGGCTTTAAGTGCCACATCTATTTTCCTACTTTCTGCAGAACACTCATATTTAGAAATTGCAGATTTCTGAAGATCATTTTGGAAGGAGGAAGTTGTCTTCAGTACTTCAGCTGGAGAACTGGTGAGGGTTTATTCCTATCACCTTGGACTTAAAGATCAGCTTCCCAGAGCTTCATTGCAGATTTGGCACCATGCCAAAATTTTTTGACCTCCTAGCAGCAGTATTCCCTTCAGGAATAACGCTGTTAAATTTGCAGATCTAAAAGGAGGAAGGAATTTGCTAGTATTTTAGCTAGAAATCCTGTGAGGGATCATCCCCTCACATTTCCATCAGTCTTACCATCATCCTGGAGTTTATTTCAGTATGAAAAAGGTCTCTCTTTCCCTCACAGCGTAGTTTCTATAGGCAGTTGTGTTGCAGCAGCTGCAATCATTATTGGAGGATTGAGAAGCTAGATCTAGAGGTTCTAGCTCATATATCTAAATAAGGGATCAACCCTTCAACCATAGATCTGATATGATATCATATTTCAGCCATCTATTTGTCAGATCTAGCTTTAGATCTGTATTTCCCAGCAGATCAAGGATCAAACCCTAGGGAGGTGATTTTTCCAAAGTTGCAGATCTGGAACATCCTTTCTAGGTTATCTTGGGAATCCATCACATTGTCCAGATCTTGAATCTTGGCATCATCTGAGCTCCATTTTTGAGTAGATCTACATTTCCCTTTTTAGCCTACAACTACATGTTCAAATTCTGCTAAAGGGATAGCGTAGTATTTGCTGCAGAGCCTCTCCAGTTACGATGTACCTGTTGTAGCTTGTTTTCTTGTTACTTCTAGACCATCTCTTTGGCTAGATCTACTCATATTTTGTACATGGTGTAAATGATTCCTCTCCAAACTATAATAAAATGGCTCAGCTTCTCTGTAAATTCTAATTTTGTCTTAAGATTTATTGTGTATCTTGTTGTAAGTTCTTATATTGTGTGAAGTATTACTGCATTCTCCCTTTTGGAACATTACAGTGGTATCAGAGCATGATCTTTGGCTCAGCTTGTGGACACTTCATATTTTTCATCTAAATAAGAAGAAAATAGATGAGATCTATCATGGAGGAAGAAAATTCTACCACTCATTTCTGTAGATCTATGTAAGATATCTCCAAGGAGGTCTATCAAATGAAAGAGGAAAGGCAGAAAGAAGATCCAAGAAGAATATGTGATGAGGAAGGCCCCAACACTTCCTATCAGCAAGGAAGAAAACTAGAGAACTCTAGATCTCCTCATAGATCCACTATGCTCACTTTCTTTGAAGAAGGTGAAGGATGCAGAGATGAAGGAAGGAATGAACCTGAGACTCATGAGACTCTCAGTCTATATCTTGGAGTAAAAAGCACAGTCTAGAGCATTCAAGGAGAAGCTAACTCTCCAAAAATTCTTCAAAATCAAAGAAGAAAGAGGATCCTATAGCAGCAATAGAAGAAAGAGGCATAATATATTCTATTTTCCTACATTTTATGGATTCTCCTCAAGCACTGTTAAGGCTTGGAGGAGAGAGTTCGATATATATTTTCAGGCTACATCCTATAGCTAAAGAAGAGGTTGTTCAAATTGCAGCACTTCATCTTTTCGATGAAGCCAATGATTGGTGGTTTCATCACATAGAGCATGCAAAGTGTTAGTGTCAATATTTGCAGCCTTCCTTCAGTGATCAAACATGCTCTTACAAAGTGATCTTAAAGTGTCAAGGTCAAATTTTGTCATTTTAGTGAGCCTTCAAGCAAAATTTGCTCACTAGGCATTAGGTCTAGGGTTTGTTTTCACTCTTTTCAAAGTTGTCCAAATGTTGGTCCATGTCACCATTCAGCTGAGTGTATCATCATTCAAAGGGTTTTCATCATCATGTCAAGTTCCATTGGGTCATTTTACAGCTTGTTCATGCTTCAGTTGTGCCTAGGTAAGGTCCATTTCCCTCTCCTAGGGTTTTGGAGGTAATCTCTCTTGGATGGTCAAATCATTAGAAAACTTGTATCCTGATGTTCATACACCTTCCCCTATCATTAATGTACCTTATTAAACACTTCCCATCACTGAGATCCCCCAAATTCCTCATTTTTGCACAAACCCTAGTTTCTTGCCACAACTTGGCAATTTTCTAGGCTAGGCCTGTGTTTTGCCCTTTTGGACCCCTTTCCCTCACTCAATCTCTGAGATTCCACTTTCCCCTGCTTCCTAACATCCCTCCCTACTTCCCAAAATTTCCCCAAGAATTTAGAAGCCCCTTATCCCCTTCATTTTGCTTCATTTCGAAAAAATCCCTTGTTTCACACATCGGGATAGGTTTCACTCAAATGATGTTTCAGAGCAATAAAAGATGAATTTTGGAAAAATGAGAGAGGTTTTTGTACAAAAAATTCCAAGGAAGAAAAACCTCCTTCACTTTTTACACAGGTATAATTTTTTTGGAGAAATGTTAAGAATACCGTTGCCTCAGGAGAATTGATGCACCTGCAGGAAGTAGTGTTGGGAGATTTGATTTTTGATAGGGTAAATGAACTCAAAATTAAAAAATTCCACTTGGGTTGGAAATTAGACTCCAAGTTATTTCCAACGAGCTATCACACGCCCAATTTGGACACCGGGAAGGCCTCCAAAAGCCTCCTGTAAAATTCACTATGTAGCGTGCTACGCATAGAAAAGTGCGCGCTACGCATTGGGCCAGAACTCAAAATTTTTGTCATTTCTTTACCAAAAATCAAATTGACTCAGTCCCCTTTGTTCCCAATAAGTTTATGTGTGTTTTAATTGCTATTTTTCAAGGTTTGGTGTAGTTTGAAAATCGTATATGAGAGTTGAATGTTAAAAACCAACTCTATCTTGTTGAAGAAATGCCTCTCCATGGTTTTTGAATTGGTGTTTTAAAACAGTTTTGGTGTCACTTCCCACCTTGTTTTTCCATCTCCCATGATCTCATTATTATAGTCTATTTTCCTTATCCCCTTACATCCCCTTACATCCTAAGTGACTTATTCCTAAACCCCTTTTTCCTATCCCCAAGTCACTTCATTCCCTATCATTCCCATTTCCCCATCTCATTTGTAAAGTCCTCAAACCCCAAGTTCCAAAAAAATAAAGTGAGTGTCCTTTCACTTTAAATCTCACTTAAGTACAGTCCATTGTTCCCATTGCCTTATTTCCCACACTCCCTTCCTACTTAGCATAATTTGGCATTGAGACCAAGACACTAAACTCTTCATATTCACCTCGGGCAACATAGACGAAGAAGGCATTGAGGAGGCGTGAAAAGGCATAATTTTGGCCGAAGCTTCGTTGGCTGGGCATGATACATGATGGAGGGTCTTCGCTCTGAATTTGAGCAAATTTTAAGAAGTTTTTGTCATTTTGGAAAATTTTGGTCTCAAAACAGGTTTTTCAGCCCAACGCGTAGCGCGTCGACGCGCTCGCTTATGATTGGGACACTTGCTGGAGGAAAACTTTATATTTTTGGGTTTTTCATGGTAATTTATGCATGCTCCAGTGGGACCAAAGCATTTCACCAAGTTCTGGATGATCAAAGGGGCCAAAACACCATGAAAATCACCTTTCTGCCACCTTTTGCACCAGCAGGAAGTACTTGTGGGAGAATGAAGTTTTGGAGGGGCAAATGAGCTCCAAATTGTAAAATTCCACTTGGGTTGGATAGCCAACATCCAGGTCTTTCCAAAAAGCTATCACGAGCTTGATTTTGATGCTAGGAAGTTCCCCAAAAGTAGGCTGAAAGGCGCGCTACGCATAGAGCTCAGGCGTGCTAGGCATACAGATTTTTGGTCCATTTTTCATCTTCCAGCTCAGGATTTCGGCCAGTTGGACCAGTTTTGCTTGTGGATGTAATTTTTGAGTTATCTTGATGTAATTTTATGGTTGGCATGTAACTTGGACTCACTTTTACCTATTCTAGATGATTCACTCCTAAAAAAGTAAAAATCAAATGTAAGAATCAGTTTCCTTCCTTTTAGAGGAAAGTTGTTTGGCTGCCTATATTCTAGCTCCTTGTTTAGAATTAGTTGAAACTGCTCCTAGAAGGAGGAATTCGACCCCTAGAGGCATGGAAAGGGGTTAGAATGGTCTATATGATGTAATTTCTCAATCATTTTCAGAGGTTGGACTGTTGGACTCTTGGGAAAACTTTGGCACACTATTGTACATATTTTTCATATTTTGGCTAAGGAAAGATCAGAGGATTTGCAGCACCTGTTGGGATTCTTGTGGCTTTCAGTTCTTGATGGTGTTTTCTCTCATTTTATTTTAAGTTCTTTCATGTTTAATGTATTCCATTCCCTTCTTATGCTTCTGAAACTAAATGAATGAGTAAATGAGGTTGAATCCATTGTTTCCAGTGCTCTGCCTTTAAATTTGTTTAGTTTTACATGTTTTCGCCTGTTTGGAGAGGATCCATGTTCTCCCTTGCCCTCTTCATCTCCTTGTCGTTCTGATCCATCCATACACCTAATAAAAAGCATCAAGACTACTGCCTACCTCGCCCCAACTCGAATTCTGCAAAGATCTGGCCTTATCCCCGGACCCAAAATTGTTTTTCCCATCTTTTCAACAAAAACCCAAAAATCAAAATCAAACTTTCCTATCTCTTTACTAGCCTAAAATCAGTTCCCTTTTGAAGTCATCTCGCACCCTATTGCTCATTTTATCGAGATTGACTGGAGAGAGCCCTCTCCTGTCCTCGTAGGGCTAGCTACGAGGCTGAGCGTGGTTTGATGTAGCCTTGAGTTTTACCTTATTTCAGCCTAAGGTAGATTTGAGCGCTAACATAGTGGCGACCATACTGGGGAGAAATTGGTTTGCTGGTTAGTGTTGTTTGATTTATAGCTACAGACGGAGCCTGAAGTCACGCCAGGTAGCTTTCGAACTGCTCTTGCTCTGCGAGTGCATAGTAGATAAACGCTGCTTCAGTCGATCTCTGGTCTAGCTTGTAATCGTAACACTTAACTTATAAATTTCCCCAGTACATGTATCGAGTTCAGATCTGATGGTTGATGGTGGACAACGATCAGACATAAGAAGGATGAAATCATTCACCTGGTGACTCCAATTCAAAGTCTGGAGGACTGACTCTTTCTCTGAGAAAATGGAAGGATCTTACACAAATTTCAGGTATCTAAAGTGGAATGGTATTCAGGATCTAATCTGCTTTCTTGTAAATTACTTCTTTGCTGGTCTTGAAGCTATCCTGAAAGTTTTTCAAAGTTTGTTGTATGAGAAAGGTCATCAAAATCTTCACTCGACCCATTCAAAAAGTGTAAATGTTGAGTTTCCCTTTGATCCTGGTCTCCTTACTTTTCCCACATATTATGATGACTCTCTTTAGAGTGATGAGCCTAAAGAAAACAAAACTGATCCCACAGCTCTTGTACATACCCCTACACCTTGTAAAATTCCAAATCGGTATAAACCTCTTGTTTTACCTTCTGTTCTCCATGCTTTCCCTGCAAATCATGACCTATATCTACCAAGATTTGACAGTGAATGTAACAATGTCAACGCTGAGCAACATGTGCAGAATGTTGAGACTTTTCTAGATCTTTTTGAAGTTGATGATGAAGATGTTAGTATTAGGCTTTTTGCTCTTTCTTTGCAAGGCCAAGTAAAGAGTTGGTTTAAAGCCCTGCCTGATGCGAGCATCACAGATTTTCAGCAGTTTGTCAAAGTTTTCCTTGACAGGTGGATGATCGGACAGAACTTTTTGTTGATTATAGAGGAGTATAACCAGTTGAAAAGAATGCCAGGTGAGACAGTACAACAATTTTTTGCTAGATTTAACCAAGTTTATTATTCGATGCCAGTTGATATAAGACCTTCTCCTAGATCTGCTCTCTTGCACTACCCGGGTGCCTTTGATCCGGAAATGGAGTTTCAGCTGAGAGAAAAGAATATTGCAACACTTCACGAAATGCAGAACAAGGCAGTGAATGTAGAGGCTCATTTGCTGATCTTGAGGGCAAAGTTGAAGGAAGAAGAAAAGAAGAATGTTTCAGAGCAGCTGACACTTTCAGAGGAAAATCTTGATCTTTTCGTAAACACAGTAGAAGAGATGGTGCGGAAAATGACTGCAAAAAATGAAAATGACATTCAAGAACAAGTTGCTGACCCAAAACATTTTGTTTCTGATCCCAGTTGTCATAGTGATTGTTTTATAGATCATTGTGAAGAAGAGAGAGCTGTTGATATGACATGTATGCTTGATGATGTGTTGTATACTGATGATTTGCCTCAGTTTGATCAGTATGATGATGATTATGTTCTCCAAACAGAAGCTGATCTTGCAGACAAATCAGTAGCTAGTTTGTGCGAGGAGGAAGTTCACTTTCAGCATCTCGAGTATAGTGATCAACCGATACATATCAGCTATGAAAATGACGAGGAAAGTGCAGCGGATTTTGAAGTAAGTGAAGGATCTTTGCCTTTTTTCTTTGATTTGTTTCAGTTCATCAGAGATAACTACCATGCAATCAGAAATCAAATGTCAACACTTCTTGATCTGGAGCACAATGAAAACCTTGTTCAAGACTTCTCATATTCAGATTTTCAGCCCTCGAAAGCCATTGATTTTCAAGTTGCAGATGAGGACATGGAAGCTGGTACATGTGATCAAATGATACAAGGTGACTCCGTACCATTTTGTTTTGAATCATTCAGTTTTTGAAGGGTAAATTGCATAGTAAATATTCAAATAAGCAGCCTATAAGAAATCAGCAATCTCTCAGTGTTAATGTTGAGGATGAGACAGATAACGAAATTCTTGAGCAGCCTGTAGCATCAGATTTGCAGCCACCAAATGAAATTGAAGGTCAGATTACAAATGAAGATGTGGAAGATGAAATACATGATTTGATGATGCAGGAAAATTCTATACCCTTTTGTTTCGAAGCATTTCAGTTTATAAGGCAGAATCTTCGTAATATATCTCAAGGAAAAGATGAACAGCCAGTAGGATGTCATACAGTTTCAAGGGATACATCGCAGCAGTCTTCTCAAGCTTTTGTTGATCCTATTGCTCGAGTATTGGATGATGTTTGCTGTAAAAAGTCTTCTCCATTGGCTAACCATGTGTCAGAAGAGAATGTTGATAATGATCTTATTCGGCAGCCTACTTCATTGTTTTGTTCATCTCATGTTTCATCATGAAGCCCATATCAAAGTTTGCAGTCATATGAGGAGATTGATAAAGGGGAATTGTGTTCTGCTTGGCATCAACAACAGAGGTTGATTATTCACAAAATTCAGGATCCTTTTGGCAGCTTGCTGCAATCACCAAAGAAAGCCAGCATAGAGGTGAGAAAAATTTTAAGATTAAGGTATGGAGATTATCTGGATCAGAGCAGTGATGTGTTAATGGAAATCAGTAGCTATGTGTATGAAGATCCTTTTGCAGTTTTCTTGAAGTCCTCTTGTCAATTCATGCTTTGCAAGTTTATCAGCAGTCATCTTGAGTTCAAATTTCCATGGGAGTTGCCTTTCGATTCTTTCCTTTTCCTGCGCATCAGTAAGCATGTGGGAAGAAATCAAACAGCAGCCAGGATGCTTACATGGTTGCATTGGCTGTTCCATTTCACTTGATCGGGTGGTGAAAAGTACAATTAGAGTAGGTTTGATGAATAAGCTCTACTTTGAGCATCTTTTCCAGCTTGTCAGTTGTGTTTAAGTATCGAGTCAGTTTTTAGTTGAGTGAGAGTCAATTTGTGTCATCAAGTCATCAATTTTCAGTCATGCATTTCAGTTTGAGTTTTTGATTCCATTGCCCAATGGATAAGGCACTGGTCTGCTCTCCCAAAGATCTGTCGTTCTTGGCACCTCCAAGGAGCTACCATCCCCATTGGAGCCAATGTTAGTGTCAGCCTTTGCAGCCTTCCTCCAGTGATCAAACATGCTCTTAAAAAGTGATCTTAAAGTGTCAAGGTCAAATTTTGTCATTTCAATGAGTCTTCAAGCAAAATTTGGTCACTAGGCATTAGGTCTAGGGTTTGTTTTCACTCTTTTCAAAGTTGTCCAAATGTTGGTCCATGTCACCATTCAGCTGAGTGTATCATCATTCAAAGGTTTTTCATCATCATGTCAAGTTCCATTGGGTCATTTTACAGCTTTTTCATGCTTCAGTTGTGCCTAGGTAAGGTCCATTTCCCTCTCCTAGGGTTTTGGAGGTAATTTCTCTTGGATGGTCAAATCATTAGAAAAAATTGTATCCTGATGTTCATACACCTTCCCCTATCATTAATGCACCTTATTAAACACTTCCCATCACTGAGATCCCCCAAATTCCTCATTTTTGCACAAACCCTAGTTTCTTGCCACAACTTGGCAATTTTCTAGGCTAGGCCTGTGTTTTTCCCTTTTGGACCCCTTCCCCTCACTCAATCTCTGAGATTACACTTTCCCCTGATTCCTAACATCCCTCCCTACTTCCCAAAATTTCTCCAAGAATTTAGAAGCCCCTTATCCCCTTCATTTCGCTTCATTTCGACAAAATCCCTTGTTTCAAACATCGGGATAGGTTTCATTCAAATCATGTTTATGAGAAATAAAAGATGAATTTGGGAAAACTGAGAGAGTTTTTTTTCCAAAACATGCCAAAGAAGAAAAAATTCCTTCACTTTTTACACAGGTGTAATGGTTTTGGAGAAATGTCAAGAATACCGTTGCCTCAGGAGAATTGATGCACCTGCAGGAAGTAGTGTTGGGAGATTTAATTTTTGACATGGTAAATGAACTCCAAATTACAAAATTACACTTGGTTTGGAAATTAGACTCCAACATATTTCCAACGATATATCACACGCCCAATTTGGACACCGGGAAGGCCTCCAAAATCCTCCTGCAAAATGCACTATGTAGCGCGCTACGCATAGAAAAGTGCGCGCTACGCATTGGGCCAGAACTCAAAATTTTTGTCATTTCTTCACCAAAGATCAAATTGACTCAGTCCCCTTTGTTCCAAATAAGTTTATGTGTGTTTTAATTGCTATTTTTCAAGGTTTTGTGTAGTTTGAAAATCGGATATGAGAGTTGAATGTCAAAAACCAACTCTATCTTGTTGAAGAAATGCCTCTCCATGGTTTTTGAATTGGTGTTTTAAAATAGTTTTGGTGTCACTTCCCACCTTGTTTTTCCATCTCCCACGATCTCATTATTATATTCTATTTTCCTTATCCCCTTACATCCCCTTACATTCTAAGTGACTTATTCCTAAACCCCTTTTTCCTATCCCCAAGTCACTTCATTCCCTATCATTCCCATTTGCCCATCCCATTTGTAAAGTCCTCAAACCCCAAGTTCCCAAACAATAAAGTGAGTGTCCTTGCACTTTAAATCTCACTTAAGTACAGTCCATTGTTCCCATTGCCTTATTTCCCACACTCCCTTCCTACTTAGCATATTTTGGCATTGAGACCAAGACACTAAACTCTTCATATTCACCTCGGGCAACATAGACGAAGAAGGCATTGAGGAGACGTCAAAAGGCATAATTTTGGCTGAGGCTTCGTTGGCTAGGCATGATACATGATGGAGGGTCTTCACTCTGAATTTGAGCGAATTTGAAGAAGTTTTTGTCATTTTGGAAAATTTTGGTCTCAAAACAGGTTTTTCAGCCCAACGCGTAGCGCGTCGACGCACTCGCTTATGATTGGGACACTTGCTGGAGTAAAAATTTATATTTTTGGGTTTTTCATGGTAATTTATGCATGCTCCAGTATGGCCAAAGCATTTCACCAAGTTTTGGATGATCAAAAGGGCCAAAAACACCATGAAAACCACCTTTCTGCCACCTTTTGCACCAACAGGAAGTACTTCTGGGAGAATGACGTTTTGGAGGGGAAAATTAGCTCCAAATTGACAAATTGCACTTGGGTTGGATAGCCAACATCCATGGCTTTCCAACGAGCTATCATGAGCTCAATTTGGACTCCGGGAAGTGCCCCAAAAGCAGGCTGAAAGGCGCACTACGCATATAGATGTTTGGTCCATTTTTCATCTTCCAGCTCAGGATTTCGGCCAGTTGGACCAGTTTTGCTTGTGGATGTAATTTTTGAGTTATATTGATGTAATTTTATGGTTTGCATGTAACTTGGACTCACTTTTACCTATTCTAGATGATTCACTCCTAAAAAAGTAAAAATCAAGTGTAAGAATCAGTTTCCTTCCTTTTAGAGGCAAGTTGTTTGGCTGCCTATATTCTAGCTCCTTGTTTAGAATTAGTTGGAACTGCTCCTAGAAGGAGGAATTCGACCCCTAGAGGTGTGGGAAGGGGTTAGGATGATCTATATGATGTAATTTCTCAATCATTTTCAGAGGTTGGATAGGTTGGACTCTTGGGAAGATTTTGGCACACTATTGTACATATTTTTCATATTTTGGCTAAGGAAAGATCAGAGGTTTTGCAGCACCTGTTGGGATTCTTGTGGCTTTCATTTCTTGATGGTGTTTTCTCTCAGTTTATTGTAATTTTTTTAATGTTTAATGTATGCCATTCCCTTCTTATGCTTCTGAAACTAAATGAATGAGTAAATGAGGTTGAATCCATTGTTTCCAGTGCTCTGCCTTTAAATTTGTTTAGTTTTACATGTTTTCACTAGTTTGGAGAGGATCCATGTTATCCCTTGCCCTCTTCAGCTCCTTGTCATTCTGATCCATCCATACACCTGATCAAAAGCATCAAGACTACTGCCTACCTCACCCCAACTCGAATTCTGCAAAGATCTGGCCTTATCCCCGGACCCAAAATTGTTTTTCCCATCTTTTCAACAAAAACCCAAAAAAATCAAAATCAAACTTTCCTATCTCTTTACTAGCCTAATATCAGTACCAATTATAAGTCATCTCAACCCCTTTGAAGACCTTTTGCTGAGATAGACCCGGAGAGAGCCCTCTCCTGTCCTCGTAGGGCTAGCTACGAGGCTGAGCGTGGTTTGATGTAGCCTTGAGTTTTACCTTATTTCAGCTTAAGGTAGATTTGAGCGCTAACAGCGGGGACAAGCATAACAAAGAACAAGAACTTGCAAAGCAAGCTTGAGAGAGAACCGGATGGAGGTGCGTGAAGAATGCAGGGGGGAGATGGTGCCATTGCCCATAAAAGGCCAGTGAATGCAGTGAAGCGGTCGAGGTAGAATTGAATTCTCAGTACACCAGAGTGAATACCCAGAAATGAATGAGGTCATCAACTAGCTGAGGTTATTTAAGGCACTCACGCTTGAAGCAGGTGTCGCCTCGTGGTGAGGCCAGCTACATGACAGTAGAGAGGCCATGTGGCCTTCCAGCAAGGCCTGTCTATTCACCTGCATCCAAGGATCTGTAGTGTGATCATTATTAAAGTGTTAATTTTTTTTTGTTTGGCTGCATTAGGCTTTGTTGAAGTGTTTACTGTAAATCTTAAAAATCCTTATGATCTTCTTAAGCTCTTGTAATTGTACAGTGAACTTTTCAATCTTGTGTTGAATTTCTTTTTAAGTTTTTAAAGCTCATGGGATAGGGTCATCTCCAGTGTGATCATTATCAAATTGTTGTTAAGCTTTTTGTTTGGCTAGATTAGGGTTTGTTGAAGTGTTCACCATAAATCTAAAAAATCTTTGAGATCTCAACAGCCAGTTATTAAATTGGCCCTATCTCCACATAGAAAATGATAAAGAAGCCTTTATGCCAAAACATCCAAAAACTGGGAAAAAGATTGTTAAATTTTTTTTTTAAAATTGCATAATCTTAAAAGAAGAAAAGAACATAATAAAAATTAAAAAATATAAAAAGACATATGTCCTACCAATACAAAGATAGATTTTCCAACAACGTAATTAAATTTCAATGCGTGCTACGCCATTTCTATGTTAGCAAACCAACGTAAATGTAAAATAATCCAAAAATAAACCATCGAAGGGAACATCAACATGCATCCACAAATCAATTTATGAAATGAAATTTTCAACAACCGACCAAAATTCATAACCCTACATAAACAATAAAGGAGACTAACAACAGAGTGGATTACCTGTGTCTAGTATGTAAAGGTCATTGTAATATATCTCTTCAGATTCATCTTGAGCTTTTCGAAAACTTCCAATATAGATATACGGTGATCAATGATTGCAGCATTGTGCCCCTCATGAGCTGCTAGTCCTTCGCCACTTACGTTAGGTTGCAACCATGTATATGCAGTGGTGCCCAGGGATGAGTACTCCGCTTCCTTCTGCTGTAAATTTTCCTTTTCCTCCCGCGTGATCTAACATCTTGCTCGGGGTTTTCATCACTGTTTGCCCTAGATGATTGAAGAGGTCGAATGGGGTGGACAACACTGTTTTTCTGAAATCATTGTCCCCCTCACGAGCTGCTAGTCCTTCGCCACTTACGTTAGGTTGCAACCATGTATTTGCAGTGGTGCCGAGGGATGAGTACTCTGCTTCCTTTTGCTGCAAATTTTCCTTTTCCTCCAGCGTGATCTAACATCTTGCTCGGGTTTTTCATCACTGTTTGCCCTAGATGATTGAAGAGGTCGAATGGGCGGACAACACTGTTTTTCTGAAATGATATTCACTATGGCACCCTTTTTATTTTCATATAGTTATGCAATTGATAGGATATTCATTATGGCGCCATAGTTACACATTTGAATATTTATTATTATTTAAAAATATTTTAAATTAATAACATTAATTAATAAGAAAAATAGAATCTTATATAGATTTGAACGTTAATTTTATTTTCAGTTAATTACCAAATTAAATATTTATGACTATTTACATATATTTTATTTTAAATTAATAATACTTAATTGGAAAATAGAATTCTATATAGATTAAATTGAAAATAGAATTCTATATAGATTAAATTGAAAATACTTAATTGGAAAATATAATTTTATATTGATTGGAAGGTTACTATTTTTAGATAGTTAGGAAATTGAATATTTATAATTATTTTCATATATTTTAAATTAATAATACTCAATAGTAAAATATAATTTCATATAGATATGTTTACAGTTCTATATAGATTTGTTTTGGAAATTTAAAAAAAAAAAATAAGTGAAGTGGACAAATTATTTACTTGATGGGTAGTAACCACTAATAAAACTATACATTTATAGTTTTACTTTTACATAAGTGTTAAGGAACACATAAATAATTATGTAAGTAATCCTAGTTAAGTATTCATATCCATTTTTTATGCAAAGATTTACTCAAATTATACTGGAAATTAAACTATGGTAAATATGTTATTAACTAGAGTATAAGCTATCTTCAAAGATTTTATTTTTAAATAATTTTCCTACAAATCTTAAGAATAAAAGATCAGTGAAAATATATTTTGAAATCATGAACGAATATTGCAACCATATCCATGAATTATATATATATATATATATAGAGAGAGAGAGAGATAATATTAATAATAAAAAGTTTCTTATAGTTAAAATATGTGGGTTTGTGAACATGACTAAGTGAACATGGGCTATGAAAATGACTAGGAGTTAGGGTTGATCCATGCTCCTTTCCTCAGTCCACCTCCGTGATAGGTCCTGTGGGTGTGATACGACTAGCTGGGGTCAGGGCTCACCGCTCGACCCTTCCTCCCAACGCGCCCATACATGTCATTCAAATATAAGTGGCAGACATTATGGTTGAGAACCACCTATAGGTGAGATGGTAAGGCTTTGGAGTTTGTTATGGCATGTCATCGGTTTGATTCCTGCCAAGGCCTTTCAACCTTTAACAATTTTTTAGCCAATGTGGAGGCGCCACGTGGTGGCCTCTAGTTGGGCCACGTGGAAGCTTCCCATTAGGCCACCAAAATACACTGCAACCAATAAAATTCGATCAAATCACACTTCAATATCAAAATTGCAAAATTTCATTTCTAGAGTGACACAATTAACAATTACTAACATAAATGACTAATTCATACACTTGTTGTACTTATTATTTGGTCATATATTTTAGTCCTAGATTAAATTAGTCATTTTAGTTAGTCGTTTTTAGTTTGGTCACTTATTATCTAGTCATATATTTTAGTCCTGGACTAAATTAGTCATTTTAGTTAGTCGCTTTTAGTTTGGTCACTTATTATATAGTCATATATTTTATCCTTAAACTAAATTAGTCGTTTAAGTTAGTCATTTTTAGTTCTGTCACTTAAAATTTCTCAAATTTAGTAGTAATTCACTTGAAATAATTGTGGTGACTAACTTTTTTAGTCACCTATTCACTAATTTCATCATTTTCTACTAGTGACAGGACCGAATTTCAAATATTGAAGATCTAAAATCACAGAGATAATTCAGTTTCAATATCGAGCTCCTCAAAAGCAAGAAAAAGGTGTGTATTTTTTTTTCAAAATTGCACAAGACTTGTGTGAAAAATCAGCTTGAAGTTATTCCAAGGGAATATTGAATCATAGATATTAGTATTGGGTTCAAAAATTCCCCCTAAAAATAATTCAACACCCATTAAGCCCTCAAAATACTCTACTATGACTCATGAAGATGAAGAAGTGCAACATGATCTATCAAAATTAGAAGAGCAAGTGCACCAATTTTTTCTCTCGCAAAGAGCAACAAAAAATGAAATGGAAGTTTTGAAGAAAGGCGTGGAAGCTAAGATGGATGGTTTGAAGAAGGGAAGTTAATATGGATGGTTTGAAGAAAGGCATGGAAGCTAAGATGGATGGTTTGAAGAATGACATGGAATACATGGAAGCTAAGATGGATGGTATATAATAAAAAATGAAAGATAGCATGGAAAACATGTAGAATGATCTGAAGAAGACATAGAAGGTTTGTTAAAGTTGATACAAGAATTGTTTCCTAATGGCGAAAGGATAGTAGAGGAAACTCATGATGAGAACAAAATAAATTTTAATCGTGATTTCATAAACTCTAATGTTGGATTGAAGACCCACCATATTCCAAAGATCGATATGAGGAATTTTGATGGAAAGGATCCCGTAACATGGATACTACAGATGGAGAAATATTTTGGTCTCAATAATGTGCAAAACACACAAAAGGTACACATTTCAACTTTATATTTAGAAAAAAATACATTTGTATGGTATCGATGGCTTTTCTCCCGTAAATTTTTTTTCACCTGGTCAATTTTTACGGAGGAAATGATAGCACAGTATGAGGATACAAAGAGAAACACCTTCTTTCGGTAATTGATAAATCTCAAACAAAAGGGTTCAGTTGTGGAG
This sequence comes from Pinus albicaulis, assembly GCA_034641835.2. Taxonomy (NCBI): domain Eukaryota; kingdom Viridiplantae; phylum Streptophyta; class Pinopsida; order Pinales; family Pinaceae; genus Pinus; species Pinus albicaulis. The sequence continues at coordinate 279,096,817 of CM076573.1, forward strand.
CACATTGAGGACTTCCAAAAATTGAATATAAGGGTAAATGATATTCCAGAGGAACACAAGATTGATGTCTTCATAGGGACTTTAAAGGATAACATCCAACATGAGGTTCGCGTTTGGGAACCTGATTCATTGAAGAAGGCATTCAGGTTGGCAAGAAAAATTGAATGTAAAATTATAGCAACAAGGAAGCCTACCACTCACATCTATAAAGATGGAAGTGTTGCTACTCATATACTTCCACAACCTACAAGGTTGACACCACAACAATTGGAAGAAAAAATAGCAAAAGGGCTTTGCTACAATTATGATAGCAAATACACTAAAGGTCATAAGTGTGCTGAGAAGAAATTATTTTACATAGATTGTGAAGAGGAGGAAGAAAATGAACAAGAAACTTCAAAAGAAGAGGATATACACCAGGAACCAACCCTAGAGAAAGAAGAAATGAGTTCGACCATATCGTGTAATGCACTGGCAGGAATTACCACTCCTCAAACTCTCAAGATAGAAGGACATATCAATAAGAAAGAGGTAATAGTGTTTATTGATTCAGGTAGTACTCATCATTTTATTCATTGTAAGGTAGCCAAGGAATTGAATTGCTTCCTATACCTAGCACCAGAATGTTAAGTGATGGTTGCAAATGGAGGAACTATAAATTTCTTTGGAAAATTCCATAATATCAAGCTAACCATGGGGGAATATGTATTGAATAGTCCAATTCTTTCCATTCCAATGGAAGGTGTTGATTTTGTACTAGGAGTACAATGGTTGCAATCTTTGGGGATGGTACCTTTTAATTTTCAAGAAATTTTCTTGAATTTTTTTTCGGAAGGAAAGAAAGTTAAATTACGGGGTATCGTAGGTAAGATACGAAATATAATAAGCTCTAATGTCATGACAAATATTCTAAAGAAATAAAAATGAGGAGAAATTGCATGATTATGCTCGCTCGAAGTTCCAACATCAAAATCATCTATTTCTCCAGATCTCCAAAATGTCTTGGACAATCATTCCAAGGTGTTTGAAACTCCCAAAGGACTCCCACCTATTCGTGATCACGATCATGCTATTCATTTGATTCCAGGAAGTGTTCCTCCAAACATCAGGCCTTACAGATATCCTTATGTCCAAAACAGTGAAATTGAACGTATGATTGCAAAAATGTTAGAGGTTGGTATAATTCAACCTATTCAAAGTTATTTCTTTGCTCCAATAGTATTGGTGCACAAGAAGGATGGATCATGGTGCATGTGTACGAATTATAGGGAGCTCAATAAGCTCACTATTAAAGATAAATTTCCCATTCCTTTGATTGATGCATTATTGGATGAATTACATGGAGAATTTTATTTTACCAAGTTGGATCTTCGTTCAGGATATCATCAAATTAGAATGAAGACTGAGGATATTCCAAAAACAACATTTCAAACTCATGAGGGTCATTATGAATTTTTGGTCATGCCTTTTGGTTGAGATTTTGAAATCAATATGTGGAAAAGACAGAGTTTAAAAATGCATCGATTTGTGAATTTGTAGGAGAGAGGATGGCTCTACGTTAAGCCATATGAAGAAACTGTTTGTTAATAAATATTCTAAAGTTTTCTCTTGTGAAATCGTGGTTGGGGGTTTGCTTAGAAAATTAATGAAATATTTGTGCAGAAATTGCGTGATATCTTGCAGTGAACAACTAAGGAAATGATAAGTTTATATGTTTTTAATTGTTGAAGCATAGTGCTACCCTCCAATAAAATCAATGATTGATAATGAACGAATTGGAGTGCAATGTTTCAACCAGTTAATGATTTGAATCTGAACAAGGAAGGAAATTCTGTCTCACACAGAGAAGAAAGATAATTTCTTAACAGAAGAGGGAAATTCGTAAGGAGAAACTGTCATCAAACTTGTGGGTCGATTTATGATCAAAGGAAGATGAATTTTGAAACTCTTCCATCTGGGTTTTGGGAAGAACAGGTTCTATTTGGTAACTCATGAGAAATTTGGAAAAAATATCCGAGGTTGAGGAGTTCTGAAGTGATATTTATACTATGTTTTTGCATATTGCATGGGAAAAAATGACTTCCTATGTTTGCAAGAGTGTTGTGTTGTTGGTGCTCCGAATTCAACCTCGAGAATGCTTCTATATGGAAGAGAGGCTGGCAATTTCAAGTTGAAATTCAAAACCATTAATACAAAATTGTGTTATGACTAGACATTGCTGGTAGAATAATTGTTTGGAAGTTTCTTAGAAAGAAAACGAAAAGTTGAAGAATATAAAAATTAAAACCTAAATGGGCTTTTCAACTTAGCAACCGAAACTACTTTATGGTACTTGGGGAGAGTTAATACTACCATTGCATCACTATTGTTATTTAATGTCGACAATAACTCCACGGGTCTGGTCAGTTCCAATTCTGTACAGTTTAGATTTTCACTTATGAGGGTTGAAGGTTTACATATGTTAAAAATTGTTAAACTAATCTAATTTTCACTGTGTAATATTTCCTTTTGCTCATATCTATAGACAATAATAAGTATGTATGTACACACAATTTTTAAACTAATTCTCTCAGTCTGGTTTCCCTTTATTTTCTTTAGTTTTCAAGTACTCGGACTTTATGTTCTGTACTTAACTTAAATATGAGGAATTCATTTTTGTATCAAAACTAAAATTACTGAAAATTATCTTGCAGATTTACCTCAATCTTTACAATAACGAAATATAAAGAGGTGTAGCACACTTATTTGTCTCATAATTCATCTTGTCAGAAGCAGTTTTCTGCAAGAAGATCTCACCACCCAACCACGAGACTGGCATGATGCCCAATCTCTCCCCCGAGCTTCTTCCTCCCAGTCAGTATGGGAATTAATTAAATAAATATGAACATCAAGACCTAACCATTCCAATTCATTGAGTCTCCCTCCAAGGGATTCTCCAATAGTTCCATTGGTTCTTTTCCCAAAGTAAGAACACCTCATTCCTGGCACCATCAATCTTTCCCAAGGTCTCTCTCCCCTTGCCTTCTGTCCCCCCAAGAGGACGAAAAGAAAAAAGGAAAATTGGTTAACTAATTCAACTCTCTTGAAAAATAATTAATTAAAAGAAAAACAAACAATTTTCTTATGTCTACTATTCTTGACACATATCACATCATTTCCATCATTTAGATTTTCCATATATTTATCCAAACATAGTTCCTAACATATCGTATCATAAATCATAATGACTGAATTAACCCAAATAAAAATAATTCTTTGATAATAAATATTCACAGCATCAAAATATTAAATTTTTATTCTATTTACTAATACCTTAAACTAAATATAAACTAAAATTTGTAAATTATTATAATTTAAAATACATTCACAATATAAGTATATCTATGATAAGTAATTAGAAGTTAATTATAGAACTATTATAAAATATTTATTATTTTGTATAATAAAGTTTATACCATTAAATTTAAAATAATATGCAATTATATAATATTTAATATTATAAAAATATTTAATATTTCGTATAATAAAATTTATACCATTAAATTTAAATATGTAAATAAAAAACATTTGCAAGGTATCAATACACTATGAACTTGGAATAGTTTCAACACAGGCCAGTTTCCCATTAGTCTTTTCAGGTGCTATTTTGCTAATGTGCTGATTAAGACCCAATTCCCATTGCCTCGCCATTTGTAAATCAAAACCTTATCCTTTGAAGTTATTCCCATTTACATAACCATTAAAAAAATGGGCCACTTTCCAAATTGTGATACTAAACACATGCAAGTTATCCACATAATTTTTATTTTATTTTTTCTAATCAAACACATGAAACTAAGTTATTCCCCATTGCCTTTAAAGTTGGTACCTGATTTTGGACAAATTTAAATATAAACTTTATGCTAATCACTGATTCCAAGCTATTCCCTTTACAGAAATTATGCCGAAACCCTAAAGATTGTTCGGCCACGTTAATTTCTTGCAACCGCGAAAATCCTCATACATGTCACTTGGGAGAAAATTTAATATATATAAGCACATTTACTTTAAATCTGGTGCGCTCTGTTATTCTATTCTCTCCCGGCCCGATGCCTTAAGAGAGCGATTCCTAATAGATAATGTAGTATTCCCTTTTTTTTCCGATAGGCAAAAAACACTAATAGATAATGAATAGATAATGTAGTATTCCTGCAATAGCGGTGTGCAGGAATACTCTATATATTTATCTATATATTTGTATAAGGAGAATAAGTTTAAGGCTTAGTTTAATTTTATGATTTTTCTGAAATTTTTATCACATTTATATTATTGACATGTTTCTCTGTAAAGATTTTAGTGTTGTCATTGAAAGTGCAATTAAAATGGGATATCATGGATTTGGTGTATTAGAAAACTCAGATAATATTTAGATTATTTTATTGTTAAGTGATGGACTTTATACCATTTAAGTGTTTTATGAGTGTTTTTTTAAGTATTAAATTTATTTTTATATTTAAAAATGTAATTTAAAAGAGTTGATAGTGTGATCATATCCCTAACTTTATTGTAAATTTTTTTTGTTTTTTAATGTTTTACTAATCATAATCTAAATGATTTCTCAAAATTTTAAAATGTAAAATTCATAAGAACATCTCATTTATTTTTACAAATTATTTATGGAGGCTGAGAAATTGTCTGGATAGTTAAAAGTGGTTGGAATTTAGGCAAAAAAAAAAAATTAAGAAATCTTGTAATCGCAGTGTTTGAATCATGTTTTTGATGATGGAAATAGATTCACTATCATCAAAAACCTTATGGGCACCCAAAATCTTGAAATTTAATTACTATAACCTGAATTTACAAAATCCCCTACCAAATTTTATTAAAATCTTATCAAAATTGCCATAATTTTTACAAAAATACTTTCCAGGAAAAAAACACTTGCAACGTGCAGGTCCAAAGGGGTTGTGAATAATGATCACCCTTTATCCCATGGCAACTAGTGCGCATCAGCGCATAGCTGCAATTTACTAACCACCTGTTGCTACTGTAGAGATCATGAAGGACGTGGGGTTAGAAATTTATTTCCATTGGCAAAACATTTTTAAACTGTTCCATAGGCTATTTTTAGCCTCGTGGACATTAAAAAAAATTTCTTTCTTTCTTTCTTTGGATTTTTAAATGAGGGTCACATTGTACGGCGTTTATTGTTTCCAAAAGAGCAATTAATTGTTAATAATTTATTGGTTTGGATTCTCTTTTCAGTAAAGAGAATCCAAACCAATAAATTTGGATTCTCATTGAAATGGAATTTATCAACCGGAATTAATTCAATTGGCTTTAATAATGACCTATCTTGTTGGCGTTGATTCAATTGTCAAAGAAGACCAACCAGTTACAGTTGTCATCTTGTCATCTTGTTTTTCTTGTTGTCATTGGTGTTTTTTTGGGATTTCCAAAGAAGACCAACCAGTTGTCATGATGTTTTTTTTTGCCATAATTGGTTTTGGTTTTTTAAGTATTATTTTATATATATAATTGGTTTGAAATTTGGTATTTTTAAGGTTTTTTTTAAGTTAGGAATTTGTCTTAAATGTGTTTGAGATTTGTTTGAATTTTAATTTTGAGTTGTGAATTCTTTACAATCTGAATTTTAAGAATTTTTTAAGATGTTGAATTTATTTATGCATTTTAAATAACAACAACTTATGATGTGACCAATTTTCCTTCTTTTTTTTTTGGCTAAATTCTCACTAAAACTCAAAAATATAGAATAACTAACTTAGATACATCTTAACTCCATATCTATAACTAACTTGAGTAAAGGTTTGCACCTTGAGAGATTTTATCCCTCTTGACACTTATAGATGGAGAGTTAAGATGGATCTAAGTTGGTTATATATTAGTAGACTTCATCTCTCAATATATATATATATATATATATATATATATATATATATATATATATATGTTGAGAGATGAGGTCTACTCCAGAATGGTAGAGATGCTTTTTACTTGATTAAAATAATAATAATAAAAATTCAAACTAAAATAATAAAAATAAAAATCTTGCATTATTATTGTTATTAGACTTAAGTTATTATTCTTATTATTAGACTTAAGTTACCGGAGACTTTTGAGCCCGAAAATCCATGATATTGACCGATCGTATTCATGTGGAATATAACCTCTTAAAAAAGTTTATTTATTATTATATTTGATTGAATCAAAATATTTACCTAACATAACATAATATTATAGCCCCGAGTGGGTAGCTTGACTACTCTAATCCCCTTCCCAGTGTGGTGACCCTCTGTTAGGACTTCAAGTTGGGAGCGCCCAAGGGGAGTAAAAAAACTGAAGTCGTAGTACGGGCACGCCCATGATGTGCGATGGGTGCCCGTGTTCGTTTAAAGACAACTCAGGTGGAGGTGTTCGGTTAAAGGCAACCCATCGTCAGTTAAAGGCGCATGCAATATGTGAAGGCATATAACATTCAGTTAAAGGTGACAGGGTTGTAGCGGGCACGTCATGATGGGCGGGCGCCTGCCCAACATGATGAGTGACCAAGGTAGTGGGTGACATGGTTGGGTGCACGAGTGAACGAGCGGGCGAATCACCGGGCAATGCGACGTGCTAGCCCGACAAGTCGTGGAGTCAACGAGTAGGCTTGGTTCAAGCAGTTGAACAAAGGGGCACGTGTTGTGTTGTTCATAGGTCGGTGGGGTGTACATGGGCAGTTGAAGCAAGAAACATACATAAAATAGAAAACCAACGAGAAAGGCGAACATCAAACGAGCGGGCGAGGTGAGATCGAGTGGATCGAAGGACTGTGGCGAAGTTTGTTGGCGAGGTCAAATTGAGGTTTCCACAGGTTGGGTTGTAGTGGAGTTATGGGTCGGGTGAATTGTATGCATTACAGTGGATAAGTGTGAAGCAGGTGTAGTTCGTAAACTCTAGTAGTGGGAAACAAACGAGTTAGGGTGTGTTGCACCGTGCCTATGTGTGGTTGGAAGAAACCACTAGCGTAGGGCCATGATAGATGGTATCAGAGCTCGTTTTGTAGAAAGGGGCCTTTGAAAAGTGAAGTAGGAATACAACAACAATGGTTGCAGTTGGTATTGGAGTTGGGCACTCTGTAGTTGGTTGTAGTGCGACACTAGGAAGTTTGGCACAGAAAAGGCAACTGATTAGGGCTGAGCTGAACGCTAAAGTGTATGGTCATGACACGTTCAAAGGTAAATTGATGGAAAACAATGTAGAGGAATCAGTGATAGGTGAATCAAGCATGAACCCTAAGGAAATTTTCATGAACAATATATTGGAGTGTATTGATGAGATAGCTTCAAAGATGGATGCATTGAAAGCTGAGAATGTTGAACTTATATATAAGTTCACGAAGCAAGAAGAGAACTATGAGGACCTCAAGGCACAATATGAGTATCTTGAGTGGCAGTATGGACAAACAACGAATGAGGTCAAATACTTTGAAGCTGCAAAGGATGAAGGATTGGAAGAGATCATGAAGTTGTGAAAGATTTTAGATGAGGCTCTCAATGAGATTTCAATCTTGAAAAAGGTCGTTGGGAATGGACCCATTGGAGGAAGTTCCCATATTAAAATCAAGGAACCTGATTCTTATGATAGGGTGAGGAGCACGAAGACACTTGGAAACTTTTTATGGGATATGGAGCAATACTTGGAACGCTTGGGGCTTTCTAATGAAGAAGCCAAGGTAAAGGTAGCTTCTCAATTCCCTACAAAGGATGCCAAGATGTGGTGGAGAAGGAAACCAGACCAGATTGCTCCTAGTGATGTTGAGGACATCTCTACTTGGGAAGAAATGAAGGAAGCACTGCAAACTCACTTTATCCCACAATATGAGACTTGGGATGCAAGAATGAAGATCAAATACATTAAGCAAACAGGGAGTTTGCATGCATATCAATGGGAATTTTCCAGTGTGATCTTGGAACTACTTGATATGGCAAAGAAAGACAAGGTCTTCAACTTCATCATTGGATTGAAGCCTTGGGCACACAATGAGGTGAAGAGGCAAAAGATTAAGACACTTGATGAAGGATTTGTTGCGGTTGATAGGCTGGTGGACCATTATGATGAAGGGAATGAAGAGAGGAAATAGAAGTCTGATAAACCGAAAGAGAAATATACAAAGGAGGATAATGTGAAAGTAGATGGCAAACCGAAGATGAAGAAACCTATGAAATGTTGGTTGTGGGGGGAAGATCACACGGTGAAGAATTGTACTTCAAGACTGACAGTGAAAACTTTGGCACAATCTGATGGAAAGAAGAAGGAAGAACCATTAGTTGGGATGATGTAGATATTGGGTGTTGCAACAACAACAAAGGCTATCCCAAGGCGTGATCCTGAGAGGAATAAGTTGGAATATGTGGACATGAATATTGGGCAAGGCACATTACTCACTGTTGAGATTGCAACAAGATGATGAGCTTAGTGAAAATAAGTCACCTTCACTAAGTGGGCCCGTAGGCTATTTTTGGCGCAAAATATATTTTTAGACTATGTCTATTTTTAAACATGTCGATCATATTCTATGAGTTGCAGGATACTATTTGAGGATGGTTGGTCAAGTTGGAAAAATAGATGGACTTCTATTTTTATACATATTGGGCGGAATCTATTTTTAGATTGCCAGTCTAAAAATAGATATGTCGAATATTATTAGCTCTTATTAATATTTGGACTCTAAACATTATCTTATTCTCTTGGAGCACTTCAGTTAAGTGCACAGATGTGGCACAGGAGCTGACAGAAGGAATTACGCTATTCCTGAGGGTTTAGTGGAGCTATTGCATGGAGGACTTCAGTTAGAACTCATGTGACAGAGTTTGGCGGAGTTGTAGAAGTAGTTGGTGGAGTTGTGTTCAGTTTAACTCAGTTAGACATAGTTGAGCTAGTTGTATCTAGTCTCACTGATTGATACACTAGTGAGAGTGGTGTGAATTAATTATGAATTAATTCACTAATTATTAACTCATTAATCAATTGAATAATACATCAATTAACTACAGTATAGGACAGTTTCAGTGGAGACCAGTGGAGAGGTAGGTGAAAGAGCAAGTGTGACTATCAGTTGTGACTATAGTGATGCATGGTTTGCATCCAACACTCAGTGGAGATGCCAATGAGGATTGCGCAGTGCAGGCTAGGTGGATTCAAGTTCATTCAGAGCCATTCTTAGTTAACTGAGCGAGGCTAGCGGGTAAAGGCAGAGATCGGTGCATGGATTTGCTAGATCGGACCTGATTAGTGTGTAGCGATTGTATTGTACTGAGAGCTTGTGAGAAGCTTTGTATGAGGATTGTTACATGATCTCTATGACATATATTATATATATATAGTTGGGGTTTTTAGCTTCAGTCTTTCCCGTAAAAACACTGTGTTAATGTGTGTGAATTTTTATGGTTTCATGTGTGCATTGCAATTGTGTTAATTTCCGCATGTGATGATCAATGAGTGGAATAGATTTTGTATTGTGCATGAAGTCAAATAGTGCGTGATCAGGAGAATCTTAGATATATAACGCATTAGTTATATAATTTCTACATGGTATCAGAGCGATATTGATCATTGGAGTAGATTGCAATTATTGAAGAGGTTGAGTTTTGTGCTGGTGGAATTCAAATTTGTTGTAGTGTTTTCTTGGTGTCGAAGTTGAGATGTGTTTCAACGGATTGCGATTGGAGTATGCCCTTGAGGGCAGCTTGAATTATATTGCATGGAAGGATAGGATGGAGGCAGTGCTGAAGGATAATGGGTTGAAGGAGTTCATAGATGCAGAAATTCCAAAACCTGCTTCTAGCAATGTTGCCACACTTGACACATGGAAAAAGAAGACAACAAAGTGTCAAAGAATTTTGTTGGAAGGTGTGAACGATCACATAGTGTCCAACCTTCATGGTAAAGCTTCTCCATTCTTGATATGGAAAGCTTTGACAGAATTTTTCCAAAGAAAAAGCGACCAAAGGAAGTTGGCGCTTAAAGACAAGCTCAGAAAAATAAAAATGGAGAAAGGCGAAAGTATACCCAAGTACCTCACGAAGTTTTTCCAGTGCAGGGATGAACTGGGGAGTGTGGGGGTTACTGTAGATGAAGAGGACTTAGTGAGCTTGGCTCTCCTTGGGCTTCCGAAGAGTTGGCATTCCTATGAGGACTTTGTCAATGGTCGGGAGAAACTGCCGGGATGGGAGCGACTTTGGTCAGATCTTGTGCAGGAGGAGATAAGGCGGAGTACCAGGGATGGATCTTCATCGAAGAATGAAGATGAAGAAAATTGCGCTTTGGCTGCCAAAGTAAGAAAAGGGAAGGGAAAGAAAATACTTCAATCCTAAGTGGTGCAAAAGGCAAGAAGCAGGACATGTCCAAGGTGAAGTGCTTTCACTGTCACCAACATGGACATTACGCCACTAATTGTCCACAGAAGAAGAAAAATAAGCAGGCTGCTGGATCTGCAGCTGGAGAGGCCTTAGCCTCGTAGTTTGAGTTGGATTTTTCGATGATCGCATGCTTGGTTTCAAGTGTGATGGGATCAGTGTGGTTTCTTGACAGTGGTGCGTCTTTTCATATGACCTGAGACAAAGATTTGTTTAGTGATCTGGATGAGAAGGATCTTGGAGTGCACATCGAGATGGGCGATGATGGTAGATATAGTGCGACTGGTATCGGAACCATTTCCTTTGAGAGGGAGTCGGGTAAACCTTTCATATTGAAGGATGTCATGCATGTTCCAGGATTGAAGAAGAATTCGATCTTTGTGGCTATGTTGGAAGACAAGGGATATGATGTTGTCTTTAGCGAGGGAAAGGCTTTCTTGCATAGTAAGGCAACTGGTGAAACCTGGAGGATAGGGGTTCCAGTTAAGAACCTTTATCAATTTCAGGTAGCTGGCTGCGCAGCAATGGTAGGCAAAGCAGAAGGAGTGGTGAACCGGGATGAGGGTGAATTGTGGCATAGGAGATTGGGCCATCTTCACCATGGTGCTTTGAAAATTTTGCAGCATATTTCTACCGGGCTTCCCAAGGGTACACTTGCACAGTCAGATCAGTGCAAGGGATGTACTTTGGGGAAATTTGTGAAAGACACCTTTCATGAGAAGGATAGTCGCGCCACGACGATCCTTGAGAGAATTCACACAGACGTGTGTGGACCTTTCTCAGTAGCTTCGACAGCAAAGCACATGTATTATGTGATATTTGTTGATGAATTTTCTCGTAATTGCTGGATCTTCTTTATGCAGAAGAAGAGTGAGACATTCTCAAAGTTTTGTGAGTTCAAGGCATTGGTTGAGAAAGAGTCAGGGAAGCAGGTGAAGGATCTAAGGAGCGATAATGGTGGTGAATTCATCTCTGGTGAATTCAAGGACTTTTGCAGCGCATAAGGAATTCAAAGAGAGCTCATAGCGCCTCATAACCCACAGCAGAATGGGGTCGCGGAGCAAAAGAACAAAATGATCGTGGGTGTTGCACGGACGATGTTGCATGATCAGGGCCTTCCCATACACTTGTGGGATGAGGCATGCAACACTGCAGTTTATGTGAAAAACCGTTGTCCTCATAGAGTACTTGGCATGAGTACACCCGAAGAGGCGTTTTCTGGTAAGAATCCTGATATTTCTCATTTGAAGATTTTTGGCTCACCTGTTTACATTCATGTGACGATGGATGCCAGGAAGAAGCTTGAGCCGACCGCAGAGGTTGGGATATTTGTGGGGTACACAGAAACACCCTACAACTATCGTGTGTATTTGCCAGACAGTCAAAAGACTGTTGTGCGATGGGATATCAAATTTCATGAGGAGAAAGCCATGAAGTGTTCGCTTGAGAGGGAGCTACACTTGCATGCAGATGAGGAGCTATTAGTTCCTAAGGATGAGCCTCAGGATGTGGACCAGCCACAAGAGGAGGTTCATGGAGTGGAAGAAACCACTCATGCAGCCCCAAACATCGGAGGGCAGAAGCGCACTACAAAAGCTGAGCGACTAAATCTTGATGTAGAGAAGATTGTAGGAGCACCTACATCACAGCGCAGACAGAGACAGTTCCCTGACCGATACACTGGATACATGGCTCTGATGAGCAAGTGTATCGTGACAGAGCCATCCTCTTTCGAGGAAGTTGTGGAGGACCCTGCATGGGTAGATGCCATGGTGGAAGAGTATGATTCGATTGTCAGAAACAGTGCATGGGAGATTGTCCCAAGGCCGGAAGGGAAATCAGTGGTAGGTTCGAGATGGATCTACAAAGTGAAGCAAGCTGCTGACGGGAGCGTCGAGAAGTACAAGGCAAGATTTGTTGCCTGGGGCTTCTCACAGATTGAGGGTATCGACTATGAAGAAACCTTTGAACCTGTCGCAAGGTATTCTTCCATACAGAGCATCCTTGCTCTCTCAGCGCAGATGGGTTGGCACATTCATCAAATGGATGTGAAGACTTCGTTCCTCAACGGAGTCATTGAGGAGGAGGTGTACATAGAGTAGCCAAAAGGTTTCGAAATCTTCAGCAGCGAGTCGCATGTGTGCAGGCTCAAAAGAGCGTTGTATGGGCTGAAACAAGCACCTCGTGCTTGGTACACACGGATAGACAGTTATTTCACCGAACTTGGTTTTACCAAGAGTGAGGTAGATCCCAACCTGTACCAGATTGTGGTTGAGGGTAATTTGCTAATCATTGTACTTTATGTAGATTTGATACTGACAGGTGATGAACAGTTGATACTCTCATGCAAGGCTGATCTTGCAAAGGAGTTTGAGATGAAGGACTTGGGCCTCCTTCATTATTTCCTGGGATTGGAAATTTGGCAGCAGAAGGGTGGACTATTTGTGTCTTAAGGCAAGTATGCCCGGGAGATACTGGAGAAGTTCAACATGCAAGGCTGCAAGCCTATCGACACTCCTCTTTCTGGTGGTTGGAGGAAAGAGGATGCTACATCGACAGAGGTAGTGGATGCCACTGTTTATCGACAGTTGGTTGGTTCACTCATGTATCTAGTCAATACACGACCGGACATTTGCTATGCTGTTAACCAGCTTTCACAAGCTATGGTTAAGCCTACCAAGCTCTTTTGGAAGGCGGGGAAGCATGTTCTGAGGTATCTCAGAGGCACATCGGGATATGGACTGTGGTACAGACAGTCTGATGAGTTGAAGCTCCATGGCTTCACGGATGCAGATTGGGCAGGGAGCCCAACAGACAGAAAGAGCACATTTGGAGGGATTTTTAGTGTCGGGTCTACAACAATTTCTTAGTACAACAGGAAACAGAGATCCGTGGCACTCAGTTTAGCGGAGGCTGAGTACATGGCAACAAGTTTGGTTGCATGCGAGGCTATATGGATGAGGAAGATCCTGGTCGGGTTGTTTGGTTCACACTTAGATCCTACTATGATATATTGTGATAATCATAGTTGCATTAAACTCTCGGTTAATCCAGTATTTCATGATAGATCTAAACATATTGACATCTGGTACCATCATATCAGAGATTGTGTGCAGCGGAAGATCATGTTACTTTCTTACATTCCTACGGAGGATCAGGATGCAGATATTCTGACGAAGGCGCTCACCAGGAGAAAATTCGAATACCATAGAGACAGGATCGGGGTGGCAAATAATCCCTATCTTGTTGAGAGGGAGTGTTGAGATTCAACAAGATGATGAGCTTAGTGAAAAGAGTCGCCTTCACTAAGTGGGCCCGCAGGCTATTTTTGGCGCAAAGTCTATTTTTAGACTATGTCCATTTTTAGACATGTCGATCATATTCTATGAGTTGCAGGATGCTATTTGTGGATGGTTGGTCAAGTTGGAAAAATAGATGGACTTCTATTTTTAGACATATTGGGCGGAATCTATTTTTAGATTGCCAGTCTAAAAATAGATATGTCCAATATTATTAGCTCTTAATAATATTTGGACTACAAACATTATCTTATTCTCTTGGAGCACTTCAGTTAAGTGCACAGATGTGGCACAGGAGCTGACAGAAGGAATTACGCTATTCCTGAGGGTTAAGTGGAGCTATTTCATGGAGACTTCAGTTAGAACTCATGTGACAGAGTTTGGTGGAGTTAGTAGAAGTAGTTAATGGAGTTGTGTTCAGTTTAACTCAGTTAGACACAGTTGAGCTAGTTGTATCTAGTCTAACTGATTGATACACTAGTGAGAGTGGTGTGAATTAATTATTAATTAATTCAATAAATATTAACTCATTAATCAACTGAAGAATACATTAGTTAACTACAGTGCATGGACAGTTTAGTGGAGACCAGTGGAGAGGTAGGTGAAAGAGCAAGTGTGACTATCAGTTGTGACTATAGTGATGCATGGTTTGCATCCAACACTCAATGGAGATGCCAATGAGGATTGCGCAGTGCAAGCCAGGTGGATTCGAGTTCATTCATAGCCATTCTTCAGCAGGGATTGCGCAGTAGAGGCAGGCTAGCAGGTGGCAGAGATCGGTGCATGGATTTGCTAGATCGAACCTGATTAGTGTGTAGCGATTGTATTGTACTGAGAGCTTGTGAGAAACTTTGTATGAGGATTGTTACATGATCTCTATGACATATATTATATATAGATAGTTGGGGTTTTTAGCTTCAGGCTTTCCCGTAAAAACACTGTGTTAATGTGTATGAATTTTTATGGTTTCATGTGTGCATTGCAATTATGTTAATTTCCGCATATGATGATCAATGAGTGGAATAGATTCTGTATTGTGCATGAAGTGAAATAGTGTGTGATTAAGAGAATATTATATATATAACACATTAGTTATATAATTTCTACACTCACCATGGTGGACAGTGGTGCAACCCACAACTTCAATAGAGAGGAGGAAAAAAGGAAAGTTGGTTTGAAATTTGTTCCAACTCAAGCTCGTCTCAAAGAAGTGAACTCTCCACCCGACCAAGTTATTGGTATTGTAGAGAATGTGGAGGTATGCAATGGTGAGTGGCTTGGGAAATTCAACTTCATAGTTGTGCGGATGGATGACTATGAAGCAGTTTTGGGGATAGAATTTATGAAGAAATATGAAGCTATGATGGTACCACATATGAAGAAGTTGTATATTTACGATGGACGGGAGGATGAGCCATTGGGTATTCCTATCGTGGCATCCATGGTAGCTGGATGTAATTTGAAACGATGGGTGTGGAAGACATCAAGCGGGATGAAGAAGTCAATGAGAGGGTGAACTGTGTAGAGGCAAAAATCATAGAGCAGACAGAGATTATACAAGCATTGTCTAATAGTGTTATGTATTTGACAGGCAGACTAGAGGCTATGGAGGATAACAAAGGTTGAAACTGGAGACTCATCAGGAGGAGATCCAGGAGGCATACATGAAGAGGTTAGAAGAAGAGGATCCCAACACATTGATTCAGATGTTGGAGAAGGAGGATTGAATGCCTTCGACCTTCCCATCCCCTCTCTCTTTCCATACTAAAGCATCGGGACAAGGCTCATTGTCAGCTACTCAGAAGAATGAGATCCCTTAAAGTATGAACGAGATGGAGGCAAGATATATGTGATTGACAACAAGATGCGATGAAAATCATGATGATGTGAGATGCATGTGTTCTTATGAAGGAGATGTTACGGTTGGATTAGCTACCCAACTAGTCACCAACACAGGGGGATCCAACACATGGTGTTCTTGTAGAGTTATGACAGGATTTGGGCATGGAGCAAGTCATGGGCGAAGCTATATGGATGTCGATATGGAGATATTGATCTTGGAAATGGAGTTTGTCATGATGGTGGTTGTCGAGGACGACACCTTTTTTAAATTGGGGGAGGATGTTGGGACTTCGAGTTGGGAGCGCCCAAGGGGAGTCGAAAAACCGAAGTCGTGGTACAAGCATGCCCATGATGTGTGATGAGCGCCTGTGTTGAGTTAAAGGCGACTCAGGTGGAGGCGTTCGGTTAAAGACGACCCATCGTCGGTTAAATGCATGTGCGATGTGCAAAGGAATATAGTGTTCGGTTAAGGGCGACAGGGTTGTAGCAAGCGCGCTGTGATGGGTGAGTGCTTGCCCAACGTGATGAGAGACCAAGGTAGTGGGTGACACGGTTGCGCACATGGGTGAACGAACATGTGAGTCATCAAGAAGTGTGACGGGTCGGGCGGGCGAGTCGTGGAGTGAATGAGTCGGCTCAGTTCAAGGAGTTGAACGAAGGGGCACATGTTGTGTTGTGCACAGGTCGGCCATGTGTACATGGGCAGGCCGACCCATGGTTCAACCCTTGGAGAGAAAACATACCGCACAGATGACATATATATCATTGATGAAGCAAGAAACATTCATAAAACAAAAAACGATCGAGAAGGGCGAACCTCAAACGAGCAGGCAGGGCGAGGTAGGGTGGAACGAGGCACTGTGGCGAATTTTGTTGGCGAGGTCATTTCGGGGTTCCCGCAGGTCGGGGCGCAGTGGTGTTGTGGGTCGGCTGAAATGTACGCGTTATAGTGGGTTGGGCCCACTGCTACACAACTGTGTGGGGCAAAACAACCGACGAGCCGAACAATAGACAATGAGGGCGAGACGTTGCCCCTCCTATTCCTGATATGTGTATACACTGTTTATTTGTGATTTATTCTGTTGCATAAAAAAGATAACTCATTAAAGATAATTGAAATAATTTTCGTTGCATGATAACACTTAGAAAAAAAATTAGATAAGTGTGAAGTACGCGTAGTTCGTAAACTCTAGTAATAGGAAACAAACGAGTTAAGCATTGCCTTATCGTGTCTATATGTAATTGAAAAACACCACTAACATAAAACCATGACACCCTCTATCACTAGGAGTGGGTTCCATCCTTCGAATCCCCTTAGGTCAGACTTAAAAAACAAAAACAAAAACATCTTCCATGCTAGACTTTGAACAACACCTTTGCACCTTTCGACAAATAAATAACCCCCACGTAAATAACGTTTTTTAATGTGCTATTACCTTCCGAGAGTCCTGTTCCGACGCGCGGCATCTTTTTGGTGGGCACCCCAACTTTCCTTTATTGTGGGGACACTTGCACCTACTTATAGCTGGATAGGGAAGGGGTGAAACACAGAGGAGTGAGCGGAGAAGCCTTTGATTATTGCCTTTTGCCAGTGCATTTCAACGGAGAAATCAAACCAGCTGATATTTGTTGCTGCAGATTTTAGCAAAAATGGACGAGAAGCCTCTTTCTCTTTATATAGAGACCCCCACTCCTGAGGCATCCAAATCAGCTCATGCCATCGGCGGTGGTAAATATATTCACTTTCTATATACATAAACAGTACTGTTACATTACATTACATTACTGGATTGTATTAAATTTTGCAACTAGATTGCAATTAAATTTCACAGAATTGAAGAGTTTTGGACTTGTTGCAGATCCATGGTACCAAGTAGGTTTCCTTCTGGTAACCTCAATGGGCAGTGCCTATGTATTGGCATATTCCTATGTAGTAATGGTTCCCCTGGGATGGTTAGGAGGCATCGTGGGGTTGGTAGTATCTGCCATTATATTTCTCTATGCAAATCACATGCTGGCTCGCCTTCATGAAACTGGAGGACTCCGACATATTCGATACCGAGACCTCGCTGGTCATGTTTATGGTATGTATACAAAAACTCTGCATTTTTTACATTCCTTGTATTTGCACCATGGTTGATTCACCACAGCAGAGCCCATAAATTTTTAGTCAATTTTATAAGATATTTTCTGTGGAGATTAGACCAGAGCTAGTTGCTAGTGTCAATGTTGGATGAAAGAATATTACTTTGATTAAGTTTATGTGATATTGAAATTGTTGAAATAAAAATAAACATTTTTTATTTGATTGCATTTTGTATTTATAAATTTTTTTAGTTTGGAAAATATTAAATTTGTTAGTTTGGAATTATGAAAAAATGATTTTCTTATTTTCTTTATGGCTAGATTGAATTTTTGAAACACTAAAATTACTGAGGAAAAACGAAAAAAAAACTTTTGATCGAATTCTTTACCTTTAGTTTGATCAAAGGGGCTTACAAAAAATGCCTCACTTAGATGCAGCCTGCAAATAAATTTCCAATACTCTTGGCAGCCATTAGGTGAGAGACTGAAATCATAAAATTTCTGAATTGACAAACCTTCTATCTAATCAAACCAATAATATGAAAAACTGGTATGTAAAGTTGTTTGGATGATTGAAAAATGCATGGAAAGTTTTGTTATTATAGGTAGTATTTTGGAGACTATGTTGCTTAGATATTAATATTTTTAGAGCTATAGTTTTATTAATGCTAAGGTAGTATATGCTAATTCTTGTCTCACACTAACTTTTGGCTTTTAAATTCAGGCAAGTACAAAATCTAAATGTTGACATATAAACCCTAGTGCATTAATAGAATTATAGCTCTAAAAATATCTACTTGATTAAATAAGACTATAAACATTTGTAAACTTAACAGTGAAATCACTGATATCACTAATATCTGACTTGGCCGCAACCTTAAAATTAAATTATTATTATTATTATTATATAATTAAAATATCACTTTATTTCTCAAAATTAATATTAAATAAATAATCAACACATCACTATTAATATGAAGCATGCTTCACATTTGATGATTGCTGTGAAGGAACGAGCTAGGTTATTACATATGAAATGCCGGGTTGTTATAATAATGAAACTTTAAGATGTCAAAAAGAACCAAAAGGTTTAAAATTTTAATAATTCATCAAATTTGTTTCAGGTCTTATATTCTATATTGTCAATAATTCACTAACTTGATCTCAGGGCATATATTCTATGTGTAACCCAATAGCAAGCTATTTTCAATCTCGAGTAGCAGTCATCCTTATCATGATTCAGCATTTAATGCACCGAATAGGCATGAAGCAAAGTGAACAGTTGACTTGATATCATAACCTGCACAGCACACTACCCAACTACCTTAGTTGTTTAATAATTTAGTCGTTCAATGATTTGATAGAATTTTTTATAATAAAATAATTTTTACTTTAATATTTTTTTTTTTGAGATTTTTTAAAATTTTTGGTATTGTTATTTGGTGAAAATTATTAAGGTAAAATCTTGTTTTCTGTTATTTAAATTAGTTTTTTTACTATAAATATAGATTCAACACTCTAAAAAATCTCTAAAATATTTAGATTATGCAAATTACTTATCAAATTTTTGTTTTCAATAAATTCTTACTAAATTTAAAAAAAAAACCTTGAAAAAATTCACACTAAAAATAACTCCTTTTCTTTTAAGTCATATCCAATATACAATATTTCAATTTCTGCAATCCTAATATATAATTTTAAAATTCAATCCAATAACATCATACGCAATACATTTGAGCAATCCAAATTTATAATTTTGGCAATCTCAAAGCATTGATAGCGGAAACGTGGGGTACGTCAGATCACCCAGTCCACATGTGTGGAGTGTGCCTGCTCATCAATATTCAGGCTGCTACTACTTAA